>JARYHS010008074.1:317708552-317805102 GCA_031002005.1 Vandiemenella viatica
GTCATCCTTTGTCAGCGACACAGTTTCGCTGCTGACAGCAGCACCTACTCAACGCCAGCCCGAACTCTCCACAGTTCGGTAATTACCACATTAACTCCCCTCGACCTTTGTGCGTAACCATCCACGGTTCACGTCTTAAAATTATGAAGTCCCTGACCTCCCTTTCATCAACCTTATTTGGTTCTTCGTGACACATTCCCCCGTGCACGGCTTAATAGTATGGAGTCCTTTGCCCTTACTTTTTATTTTATAACCTCGCGGATTCTTCGTACCTTACCTAGTACGGATTAACATTAAGGATTTCCTTGCCTCCCTAATACACCTCTTAGGTAGACTTCGCACCTACCTCCCCATAATCTCCTAACACCATTCGCCTAGAGGTTTTCCTTACCTCCCTCCTTACCAGATACTGCATCCCTCTGCAATACCTTTATTTACCCTCCATTTACTTGTGACGACCCCAATCGTCTTTCGCCAGTTAACTAGTAACGTCCACTCTGTTACTATTACCTCCAGCTCCTCCATAATTCCAATGACGACCCCTTCGTCATCTCTCCTAATTACCGACTACCCGCCAAATAATTCTACCAGTTACATTTTATATAACTTACTTCCACCCTCTGTATAATATTGCTTCACTCCACCTACCTTTCATCTTTAAAACCATTCCTTCGTCAGCATAGGGACATTTAAGTCCACTGACACCATGCTACCATTGGCAACACCTAGTCACCGATTTCACTTACCTTTTCCTATTTCCTCACAGGCACCTGGACATACACTTCCCGCGTTAAAGTGGATTCAAGTGTGTTGCACCAGGCACTTATTTTCACCCAATTCTCCTCAAATCTCGCCTCCCCGGAGACATCATTTACCCCTTCAACTCTCGCCAGTTTTGCCTCTCCCGGGCGACCCCCTCTATTGCAATTTTCGCCACCCTGAGCGACTCTATTTAAACCCTCCAGGTTTATGTTTAACCCCGCAAACCACCGCTAATTTTTGGAAGGTATTTACCTCGTCTTCCACCTTACATGGAGATCATTATTTTTCTAGATCCCTCCTTATAATCTGTTATCTACTTCTTTAACACACAACCATTCTCTCGTTCCACCTCGTAGGAATTTCTCATATAATTAATCATCGGCCCCAGTTCTTTCGGTTATGCATTATGATTACATTTGTGCCTCGTCTATAACTTATTTTAATTTATTTTACTGCCCTTTACTTGAATACTGCCATATTAACTCCCTTTAATTTATTTTACTGCCCTTTACTTCCATACTACCATGATAAGCTCCCTTTAATTTACTGATAATCTCATTTAATATGGATGCGTTGTCCTCGCATTTCTTGATCTCTTAGAACATCGTACCACCTTATTTTCAAGATTCCTTTATAACATGTTATATTAAGTGATTCGATTCTTATATATTACAGTCTAAGACTTAATAATGACCAATTACCCATGTAACTCACGTACGATAATTTTTACAACAGCTAACACAATATTTTAGTTACCAACATGCGATTCTATTCGTTACTATAATTTATAATTCTTAATTCATCGTTCATTACGTTTCTGTACTTTCGTCTCTTGTGAATTTCTCTTTTAAAAGCTCAAAGATTAACTTTCTCAATTGACGCGTTCATTTGTATTACATTACAATTGAAGTCTTTACCTAACCACCAATAAAATTTCATTTAGTTTACGATCACTCGTTCACTTCTTATGATTAACTAACATTCTGGTTTTCATTTGAATTTTACCATTAAACATTCCGAATTTTATTCTCCCCGGAGGTGCTGTCTATTTTTGTTAATAAAGAAACTCTTATGTTATTACACCTTTCAAAGTCAGGTAGAATCACACGTAACTGTTAGCATGTTTTAATTTGCAATGGTCCTCCTATTTATGAAATCATCATTCTAACTCCCGATTACATAAACTTCTTTGTACACTTTCTTTTAATCATTAACATGAACTTGAAACATTTATAAAGATTTCCGTTCCCAACGGTTCTTCTTTAACTATTATAATCTTAATTAATAGGTACTCTTCAACTGCATATAATTACTGATAATTTCGTATACCCCTTTACTCAACTGCTAAAATGGATTCAATAATCAAATAATATAATTACTCCGTCTTAACATATCACATTAGTTCGAGCGTTAATTGTACTTGTAAGTTATATTAGCGTGACACCATGAAAAATTTAATTCTATTTAACATCACTTCTCCCTCAGCTGTTCATTCAGAATTACAGGATAAATACATTTTCTCTTTCAAAACTTGTACTATAATTACATCATACTGGCAAGGCATTGAACTATAGGTTTTCTCGAGAATACGTAATATGTGCGAGTTTAATTACAAATATATGAACAATTTAACATTTTACCGTATTCAATTTTTTCTGGCATCAATTTTGACAGAACTACCTTCTCACATTTATTTCTGCTTCTGAGAAAGTTACAAACACAACACACTTTCACTTCGGGATTTAATTAAACATTTACGTTATGATTTTTCACGATTCTTCTACTAAATTTTCTTATAATCATATATTTATAACTTATAATTTGGCAGTAAAGGTGGACTCTTGACATTAAATGTAACTTCTTTAAATAACTAATTTAATGGAATTACGCTTTAGTTAGTAGCGTTACACATCTTTTAAAAGTTAATGACTGCAGCACTTTTCTTTGCGTTTTAAATTCTGAGGGCAACAACACTTTCTTGATTTAAACAATAGGGCTTCCTTGGAGGCATTGATACTTGGAGCTTGCGTTATTTTTTCCGCCTACTGCTTGCGAACTTACTTGCGTCTTGTGGCCTGCTTAAGATTGCTGACCCAAACTGCTCGCTCGGCGATTTCCTGCTGTTGCAGCGATGGCTCGTGTCGTCGACCCGCCTGCTGAATGCTGCGTTGTGGCTACCTCCAACTCCGCTCGGCCGCTTCCATAATCGGAAAATCTCCTCCTCCTACGACGTCTTCTGTGGGATACTGGATAGTGGATGTGGATTAACTATTGCCGCTTAATCTAACCATAACTATACCCAAGCCGTGACGTCTGTTTGACGCAGGGCTGGCCAAAAGACAGAAACCTGAACTGACGACATGAACCTACATAGGACGAAATATTCAGTGATCTTGCGAACCACTTGCACGCCCTCCGTGCAAGTGCACCCCACAACCTGACACCATAATTTTAACCCCTTCTTGTAGTGACCCTGAAAGCTGATTGATAAGAGCAGACAGGGTAACTTCCACTGGAGCCGTGGATAAGGGTCGACCATAGGAGATCGACCATAGTTCTGATATGAATATTCGTCATAGGTTCCTACTGCAACACCTGACAGGTTATTATGCTCAGTACATTCAGATAATAACAGTGGAATGGCTGAGGAAGCTAGGATAAATTACGGTAAACGGCAATTACATATTTACATATTTATTTACATGAGCAATGACTAATGGCATATGTGAGCATTTACATTGTCTAATTGGAGTTGTAACAAAGCATTAGAGATACGGCCAAGGACGGGGCGAGCATGTAACTTATGGGCACCTCGCAGCCCAAACTAACTGGAATATTGATAAGAACTCTACAAGTTTATGCCCATATGGATATGACCAAAGGATTTACTCTTTAACTGTCCACATGAATATGCCCCTCTGACTATCCACACTATCGCAGCAGAGCCCACCTTAGTAGTAGACGACAGTTATCTTCTTCTCTGCAACCGCCGCCCCGGCGGCGCCGGCGACGACGCCCTCGGCGTCGATGTGGCTCGTTGACAGACTTTCGTAGACAGACAGACAGCCCCTGCTCCCAGGGTTTAAATAGTTATTCCCCCTTCCTATCATCACTGTGTGGAGAGGGCAATACTCCTCGCTAACCTGCTGTATGCAGTCACTTTACCAGCTTGCAATAAAGGCAGGCGCTTGGCAACTGGCTTGCTGATATGCGTGCTACTTCTCAGGTCATAGCTCTATTGCTTAACTTTTTCCATGCTCGCCCGAACTGGATACTGACTTGAGAAATTAATTTGAAGTATTTGGGCAAGTGATCGCCTAGATCACTACAACTTTGGCAAAGCCAAAGATAATTTAGTACCTATTTAGGGTAGCAGTTTTTTTGGCAGATATCACAACATCACAACACTTGTCACAAAAGTGATTATGTTTGATTGAAAGTCTGAGTCATCAGCTAAAAGTTGAGCATAAGCCTCAAGTCGACATCGTAATCTTGCTTCACGTTACCGACTTGTCTCTCTACTTCGACTCTAAATCGACTAGGTTCCAATCGAGAGCTATGCTGATTAACCGTTTCGTTTGCTCTTGCTTCGGCGTGTCGTTGTGCGTCACTAGCAAGTCGAGAATATGTGAACGAGTTCTCGATGGCTCTTGCATGTGCCTTACGTTCTTTATCATTAGTGCGTTCGACATTACGCTGATGTTCATCAACTTCTGTTGCTCGGTTCCGACGTTTGGCTAATCTTGCAGACCGATCTGCTTCTAATTTCTGTTGAAGCGTTGCAAGTCGCTTTTGCTTCTGCTTTACTAAGCGTCTCTTGCGTTGAGTGGCTGTCTCCTTTACCATAAGAGAAACTTTTTGCTGTATCCGCACGGCGGCCGAAATGTCAACACGGCGGACGGGCGGTCGCCCGGAGACGATCAAGCGAGAACCAGAGCAAAGTCCAAGATGAGCTGCGCAGAGTCGAAGGAAGAAACCGAACGTAGACTGGGACACACACTGATCTGAGTCCAATATGCGATACACAGAGTCCAAAGGAGTAGCCAAACGTAAGCCGAGATGCGCGCTGGTCAGAGTCCAATAGGCGATGCACAGAGAGACGGAAGCGAATCTGAGTAGAAGTGAACACATCACTGTCCTAAGTGGGGTTTTTTAAATTGTTTTTTCATTCCTTCCCAGGTGGGGAAGGCGGGCTGGCAGCGCATTGGTAGCGCTCTTCAGCCTAGTGAGTTACATGATATACAATTTGTTTTTTACATATGTAATTGCTTACAATCAGACATTATAGTTGGATTTACAGTTGTTTTACTTTTTTTTAAGAGCGGTTCTGGAGTTGGTACTTCAGGCTGATTGGCTTATAGTGTGGGTATATTTTTGGGCGCTTCTGTCGCTCGGATATGGGTGGCGGTCGGTCGATGTTTTGGGTGAGAATGAGGATGTTCAGGAGGTGGAGAGTGGGAGGTATTTGTTTGTAGTAGTTGGGGAGATGGGGTGGTTCGGTGATTAGCTTTAAGGTTATAGGATTGTTGTTATGGATACTGTTGATAGCATATTTGATACGGAGCGATTCGAGGTGGATGAGGATGTGGGGGAATTTTTAAGGCTGTATAGTAGATTGGTAGGTGATGGTAATCGGATGTTCTATTATTTGCAGTCTATTGTAAAAACGGTCGGGAGCGGATATCCATGAAAGGTGACCATAGGTGAGAATAGGGCGGAGAAATGCTTTGTAGGTATTGATGATGATGTTGCTGCGGAGTCCCCATGATGTGCCAGTGAGTGATTTGAGTGATTTGAGTAGATGGAGGAGGGTTTTTGCTTTTGCTATGATTGTGTTGAGGTGGGGTGTCCAGGTTAGGTGCCGGTCTAGGGTTATGCCTAGATATTTCACTGTAGGTTGCTGCGGGATGGGATGGTTGTAGATGGTGATGTGAAAATCCGTGAGGCGGTATCTTCGGCTTGTTTTGCCGAAAATTATTGCTTGCGTTTTGTTGGGGTTAATGATCAATCTCCATCGGTTACACTACTGCACAAATTTGTTGAGTTCTGTTTGTATTGCTTTTTGGGATTGTTGCAGTGATTTATGGACGGCTAAGTATGCGGTATCGTCGGCGTACTTGAGGATGTAAGTTGGTGGTGCGGGGAAGGGTATGTCGGAAATGTATAGAATGTATAGGAGGGGTGAAAGAACAGATCCCTGGGGGACACCTGCGGTAGGGGAGTAGGTACAGGAAAGGAAGTTGTTGATAGTTACAAAGGAGGTGCGGTGTGAGAGGAAGGAGGCTATTGTACGGATGAAGGTGATGGGTAGGGCGAAGGTTTGGAGTTTGAAGATGAGTCCAGCGTGCCATACTGTGTCGAATGCTTTTTCGATATCTAGCAGGACGAGGATTGCGGATCGGTGGGTGTTCAGGTGGTTAGTCAGGAGGTGTACTAATTTCAGGAGTTGATCTTGAGTTGACAATTTCGGGCGGAAGCCGCACTGGGCTGGGGATAGGAGTGAGTGTTGGGATAGGTGTTGATGGATTCTTTTGGATAGTATTGTTTCGAAAATCTTGCTGAAAACGGAGGTGAGGCTGATAGGTCGGTATGAGGTGGGGTCTGATTTGGGCTTACTTGGTTTGGGGAACATGAGAATTTTAGAGGTTTTCCATTTGGGGGGGTAGATGCCAGAGTATAGGATGTATGTGAATAGGAGAGCTAGGAGTTGATGAATGAATGGGGTGCTTCTTTGATGTGTCTGTAGGTGATGGAATCGGGGCCGGGTGCTGTATTTTTCTTGGTGTGAAGGACGGAAAGGATGTAATTAGTAGTGATGGGGGTGTTAAGCCCAGTGCGGCTGACATTATGGATGTAGTTGTAGTCGGGTTTGAGGGGGGTGAGGAGGTTTCGCAGAACATGAAGGGTGGAGCGGGTGAGGATGTTTGGGGAGGCGATGACGATGTCGGGGGTTGTATTGGATTCGGGGCGCGTGGGTGATGGGATGTTAATGAGATCACCTCTCATGGCTGCTAGGGTGTGATAGAGTTGATGAAGTTCTTGTTGGGTACGGCTGTGGATGTTAATGTCGGCCCATGATGATATATGAATTGTAGTGGTTGTCTATGCAGGAGAGAAAGTTGATTGGTAGTGGAACGCGGGGCCGGATGTAAATAGTGACTAAGGTGACAGTGAGGGATTTTAGAATACGGTGACGATGACATGTTCGGATAGGTGATTTATGGGTGGGTGTATTTGGGTGGGGATGTGATTATTATATCCAATGGCCACGCCTCCGCGTGCCACCCGGGTAGGGTTGTCAGATCGGATGAGGTGGTATGGGGACATGCGGATCTAGTGATGAGGTGTGAGGAAGGTTTCGTTTAGTAGGAGGCAATGGATATCGTATGTGGTAAGGGTGTGTAGGAGGAGGTTTTTGTTGGTGGGTAGTGAGCGGATGTTATTGAATAAAATGTTCTGATAAAGTGGCATATTTGGGCTTTCGGTTGGGTGGGGAGTTGGAGGGCTTTAGACGAGAGTTTCTAATGGGAGAAATTGGAAATGGACATTATTGTGGGAATAGGTGGCATTGATATGAATTCCGAAGGCTGCTCTGGCTGCTATTGATATTTGGGAGAGTGTGTGGTCGCGTGAAAAGGGGTTTAAGTTTTGTAGGGTGATAGTGATGAATCTTAAGGTGTCCTCTATTGTTGGTGGGGGGCGTATGGAGTTGGTGGGAGGCGTAGGAGGGTCTATTGGTTGGATGGGTACGGTGAGTTCGGCTTTTGTAGGTGCTGATTTTGATTTACATTTGAAGGAGGTAGGTGGGGTGTTTTTCATTACAGGTATTGCAGGTTGGGGTTTTTGTAGGTTAGGACATGTTTTTAGGAAGTGGTTTTCCTTGCAGTGCGGACAGATAGGGGTGTTTTTGCAATCTGAGGTACGGTGGTCGTTATACTGTATTTTAGGCAGCGTGCACATCGAGTGGGTTGAGGGGAAGGGGTTTTTGACGGTTCCACTCTGTATTTTTGATGATAGATTAAGGCTCCGTTGTTTAGCAGTTGGTCGATGGTTGGCACGTCTTCTGTGAATAGTCTGACCATGTAGGTAGGTCCTAGACTGTTTTTGATACGGAGGGCTTTTCTGACATGTAACTCATTGTTTGAATTGAGGTCAGCGACTACTTCTTCTTCCGTTATTGATGGGTCTACCCCACGGATGACGGCAGTGAGTGTGGGGGTCGTTTTGGTGGTGTTGGCTGCTTTGGTGGGGGTGGGGCGACGGTTGTTAGTGTGGCGTGGTCACCAAAAGATGACAGTCCAATTTTGGTTTTAATGAGTTTGGGAAAATCTGGTTCGTTACTTTTTATGATCATCCCATTTTTAGTGGGAACGAGCTGATGAACAGATATGTTTGGTATATGTCGTTTGATAAATTTTGTGAAGATTTTAGTGTATTCCGGGAAGGTTCCTTTTAGAAGGTATGTTCTAATTGTTTGTGAAGTAGTGGGAGGTGAGAATGTGGTATCCATAGCTTCTTCAGCAGCTGCATTGGTAGATATGGGGTTTTGTGATGTTGGTAATGGGCCACTTTTGGTTGGGCCATAGGGTTGTGCCTTGTTTTTGGCAGCCTGGAGATAGCTGGTGTTACGTGATGGTTTTTGAACTAACTGAGGGAGGTTTTGATGAGTGCCAGCGGATGCGGCGGGGCTGATGGTTGAAGAGGTAGTAATGGTGCTAGTGGTGGTTGTGGTCGTGATTGGTGATGTGGCCATGGTGTACAGGTGGGGACTAGTGGTGACTGTGGGTGGAAGAATGGTTGGGTTGGTTTCGGGGTCCATGGTGTTACCGTATTTTGGAGTGTCCGGGCGAGGTCCGTGGGCAGGTGGGGTCGGCAGCAAGCTGTGGTCCGCAGGCAGGCGTAGTCCGTGGGCGGGCGAAGGTCTGGAGGCGGGCGAAGTCCGCAGACAAGGTTGGGAGAGAGCGGAAGTACGTAGGCAGGCGAGGTTGGTGGAGTGCAAAGGTCCGTAGGCAGGCGAAGTCCGTGGGCAGGCGAGGTCGGCAGAGAGCAGGAATCCGTAGGTAGGCGAGGTTGGCAGAGAGCAGAAGTCCGTGGGCGGGCGGGGTCGGCAGATAGCAGAAGTCCGTGGGCAGGCGAGGTCGGTAGAGAGCAGAAGTCCGTAGGCAGGCGAAGTACGTGGGTTGATGAGGTCGGTAGGCAGGCAAGTGAGGTTAGTGGGCAGGCGTAGTCCGATGATGCAGATGAGTTCCACAAGCCGGTAGTCGAAGTCCAGGGGCAGTAGGCGGGATCCAAACACGAGCAACAGAAGATCCAAGAGAGAGTCCAAAAATCGATGTCCAGTAGAAAGCGTGGTCCAATAATAGCCGGCGACAACGTGAAGAATGCGAAGAAATCCAGGTTGAGCTGCTACATGAGGAGTGGAGCTGCGAGGGCTTTATTTATATGCGCGGCGGGTCGGCTCCGATTGGCCGCGGCGGAAAACTATGATGTGGTGGCGCTGGTTGCTCCGATGCCAGCGCCGTCTATATGAAGTCGATATCCATGCCATCTGCGGGGCATGCGGCGATGTCGGGACGGGATACCAGAGATCCCCTCCATTTGGAAACAGTATATCCCGAAAACTAAGCACGATATCGAAAAATTTTATTCTTTATTTTCGATTTGTCTCGTCGTGTTACATATTTGACTTTTGTGAAATTTTTCTTGAGCATTTCAACTCAAGACACCTCACTTTTGATACAGTATATCTCGAGAACTAGGCGAGATATCGAAAATTTTAATTTTTTATTTGTCTCGTCTTTTTAAATACGAATCCATCATCAAATTTGACTTTGACCAATTTTTTCTTCTGAATTTCAACCAAAAACATTTTACATTTGAGACAGAATATCTCTAAAACTAAGCGGGATATCAAAAATTTTATTCTTCATTTCTTATTTGTCTCATCGAGTTACATAATAATCCATCACCAGATTGCGGCGTTACGTTTATCCTAGAGCCCCTTGAGGTTTTTGTACATGTACCCCGTGTCTGTATGGGTAATGGCCTAGCCCCCCCCCCCCTCCTCCTCCTCCGCCCGGCGTCATGTAAATACGTGGTGAAGGTCTCTTGCATCGTCTCCATATATTTCTTTCCTCCATGGAAGGTACCACCCTGTTTCATTGTGTTCGAAACTTCAAATTTTGATTCTCTAGCTTATTTGGAAGGTAAATACACTTTTGATATCGAACCTCACAAGTTAAATTCAATAAATCTTATGGTTCAAAAAGTGTACAATAGCTTTTGGATTTTCATTTTGTAGTGCAACTCTCACTCAAGAACTTTGTTTTATTAATGTTGTGAAACGTTTCCCCTTAGTACAGCTATGGCGACTATCTACGTGTCCTTTGCCGAAGTTTGAACTGCAGAGGATTCGGTAATGATAAACTTATCAACCACACTATCACAAATATTGATCAGTCAAGAAAATATTAAGTTTGCGAAGAATCCTCAACCCTTCCCACTTTATCTATGTGATAATTCCAAACAAGAAACTATTTCGCAACGTAGCAGGTAGTGAAACTGGCGAGGGTTAGTCCTTCCTCAACATGTGAGGCAGTGGCAGGCATTTATATTTTTGCAGTAACGACCGGTAATGGTTATCTACAACTAAAATTCGTAGAGTGGGGCTGCTGAAACATCAAGAGACTAGCATATTCAAATCCCGCTCGGTAAGACCTGACGAGACGCACAGCTGGGCACAGTTAATACAAAAGTTAACTTCGTTAATCCGCTAATTAAGAAGTTAACTTCGATAATCGTTAAAGCACTACATTTTTGGCAATTTAAAGCAAGTTACAGTTATCCGTTAAAAGTTAACTATCAACAATACGTTTACCCAATGTTCCTCCGGAAACTTAGTTCCTACTAGGTTCAGTTACTCAAAGGTATCGAATTCTACAACTTGTAGTGGAATTAAGTTGACAACGAAAAAGATTTACAATGTATTGGCCCACACCATCTTGAGATGCGCCGCTGTCGGTGACTACGATGCCAAAAGATTCACCTATGCTTTTTATTAGCAGATGAAGATATATATATATATATACACTTTTGCTGCTATCTACACCAGAATCCACAGCACTTGGAAAAGGCTTTGAATTGTTTTTCCTGAATCCCTGAGTTTACCTTTCTTCTACATTTTCTTCACACAGTAGATATTTGGATGTATGCATCCTATTCAAGTATCATTTAAGATTATTAAGACTAGAAACAAGAGCCTTGATTGTAGAAAGTTTAGACAAACACAGTTTGAATTCATAAATCAATAGTTGTTCTCTCAATCTGATTTAAATGCAATTTAATAGCATAAATGTGGCCAAGGATTTATAATCTATTGCTTTTTTTAGCTTTTGGGGGCGTCCATTAATGACGTGAAGGTGAAATAGGGGTGGACGGGGTCCGGTAAAATCTCACGAAACCTCACCAAGGGGAAAGGGGTGGGGGGTCAACGGAAATCTCACGTGAGGTTTTGAAATTCTTGTAGCATGGTAGGGCTAAAAATAAAAGGTCTACAAATGACGCGAAAGTCGGCTTTAGGGGAAGGGGATTTGGTCCAAAAAACGACCTGGGGGGGGGGGGGAATTGCTGCCCTTGGAAGCATGAGACTAAAAAAGAAAAAGAAAAAAAATGTCGCAAAAAGTTGGGAGATCGATTATTAGCGGGTGTCTCCGTCAAAATCTCATCCGCTGCATCAGTAATTTTTTTTCTTATGCACCATTGAGTTTGACAAACTTTACAACCGTTACATCACTATAAGTTCAGCCCGCAATATTTGTCATTGTTTGCCGTCGATATATGAATCTAACTTGTTAAATGTTTGTACCTTTCTATTTCGTGGCATGGACTAATAATCACCTATAATTTATATTAAATAGTTGTAACAACTATACAATAACTGGTTACATTTCACTTACTACTATGGAGGGAAAATTTTTTGAATTGTCAGGATAATTACTTGCTATCAATTTCAATCAGTTTTAACTCAGCAATACTGTAAACATGTGACAGTATACTATGAAAACAAAATAATACTTTGAAACAATCTCCTGAACAAATTCTACTAGCGACATTTGTGTTTCCATAGATAATAGGTAACTTAGTGATTGCTCATAACCTGTATTTGGAAAAACTTTGATTTTTTTCTGTCGATTTTGTTTTCTACGTTACATGAAGAAGTGCTACTTGTAGTTTCCCTTTCTGTTATTCAGCAATTATTTCAAGTTTTAGAATACTCGTATTACAATTTTACAGTCAATACCTTTTATTCTTGAGTGAGTTTGAGTAATTATCACCACGCCTACCGGGCCAACCAGTGACATTGTCCACAATTCAATTACTGTAGAGAAAACAGAACAGAAGTAGGGAATGTTGGAGCTGCCAGGTCGTAAATTACCATAATAGGGTAATTAACGTCACAAAATCCAAAACAAAAATAAAATATCTGTCAGCCGAATAATAAATAAGGCTATTACCTATCAGCCGGCCTATTACCTATATATTTAACTAGACGACCCGTGCGAAAATTTCGCGAATAAAATGCGATAAATAGTGAAGTTGAATATAATGTCACCAGGTTCAGTCATTACTCTTCATACTCCTACTTCATTTATCGATTTTGGTTAGAAATACAGGGAGATAAATGGCTTCAAACACAAAAAACGTATTTTAGAAATATTGACATTTTTGCGCTTTATGGGTCGAATTACGAAAAATTCCTTTCTTAGAATATAATGTTACCACGGCGGAAACCTTAATCTTTAATACGATATGTCATTTATCTATATCGATTAGATATCAAGGGAAATATAAGGCTCGTGACACAAAAATACGTAGTAGAACAAATTATACTTTTTCCCTTTAATAGTTGAATTCCAAACACTTCTTTCTTAAAATATGATGTCAGCAAAGCTGAGACATTATTCCTCACAATCGTACTTGATTTATCGATTTTGGATAGATATCCAGGGAGATAAGAGGCTCGAGACACAAAAAACGCATTTTAGAAAAATTGACTTTTTTGCCTTTTATGGGTCGAATTAGGAAAAATTCCTTTGTTAAAATATAATGTTACCACGGCGGAGACCTTATTCTTTAATATGATACCTCATTTATCTATATCGGTTAGATATCAAGGGAGATAAATCGCTCGTGACACAAAAATCGGTTATAGAAAAATTTATACTTTTTACCTTTAAGGGTTGAATTCCAAAAACATTCTTTCGTAAAATATGATTTCACAAAGCTGATACATTACTCCTTATATTCCTACTTCATTTATCGATTTTGGTTAGATATCCAGGGAGATAAATGGCTCGAGATACAAAAAACGCATTTAGAAAAATTGACATTTTTGCTTTTTAAGGGTCGAATTAGGAAAAATTCCTTTGTTAAAATATAATGTTACCACGGCGGAGACCTTATTCTTTAATATGATACCTCATTTATCTATATCGGTTAGATATTAAGGGAGATAAATCGCTCGTGACACAAAAATGCGTTATAGAAAAATTTATACTTTTCCCATTTAAGGGTTGAATTCCAAAAACATTCTTTCTTAAAATATAATGTCACAAAGCTGAGACATTACTCCTCATAATCCTACCTCATTTATCGATTTTGGTTAGATATCCAGGGAGATAAATGGCTCGCGATACAAAAAACGCATTTTAGAAAAAGTGACATTTTTGCCCTATAAGGGTCGAATTACGAAAAATTCCTTTCTTAAAATAAAATGTTACCATGGCGGAGACCTCATTTATCTATATCGGTTTGATATTAAGGGAGATAAATAGCTCGTGACACAAAAACGCATTGCAAAAATATTGATGCTTTTGCCCTTTAAGGGTCGAATTCAAAAAAAAATTTTGGCTTAATATATGACGTCACTAAAGCGGAGATCTTAATCTTTAAAACGATACTTCATAAAACGGTTTCAGTTAGGTATCCAGGGAGATAACTGACTCGTTACACAGAAAACAGCATTTTAGAAAAAAATAAATTTTTGCCCTTTAAGGTTCGAATTCCGAAACTTTCTTGCTTAAAATACGATTTAACCAAAGTGGAGACCATAAGCTTTAAAATGACACCTCATTCATTGATTTCAGTTAAGTATGAAGGAAGATATAGGCTTGTGACAAAAAAATACCTTATTGTAGTGGACCGTTTTAATAATTACAGTATATTTTGGGAGATGTAAAAATATTTATAATGATAATGTATGAGCGGCGGCACTCACTGGCAGTAAGCGCCTGGCGTGGGATGTCGCAAGACAGCTCAGCAATAAATCCAGGTCGGCGAGCAATAGTTATGGAAACTGGGGTCGTGTAGAAGCTTCGAGAAACGCTAGCTGTCAGTTGATTGCCCTTAGAACGGGGACAGAGTACGCAACTGACGAAATATAAGCGCGAGCTCACCGAGGTCGGGGGAAGTCGGTCAAGCCACTATGCTGCGCTAAACATCGAGACGGGAACGAAGGCCAGCTCTGCCCGCTAGTCAGCTGATCCGCCAGAACCAATGTAAGTCCATCAATCTTTTATATTACCAAGTGCTTGGAATCCTGCTCGTGGCAAATGGACGAATGTAACAGCCCGCAGTGAAAGAATAAAACTATGTACGCACTTAGTGTCTTTCATTAGTGCAAGTCAGTAAGATCCAGGTTCAGGTACATAGCCTAAGTAAGATAGCCAAAGTCGAGACGGAAGTACCAAGAACGGGAGCCGCAGCAGATACGCCCCAAGTAAGTAAAAACTGGCTAACGCCTCACAGTGACAACAACGTATCCATCTGCATCACCGCTACATTATAGAAATAATATATATGATGGTTGTCGTTTACTTGTTTTGCTTTTACCTCACATGTAATACCGACATGTAATACTGTAGGATTGCGTAAACGGAGCGCGCAACATATCGAAACTGGTACATTTAAATATGAATAACGATTCGAGGACTTCCATCCAAAAAATACAAGAAAAAATGAATCAAATGGCTATGAATAAAAACTCATTCCTTCCGATCGGCACAAACACCATTAAACGTGATTTTCGCTGTCGAAATCGGCTGTTTGTATTTAAATTACTGCAACAATAGATACTAATGAACAGACGGACCGGGAATCGAACCCTCCACCTCCGCATGATAGTGTCAATCGTTAAAAACTCACCCATTAGGCTCGATATTTACTTTGGCATATATATATATATATATATATATAAAACTCTGAAAGGAGGATGGATGGAACTATCCCATTACTCACCAAGTGATTTTAGGAAACGAAAATCATTATCCTCGCCAACGATAGAACCGAACATTACTGCTCACCCACCAGGCTCGGTATTCTATGATCCTCTTAGCTTTCGACACCAGATGCACGTTTTAGACGATGATAACACTATAACTGTATTTACCATTACATACCTAACGTTCAAACTGATAGAAATAACACTGTGTAAAATATTTGTGGTGATCTTAAGAGATACTGCAGCACGAATATAAAACTTTGTTTGGTAAATTTTGTAGGCTGAACTGACTTTGCCGGTGATAATTATGTCGTCTCTATGCATTCAATATAACCTACATCTCAAATTACGGCTTGCTAGCTGTTATTCATTACTTTGCTTTAAAAACACATCCACCAGGCTAGATGTGTAGTCCAGCATACAAGAAATAACTCTGAAAAGAAGACGAATGCACTGAAGAGAGATCCCGCAATCTCCGCATGACAGTCTCGAACGTTAAAAACTCACCAGGATCGATATGCAAAAAATAACTATGAAACGCAGACGAATGTAATACACTGGAATTTTTCCAGCACTCACCTCGAGTGATATTGCAAAACGTTAGGAAACCTGACTGTAAGACCATGCAGATGGATATCGAACCCTGATAACTGAATTTCCACGACAAACCGTTCTTTAGCCGTTAGAAATCTTGCGTTTTCTCTTGTAAGAATTATAACTATAAACTGTTCTTAAGGCTAACATGCACTTTTAGATTACTGTTAAACAAATAGCGCTTCCTGTTAATTGATGCACCAAATTCTTCCATTTGTTTAATTCATAATTAGCTAAAAAAGAAATACTTTAATTTAATGCCCTTAGTTTTTTTAAAAGTCCTAGCCCATTTAGTCGGCTACTGACAAATCAACCTATCTTCTTCCCTGCAACATTGTTAAAACAGCCGCTCACTCTTAGCGCGCACAAATAAAAGTGAGGTTGTTTAAGTTTCAGGTATGTCCATGTCGAAACGTTGTGTTTATACAGCACCATCCGGTTGGACACCCGAGAGGATTATATTGCATCAGTACGACTGGAAAGTCTCCACTCACACATATGTAATTTCTAGTCCGTACTTACACCGACAAACCTTACCATATGTAAAATTTGCAGAACCGGGAAGGATACAATATAATTTATTTCACAGATTCTGACCATGACAATATACAAATTTTTAGAATTACAGAATTGTACATGTACTTTGACCATGTGACTTCAATACGGTGTGAAGCTGTCAAGTGCTACAAACTGAGCTTCTATATGTCGTGGATGGATATACTGCTGGGAAATACGCTGCCACGAGGTTTGTAAGAGCATCTACAGTGGTTGAATGGGGACCTAATATGCTCAAGGTATCACGTGCATGTCATTGTTGATGTTTCTGAATTTCTTTTTACTGTATACACTAGATATACTGTATATACTGTACATACTGTCCACAGTAAAATCTTTACGCAGTGTAATTCATGTGCAGTAAATGGGTAAGAAATTCCCTCAATAAGTGGATAAAAAGTAATTAGCGTTCTTTGGATTCGAATTCGGTATCTGTTGCAGTGGCATGCCTATTGTAAAGTCCCAGAATAATGTACCTATCTTAGGAACGAATGTTCTGGACTGGCGAGTTATTTACTGGGAGGCTTGGTGGAGGGTGGTAAACCGATCTAGACACGCAGGTGGCTAATTGGCATAAGGGGGCATCCACAAATTACGTGAGGTGTTTTTCCGGATTTCTTGACCCCCCCCCTCCCCCTTGGTGAGATTTCGTGAGATCTTGCTGGCCCCCCCCCCCCCTCTGGTGAGATCTCGAAACTTTTGTAGACCTTTTTCTTTTTTTAGGTCTCACCCTCACTTTTCGACGAAAAACCCTCCAAAAATCGACTTTGGCGCGAATTGTAGACCTTTTTTTTTTTTTTTTAAGCTCTACTGTCCACATTTTTTTACGCAAAATCTCACGTGAGATTTCCGTAGACCCCCCCCTCCCCCTTGGTGAGATTTCGCCGGCCCCCCCCTATTTCACCTCACGTAATTTATGGACGCCCCCTAACCAGATGGCATTGAGGGTTGCCCGCCAGCCGGGTGAAGGGTGTCTGGAGGTCACGGCGTCCCGGTGGAGTGGGGTAAAGCAATCTAAATAAACGACAACAACTAAATACACTGGTTATATCTGACTGACTGGTTTATTATCCGGCCGACAGAAATTTTAATCAAGTTTTGGTTTTTGTGACGTTAATTACCCTATTATGGTAATTGATGGCCTGGTGGCATCCTTTGATTATGACAGAACGCTCCAACATCCCCTACTAGCAGACTATGAACAAATTATTTTGCATATTCCTTCTAATAATACTTATATTAATGGTGATTGGGTCTAAACACGAATTACTAGCTACATTAAAATTATAGTAGACGATTTACCAAACATTGACCTGGACCCAAACCCTTTAGTGCCACTTTTGACGCGAACAGACGCTTTTCGAGAAGATACAGTTTCATCAAACCCTTTACACACAGAATCACAAACTGTCTTCAATGTCACTTGCTGGAAGCGAATGCGAAGGTTCTACACTTGACGCACCTGAAAGATGATTACTTTTCCAAAGTATTACTAGTCACAATGATTTTTCTGCCTTTTCTAATGCTATTATGAACCAGATGAATCACATCCGCCTGGCGATTATTATTAATTTTAATTGTGATGGAGCTAAGGTTCCAGTGGCATTTTCCCATGTCATCTAATTTCCCACTTTTTTAAAAATTATCTTTTATAACTGAAGTTTTCCGATATTAGAAATTTTAATTTTAAGTAACCTTAAGCGTTTTTGGTAAATTATTCATCACGTCGCTTGGTAATTTGTTCCAATCCCTGACACCCTTATACATGAAATCGCGAGCCAGCTAGTGGTTATGGTCATCTTTCCCCTTCCATGCACTATTCCTAATTCTTTGATTAATATTCCTCCAAGCCCCATCGCCAACATATGCCCTTTGTATTCCCACCCTCCTCCTTTCCTCCCATGACTCAATTCCTTGATTGCTTCCACTATTAATAGACTGAAACCCTACCTCACACACTTTTCACTTATCCTTCTTGGTTACTCTATTTTTATTACAGTTAATTTATTTCTATTTAAATCATATTCTTCGTTCTTGAAATTTCATAGCAGACTTCGATAAAATTTTGGACAATTTTTTGCCACTTAACATTTTTCAATAGATTTCTTCTAGGCAGTTTACTACGAAGAGAAGTTGTTAATCTTTTAGAAGCAGACTTCGTTATGCAATCATCCCCGAGTCGCTTTATGATAGTCAATTTTTTGTGTTACCCGAAACTCAGGAATCCACAGAGCCGGATTAATGCCCCGTTTATAGGATGCGAGTTGACTGGAACGAGTGTACTGTCTTGTTGCGCGCGCAGCCCTGGATAGCCCACTCTCCTCGTGTGAACAGGTACAAGACAGACAGTTGATTGAGGATAGTGCACAACAAAGAGATTAAGTTTGGTGCTGAGCACCCTCTGCCACCCACGGTTTTGTGAATTGCAGAGTATATTATGTAGATGTAGATAGTGGACTCTGTTCACGACCAACTTTTGGCGTGCGAGTTCAAAAATCACAGTAGACAGTGCATTGTCTTCTAATTATTATTAGCATGCTAGTCCACTCTCTTACCCCCACCACCGACGGTCCGGCCATCTGTCGTTCCAGTCAACTCGCATCGAGTAAACGCGGCCTAAGACAGCGCGGGCCCTGCAGCAAATGCGTAGAAGAGGCCTTTTGTTAGGTTTATGTGTTAAAGTTTAGGATATAAAATAAAACAACACATTTTCAAAACTACCTTTATTATTTAATGTGAGCGAACTTAGATATGACAATGTCTCTAAGTAAATCATTTTCTATTGGTTAGCGGGCCAAATGTAAGTTTTAATATCTGCTTCTATGATTTTGTACATTACTGCAGTACCACATTAGCCACGTAGCAGGAGTTAGCAAATGCTACAAGCCCCGTGCCTTCTGGGTGCCCCCCCCCCCCCGCCATTCTAGGGGGTGCCGCTGCGCGTAGGATTTTCGGGAGCATCCCCCTCAGGTCAGATAGGAGACCATATTTTTATTTTTAGGTGTACTACTGCCCCTTGTTCACATTTGCTACGAGCCCCGCGGTGTTTTATTCCGGTCCCTGCATTTTTGCATTAAAATTCTCTGACTTTATACAAATAACCAAAGTTTATCCAGGCCGGAGGAGAATCATACCGCCGGTCTTGGGTGCTACGACAAATTGCAGACTATTCGATCATGAATGTTCCAATATATTTTCAAATCAGAAGAAATTAACTATGTTAGGAATCAGTGCCGGATTAAAACTTATACAGGCGGTTATGCAGTCAGTAACGTAATAAGAGCCAACTTAATTATATGTTAATACGTTTTTAACAATAAGATCCATTTTCTGAAACTAATTTGATAGTGGAAAACAAACATCCCCATTACGGAGCGTAGGGAAATTTTCAACAACACGTAACCTTCACCGCAATTACGTAACTATGAAAGCATTAATGTTGCGAAACAGTATTTAAAAATTTTATCAAAAACCAGCAAAACTTTAAATATTCACTTTTCTCTCTCTCTCTCTCTCTCTTTTTTTTGCTGCGAAATCATTCAGTATATCTTGAAGGTACACCTTCTGTAAAGCCACTTTATTCAGTTTTCTTAATGGAAAGCAGGACTCGTTCTTGTGTCATCGAGAATCGATAACACCCTTTCAGCTATAACTGAGCTATAACTATAGCTTCTAAAGATTATTCCACTAGTTACTTTAACTATTAGTTTGATTTTGACCAGACGCCCTTGGGACCGTCCCGATCTAATAGGTCAGCCATTCCGTATCTGTTTCAACGGCGAACCCCTTAGAGATTAGCCACGGACCCATTAATAATAGTAGTAATAATAATAATAACAATTGGCTATACAATAGCTGTCATTTGATAACTTGACTCGCATATCACGCATTATGCCTGTTCTCATGCCTCCATTTATGTTTTCGTAATTGTTAATTTTATTTTGTTCATGGACCCCTTAGAATAGGGCCGCGGACGACAGGTTGGGAAACCCTGCATTCCCCCTATTGGTTAAACTGCCACTGTAGAGAATGTTCTGAACCTATAACCATTTGGTACAGAAGAAGTTGAGCTGTACGCTAATTACAACAATTAAACAGCAACTTCCATGAGCTATCATCATTTTTACAAAGTAACCGCACTACAAGAAGGCCATATTGCTACATACTTTCCATTTCATCGTTGTGATGATCGCTAAAGATAAAGCTTAGTTTATACTTAGGTCTTTCAGAGTTTAGGTACAACATTAAAGAGTGAATAACAGATCTTCGAATTGAGGGAGTCTGCATTGAGGTAATCGTTTGAATGTCTTTAAAAACTACCGTAGTTACAAAACAAAACTACTTGCTTTATTGGATGTTATTCACAATAGTCAGGCATACAGTTAAATCTTGCTGTAGTATGAGTTTCTATTCCTGCCTTCTTCATTGCAAAACAAAGGATTGTTTTTGCGGAAAAGCAAATTTCATTCCCGATGTAAGAACAGATTCGGATCTCCCAGATTGAGGATTAACTTACACGCATCAAAAGATGATACAGTAAACTGTTATCGTACACTGTGCTTAGATGTGATTCTACCTTGATTAAAGGTAGCGGAACGAGCTCGGTGGGTGAGCGGTATCGCTCGAGCCTGTCATTTGGGAAGACGCAGGTTCAAATCCCCATCCGGTCTTCCAGATTACCATGATTTCCTGAAATCACTCTAGTCGTATATTGGAATGGGTCCCTCAAAAGGCGATGGCTGGATTCCATCCCGTTCCTTTCACCCATTTCTTTCCCGCCTCTAATGACATCGACGAAGTGTAAAGGTTAAAAAAAAAAAAAAAAAAAAAAAAGCGTACAATGGTTGTTCCCTATGACGAGCTCACTGTCTGGCACATTTACACGAAACTAATTCCATTTCTTTTCTTTCTTACCACTGTTGCGGTTTAGTCTGCCAGAAATACCTGTTTATCAACCGTGGAACATACTATTATGTGCTTTCAAAATACGGTAAATGGGGCGTCCATTAATTACGTGATGTAAAGTAAAAAAGGGGGGGGGTGTCCGGCGAAATGTCACCATTGAGCGGGGGGGGGGGGCGGGGTTTCGACTTCAAATTCTTGAAGCTGCTAAAAAGGTCTCAAGCTGCGATGGCGATTATCAGGGGGAAGGGGGATCTCATCAAAATCTCACGTCATTTTAAGGGGTAGGGGTCCGGCCAGATCTCACCAAGTCTCACCAGAAAAGGGGGAGGGAGTTCGGAATTCCGGAAAAACACCTCACGTCATTATTGGATGCCCCCTAAGGCTGAAGACCAGTTATTTTATTTCAATCTAGTGGAACACGTTTTTCCATGTCTGGAAGAAATCATCTAGTTCCGTCAGTTGTTCCATTTGTTACCATTGTTATGAACACTATCCTCAGTTATTATAGGAAAAATCTGGTTCAAGCTTTCATAATTCAATGTATAGTGGATGATGCTATATTTAGGTATATTGTATAGCTCAACGATATATTTATTTTTACGTATCTTTTAGTGAACCACTCACGCCAATAGTGCATACTGGATAAAAAAATATACGCAATCACTAATTGATCTTTCACCAGGAGACGGTAGATAGATACGCTTGTAGCATCATCTAATTCTGAATGTTAAATTGATACAGGAAATTTTACTGGTTTTCTACTTTATTTTTACGAGTGTGTTGTAACTAGTGTCAAAAAAAACATTTTTTTTCTGGCTTGAAAAAAAAAACATGAAAAAAACTATGAAAACATATTTTTTTCTGTGACACGTTTTTTTTCACAACTACTAAATATCAAATTTGTAAGGCAGTTATCGTTTAATATGACTGTTTTCGAGTTTATTCTAAGTACTTATCTTAATTTTTAAATTGCTATATTTTTCTGGTTCAGTAGGAAAAAAAGAAAAAAAATACGAAAATTTTGGCAAAATTGACTGAAATTTTCTTTTGGGGATATCCCGAAGAGGCTAGGATGTGCGAGAAGGAATCCCCGTTCTCCGTTGTTTGTATTGATACCTGCTATTTGAATTAGTGCTGCCAGCCCTACGAATTTATCTCTAGACCTGTGGATATTTTCAAAAAATTTGGAATTTTAAATTTATCTATGGTTTTTTGCCTCTTTTTATTACTTATTGTACTTTCCTTATATTCGTATAGGCTACTTGTTAAACTCTCAGAGTATAGTGGTACTGACTCATTAAATTGTCAGTAATTATGAATCGTTTCCTTGCAACCGTTGGTGTAAACCAACGATTGAAAAGAAGTAAAGCTCCTATTTTATATGATAATAGATTTAAATTCAAACTTAAAAGACCATAATACAGAACTATCGGCGCAGTCTTTATGCACAGTGTGTACTATGCTCACAATTTAAAATTGCAATCTCAAAATCTTTTGCGTACAATACAAGAACAACCAGTAAAATATAATGTAACTACTTCTGAAGTTACGGATATAGAGAAGACAGAAGAAGAAACGGAACATTCGGACACCGACCGTACTAGTGTTGGTAGTGCTGATACTAGTGACATTGAGCAGGGGCGTAGCCCACCACTGCCTCTGGGGGCCCCCAAGCACAACTCAGAGGCCCTCATCCTCAGCTCAGGGGAGTCCCTACCAGCAACACAAAGTAAAAAAAAAAAAAAGGTCGCCCATCTGGCCTGAGGGCCCAAAATAATTTTTGCACCGGGGCCCTTGTTGACCTAGCTATGGCACTGCATAGAGGATGAATAAAATTGTTACCTATATAGATACATTTATGAATCATTATGTAAGACATTATATGATTCAGTAAGATTTAAAACACACTTGTAAAATGTAAGTTCCTTAAATAAAACTATAATTTATCAAATATATTGTTTTCTGAAAAAAAAATTAAAAAAAAAACAAGGGTGTTAGGTTTTTTCTCATGTTTTCGTAAATATCTGAGACTTTTTAATAGACAAATAAAAAAAAATACTACTTCGATTGAATAAGACGCAAACTGATGGTAGAAAATTGAATTTAGAATTTCATATGCAGCTAGAACTGTGACTGAGACTAAATTTTCGTGAGATACTTACATTTAATCATCTTCCCTGCCGACGTTTCGCAGGATAAATGAAAACCGGGCACTAATTTGGTATCTTATCGCAGAGAGAATAAGGTTGGATGATGTGGCCTCACATCTAAGCTGTTAAAGACCCAAACAAGGAGAAAGCTATTGCAGCAAGGTCATCTTTAATGCTTCAGCTCAAATCTTAATGTGTGTGTTGAAGGAACCATAAACTCTTATGCAAGCTTGTACAGCATTGTCGGATATAAATTGCTTTCTGTCCGCTTCACGGAAGCTCGCAGACTGATTTGAGTCCTGGCGTTTAAACGTACGTGCTATGTAGGGTCGCATTTAAGCACCAGAAAGAGGGACCCGTAACACAAAGGGGGAACCGGCACCGAAGCCAGAGGGGGCACCGATGAGTGGCCGAACGTTCTGCCCCCGCCTACGCCGCGGCCGCTAGTAGAGCTAATACTGCATTTAAAGTAATACTTAGGTTTCATAACAGGTAATTAATTGTTGTAAAGTTGTTAGTGTTCATGCATCCAGCTCTTGACAACTTTTAATGATAATTATTTTGCGTTAATGGTGAAATATGTAATAAACAAAAATTACAGTTTCATCTGTTTTATATTATTACTAAGAATTTTTTTTAAGTTTCAGTAAGGATGTATCAGCGCCATTACATTTTCCGATTAAACTAGTTCACTAGAGTAATGCCACAATCCCATTTATTATTACAGAACCCTGCAACCGTCTCGTATACGACTGTAAACACTAAAAGCAAGGAAAAAAATGGTATTAATTTCATTCGAGCAAAATGTTTAGTCCTATATTTTTAATCTATCATAATTCATATCTGGATTGCTTCTATGAGTTAACGGGTTTGTAAGGGTTCGAGGACGAAGATCTGTATGACTATTCTGCAGCTCACCATGCAAGATGGTGTCATATAATGACTTGTAACCATGTTTAATTTCCTTCTTTGATTTTAAACTCTAACCGGATCGCTAAAAAAGTATATCGGAATCAAGTTGCTTGGCATTATATTTTTATAAACTTTCTTGTAATTTTTCCTGAATAAACTGAATGTTTAAGTTTCCCATTCTGTCCGTATTACGAACATGATAATGGAAAAGCTAGCACTAAAAAATATCTTCTGGTTGCCAAGCTGTTCAAAGTTAATTGCCATACTGAATTCGTGAAATCGTTGTGTTAACTACAGCAGCCTATCATAAATCGAAACAGCCCTTTTACGAACTTTTACTAGTTTCTACATGAACCCCTCAGGCTTAACGTTATCGCCACCGATTCTTACTTTGTCTTTCACAACCATTCGTCTTTCCTAAGTGCAAGGGCGTTGCCAATATTAGTTTCAGTGGGAAAAAACAAGAAAATTTAATAAAACTACTTGCTTGAAAATGATTTTACTTGACAAAAAAAAAAATAATTAAACACTCATTTAATTTATTTAGGCACTAGTCTGTGAGAGTTCTGGTTAAATTTTGACAAAATTTATTTTTCGATTTTAAAAGTGGTAATTTTTATTTTCATATATTTTTCGTTCGTTTGACTATATGAAGGAGGGAGCCAGAGTGGGGTAAGTGCCCAACCCTGCCCTACCTTGGCTATGCCCATGCCTACACGTAGTTCGTAATCTACGTTATTTGCATCGCTACACCAAATTGTATAACCAAATTCACTGCACGACATACTGTATTTGACGGCTTACTTAATACTTATACATATTATGCAATTTAATATCGTTGCAGATCTTAGCACCCACATTTACTCAGTATTCTCTATATATTCTATTTCTCATTTCCTTAACATATGAACAATGAATATCAGTGGCAACTCTAGATGTAGTGACACTGTGACATGTCATCACTTCTAATCAAGACCTGAATAAATTAAAAATAAACGTATAGTGAAAGAAAAACAAACATTTATAAACGCAGCATTCTCTAATACCCGACAACTTACTACAGCTAGGCGAAATAATCAACACCATCTGTTAGCGACACACGTAGATGAACTATTATGCGGTCGTGGATACAGATGCCAAATGTCTCAACTCGCGCATGCACAGAAATATGCTGGGGAAGGCCGGCCACTTTGCTGGTACAGGCTTGTGACAATTTTGTTCTGTCTCATGCTTCCATGGGCCCCGAAGGCTCTGTAACGTTATGGAGCTCGAAAAACCTAGTAGAGCGCAGCAGCAGCTGATATTTTTGTCACATTCAACTACATCTCCCATAACAGTGTATCTCAACCCTGATCAGAGGACTACTGCTGGTTTGCGAAGATGGTTTAGGTTGTTCGCAGGCAGAATATTATACATTTTGATACTGTGTTCGTACTCCATAATGCCATAACTTTTTTTTTTTTTTTTTTTTTTTTTTTTTTTTTTTTTTTTAAGCGTTGAATATTTCAGTGACCAGGCAAAAATCTGGCATTTCTAGAATGAGGATAAAACAGTATTGTTTCTACAATAGTCTATTCATCACCAAATGGAATAAAAAAAAGCATCTAGGGATTAAAGTAAATGGTCGTTTTCTGAGGGTAATTAAACAGGTGTGAGGGAACGCGGTACGTGGTAAGGTTGATAACATAAGAGTGGTAAAGTAAACAAAAAATAAAACGTGTACCATCTAGTATCTATTCTTTTATTTTGTGCATACTTGCCGGAAATATAGTGTAGCGTCCAGCCTATAGCAAGATTATTATTTATTTGGTTCGGTAAGTGTGGTCAACATCTAATTGACTTTTAATAGTTAACTTCCAGTTTCATAACTGCGTTTTCGTAGGAATGCAAAACATGGTTTTAGATTTATTATGTTATAATGGTGATATAAAATATGACCAAAATATTAATAATATATGCATAAGATAAAAAATTAAGCACATGTATGTTAGTTGTCCACAGCATTATTTTCGACCATTTAATATTCCTCAAGTTGAAAAGGTTTAAGAAACGCTGCCCTAGAAGCTTTGTCAAAGTGAGGAGGCAATATTGTTTCTATTTATTAGTTCTTCTGAAAAAGAATTACACAATTTTAGGAATGCATGTAACCGAAAACGACTCTCAAGCGAAATACGTTCCACTGTTGGAAACGGTGTGCCACTGTCAGGGTCGTCAAATACAATGCCGGATTAAGAAAGTATGGAGTACTACGCACTCAAAACTTTGAGTTCCCTCCGTTTTAAAAAAATTATCTGTATTTTATAAGTACAAAGAAAAGGTTTCTTAGGTGACTCACTGAATTGTTCATATGTTTTTATTCAATTAAACAAAAGAATTTAAAAATTTATGATGTTTTGAAAATTACTTTTACTTATTGTACACTAGAGTGAAACCAAAACATTTTCGTATTAGTTTGATTGTTTTATTTTAGATTATTTTATTTATTTATTATTGTCTATATATATTCAATGAAAATAATTATCTTTCAAGGGTCTTTAAATGTCGGAAGCTCCAGGCTACTGCCTACTGCCTAGTCGTACCTATAAGGTAATACAGAATTGCCTGTATGTCAGATTTTGGCCTAGTCAGTCATTGTTTATATTTTGGTAAATTTTATAGCATCTATCAATGAGTAATTTTAAAATAATCTCTTTAATCCGGCAGTACACGCAGGTAATGAGACTTTCAAATTAACACGTTACAAATTTTAATGTTGAGAGATTCTTTGTTAAATCAGCTGTTCTTCCAGGCACATTTCACTTCACCAATTAACATCGGTAACGTGTAGAAAAATTTCAGTGTTGTCAACTACTTCGGTCGCCACTTTATACAATAATCGACCATCTTGCTGCGTGGAGGAATTCTTAAGCTGTAAGAAATTCTGTGCCAAAAAAGGTGGTAGCGATGAGTAGGCCTGCAACAGACTAGTATGAGGACCAGAGCTGCTGATTACTGTAATGAATGATTCTGTTGTTGGTTTACAGCCAGAAGTCAAATTGCTTGCAAATTATATAATTTTGTATACTGGATTAAAATGAGAGCGGAATGTGAGCAATTACAGATGGTTCTGGATAGAATGTCTAGTTGTCACAACAGGAAATGAAAATAAATACTGCAAAGAGTCAAATTATACATATGTAGACAGAAAGAAAGTAGAGATTCCGCACGTTTGTAAGACTGAAGTGGAATTGCTTAATGAATACAAGGTGTGAATATCTTCGCACTGTAACCGGGGAAAAGTCACTACATTTAAGTTACTGTTTTTAAAATAATGAATTTGGGGCCCTGTTAATCAGCTACAGAGAAGGAACCAAGTATTTGTTTCTTTTTGTTTCTTTCGTTCTGTTTGGATGAACGCGATTTGCACAGTAATTAGTTGTCAGATTGTGTTGGGGTTTCATATAATGTACATCGCATAATCCCTGGAGTAAAACAAGGTATGATTCTTTTTGATGAGGTCGAAGAGCTGAGAAATTTAATATAAATGGATAGACAAATCAATATACGTTTTTCGTTGAACTCATTTCATTTAAAACCTACCTGTAAGATTTTGATGGTGTTTCGAGTAACGCATAACCCATAGTCCCGGGAGTAGGCCCTAAAACGCGTTATGGTTATTTTCGATGTTTCCTTAAAAAGCTGAGAGTTTCAATATGAAAGTGTTCGCAAACAAGTATTCACATTTCACTGATCGTGATTGACGCAAAACTAACTATCGGATATTGACGGCAATTCAAGCAATGTGCAGTCCTTGGTTCAGGAAGTAATGTAAGGTTCGTTTCATTTAGATTTGAAGTAAAAAATCTGAGAAAGATAATAGTGTCTGCAATTTGTTTCCATTTGAAGGTTAGTTGTTTCTCGAAATTGAAGAGTTTATCAGGATACGTACCAATCACCATATAATTATTCATAATTTAATCTCGCTCTGTGGTTAGAATTTCGTGTTGATCTGTAGGTTTCAATTACCTGATAGGTAGTTACAGGAAAAGTGCGATAGTGCGAAAGGAGGTGTGTGAACAAGTTTGAAAATTACACATCAGTGGTATTAAAACTAATGGAGAGATTAATATGCAACCACATCAGAAAATTTTAATTAATGTAAAACTATCGGAGTGGATGAAAAAGTGATTTGCTGGATGGGAGAATTATTAAAAGATAGAAAGCAAAAAGTTAGAGTAGAAAATGCTGTATCAAAAGAAGTGGGAGTGCCACAGGGTAGGGTGCTATTCATTACTGCTATTCATTATTTTAATGAATGATTGTGTTGATGGTTTACTATCAGAAGTTAGGTTATTTGCAGATGACATAATGCTATATAGTAGGTACTATATAATAGGATAAAAACGGTAGAAGACTGTGAACAGTTGCAGGATGATCTGCATAGGTTAACATGGGAAGAACATTCAGGTTATTAGGAGCACAGATAAAACACTAAAGATTGATTATGATTGTAAGATGGGAATTGCTTGATGACGACTTGAAATGTAAATACTTTGCCATAAGATTTTATATTTAAAAAAATAAAATTTAATTGGGGCAGGCAGTAGGAAAAGGTTTCAAAATCCTTCACTTGTTAGTGAAACTGATGAGGGGAAGTACCCGAGAAGTAAGGGAACTAGGTTACAAAATTTTGGTCAGACCATTGCTCGAATATGGTGGTGTAGTATGGGACCCACATTTCTGGTGTCAAATACAGACGTTGGAGAGTGTGCAAAGATAGAATCCTAGGTTTGTCTCTGGGAATTACCGCAGAATACAATCAGTAATTGATGTGATAAAAGATCTGAAATGAGATTCATTGGAAGACAGGAGGAGGGTGAAGATCGTCATGGTAGTGTACATTTGTACAAGGCGCATAATGGTGATGAGACGTGGAAAGATATTGGTGGAAGAAATAGGCGAGGTGCACGGAAGGAAAAAAATCACCATTATCTAAACCGGCACTCTATTTCAGTTACAAGGGTGTGGGAGGGTTTTCCTTTGGAAAAGGGCCAGAGATTGGAATAAATTACTAAGAGAAATGATGAATAATTTACAAAAAAATCTAAAGAAACTTAAAGTTGAAATTAGTAGAGGAAAAAGTAGGTAGAAAAAGAAAAGGTAAAAATGGGTGTAAAATTAATTTAAGTTAGTTAAAAAGATTGCCGTTTTAGCTGAGATAGTTACGACAGAGGAGGATTGAACGGCCGGAAAGTTAACTCTGTCACTGGGTCATTAAAACCATCCGAAATTATTATTAGCTTCAGCGGAGGGGTAGGAAAAGGTCGCGTTAACATTGCTTTCTACTAATGATTATGTATGACGCTAGATGGTCTTTTTGTTTACTTTCATCATGACTGGAAATCTTTATCAATAGTCGTTTCACTCATTTCAGAGAGTTGTCATGCCACTGGATTTTTCATTGCATTTGATACATTCTTCACCATAAGTTGCCTGCAAATCACGAGATTAAATTGCCCTTGCAAGTAACTTTGTAGACGATCCGAGTTCATCTTGTAACCAACCTAGAAATAGAAACCAAGTGAATAAAGATTCTGACAGTAGCTACAGTAGTTCCTGATTAATTTGATGCTGAACTAATTGGTGTAATTAAGAACTGTACACCAAATATTAGATATATATGAAATTAATTACTTTACTTTCATTAATTGACAAAATGCTTAAGTATACCAGGAAAATGAAGCAGTTTCTTTCTCAATTTGACACATAATCTTATTTCCTTTTTTTTTTTTTTTTTTTTTTTAAAAAAGGAGTTAAATAGTTAGTAAACAATAGCAAAATGCAGCATTTTACAAAGAGGAAACAAATCAGCACTAATAACTAAAGAGTCTACTGAATCCAATTTTAACCTTAAATTCTCTAATTGTTCCAAGAAAATTAATCAGAACCTCCTCTCATTAACCTCCTGACTTTGTTGCCAAACTACGAAAACTTTCACATTAGCTTAGCTAGTTGTTGTTTATACGCTTGTTCATCTCTTCACCTCCACTAACTACCCCTAATTCTAATCCAAATTTAATGCCTCGTCATAGAATATGCCTTTTATACAATCTCGTCGCCTCCTGTCTTCCAGTGATTCTAACCACGGCTTGCTTATCCTTTTGTTATGCTGCGGCAATTATCATATGCAATTATGTCTGAATTCCTAACTTCTGTTTCTGATACGAATGTCACCTTTTAAATTTTTCAAACGACTAGTAGATGGCACTACTGAGGTGTGACATTTATATTGTTGCAAAATTTGTTTTTCGTTATTGTTGAAACAGTGGTAGCTCAGAAGTTGGTAGTTTGTTTACAGTGAGCATTAAAAATTTTTATGAAAAATGGATATTTCACTTGAAGGCTTTCGATGTTAGTAAAGGCCTAACACAACAACAATGCCTCGAATCACTGTTCAACTTTTCGTAATCAAACACCATCAGAAAAGACTGCTTGCAATAGATTTGCAGGATTTCGTCGTGCTTCCGTCAGCGATGAATTTTGTTAAGGTCTACCAAACATGCGCAACATGACTGATGAGAACCGGCATGTGACTTATTGTAAGAAATAGAGATCCTAAAAAGGATTGATGCGCGCGCCTGGAGCGTACGCTCCAAAACCGTCGGAAAAAACCGTGCGTGTAAACGGGCCTAATGTCTGCAAAGAATGAGAGCATTGTTAGTATAGGACAATTCGTTTCTGAAATGTCCTTAAACATGGATTTTCAAATTGAACTGTTACATACAAATACGAGCGACGACTCAGAATAAGGGACCAACATAAAAAGGAAAAATATCCACAAGAAACAATTCTCGTAAAAAATTTGGGCAATGTCTCGTCATTGTTAGGTTTCAAAAAATGTTGAGATCTTGTTCTGAGCCAAGTCTGTACTTTAAAATTTGTAACTTTCTGAAACAGTGTGTTTTTTCTTTGTAATATGGATCGCCCATTTAAAACTGAAACAAAACCTAGTGACTTTGTCATTATGCATGCCATGTTTTAGCTAATTAAACACAAAAACTTGTACCCGAGTTGTTTTCCCTATCAATTTTACGGATAGTACAAAAACCGTTATTTTCCTAGATCAGTTTAAGGTTTAGCAAGCCTTAGAATAAATCGCACATATTACGTATTTGAGTTTAGTTAAAATTATGAGATGCATAATGGCCCAGTCGCTAGAGTTTTATTATATTTTAGATCAACAATCTATAACACCGAGAGAAAATGTGCTGTTTCAGAAAGTGACGTGATTGTACACTGTATAGGCTTGACTCAGAACAAGATCTCAAAACTTTTTGACACAAAACAATCACAAGACTTATTGGCATACTTTTAGAAGAATTGTAGGGTGACAATTAAGTAACCATTGCAAAGCGCTGTATATACTTTACCTCGTCTTCGACATTTGAGAATGAGCTGCACGTAGACGAATCTTCATTTCTTTAATGAGAAACTTATTTATTTTATGGGTTAGCTGTATAAACTCATTTTCTTTTTACAGCCTTCGTTCAGCTTCTTTTCGATACGCATGACCACTAGGACGTTTCTTCTTGGCAACGGCACCCATGACAACTGAAACTAAGCTGAGTGACATGCGACACACTCGCGCACGGTTTTTCCCCTTCCACTCCCCGACGTATGCTACCATGCCAACGAGAGGACTGCGATTTATTACTACGCAGAACCTTCCACAACACAAGTACCCAGGGCCGCCGTAAGCGGGCGTGCAAGGCGTGCACCGCACGCGGGCGGCACATCAAGGGGGGCGGCAAAACGAGTGATCGACAGTCGCCACCCCGCGATAGTAGGAAATTTGCGGCGTATTATGTAACGGGCGACCTATTTTTTTTTTTTTTTTTTTTTTTTTTTTAGCTCAACAGCTGCTTCTGGCGGCCGGCGACACTCGGGATGGCAACAATGGGGGCGGCAAATAATGTTCGAATGGCGGCAATCTCACAGTTTTCTGACCCGCTTCGGAAATTTCCTAAATCCACCACTGGCTGTAGTTAGACAGGGGGCGGCATAATCGGTATTGCACGCGGGCGCTCAAACAACTAGCGGCGGGCCTGCAAGTACCTACGTTGTGCTTAAAGTAATAAAAATTGAAACGAATAATAAATTGATTTCCGTGAGGATTTGAAAAAAGGCAGAGATTTTAAGCAACTGGTTTAGTGAAACCATTACGGAAAATGATTCAGAAATGGAGAATTGCAGAACAAGCATAATCACACAGGTAGATATGAGCAGACTAAAAAATTTGAAATTAATCACAAGGATGCATTAAGGAACTAAAAAATCTCAAAAAACATAAAGGGGCTGGTGTAGATAATATTGCTATAGATCTCTTAAAGATAGCAGGATGTGATATTGTACCTTATCTTGAAACATTATTTAAATTAAATCTAAATACATGGTGTTTACCAGAGGTCTGAAAATGTGTGATAGTAGTAGGCTACTGATACATAAAGAAGGGACAAATAAAGTAAAACATTATAGGCCAATCAGTATGACATAGTGGTAGGTAAATTAATGGAGACATTGATATTCAACAACATAAGAAATATATGTGAGGAGCGTAAGTGTTTTTCAAGTAGCCCACTTGGCTTTAAGCAAGGATATTCTTGTAATTCCCATTTAGAAGATTATATACAAGATGGTATATGAAATGGACAAAGGAGGCCAAATTGATAGTACAGCACTAGATCTTTTGACAGTGAGAGATATAAAATGGAGTGGATGAGAAAATGATTTGCTGGATAGAATAATTCTTAAAAGGTATTAGTAAATACAGTATCAAAAGAAGTGGAAGTGAAAATAGGAGTGCAAGAGGTTAGTGTGTTGGTACCATTGCTAATCATTATTCTAATGAACAATTGTGTTGATTGATATAGTCTTCTCGGGAGACTAGCCGAGTAATCAAGGTGTTTACACACCATATTTCGGTGATCTGAAACTCTGTCGCCCTCTTATGGTGAAATGCCAGATTCGTTTGTTTTTTTTCTATTTTTTTTATTACTTTTTTATTCCCCTGACTGAGAGCAGTGAGCCTTTTCAGCCATCAGGAATTGAATTTTTTCTGTGGACGTGAAGTCCCTGATTTTTATTAATCCTTCTGGATGATCATGACTGTCAGTAGTTGTGTCATTAGCTCGATCAGCTTGGTCAGCTGTTCTTGTTGAATCCCTTCCATCCAATCTTGGTGTCGGTTGACTCTGTGGCATCCGCCACAGCGAACACAACGCTCGGCAGAGCAGCAGTCTGTGGCGTTGTACAAGAATTTCTGGCATCTGTAACACTGATGCACACTTGTAGTTGTCTTCTTTCTGCCTCTGACGTGTGTGCAGCTGGTTGACTGACTACGTCAGTGCCTAGGCAGTGGGTAGCATTGGTAGGAGGCTGGCGTGGATTCAGTTGGTCTGCGGCTGCCGTGTTGTGCACTTCGGCATGCTGCATTAATGACTGGCATCAGAGCTTCGCTTAGTTGGTATCCACAGTCCCAGATGAAAAGACTGAATGTGGTGTGAATTTCAATTGCTTCAGTAAGAGTACTGTCCCAGAGCCATGGCTTCGACTTTGAAAACATCAGGATATTGGCACATACCAGAAACTTCTGGGACAGTATTCTTACCGAAGCAGTTGAAATTCTCACCACACCCAATCTTGTTAACCGGGGTTGTGGATATCAACTAAGTGAAGCTTGGATGCCAGTTATTAATGCAATACATCATCAGTGTGCTGATGTGCACAGCACAGCGTCCGTAAACCAACTGAACCACGCCAGCCTCCTACCAGCGCTACCCCCACTCCATTGCTTAGGCGCTGACCGAGTCAGCCAACCAGCTGCATGCACGTCAACCTCACACACTTTCAGAGGCTATAAGAACGCAGCCTTTCAACAGTCCAGCACTTCACCAGAAGATGGCGACAGGGTTTCAGATCGCCAAAATATCGCGTGTAAACACCTTGATTACTCGGCCAGTTTCATGAGAAGACTATATCAATTTTCAACGCCAAGAAAAACTTCTTTCTTATGTAATTGTGTTGATGGTTTACTAACAGAAATTAGGTTGTTTGCCAGATCAAAACGCAAGAGGACTGTGAACAGCAGCAGGATATCTATCTGGGTTGGTAAAACTAGTATGAAGATAAATGCAAAGTCAGCTTATTAGGTACACAGATAAAAAAAAAAACTACAGTTTCATTATGATTATAAAATGGGGAAAGCATTGCTTGTTGAAGACTTGAAATGTAAATTTCTTGGCATAACATTTGATAACAAACTAAATTGGCCGGACACACCAGACAGGTAATAGGAAAAGGTTTCAAAATCCTTCACTTGTTGGAGAGAATGATGAGGGGATGTACAAGAGAGACGTAAAGGAATTGGATTTAAAAACCTAAGGTCAGTCAATTGCTTGAATATAGTGGTGTGGTATGGAACACACATTTTTGGTATCGAGTTGGAGGAGGTGCAATGAAGGACTGCTAGATTTGTGACTGGTAATTACCACAGAGCACAATCAGTAACTGATATGTTAAAAGAGTTTGATTAGGATTCATGGAAGGCAGGAGGAGGGTGAATAGGGGATTGTACAAGGGGTATATTGGTGTAACACTTAGGAGTAATGCATGGAAGAGAATAGATGATCATAAGCTGGCACTCGATTTAGGCACAAGGGTGTGGGGAGATTTTCTTTCATATCTAAAGGGGTCAGCGATTGAAATAAGTTACCAAGAGAAAAGATGAATAGCACTGTTGTATAAAGAAAAAATTTCTGATATGAGAATATGGGGTTCTATTGCATTTCTGCTTGTTTGAAATCAGAAATTGCGCATGACACAGTTTTTTTATTTATAGAAAAAATGTAAATTTTAACTTCCAGATAATTTTTTTCTATACAAAGGGAAATTTTTAAAAACCAGTTGGTGATATCAACTTCATCATTTCACTTGTAAATATCCAAATGTTGGTACGTTTTTCTGTACTTCTGATACTTTTTGAGTCTAAAAGTCACAGATAAAGATTAATAACTGAGTTTGTGTTAGGTAGACTGATTACAAAGGACAGGAGACTCTTAATAGATGCATCAAAAATTAGTTTAAAGGCAGTTCTTCTAGACAGTGGGAATGTAATTTCTTTTATCCCAGTTTCCTATGCTGGTATGACTAAAGTGTAATATGAGATTTTAGAATATATTCTCACATATACAGGGTGATTCAAAATGATTGTTGGGGTTTCAAGAATATTTTACCGGCTGTGTACTAAACATACAAGTATTATCTTTACATGGATGAATAGACAAACTCCCAAAGTTTTGTTTTGTAGCAGCCACTAATCTTGTAGTTACATTTTGTTCCACCAGATGTCAGTGTTTGCAATGTGGCAGCTAACACTATAGAGAAGGCTTTTTGCACTCTAGATTTTCACGTTACCGTTGTCTAACGGCACTTTAGAAAAAAATTTATGAAGGATGCACCTTCAGACAATTCCATTTGGAGGTGGTATGCACAGTTCGTGGAGAAGGGCTGCTTATGCAAAGGGAAAAGCAGTGGGCGTCCTTCTGTGTCGGAAGTCGACATGAACCGTGTCATAAAAGCTTATCAACGTAGCCCACGGAAATCAACAAGAAGAGGCAGCAGAGAACTGAACATGCCGCAAACCACAGTTTGGCGCGTGCTATAAAAATGCCTAAAAATGAAAGCCTATCGCCTAGGGCTGCTTCAGGCTTTAACACCTGATGACCATCACAAACGTCTCACGTTTTGCAACATTATGCAAGAAAAAAATGGAAGAAGTTGGGTTTTGTAAAAAACTCATTTTTAGTGATGAAGCAAACTTTTACTTGTGCGGGAAAGTTAACAAGCATAATGTGCGGATTTGGGGGACAGAAAATCCCAGTGCTTTTATTGAACACCAGCGTGATTCTCCAAAAGTGTGTGCGTTCACTGCTGTTTCCAAGGCGAAAGTGTACAGCCCATTCTTCTTCAATGAACAGACAGTAACAGGACTAACTTACCTCGATATGGTCTCTGAGTGGTTGCTGCCTCAGCTGAGAGGGGTGGATGATTTCATATTCCAACAAGATGGTGCTCCACCTCATTTCCATCGGGAGGTCAGAACATTTCTCAACGAACAATTGCCGCAGCGATGGATAGGACGCGGAGCCGACATGGCTTGGCCACCTCGTTCACCAAATTTAACCCCATGTGATTTTTTTCTGTGGGGTTACGTCAAGGATTAAGTTTATCTTCCTCCTCTACCTGCGACTATCCCGCAACTGAGAGAACGGATCAGGGCCACCTTTCTAAACATTTCTGATGACATGCTGCATCATGTGTGGGATGAAATGGACTATCGCATAGATGTGTGCAGCGTGACACAGGGCGCACATATTGAACATTTGTAATGGATGTAAAAAAACTTGATGAGTTTCTTTATACATCAAAATAAAATTCAAATTCGTATCTCAATTGTGCTAAGTGCAGGAACTTTTTGAAACCCCAACAATCATTTTGAATCACCCTGTATTAAATACAATGAACGTAAGTGGAAGACATCTGGCAACCTCAAAATTATAGCCATAATATTGAGTATGCAAGTCTACACCAAATATGGATGTTTCATATGTGAGTGGGATAGTTGTAACAGAAATTCTCATTACAAGAAAAAAGAATGGACTCATCGAAAGATGAAACTAGGAGAAAAAAAATTGTCAGCATAAGAAACTGGTGGCTGGTGAAGTTATGCTTCTTCCTCCACTTCACATCAAATTAGGCCTGAGAAAGCAAATTGTAAGGCCATGGATAAAACAGGAAGAGGATTTATGTACCTCTTAAACAAATTTCCTCGTCTTACACCAGCAAAGGTAAAGGGAGGTGTGTTTGTTGGCACCTAGATTAGACAAATTCAGGGAGACCAAAATTTTGAAGAAACACGAATGGCAGAGGAAAAACGAGCATGAATGGACATGTTTCAAGAATGTTAGCAATAATTTTATGGGAAAATGAGGAGCTCATAACTATAAAGATTTTGTAAATGAAATGCCTGCTGAATATAAAAAATTGTCTTGCAATATGTTGCTGAAGGTGCATATTCACTCTAATATGGATTACTTCCCCGAAAGCTGCAGTGACATGTCTGATGAACACGATGGAAGGTCCCATAAAGACACCATGACTTTAAAACAGTGGTACAAAATGAAGTGGTTGCCTGCTATGCTTGTTGATTGTTGCAGTAATATGAAGGAAAATGGCTGGAAACTGGTAAGCAAATCTGGAGGGGAAAAAAACTGTGTTAGATACATATTCCTGTGGGAAAAAAGTAAGGTAGGTGGAAGAGAAAACAATAAAATATTGCATAAAGTAAAACCAGAAGCTTTCAGCACAACAGAAATTTTAGAATGTATGCATTTCATATACCAATTCACCTGCCATCACTGTGCAGGATTGTTTACTAACCTTGTGACAAACCAGCTTTCCATCACAATACTCAATCTCAGAGTCATCTGATTGTTGTATATGCCAATTTTCACAACTTGAATAACCACAAAAACTGTTTTGAAGTTAGAGCCATCAGAATCCACACAAAAAAAACACACCATCTGCATTCCATACGAGATAACAAGCATATCAACAAACCCAGGCACTAGATAAATTCTTGGCCTTAAAATGTGACTATCCCTTCATTTTTAATGTTTTTTATTATTTGTTTTCTTTTTTTTTAACAATGGTTTTCCATCCTACTTTTTTTTTATAAACTCTCCTTGCAACAGACAAATATTATTTTAGAAATTCCGCCTGTAGATTTTCCCATTGGTTCCCAAAGATAATCCTCCATTCATACAGTAGCTACTGCAGCTGGTATCTCCATCAATTTACAGAGTGTCTGGGAATTCTTATTGTTTTGTGGCAATGTTTTCTAAGCCACTAACATTTCAGCAAAAATAGTTTGATATGAGTAAAACTCTATGTCTAAAAACTATGGTGAATGGATACTTTCTCTGCATATAAATGTAACATAGTCTTCACGGATTTGTAGCAGGATACTTTAACCCTTTCCTACCGGCTATTGGAAAAAAAGGGAAATTTTTAATTTCAATAATATATTTATATAAAGGTACTTGAAATTAAAAACACATATTTTTTTCAAATTTTTTTTGGAACTAAGTGCTAATTACTAAGCCGGTACTTATAAGTATCGTCAGGGACTTTGTGTATCACAGGATGTACAGCAATAGCAATTGAAATCAAATACGTTCATATTGGTATGAAATGTTTGCTTCATGATATTTTTTACAAAAAAAAAAAAAAAAAAAAAAAAAAACTAATTCTTTTTGCTCATGCAGACACAAAAGACATCGTAGTGAAACATTTGGAATGATGTTTTGACTGTATTTTCTTCATTCTACATACTTCACATCTTCATCTGATTTTTAAAATCAGTATCAGTCATGTACTTGCTCACATTTGTAATGAATCCTTAATACAAGGTGTTTTTCCCGATAGACTAAAATATGCTGTTGTAAAACCATTATTTAAAAAAGGAGAAGTAACATGTGTAGACAACTATCGTCCCATTTCATTACTTTCAACATTCTCAAAGGTTTTTGAAAAAGTCATGTATAGAAGAGTAATAAAACATGTTACACACTATAATATCCTAACTAATTCACAATTTGGGTTAAAAAAAGGATCATCCATAGAAATGGCTATATATTCATTTTTAAATAACACATTTGAGGAACTGAATAATAAAATGAATCCTGTAGGAATATTTTGTGATCTTGCAAAAGCATTTGACTGTGTAAATCATGAATTACTTTTGAAAAAAATGGAATACTATGGTATTTTTGGGACCGCAGGTAAATGGTTTAAATCATACATTGAAAGCCGAATGCAAAAAGTTTCAATTTTTGATTCTAAAATAAGTAAAGATGCTTCATCAGACTGGGAGAAAATAAAACACGGAATTCCACAAGGCTCTGTCTTAGGTCCCCTCCTCTTTCTGTTATACATCAATGACCTTCCTGGAAATTTATCCGACAAAGTTAAGAGTGTTTTATTTGCAGATGACACTAACCTGACTGTGTATAAAACACCAAACAGTACTATAGAATTTAATGTAAATGAAGTACTTAGAGTAGTAGCAAATTGGTTTAAGGCAAATTCATTAAAATTAAATTTTGAAAAAACACATTATATTAGGTTTAAAACAAAAAACTATGCACAGCCAGATATATGTATAAACTATAAAAACAACACAATCTTAGAAACAGAGAGTATAAAATTTCTTGGTATTAAAATAGATCAGAAACTCAGTTGGCATGATCATATCACTACACTACTGGCAAAGTTAAGTAGTGCCACCTTTGCAATACGAACACTTTCTCTAACAGCAGATCTAGAATTAATGAAACAGGTGTACTACTCATATTTTCATTCAGTAATGTCATATGGCATAATTTTTTGGGGAAACTCTTCACAAAGTAAAAAAGTTTTCATAGCACAGAAAAGAGCTATTAGGTTTCTGTGTAGGGTAAAACCAAGAACTTCTTGCAGACAACTCTTTAAGAAACTCAATATTCTTACAATGTATTCTCAGTATATATATTCTCTCATGAGCTTTGTCATAGAAAATTTTAACCTGTTTACACCTAATTCACAGGTACACAGTTTCAATACAAGAAACAGAAATAACTTGCATAAAACACAAACATCTCTGTCATTAGTACAAAGAGGAGTTAATTATTCTGGGATACATCTGTTTAATAAACTACCTAATCGTATAAAACAGCTTTCAGATAATAAAGATGTATTCAAACAAAAACTTAGAGATTATCTTATTGGCAACTCCTTCTACTCCATTCAAGAATTTGAAGAAAATAATTAATTGTACTCATTATGAAGTTTGCAAAACTCAGTTGCAAAAATGTATGTTTATTATTTCTTGTATTTGTAAAATATGTATATATATATATTTACTATGATATGACTCATATTGTGTATATGTATCAACAATGACATGTTTCACATCCCAGAGGTATTTCCTCAGCAAGGATCATGGAACAAGATTGATAAATAAATAAATAATAAATAGGGACAGTGTATACCTCTGTTTCCCAATTTTACATCTCTCACTGTGGAATAGTATGACTTGTGTTGTTTGAATGGATGAGGGCTTGGTGAAATATATATAGATGGCCTTTTCTTCTTACCAATATCCTTCATAGTCATGATACCTTGTGCAAAGGATCTTCTAAAAATTTTTACAGACTTTTTTTCAAATATCGGACCATTTATGTTATAGGCATTGACAAATACAACATACAGAATTCCCCAAAACAATCTTTACCATGATTTCGGTAATCTTCTGTCAGCATTGAACAAAGTCATCAGCTGATCAGCAGTATCAACCCCACACATGAAGGTATTGTAGTCCTTGACAACTCCTGAGCATGAAATTGTCGACTTCAATCCATCTTTTTCTTTGCATATAACTAGTGGTGTAACAACAGGGTGGCAGGATGGGCAAAATGTTACGGGACCTACTGCTGGAGGTGGCCCCCGATGACCAGCCAGAGAGGCCCTCTGGTCCTAGATCCACCAGGTCACCAATCCAACCCGAGAGAGGGCCCATCTGTTGAAGTTGCCATTGACCCCAACGAGTGTAGTGGAGTTTCACTGCTGCCATGAAAATTTGATACTAAATATATGACCTATTTATCCTTACATTTCCAGTAGCAAATACCTAGGTTTGTAAATTCATTATCACAATCTCCTCTTTTTTGTTTTCCATCAGCAGATTGTTAGAAAATCCCTTGCAGTAGGGTCTGATTCTCCCACAAACAAAAGTTGTTTCAGTTTTTTAATAATGTAACTGATGAAAAATAATGATAATACTAGATAACATCGTCATTGCTCCATTTTTTTCAGTCAATTCGAAGACCACTCTTTTACCTAACGAGTAATCTGAGAACATTCCAGTCATTTCTTCATTTTTGCCTTGATAAATTATAAACTTCTAAGAGAAGAGCTGATAAATTATAAACTTCTAAGAGAAGATCTTCAATCAGAGCGTATTTCATAAAAATAACCATTTGAAAATATCTAAAACAATGATAAAACCAATTGTATACTTGCTGAATCCATTGACCAATAATCTGTATAAAACTACCCAGAACTACCTGACGGTACTTATAAGTCCACGTTGGTTTTTCTAGATTATTTAGTAAAGAAACTTGAAAAACATATTTTATATGTAAAAAATATATGGTTAAATGTTCAAACTAAAAAAGTAATAACAGAAATTGACACTTACCAAGTAAATTATCATCTAAAAATTCATTGTAATTTACCACATGTTACTTTGGTCAGTATGCTGTCAAGCCCCAACTTAGAAAATTAATTTCTCGGCAATTTCACGCAGAATTTAAAAATAAATGTTGTCATTGTCTGACTTAATCATACAACAATAAATCAACAGGCTTAACAATGCAGTGGACACTGCTATTGTCGAATTATATGGTGGTAAATACAGTGGTACTTATAAGTACCGTCAGGGAGGAAAGGGTTAATGAAACATTGTCATCATTTCATGAAAATATCCAGCTGCAAACCTGTAAAGACTATGTTGCATAAAACCTATGAACTTGTTCCTTATTATGTACAAAACATTAATTTCTTTAATATCAAATTGTCTTAAACATGACTTGACTGAAAAATATTTTGCAGTTACTTCAGAAAGGTGTGGATATGCATAGATAACTAGAAAATGTCTAAATTATACTATAATTGAAACAACAAATTAAAGTTCAAAAACTATAAAGGAAAGGGAAATTAACTCACCACGTACCAAAGTAGACAGCTGCGATGAGAGGAAACACGAAGGCGGACAAACAAATATACAATATTTCAGTAATGACTTCCTTCAAGTAGTAGAGAAATGGGCCATTAGGTTCCGGATGTGGGACGACGTCTGTGTGTGCAGACGTTCGGAAGTTAATAGCCTGTTTCTCGATTACTTGAAGAAGGTCATTACCGAAATGTTGTATATTTGTTCACGCGCTTTCATGTTCTTTCTCATCGCAGCTGTTTAAGTTGGTATGTGGTGGGTTAATTTCCCTTTCCTTTATTTATATTGCCTAGAAGCCACTTCCATTTAACTTAGTTTCATCAAATTAAAGGTCAGTAGTTTTTTCAAAAAATATATATAATTTTCCAATACAATAAGATCAGTTTGTAATTATACTTTTATTCAAGGAAATAATAGCATGGAAATTTGATAAATAAGTATTACAGCAGTAAAATATACGAGCTTAAATGTTTTAATTAAAAATGAGTTGAAGAAAGGTTTACAGTAATCTAAAGTAAAATGAATTAAAAAGACAACACAATCATAACTTGAGATTCATTTATTTGCATTATTGTACAAAACATATAAAATTAAACTTTCTGAGACATCTTCTAAATATAAAAGTACATATGGCTGTGGAACAATTTCTAGTTGATAAATAAAACTATAATGTCCAAGAAAATAAGCATTTCAACAAATATATTATATATAAAATATTTATCTTTTACAACTGAGTTTTTAAAATAAAATTGTGCAACTAATTGTCTTAATCTTTCATAAGCAGAATCTGAATAAAGTTTAAAGGTTATGAAAAGATGCTGAAGATTTGTAGGAAAATTAGGACATACCACATGTATTGTAGCAACAGGAAGTTGGTGATAGCACTGACTGTGAAGGGTGGATGGAACAATGGAGAAGAAAAGTGAATTGTTCAAAGAGATAAAACACCAAAGGAAGCACACAAAATACTTTGAACGAAGCCAGAGCCAAAATGCAACTCAAATAATATAAAATATAGTACATAACACTGACGAAAAAATAAAAATATAAAAATGCAGAACACAAAAGGAAAATAGAGAATATTCACAAAAGTGAAACAGTATCTTCAAAATATGGTTTTGTAGAATGATGGTAACATGAACAGATTAGATACAAAATGGAATTTGAAATAACGCACACACCAAAACATGCACAGCTGGTAATTTAATATAGGTGGGAAGTTTAAGAGATTGAACTGTAAAGGAGACTTCAGGATAAGAGAGACAAATCGAACGTGATTTGGAACACAGAAGAATCATACAGATTAAAACAGTAGCTAAGTTGTAAAATTCTGTATAAGAATAAATAACTCAACAGTTTAAAACAGTTTAAATCTGTTGCTGCAATTAAATAGTTACAACTTCAAGTTCAACAGGAATTTGATTACATAGAGTTTATCAAAAATATGCTATCGAGCTCAATACATTTATTGTAGAACAACAACATCCCTTCTGACACACAATGTATGATACAACTGAATGTGTGGAAACTACCTACCAAACAAAAATTTCACATTCTTATATATGGAGCAAACAAAACAGTATACAAAGCCTTAAGAATTTAATATATTTTATCTGAATTAGAAACTACATTTAAGGCACTGCTTATTCAAATAAGTCTATAGCTTTGTAGAAAAAAAAGTTAAATAATTCTTTGATAGTTACATAATAGCTAATCAAAATTTGTTTTTACATTTATTGTCAAGTTAGCATCAAACCAATTTATTCCAAAAATATAAAAGTTTTGAAGAAGAAAACATTTAATTTTCATAAAAGCACATACATAAGATTTCTGTTTATGGAGAGGGAGCAAATTTATGGTGAGATATTCTAGTCACTGTAAGCATTGGTCTTTACGGCAGTTACACTGATGCTGCAAATTACTTGCAAAACATTTTACATTAACTACATGGCCTTACAATTTATAAACTTCTGCTTCAAGTATTTAAAAATACTATTTTTCTTTTAAATAATTTGTACAATTTTAGCTAAATTTTCTAATTATTTCCAATATGAATTTGTAAATTGTATAATGGTTTGATCATCCAAGTATTTAATGGTTATACTTCTTGTGAACTTTGAATGAGGCCATGTAGACAATTTTATCTGTCTCTAGAGAAGCATTTCACAAGCTGTGGCCCGGTTATTTTTTTTTAACCCACTAAATTCACATCTTTTGAGATGTTTAAGTAAAGTAAAACATTATTTGGATTTCAATATTATTTTCATGCACTTTAATAATTATGTCTTATATGAAATAATTCCAAAAATGAAATTAAAATATGACAAAGTTATTAAGAAAAATGAAGCTGTTTCTTGTAAATACAAAGACTTCATGTTTTAAGGAAAATATGATAATTTAATTCTCAGGTCTGGTTTGAAAGCCAAATCTGCTTCTATATTTATTTATTTTTTTTCGGAAAAGCAGTGTTGAAAATCTGGCTTCGCATTTATAGTTCATGACAAAAAACATCAGAAATTTTACAGCTAGCCCTACTAAGACCCAATACTCCAGACAACTTGACAGTCAAAAATTGACGAGTTGTATTCTCTCTTATATGCCTTTGAGTAATGCATAGCAATAAAGTTCAATTATTGGATAAACATCTGAATACAGTACATCATATTCTCTCTTGGAGTCTACGTTAAATATAAATCGATTCCGTACCCAGTGTTGGTCACTATTGATTGGCAGAAAATATTTCTTCAAATTAGTCTTTGATATATTATGAGGAGAAGGTGAGATGGACTGGGAATTTTTTGAGCCGCTACCAAGTTGCAACCCACCACTGGTTCACTCTAAAGTTAATCTATAGCTTCAGTTTACATTGTACACAGAACAATTCCAGACTAAGTGATAACTTATCTTTGGCTGGCAATCATTTCAAAGAAATATAGATTGCTTCTTACAAGCACCCTTTTGCAATATAAAAATGCAAGATTCCATGATACCTGTATAGCTGTTTTAAAAATAACATACCTATTTAGTGTTTTTTTCATCATCCAGACATTCTGCTGAATTGTATTCCAAGTGATTTTAGCATGTTTGGACTGCTCAAGAAAGCAAAGGGATAACAAAATATTCTGTTTTGATGAGGCGGTATGCCACGTGAAGCTCAAGTTGTTTCACAGCTTACCATAAAAACTTTTTTTTGTAAAGGAACTCATGCACTTTACAATTGTTAGAGGATTTATATTAAGGGTGGAGGAAATTATTAAAAATTACCGTTTAATACTATCTGTTAACAATAAATAATATATAGAAAAATATTTAATATTTTCAAAATTAATATTCTCAAAATAAGGGAAGTTGACCCATCACCATAGATGAAGACAGGATTACAAATTTTACAATAATATGGTGTAAATCTTATTCAAGTACAGTATAGAAATGAGACATATGGCAAGGGTATCAACTAAGCTCACACTGAGACCAACTGCTGGACTTTCTGTGGCAATTTCCCTACACATCCATCCCCCCTTCCTCCTTTTATTTCCTGCACCCACTTACATTTTCCCACTACAAATTTCAACTTTAAATTCTTCCAATGTTTTTGGTTAATTATTCATCATTTCCCTTAGTAACTTATTCCAGTCCCTGACCTTTTTACCTAAAAAAGAGAATCTTCATACAAACCCTTGTGCCTAAAATCAAGTGCTAGTTTGTGGTCATGGTTTTCCCTTCCATGCATTTCTTTTAATTCTTACATCAATACGTTTCCATGCCTCGTCACCAATATACACCTTGTACATTCACATGAACTTCTTTACTTTCCTCCTGTCTTCCAAAGAATCCCATTCCAGTTATCATATTTGTTACTGATTGTGTTCTGCTGTAATTTACAGAAAGAAATCTAGCAGCACTTTTTTGCACCTTCTCCAACTTCCGTATTTGATACTCAAAGTGTGGGTCCCATACTACACCACCATATTCAAGCAATGGTCTGACTAAAGTTTTCTAACCCAATTCCTCTACTTCTGTCGTATATTGCCACATCAGTGTCTCCTACAAGTGCAGAATTTTGAAACCTTTTCCTACTGTTAAATGTGTCCTGCCCCACTATCAAATGTAATGCCAAGGTGAAGAAAAACCTCTTGGGATTCTAGCTGCATCAAAGTAAATCAAAGTAATGTTTCAAGTGCTTGCACCATTCCCATTATCAAGCCCCACTTAACTTACTGAGGATTGCTGCATGGTAGGCTATTGTATAGGGCTACCAACCATTAGTTTTTTAATAAACTGACTCTTATTTGCATTTATTTTCATCCCATGTCTACCAACCCAACTAGATATCCTATCCAGATCACCCTGCAGCTGTTTACAGTACTCTACCATTTTGATCCTGTTATAGGGCATTATGTCATCTACAAGAAAATCAAATTTCTGATAGTAAACTGTCAACAGACTCATTCATTAAAATAATGAATAGCAGTGGTCCCAATATGCAACACTAAGGCACTCCTATTTTTACTTCCACTCTTTTGATATTGCATTTCTACCCTAACTTTGCTTTCTACCTTTTAAAAATTCTTCTATCCAGCAAATTATTTTCTCATCCAATCCAATGTTTTTACCTTATTTACTATCATTTAATGGCTCACCCTGTCAAAAGTCTTTGAAAGATCTAGTGCTAGAGTAACCATTTGATCTCCCTTGTCCATTTCATCCGAAATATCTCACATATATCCCACCAACTGAGATTTGCATGAATATCCTTACCTAATGCCACATTACTGACTTGAAAACCACTTACACTCCGCGCATATATTTCTGATGTTGTTGCATACCAATCTCTCCATTAATTTACCTACCACTGATGCGTTTAAAGAATTCCAAGCCAGAAATTTATCCGAAGATCTGATTACTAATCCAAAAAAGTTCTGGTCATATGTCAAATTAATAAGAGGCTCTCCTAAGGTTATACCGTCGTTGATTAATGAAAATGGGGAATTATCAGAAACTAGCATCGAGAAAGCAGAAATTTTGAATAATTTATTTAACAAAGCTTTCACGTCAGAAAAATCGGAGGAGATTCCGATATTTAACAATCAAACCAACAAAATTATTAATGATCTCGTTCTCGATGTCGAGGGAATAACTAAACTGCTTATGAATGTATATCTAAATAAGGCTCCCGGACCAGACGGTATTCCTACAAGATTCTACTCTAGGTACGCAAAGGAAATTGCGCCGTATTTGATGAAATTATATACCGCCTCCTTGGATCAAGGAAAAATACCAGCCGAATGGAAGACCGCCATCGTAAGTCCAGTGTTCAAAAGTGGGAATGTTAATGATCCTCAAAATTATAGGCCGATCTCGTTAACCTCAATATTTTGCAGGATTTTAGAACACATCATCTATTCAAATGTCATGCGGTTTTTGGATGAAGATGAGCTTTTAAACCCAAATCAACATGGATTCAGAAAAGGCCGATGCTGCGAAACACAATTTGCCCTCTTAATTCACGACTTGAGCCGTATTATAGATGAGCAATCCCAGGTTGATTTAGTTTTATTAGAATCCAAAAAAGCTTTCGACACTGCCTCACACTAGGTTACTTAGGAAACTTCGCGGTTACGGTATATCTAGACAAATATGCGATTGGGTTGCAGACTTTTTGAAGGACAGAACACAGTGTGTAGTTCTCGACGGTGAGCATTCATCACTTGCCGAAGTGAGGCCAGGGGTTCCCCAGGGAAGCGTGATAGGGCCTCTGTTGTTTCTCATATACATTAATTATTTGTGCGATATAATAAGGGGAATGAAAAGATTATTTGCCGATGATGCTATTATTTATCGTGAAATCACAACCCAGGACGACTGCGCTTTGTTACAAGATGATATTATGAAAATAATTGTGTGGTGTAAAGATTGGCAGTTGGAGTTAAACGCTAAAAAGTGCCAAGTCATGCGTGTAAGTAAAACGGTGACACCATTTAGCTTTGAATATACAATTAATGGCACTGTCCTTAGAACGGTAGATTCCGCTAAATACCTAGGGGTAACAAATCGTAATAATTTGTTGTGGAATGAGCATATCGAGAATGTAATTGGGAAAGCAAATTGTATGCTTCGATTTCTAGGTCGTAATTTAAAACAATGCACTCCGGAAGTTAAATCGATTGTGTACAAGTCACTAGTGAGGCCTCACTTGGAATATTGTTGCTCTGTATGGGGTCCCCATCAAAAGGGATTAATGGGGGCATTAGAGATGGTCCAAAGAAAACCGCCCGATTCGTGACAGGTATATATAGTTGGGAGGAAAGCATAAGTGCCATGTTGAAAGAGTTAAGTTGGGAAGACCTGGAGCACCGAAGGTGTTGCTCTCGATGGAAGCTAATTGAAAAATTCTCGACTGACACATTTCGGAAGGACGGCAAACAAATATTGCTACCAGCAACATTCATATCTCGAAATGACCGCGAAAATAAGATAAGAGAAATCAGCGCCAGAACAGATTCATTTCTGTACTTATTTTTTCTACGAGCGATTAGGGAGTGGAATAGAAAGGATTTACCGGGCGAGTAAACACAAAATCAGACAGGAGTATCTTCCGATAAAGCACTCTGGCCATCCTGATCTGGGTTTTCCATCATTTCCCTAGATCGCTCCAGGCGAATGCTGGGATGGTTCCTCACAATAGCCCATGGACGCCACCTGCCATATCCCGTATATCCCTTCCAAACCATTACCTTTCCTGATAGGTGCAATGCACCCTCCGCCAAACACTTTTAGTGAATCGCGGAGTAATAGTAATAGTTAACTGACTGGCCTATAATTTTTTACTCTGTTTCTCACCTCACCTTTATGTATGAGCACCACTATTGCACATTTCCAGTATTCTGGTAAGCAGCAAGTATCCAGACTCAAATAATATTTCAAGATAAGGTACAATGTCACATCCAGCTATCTTTAAGACATCTGCAGAAATATTATCTACAACAGCACCCTTTGTGTTTTTTCTGCTTTATTAGTTCCTTTATGATATCCTCAGGAATAATCTCTTTTTTTTTTTTTTTTTTTTTTTTGACTGCTAAGTCCTAATTGTGTTGTTAAGCTCGTTTTCAGATTTAGACCCTCCTGTTTCTGATTCATTGTCCCTAGTCGCGTTACTAATCCAATTACTAAAAAACTCTACTTTTTTTCCAATCCTAAGCAACTTCTCCTCCACCCTTATCTATAAGTATCGCAGCACCCCCCTTCCCTTCCACTCAGTTATCTAATATAGCCCTAGAAATTTCTAGATGCATCAGTCAATGGTCCCCCTGCACTGACAATACTCTTCATAAACTCATCTTTAGCCACATTTTTTGCCATTATTAATTCATTTTTTAGTTGCTTTAAATATTCCATACTGCCCTGCCGTCTCTTAACTCTGTTATGTTCTTTTTTACCAACCTCTTTAACCTCCTCACCTCCCTATTATAGTGCACAGGTTCTCTACTTCTCTTTATTTTCTGTTTTTGAATAAATTTTTCTTATTATCTCTTTGAACTCTTCCAACCTTGACTCTACTGTACTTGTACCACCCTTCCATTTGCTGAAACGTTCTCTGAAATATCTTTCCAAGTTCAAAATCTGTGTCTTTTTATAATTGTATCTATTTCCACATTCAATTTTGGCTGCAGGTTCACTGAATACTCAAATATCCATCAAAGCTGCTTCATGATCACTTATTCCTTCAGTTACTTGACACAAGATTATAATCGGGCTTTATTATAAATATAACCAACATGTTTTGTCCTCGTATGTTCTGTTCTACCACTTGTGTAAATCCTCCTTCCCTTATTAAGGTATTTGCAAATCTCTGTTACTTTGTGTTATTAATCTTATTTCCTACGAAGTTTACACATGGTAAATTTAAATCACTACTAACAATGACCATTCTATTCTCGCCTCTGAAATCTGAGTCTGTATTTAATTTCTTAACAAGAGCCTCATCTTCATCAGTTATTCTTCCACTGTGATAAGCAGCCAACACTGATTTTTTTCTTTTTTATTACCCCAGAAATCTACCCCAAGTAACTCATGGTCATGATCTACGAATACCAGTGAACTATGGTAGTTTTTGCTAACTAGTATGAAAACCCCTCCTCCAATTGCTCCTCTATCACTGTCGTACACTCCGTAACCAATGGGAAAAACTTCATTGTCCAGTACTTCCTTTAACCAAGACTCTACCCCTATAATTACAGTATTTGTGGTTCATGTCTCTTTATTGAGTTTGCAAATTCGATTACTTTGTTCATTATACTTCTGCACTTCACCAGTAACACCCTTACTACTGGCTTTATATTTGCAGCACTAACCTCCTCCTTCCCAGTTCTATCACAGTCAGTTAGTGTCTCAGCAACTTTATCTGTTTCTTTAACATCAATGATCTATAATCACTTTGATCATATATTTCCACCCTTTCACCAGCAGCCCCTATCCTAAAAATGGCACGGTCCTGACCCCCATTATCACTGTAAATGGGTTCCTTTAGGTTTTTAGCTAACAATTCAGAAAGTAACCCTTTGCCCCTTCTATTCAGGTGTAGGCCATGCCTAGTGAAACTCCACCTACCAACGGTGTTCACAGGCACAACCCTCAAGACAGAACTAATGGCTTTCCCAAGTAGCACTTCCGTTTCCATATTTACCTGCTTAAATTTATTGTATTTAAGGGATTTGTTTGACACCCCCTCATAAGTCTTAATAAGTAAAGAAACTAATCTCAATATCGTTACTACCATCAATATCATTTGAATAGTGACATAGGCTCATTTCAGTAAAAAATCAAAAGTCCTAGTATTAAGCACATCATGCAAAATAAAGTTTCAGTTGTAGGGAAGATAGATAGAGAGAGAGAGAATACAGAAAAAGGAAATGATAGAAATTCAAATATTTACTTCAACTTGCGCCTGCTTTAAGATTGGACATAAAAATGATGAAATAAATAACGTACCAAGAATGAGATAAAAAAAAATTTCACAGACTTCCAAATGTTAGTTTGAAAATTGGTTGTACATATAATAAAAACCTTCAGTACCCCTTTGGTATAATTTTATTTCAAAGGCAAGCAGTTGTTTATATAAAAAGTCAATTGAATTCATGATTTTAAAACAAAATGTAGAACAGTGAAGAACTAATTCAAGACAACCAGCTGGACAACCAACAGGCTTTTACTGACTTAAAGGTAAGCATTTCATAGATTTCATGTCTGGAGCATAGACTACACAAAAATAATTGAATTTTTAACCAATTACAAACAGCAAAACAATGGCATATTGATAACATCACAACAGAAATTGTATTTAATAACATGAATAAAAATATTACAACTGCTTCATGGTTTCTCAGATCTAATGCAAGTTACTTTTTCCACCCTAAAAAATGGAAAAAAGGGAGGGGGGGAGGGGAATTGGTAAAACAAGAAGAAAAAAGGAAAGATATTCTATGTAATCTAACTGCACTCACAATACAGCATAGAACACTGAGACAGTAAAAATTGCAAGATAATAAAAAAAATGTAAACAAAAAGAAGAAATACAGTAAAAGTCCGGTTATTCGAGTTCCGATTAGTGGAGCCGCCGGGTTAACCGAGGCAAATGATGAAATGATGACATTGGTAATATGGTTGTCAGCGGACAAGGAGAAGAAGACGAAGAAGATAAAAATGAAACTGTTCCAAAAATTTCTAATGCTGAAGGTTTAAAAAGAATAGAAGCAGCACTTGAGTATATTGAGCAACAGGAAGAAAGCACAACAGCCGACATAATGATGCTACAGCATTGGCGCTATACTTCCACTAAGAAGAGAAACAAAATTATGACACAGAAGACAATTAGAGACTTTTTTGGCACGTTATCATAATTAATGTACAAAAAACAACTTTATTCTTAACAAATTAGTTTTACACTATGAATAAATTGTATTATCTCAATTTCAATATGTTTTTTTTAATTCACTGTAACCTCTTTCCTTGATCTCCGGCTATCCGAGTTTTTCGTTATCCTAGGTGGACCCGGTCGCGTTTACCTCGGATAATCGGACTTCTACTGTACAGCAAAAATGGAAAAAATAAGTTCATTAAAATGAAAATAGAAGATTGTATTGTGAATGGCTTGCTAAAATTAGTATTTTCAAGATGGACAGTGGAACAAACTATTACGAAAAAGTATCAAGTCCAGTATGGAATTGCCTTACCAGACTAGGCTCTTTGCTAGAAGATAACTAATGATCCAATGAACAACTTCAGCAGTGGTAATAATGTTAGAGATTCTCATTAAACAGAGTAACTATGTTTATTCATTGAATCCAAAAACAAATTCATTATAAAACTTGTTCATACTAAGACAAAAGTAACTAATGAAAGTGTTCATTTGTATATAATTAACTGAATATAATATAATATTAGCCTGCAAACATCCATCAGACATCTAAAATATTTTGCAAACTACAACCACAGGCCTATGCAACTAAGAACTTCTGGCTACTATTATTTTGATTCAACTTAAAATTAAGGCAACACCCCTTGAAAGTGTTTACAATCACTAAGCCACACAGAAAAGGCAGCTAAAATAATTCAATATTTATAAAAAATACAAGATTATATTTCATTTAGAATGTTAAATGAATTCAGTTACATATAATAAAAACTTTTGTACTTTGCGACATCAACAAATTTAAAAATCAGAGTCTGTGAAACTGATTTTAATTATATGTAATACATTTCCAACCACAAATTCTATTTTCCTTTTTTTTTATTTTAATTGTACATTGCTCACAAATTAGTTTCCAAAGTGATATCAATTATTATAATATCTTCAATTCCTATATAATGGCAAACATGTCTTACAGAAGCAAGGTCTCTATAGCAGCGGTTCCCAACCTATGGGTCGCGACCCACTGGTGGGTTGCGGCGGGTGTTTTGGTGGGTCGCGGAACAATCGACGTTTATGCCCCAAACATATATATCTTTTATTTCATGTATTTAAAAAATATAACACGATATTTTACAAGTGCAGTAATCATGAAAGCTATTAGTTTTAATTAAAACTTTGTGAGAAAGAAAACGTTTTCTTAAACAGTCAGCCGATATTAAGTAACAACCTCGTTGTGAGATATAGCAGCGGCAGTAATCGCACAATTGTTTCGGAAACCCCTGAACACCTCCTCTCCCGCCCCTATCTAAGGTGGAGATGTGCGCGCATACCACCGGCAGTTTTACTTCTCTGATTGTCGTTTTCATGTTTATGCTTGAATCGAAACCAAAGTCTTTGATGCAAAAAGTCTTTCTCTGCTTGTGAAAGTGAGTTGTTGTTTGCATTTTGTTTTGATTGAGAGTAGATTTAATGTGATTATGGAAAGTTTGTTGAGGACTGGATCGTGCAGTAAAAGAGAGTATCCAACCAAGTATTTGTAATTAGAATGCACGCAGCAAGAAAAAGCAAAAGATGTATCTGCGAAAGTATAATCCGGATTATTTGAAATACAGATTTGTGTATTCGGGTACTGAAGAGGAGCCAATACCTCAGTGCATGATTTGTTGTGAAAATTTGTCCAATGAAAACATGAAGCCATCAAAACTTGGAAGGCATTTGTTTACCTGAGTACACAGATAAGCCCCTTGAACTCTTGAACTCTTTCAAAATAAAAAAAAAGACACGATCTTTCGACCAAATCTACAATGGAAAAGTCATTGTCAGCCAACAAACAGTCTACCATAGCGTCTTACCAATTATCCTTGTTAATAGCAAAGCAGGAAAATGCGACTGATGTGCCAAGTCATATCTACACCTACAAATCCCATTTTAGTGGTCGATTGGTAAGTTTACCATTGTGTTTTCCAGCTCCCAGTCTTCCATATTTTCATAAATTTGGGCGAAGTAAAACACAATGATAAACCTACCAATTAACCACTAAAATCGGGTCTGCAGGTGGTTTCCACTAAAAAGCGACTTAGCAGACCAGTTGCATTTTAGTATGCTGCTCGCGTTACTTCTAATCGTGGAATTTCAGCAGTAAACTTGATGAGGTGATGGTCTGTGCAGTCACCTCCCGGTCTATGATATGTTTATTGTTTTCTGTATTTGAAATTCTTGTTTTTGTTGATAGTACATCCTTTGTACGAAAATTTGCCTTTTCGTAGGATAGGATAGTCGATAGCGTATCGAGGTCATAGAACAGTTCCCATTCTGATATTAGACAGCCTCTGATATGGGGTGGGTCGCGAAATTTTTTTTTTTACTTTTAAGTGGGTCGTGTACCAATAAAGGTTGGGAACCGCTGCTCTATAGTATTAACTTAATATTTAGTAAATTATAAGAAAATCAGACTTTCATAAAGTAATTGAGGTAAAAACAATAATTTCATTTTAGGTCTTAAGCATTCAAGTACATAATAATTATTACAATTCTGCTTGTACATTTTTTTGGAGGTAGGAAGGGGACCAGAAAAATGGAGTTAGAGGAATATCTAACAGAAAAAGAGGAACATACATAACAAGAAGTTTACATAATAATGTAAAGAATAGCTCTTTAATAACACAACTTTCCATTTCACCAAAATACTTGAAACATTTGGTCTTATTTTAAAACATAACAGTAGGAACATAGATTATAACAATTTCAGCTTAATGAAATGTAATAGAATCTAAATGTTATATTTACCAGTTTCCAATGCTTAGATGGTGTCTTAATTATTTGTAACGTGTCTTGAATTAGACTACAAAATGTAGCTTTGATACACGTAAAGAAGACCAATATTACTTGAAACACACTGAACAAAAACTTGAATACTGTCATAAGAAATTAGATATCAGCAATGTAATTCAGAGCAACATGGGTTTGATAGTGAAAGAGTGAGGTGAAGTAGAATTCTGTAAAGGTGTAAATTAACACAGAAACAAAGTTGAAACAATAACAGAAATTTATTTGATGCCGAGATCCAATTTTCCTTCAGACACTTAACTTCTAATTAGCAGTTTATTGATCTCATATTTGGAACAAGTCAAAAGATAAGACATTAACAGCCATTCTGTGTGAAGGACAAAAGGTGAATGTTTCCATCTGACTATGGATCATGAAAGTTTGTACTCATTATTTCATATTTTTACATTTTTTAAATCAAAAGAATACCACATTTAAAAAAAGAAAACCTCAGAGATTTATCTTATTTTTGGAGCTCTTGAAAGTTTTATTTGTATATACCTTCCAGTGTTACTAAAAAATGAATTTTTCCATCATAAACATCAAGTATTTTCAAAACTTCTAGTACGATTATTTTGTTACACATTGTACAAGATAATTATAGAAATAACATTCTCACTACTCACTAAATGTAATATTATTTCCAAAAATAGCATTTTTATGATTCACTAAAGACACATTTCCAAAACATATATATTTAACCCGTATCATAGTTATAAAATCAGCTAAATTGACTACTTTGTTTCTCTTTAATATCAGTGTTGCACAAAAATTCTGAAATTTCATTTTTAAAATTAAGAAAGCTCACAAAATAAGATTAATATTACCTTTTTTACTTTACGTTTTCCAGTTCAAGCTATAAGTTGGATACCTTGGAGCAAAGCTACCATCACAATGTGTATGTTTGTTATCACCATCATCTTGGATACTTCTTGTTCCATCCATACATTCTTCATAAGTTGGAGGGGCTAAAAAAGCAGTTTAAAAATACTTTTTTTCTTTTAAAAGAAACAAATTATTGTTACAAATCTGCAGTAGTCTAAATTTTAGATAGTATATGAAACTTCATACTAGAAGCATACAGAAATCTGATAGAATTTAAATATGTTCCAGAAAGTGAAATGTAGTTCTGACTAGGTTATAACATGAATTTAGGTTCAAACAGAAAAAAACAAAATTGATAAATTGCAGAAACTGAATATCAGCTATGCACGTGTATCTATATGAATATTAAATTGTTGATGAAACTAAAGAAGGCACCAGAATTGTAATGTAGCTGAAGTATAACACTGGGCAACAATGATTTTGGTGCCTCGGTAATAAACACCATTTCTAAATGAAATTGGTCCCCTGATTCCAAGTATGACCTTCATTTTGACATATCAGGTATAGGTTTTAAGATATATAACCTTTCTCTATAATGTGTTAGGTGTTAGTCAAAGTAAATGAGGTTTATAAGTGTATCTATGTGAGCGATAGTCCATGGTTCTTCTCATTCTAACATTAAAAAATGACATGCGTATTTAATTCCAGTGCATATCTGGAATTCATTTTTTGTAGTGATTTACCACAGATCTCACATTTTAACTGTCACTCTCTGAAGCTACGAAGCTCATCCATACATTCAGTCCATATGATTTGAGGTTATTATGTATGTATGTACATCTACTGCATTAATTTGACACCTTATTCCAAATTTTGATTAGTTACAATCACTTCAAAAGCCAACACTGCAATTAGCAAATTTTTCTCTTAAGACTGCAATCAGGTTATACAAAATACCCATACTTCCGCCGGAAACCGTGACAATCTTTAGGCTAAGAAAGATTGTTCCCTCAAATAAATATGGCTCCTTGCTAATATATTAGAGGACCCTTTAGTTGATCAAGAAAAAACCACCGTTAAACATTTGCAGATCAAAGTGGGATCGATAAAACAATTTGTTAAAAGTTAGGACAAACATGGGGAGTACCTCAAGTATATCTGCAGTTGGTTTTGAGAAAAGACATTTGAAAACCTTAAATCAGGGGTTTTTGATGGAGCAATGATCCATAAGCTCATACAGGACACAAATTTTGTGAAAATGATGCATGAGAATGAATGATTTAGCTTGTTGAGCTTTGTATAGGTAGTATGAAAGTTTTTTCGGAAACACAAAAGTCGAAAGTACACAGCCCTTGTTAGCAACATAGTATCAACTTTTCATGATGCTGGTGTGTGTATATGAGCATCAAAAGGCATTTTGTTAATCATTTTGATAGTTTTCCTCAAAATCTCGGAGATGTCAGCAACAAACTAGGTGAAGGATTTCATCAGGCCATTAAGGAGATGAAAACCCGGTAGCTAGGGATACCGTAATAATGGAAGATTACTTCTGGTGTTTAAAAGGAGATAAGCCTGTTGCCCAACATTTATGGTGCAGAAAGAAGTGTAAATTTATTCCTTTAATTTTCAGGCTAAATCTTTGCATTTTCAATTTTGAATACATACTGTGTTTTCTTGATAGGTCAAGTACATTTTATCACTTAATATTCTTTGTATTTTATAAGAATAAAATATTTTTTTTGAAAGAAACAGACTTGTTTAATTCCCCTAAAACACACAAATGTCAGCCAATGTACTGTTGGAAACACGTATTTCAATGTAATGGCGTTCAACGGAGATGAGTACAGTAAAAAAAAAAAAAAAAACTTGACCTAATAGAGAAAAACTGAAGTTATTTTAGAATTTATCAGCCAAAATTACCTAAGATTTTGTAAAAATTTTTAGGCATCAGACAAAAAGATTTGTTGTCCTGTGTAAAGATTGAGGTAGTGAATACTATGTATTCTGATAGCATTACCAGTTAAAAGGATTAAAGTAGGGTGCAGGGAGCATGCTGCAGCTCTGCAAGCTTCTTCTAGAATATGTTTATCTAACTGAGTTCCAAAAATTAGGCAGACTGCTACTTGCAGGCAAAGAGGGTATTTTAGGCTGAGGTGCGTGCTGAAGATAAAGCAAAGTAGAGTGGGAAAAATTTTGTAAAGTCCATTTCAGGTTCTCAAGGTTGTAAAATGTATGGCACATGACAAGGTGAACTGACTCAAAGGTGTGCGAAGAGAATTTGCCACTAATAATGGAGTTGGGAATGTGACTCTCTGAGGAGTCTAGAGCTTTGTAACTTCAATATGGCCACCAAAATGTGGTATACTCAACTTCCGGTTGTGCTCCAACACTGTTTACATGTATTATTGTCACTATAAGCCTTATTAAAAATGGAATTATGCCAGTGAATCAATGCATCTATGGATGTTTGGTGATTTTGGTGAAAAAGGTTCTTAGTCATCACGTTTTTTCCAAAGATAAAGACCAGCGGAAGTGGTGAGTTATACAATTACAGCATGGAAATACTCCATTGAGGTGGACTGAGTGTGTAGTTGTCAGTTTGCTAAATCGAATTTTAATTCATCGCTTGACAGCTGTGGGGTAAGTGGTTGATTCGAATTAAGGATATGAAGTGATTATATAAACCTCATATGTGCCTTTGCTGGAAATCAATTATTTATGTAGTAGTTATATTGAGAAAATATAGCCCTGATTTTCTGTGGATTGTTTATCTTTTTCTTCTACATTCTATGAGAAAATTAACTTTAAAAATACTTTATATCAAACTGAAAATCTATTTAACTGACAAAAAAGTATTAAATACTTTGTTCAAGGTAATCTTATTCATGCAATTAAAACATATATATATATATATATATATATATATAGGAGATGACAAAAATATGTCGCACTTAAGATTTTTCTCGGAAGTCGAACAATCCATAATGTGAACAATATTTTACAGAAAGGTTAAAAAAAAGGTAGTTAAAACCTCAAGCGGTTCTAAGACTAAATTTGCCATCAATCGCACATTTTGTGGACAACCAGCAACACGGGCCAATCTTTTAAACTCAACAAAAGGAATAAAAAAAACTAATGGCTAATATTACATATCTTCGTGAAAGATCAAAAATTTATTTTCAGGTTGGGCACAAAACTAGTTTAACCAATCTTTGGGAAATTAGCATACAGAAGAACAAGTTCAACCTCAAACAATGTTTGACTGATGTTCAGGAATTCTTCTCTCCTATATTATATGTAAATACACCACAAAACTATTCTAAAAGCAGTGATTAAAAAACTTTGGGCTAAAATCAGACATTTATATTTTTAAAATGATTTCAAGCAGTTCAAAATGAAGAGTGAAATTCTGGCAAGAGGCCCAAATTAAACCATAAATTCAAGGTTTAATTTGTTTTGATGGTTTTAATGAATCCCTGCTTAGTATACTTCTACAGATTACGTGCCCCAGATTTAAAAAAGTAATTACTTCAGCTTTTTAACTGTTAAATTCTTGTACACAGACTACATCGCAAATTAAAACAAACACACAGTGGTCCACCGGAAGTTAACAATACCATGCTTTGCGTGGGGGAGCTGCAGGTGACAAAAAAAAAAAAAAAAAAAAAAAAAAAAAAAAAAAAAAAAAAAAAAAAAAAAAAAAACCTAATAAGTTACAGAGCTCTATTGCTCCATGGCAAAGTTTATACACCGTTGTATATACAAGGGTAAGATGAAAAGTTCTCAAGCTGCCACAATGTTGGCACTGATATCAATACATTTTTTTTTTTTTTACTATCATAGCAAATGTCACATTTCTTCTTGATCTTAAGCTCTTTATATGGATTTCTTCTTATTATTAATTGCAATGGAGTAAACACTCCGTGTCATCTAATCACTTGGTAATTTGTTCCAATCCCTGACACCCTTACCCACAAAAGAAAATTTTTCCACACCCTTATGCATGATATTGAGCTTGTGGTCACAGTCAATTTCACCTTCTTCCATGCACTATTCCCAATTTTTCAACTTTTTTTTTTTTACTTATGGCTTTACATCTCATTGAGGGACATTGAGGTCATTAGAGGTGGGAAAGGATGGGTGCAAGGAACAAGAAGGAATTTGGCCATGGCCTTTTGAGGGAAGCACCCCGGCATTTGTCTGGATTGATGTCAGGAAACCATGGAAAACCCAAATCTGGATGCCCGGATGGAGATTTGAACCCACATCCTCCTGAATGTGAGGCCAGTGCGTTACCACTCACTTACCATACTCAGTACTTTGTCCAATATCCCTCCAAGCACCATCACCAACATACCCTTGTACATTCCCAGCACTATCTTCACCCTCCTATTGCTGTCCAATGACTCCTAATCCAGCTCCTTTATCATATCAGATACTGACTGGGTCCTATGATAATTTCCACCAAAAAAATCTAGCTGAGCCTCTTTGCATGCCTTCCAACTCCTGTATTTGATGCCCAAAATGTGGGTCCCAAACTACAACACCATATTCAGCAAATGGTCTAATCAAAGTATTGTAATCCAGTTCCATAACTTTTCTGATACATCCTCTCATCATCTTCCCCAATAAATGTAGGATTTTTTAATATTTTCTTACCACCTTCCCAATGTGCTCTGCCCAGTTAAGTTTATGATCAAAGTTTTTTTTAAGCAGGACTTATGTGTATATTGTTAAAGTTGATTAACTGGAATATTGCGCCATCATAAAATTCTTTATTTTCGACTGTTTAATACCAATGGTAATTCATCCAAAGTTAGTAAAGGTTTATAAGGATTCAATAGTATAGATACGGCAGCTGATTTTAAACAATATGATACATCTACTGAAAATGATCCATGTGAAGAACAACCAAAAATTGCAACCACAAATGAAATCACCAAGAAGATGAATATTGTAATGGACACTCAGTGATTGAAAATGTATGATAAAGCTGAAGCTGTAAAAATATAAGGAAGGAAGGTGCAATACACTTTAAAACAGGAATTAAATAAGAAAATACCATATGCATGATAGATGCCACATTTGTTACATACAGGCCAGAAACAAATGTAAAACCAAATTTCTGAAAATGTTTGCATCATTTTAAGAATGATCATACCATATCAGTTGATGATATCTGACTAAGTATTTCTGACCAGTGTATGTCAGAAATGAAAAAGTGACCACAAAAAAAGGCAAAGTTGATTTCATGCGCCAGAAATGTTACAGTGAGTGTTTCCTTAAATTCAGAAAGATTATTTTTACTGATTACCTAAGAATATAAGACAATAACAAGTGATTGTACACAAGAATTTGGGACCAAATGCATGAAAAATTCCTGGAGGACAAAAGAAAATAATCATCTGTCATCAGGGAAATTCATCTGCCCACAAAGGTGCTTTAACAACAAAGAACTGAGGGTTCTGAAGAATGAATTGTTGGAACATTCACCCTTTCCACTATGTTTGACTCTCTAAATTTCACCTATACCCAAACCTAAAGAAATTTATGGCTGAAAAACATTTTGAGTCCAATGAAGAGATGATGGCACATGTAGGTGTTTTTTTTTTCAGAATTTTACATCAGGTCTGGAATCCATTCATTGAAGAAATGTTGGACAAAGCTCACTTAACTAAAGGGAGACTGTAGAAAAATAAATGCATTTTTAAACAAAAAACGCTTTCACTGGCAGGATGAGAATTTTTCAACTTGCCATAATATTATAGATATATCACTGCTATTTATCCGGACTCCATATTTCTTAAATCCACAACTAATACTACCTCTTGAACCCTCCTAATCAGCCTCTTAGGCTAATTGTTTTTTTAAGCCCATTTACTGTTTTGGACTCTGTATCATAGGCAATTTTGTAACTATTCAGGATAAAATGTATCCTATATACTGACTGATGAAATAAGGTATCACTATGTGCAATTTTGTTAAAGTTTTTCCATTAGTTTGTGTATAATGCATGAACACAGAGAGACAGAAGGAAAAAATCTAAATTTCACAGTTTTGAAATCTCTATCATCAGTAGTTTACATTGCAATTACTCTTTTTGGAAGAAATTTAATGTAGAGAGACAACTTCTCAGAAATTTTATTATATACCCTAGATGATGTCATGCTAGGATGTAGTATAAAATCCATAATCATATATATTATTTCTATAAGGTATTTTTTGTCAAAAGCCTGTATCTTCCTTTGTACCTAACTGAAATCAATGAATGAGGTGTCATTTTAAAGCATATGGTCTCCACTTTGGTCATATCATAGTTAAAGAATGAAAGTTTTCGGAATTCGACCCTTAAAGGGCAAAAATATCAAAATGTCTAAAATGCTGTTTTCTGTGTTACGAGTCATTTATCTCCCTGGATACCTATCTGAAATCATTTAATGAAGTATCATTTTAAAGATTAAGATCTCCGCTTTACTGATGTCATATACAAAGGCAAATTTTTTTCGAAATTCGACCCATAAAGGGCAAAAGTATCAATATTTTTGCAATGCGTTTTTGAGTCATGAGCCATTTATCTCACTTCATATCTAACCGATACAGATAAATGAGGTATCATATTAAAGACCAAGTTCTCCGCCATGGCAACATTATATTTTAAGAAAGGAATTTTTCGTAATTCCACCCTTAAAGGGCCAAAATTTCAGTTTTTCTAAAATGCGTTTTTTGTGCCTTAAGCCATTTATTTCCCTGGATATCTAAAATAAAATTGATAAATCAAGTAAAATTATGATGAGTAATGTCTCAGCTTTCATGACATTATATTTTAAGAAAGAAGTTTTTTGGAATTCAACCATTAAAGGGAAAAGGCGTAAATGGTTCTACAACGCATTTTTGTGTCACGAGCTATTTATCTCCCTTGCTATCTAACCGATATAGATAAATGAGGCATCATATTAAAGACTAAGATCTCCTCTGTTGTAACACTATATTTTAAGAAAGGAATTCTTTGTAATTCGACCCTTAAAGGGCAAAAATGTCAATATTTCTAAAATGCGTTTTTTGTGTTTCGAGCCATTTATCTCCCTGCCTATATAACCAAAATCGATAAATGAAGTAGGATTATGAGGAGTAATGTCTCAGCTTTGTGACATTATATTTTAAGAAAGAATGTTTTTGGAATTCAACCCCTAAAGGGAAAAAGTATAAATTTTTCTACAACGCATTTTTGTGTCATGAGCCATTTATCTCCCTTAATATCTAATTGATATAGATAAAAGAGGTATCATATTAAAGAGTAAGGCCTCCTCCGTGGTAACATTATATTTCAAGAAAGGAACTTTTCATAATTCGACCCTTAAAGGGCCAAATTGTCAGTTTTTCTAAAATGCGTTTTTTGTGTCTCAAGCCCCTGGATATCTAACCAAAATCGATAAATCAAGTATGATTATGAGGAGTAATATCTCAGCTTTCGTGACATCATATTTTAAGAAAGAAGTTTTTTGGAGTTCAACCTTTAAAGGGAAAAAGTATAAATGGTTCTACAAGGCATTTTTGTGTCACGAGCTATTTATCTCCCTTGATATCTAACCGATATAGATAAATGAGGTATCGGTATCATATTAAAGAGTAAGGTCACCTCGGTGGTAACATTATATTTTAAGAAAGGAACTTTTCGTAATTTGGCCCTTAAAGGACAAAAATGTCAATTTTTCTAAAATGCGTTTTTTGTGTCTCGACTCATTTATCTCCCTTGATAATTAAACAAAATTGATAAACGAGGTATAATTTTAATGATTGAGGTCTTCGTAAGGTCTTAGGTTCCGTTACACCACATAGAAATTTTTCAAAATTCTAAGGCAAAAGTATTAATATTTCTACAACGCATTTTTCTGTCAAGAGCTATTTATTTCCCTTGATACCTAACCTAAATTAATAAATGAGGTATCAATTTAAATATTAAATTATCCACTTAGGTCACATCATATTTTAAGAAAAAACTTTCTCCAAATTCAACACCTAAGGGGCCAAAAAATCATAATTTCTATAACTTTTTTTTTTTTTACCTTGCTTGATACCTAGCCGAAATCGATAATTATCGCATCGTTTTAAAGATTAAGGTCTCCAGTTAGGTAAAATCAAAAATTAAGGAAGAATTTTTTGGAATTTCATGCTTTAAGTGGTAGCGTGCATGAGAAAGTTCAGAGCCAAGTACCTAGATTGCAGTAACAGACATCACAGAGATGTCAAGAAACTTTTTTTATTCAATAAGTAGCTTTTCAGATATTTTTTTCTGTTATGGAAACACTTTCGCTTTGCTAAACAATTCCAATGTAAACATTTTATTCGCACAGCAACAAATATCACAGAGATATGTTGTGTTCATTTTGTTCAGGTTGGTTGTATTCTGTTAAGGTCAGCGACAGTTTGCCGTAAATACAGAGTGGTTTAAATTTTCCTAACTGTTTTGTAATATGTTGCAAGTATTTTGATGCATACCTATTACACTAAAAAAAAAATTGCTATAAAAGTAAGGTTTTACTTTTCATTATATTACAAGCATTCAACCTCACTATTCATTGCATTTTATTCGCGAAATTTTCACACGGGTCGTCTAGTCTATCAGCTTGTTTGTAATATGGTTTCAAAACTTATAGGCCACTTAAGTCAGGAAATCGCCATTCTTCGAATCAACCATTACGAACCAAATACAACTTGTATGTCTGCTGATGCTACTGCTACATTATTATCATTGTTATTATTATTTATTTATATGACGAAACATCATAGACAAACTTGTAAAGGGATAAGAATTTAAAATTTTATTATTGTTATTGGGATACATAAATGAACTGTTATAATTAAGGTAAAGGTAACCACATCAGAAATAAGGTTTCCTATAAACTTTTGAGTAATACTAAAAAAGAAATTACCAAAAATAGTAGCTTCATAAAAAGGACCATCAACTAACAGTACAAGATACAAGTTTCTCTAAGTGAAAGGTGTTACTGGTTTCCCTTTTAACAATATTAGAAACTAATTTTATCTTACTACTTTATCTGCCTTTGAGAATTCTGATATAAGTGATACTGGACAGTAGTTTCAGTACTAGAATGTTATTTTATTATTGGCAGTCAGAATTTGTTGGCTTTTTAAATTACAACAAGTCTTATAATGTGCAGTGAGAAGAGCATTATAAATTATTCTAGCTTCAAAATAACACTATCTTTCACACCTGCAAATAGAATATAAGGAAGATCCAGAACAATAAACCAGTTGCTTAATACAGATGAAGGCTGGAGGGCCAGAACAAAATCACATTTTACTATATTTTTGTAAAATACCTTACTCATGTCAGCAGATGAGACATATGGGAAAGGGATCACATATGTAAACATTAAGATCTAACTCACTTCATTTGATAGGTCTCGATGTATACACATATATGATCTCCTTGCCACATATCTCACCTTTAAAATGACTGAGGCTTTTTACCAAAATATTGTAGAATATGTTTATGTTTTTAGATTTTTCCTGACCCTTCTGCTTTCATTTGTAATCTATGGTGGGCTTATTTCTCTATCCTTCTTTATTTTCATGGCCTAACAGCAGTTTTACTGTAACAATAATCAACTTTACATTCACAAAAAATTCTGAAGAGAATCTTAACCATATTTTTCTTTGGTTGTTAATTACTGATTAGAATCAATCTAATGTGAATATTTTGCTGAATTTCATAAACATATAAAGGAATTACTTAAGCTCTGAAACTCAACAAATGAATTTATACTAGAACTGTACCATTTTTGTTTATATAAACAACTGACAAACTACTTACGAATATCAGGATATGGAGCCGATGGCACAGTTGGAGCTACGTTTGCTTGATGCGGAGGAGATAAAATCCAATTTGAAGATCCTGGCTGGTTAGTGATTGCTGAAAACTGTGGAGGTGTTACTTCCCATCCACTGCTGTGCTGGCCGAGACTAGTCATTTGTGCAGTGGGCATCGTCAAAGGATAATGGGCAGCAGTATGTGCCATTTTTTCTGATGAAATAGGAGTGGTTGTAAGTGGGTAAGGTATTGCAGATGGCATAGGGACCATGGGCTGTGGCATTGAAGATGACACTGGAAAACCGGAGGGTACAGCAAGCATAGGTTGAAAAGGATTAGGAGATGTTGACCAGCCCAAGCCACTTGTTGGGGGCTGAGGAACGACACCTCCCAATGAGGGAGCAGAAGCAACAGGAGCAGTTGTCACTGAATTTGATACTGGCAATCCTGGTGGGATGTATGTTAGCAATGGTATTGTTCCAATAGTGACTGGAATATCCAAGTGCAGGTTACTGTGAACTCCATCGACAACTGCTTTTACCTGTTAGAAAATTATAAATAACTATTTGTCACTGAAAGTAGTTAGAAAGATAGTTTATTTATATATTAATCTTTTTCAATAGATCCTGCTGAGAAAGGACTTCTTGGATGTGAAACATATCTTGGTTAATAATGCACATTCAATACGAATAATAATCACAGTCAAAAAATATTATATACAACAAAGACAAAAAAAGTTATTATTAATTTATAAATTTATAATTTATAATTTTATAAATGAATTTTGCTGAAGTCATATTAGATACAATTAATTCTTTTCAAAAAATTGTTGAATGGAATAGGACGAGTTACTAGTAATATAATCTCTCCTTAAATAAATCTTTTTTCATATATACCAACTGCTTTATACTTTTAGGAAGCTCATTAAACAGAAGTTTTCCAGAATAATTAACTTCTCTTTATACTAATGACAGTGATATTTGTGTTTTGTGCAAGTTATTTCTGTTTCCTGTAATGTGTATCTGTGAATTATGTGTAAACAAGTTAAAATGTTCTATGACAAAGAACATCAGGGAATATATATACCGAGAAGTAAGTCATTGTAAGAATATTGGGAGTTTTAAATTGTCTGCAAGAAGTTCGTGGTTTTACCTACACAACATCTTAATAACTCTTTTCTATGCTATGACAACTACCTGGTGAAGAGTTTCCCCACAAAAATTAAACAATTATGCCATTTGACATGACTGAATGAAAATAAGAGGGCTAACCAATTCTAGATCTGCTGTTAAAGAAATTCTCATTTTAAATGTCTTCAGTAGTTATGTGATATGTTCTTTCCAACTGAGTACCTCACCTATTTGAATGCCAAGGAATCTTACACTCCTTGTTTCCAAGATTGTGTGTGTGTGTTTTATTTATTTATTTACAATCAGGTTTGTGTTGCCTGTAAATAAAATGCTCTTAACCTTGTCAGATAAGTTCCCAGAAAAATCACTGATAAAGGAAACTTTTTGCATTCGGATTCCCATGTATGAATTAAACCATTTACCTGCACATTTACCTGCAGTTCTATAAATACCACAGTATTCCATTTTTTTAAAAGTAATTCTTATTTTCCACAATAGAAAGCTTTTGCAAGATCACAAAAAATTCCTACAGGGTACATTTTATTTTTCAGTTCCTCAAATGTATTATTTAAAAATGAATATCTAGCCATTTCTTTAGATAACCATTTTGAAATCCAAACTGCGAAATAGTGAGAATATTATAGTGTATAACATGTTTTATTACTCTACGATACAAGACTTTTAAAAAGCTTCAAAAATCTTGGAAGAAATTGGATGGTAGCTAACTATATCTGTAACTTTTTTTTTTTTTAATAATGGTTTTACAACCACACTGAATATAAATCAAAGCAAGACAAAAGTGATGAAATGTAACAGGAGAAGTAAGTGAATTCTGCTACTTGGGAAGCAAACTTACAACCGATGGCCACAGCGGGAATGATGTTAAAAGCAGAACAGCACTAGCAAAAAGAGCCTTCATGAAAAAGATAAATCATTTAGTTTCAAACATTGATCTAGGAATTAGAAAGAACTTTTTAAAACTCTATGTATGGAGCACAGCAATTTATGAAAGCAAAACATGGATATAAGGAATACCAGAAAGAAAGAAAATTGAAGCATTTGAAATGTGGTGTTACAGAAGAATGATGAAAATTAAGTGGACAGACAAAGTATGAAATGAATGAATTTTGGAAATGATGGTGAGGAAGTAAGTTAGTGGAAGAAGCTTACAAACAGAAGAGACAGGCTGGTAGGTTATATTTTCAGACATGTTTCAGGAAGGTAATTTTTTGAATTTTGAAAAGAAAAGTGGATTATTTTTAATAGAAAAAGTGAAATTAAAATGAGATTTTTCTTACATTTGGTCATGTGATAGAAAACACTCCAGGATTGGTGGTCACTGTAGAGACATCATGTGCCTGTAAACGCTACGGCTGCGAGTAGAGCATTTCCCATTATCATCAAAGTTTTCAACTATTTGTTGATGGTTATTTATTGTTATTAATGAAATTTCATTTTCAACATAAAATGGAGAACATTTTGTAAAGCTCTACAGCAGAAAAATACTGAAAGTAGACACCTTATTTGTTGGGCTTGCTATAGAAACAACTGCTGACTTTTATTCTGTGGCGCTTAAAAATGTAAACACTTCAATTTGAGAATCATTTATATTTAAATTAAAAGATAAAGATTACCAGAAATATTTTATAAAAATGACTAAAACTATAAATTAAATTATTTGTTTTAGGAGATATTGATGAGAAAAATTCAATCTATAGTGTACATATATGGTAAGCACAACAGTTAAATAACTGAATGTTGGGGTCTAATTTTCCTAATTGCAGATAAAAGATTGTGGATAAATGATTTTTTTTTGTCAATAAAACCGAATTTATTTGTTTATTTATTTACCTATCACATTTCACTTAATCTCACACAAAGAAACTGTGATGTTCAAGTGTTTACTATTAATGTGAAGAGAAGCAACTAAGATGTAGTGTCTGGGTAGCTGCGTGGTTGAAGACTGCTAACAGAATTGAGAACATCCTATGTTCGAACCTTGGTTGGAACAATAATTTTTGTATGTGCATTTTTTCCTCCCTTCCCATTTCTGTTTGATGCATTACAGAATCACGTTTTTATTTGAAGAATTCATAAATTTTTGGTTGCTAAGCATCATGAAAACAAAATGCTGCAATACAAGAAAACATTTATGAAAAGATATCCCTTCTCTTTTAATTTTTAAACATATCAGGGATACATTATCATGCAAAAAATACAGGTGCATGGCAGTGAATAATGGAATTTGTTTTAAAAGTGATATCACTTGTAGAAATTTCACGCTAATCTTGCAACAATTCCAGAACATTTTGAGTCCATTTTGTTGGTATTTTTATGTTACGTTACAACTGCAGGTTATGTTTCTGACATAATCTGCCTCTATTTAGGGAATATTTACATTTAATGTAAACATTTTTTTCAATATTTTTTAAAAAGTTTTTTGGTGTGCAAGTATTGTCCAATTTCCTTTCTGAAGTATTCTTTCGTTATTTTTCAAATGTTTATAATCGCTAATTATCTAAAAAGTTGTGAAACCTTCAGGAGGAAAAAAATGTTTTGGTGGATTTTCAAGAATAAAATGAATATGTGATGCAACCAACAGCAACTTGTATCCAAAGAAAATGTCCTCAAAAAATAGATAAAACATATTCTGAAGTAAAGATCAAATCTAAGGACCCTAACCTTAGCGATACTCACATTAAACAATGTCTTACTATTAACTCTTTTTTTTTTTTTTTTTTAACTGCTTAACGTCTCTTAACAGTGAGGTCTTTAGAGACGGGAAAGGATGGGGGGCAAGGAATGGGAAGGAATTTGGCCATGGCCTTATGAAGGAAGCATCCCAGCATTTACCTGGAGTGATTTGGGAAACCATGGAAAACCCAAATCTGGATGCCCGGATGGGGATTCGAACTGCCGTCCTCCCGAATTCGAGTCCAAAACACTAACCGTTACACCACCAAGCTCGGTACTTTTAACTCTACAAAATCACAGTGTAAATGAGCTTCACAGAAAATGGTAAGTGACATTGTCGCAATATTATTTGGGAGTCTATTAACAAGTTGCAGTAACTGTTTTTCATATTTCTTCTATTGTGGGAACACTTACGGGATATTTGGAACTTTTTATTGTTGTGGTTGCAAATTGGTGTATTACACACTATTTATAAATCCTATTTGCAACCATTTCTACACAAATTCAAAGAAATAAACCAGACATTAGTTATCTAGAGTGAGCACTTGTTGGCAGGTGACATCATGAGTGTCGTTGGTCTGCGCCAGGCAGCAAAGGAGTATTTTGGCAGGCTACTAAATACTCTAAATTTTAAAGTTGAATTTTACGTAAAATAAGCATTTTTCATCAAAAAATAAATAGTACTCAGTGAATAACGTGCATTAGTAAACAATTTAAACCAATTTTCAAAAAATACTCAAATAGCCTGTTACATCTCCACAAATCAATTCGGGAAAGCAGTCTGAAGAAGCCTTGGGGCACAACCTGGGGATTGGTTTTCTATGCTCTATTCCTCTACAACTGAAGTAAAATGTCCGTTAAATATTTTTCAAATTTCCCCTACTTCACTATGCACATTTTAATTTTGGTTTGAGTGATTTACAGATTTTCCTGTTTCAGATTTCGTTATATTCGATACAGTTTTCATTTTATTGACTTATTATTCTCTATTTTGCTGATACATACATTTTCTTGGCCTTCCTTATTACATTTCTTAGTATTTTAGAATGAGGTTTCAGTGTATAGTTAACCGATTCTCTTACTTTTATGTAAAGTTCCATTTTCGTTTTAAAAGATACTCTAATGCCCTTTGTAATCCATCCCTTACCCATCATACTGTTTGGGGTGTTAACAAGTTTCGTTTTTTTTTTTTTTTTTTTTTTTTTTTTTTTTTTTTTTTTTTTTAAAAAGAAAAACCTTCTTCTTAATAACAAGTAATATACCTTTATTGAATATGAAAAAAGGAAGGCAACAGCTGCATGTCAATAGTTGAACAAAAGTTATAGCAAAATCTGTAAGACCAGTTAGTTAGCAATAAAGTTCCATAGAAAGGACAGGAAGTCCTGTTTCAAATGGAACAATGAAAGAATTGTTACTGCTGTCCAATATAAACACTGTCCCTCCAAACATCAAAGATCACCCACCATCTGTCAGAGCGAAGATGGTAAAGACGTAGCTTCTGGGAGGAAGAGGGGGGGAGAGGAGGAGGAGGGGGGGAGTAACAAATTGTGCCAATTCCAAGCTTTCTTAGGTAATATATACATACATATTGCCACATGAAAGTGAAGTTATAATTAGAATACACAACTAGAAAAAAGTTGTAAAATTATATAAATTGCTTATAAACAACAATTTTCTCTCAAAGGAAAAAACATTATTCTTTAATTTTATGGGAGGAGGGCTTTTTTTATCTTGAATTTTGACACAAATAACTTATGTTTCTCCTATTAGCAAGAGAAACACCTATCAGTAAGATTTTTTTTTTTTTTTTTTTTTTTTAAATGGCAAGTTAGTTGAGATAAGATAAGGCAATTAAATGTGCTGCAGTTTATCCCTATTAATAATAATAATTATATTTAATTAAATTGTGATGGAGCGCATTTCCCAGTGGTAATTTCCCTACTCACCCATCTTCTCCCTTTCCTGCACCAAACTACATTTGCCCTCTGCAAATTTTAGCTTTAAATTCTTTCAACATTTTTGGTAAATTATTCATCATTTATTTCTCTTGGTAACTTATACCAATCCCTGACACCCTTAGCCAAAAAACAGAATCTTCCTACACCCTTGTTCCTGAAATCGAGTGCCAGTTTATGGTCATGGTCATCTTTTCCCTTCCATGCATTAATTTTAATTCTTACACCAATATCTTTCCATGCCTCATCACCAAAATATGACTTGTACAATCCCAAACCCTACTCCCACGTCCACGAAGGTGAAAGCCGCATGACCCCTGGGCAATGCACTTTTTGAGTGTAGCTAACGGGAGAGGATGGAAGGCGAGCCCCCAGCGCCTTAAAACTGGGGCATTCTGGCTAAGGGAAGGAACACCCTGAAATAAAACCCTGGCCCTCCAGGATGGCGGTTGTGCGAAGGGCTGGTAACCCTTCCACATAAAAAGATATATTACTCATAAACCTCAAAGTAAGGAAAGCCAGATGGATCTTATGAGGACAACAAAGGCAAGGTCAAAGGACAAACGATTTGGAATCAAAGACAATTTGAAAATAGGAACGTGGAATGTGAGAGGCATAAATAATAAAGAATATGATCTGGACAAGTAGTTAACTAGAAAGGGGATCAATATTGCTGTAATTACAGAAACAAAAAAAAAAAATTGAAGGGAACAGAAGAAATAGATAAATATACAATGATCTACAGTGGAGTGGCACGAGAGAAAAGAGCTGCAGTAGGAGTGGCAATATTAGTGGATAGGAAATAGAAAAATAAAATTGTCAGTTACACTATGATAAGTGAAAGGATTCTGACTCTAAGATTGAAAGTAGAGAGAGGCAACCTAACCTTGATCGCCATATATGCCCCAGAAGAAAACAAACGAGAAGAATCTGATCAATTTTATGAACAGCTTCAAGTGGTGATAGACAGAATTAATAAAAGTGATTTCCTAATACTGGCTGGCGATTTTAATGCCCGCGTAGGAAATAGTCCAATTCCAGAGGTAATGGGGAACAGAGGTGAATACACATTAAATGAAAATGGGAAACTACTGAGAGAATTTGCGTCCTTCAACCAGTTAAAGATTACAAATACATTCTTTTCAAAAAAAGATATCCATAAATTTACATGGACGGCAAGAGGACAAAGGTCTATCATTGACTATGTAATGGTTAGTAAAAAATTAGGTCCAGATGTAGTAGACACCAGTGTACATAGAGGTAGTGATATGTATACAGATCACTATCTCGTTATATCAAAAATAAGAATACTTGCTAAATGGAGGAAAAGAATGAATAAAAACTTACAACAAGATCAAGAAGTTTTTAAAACCTACCTTTTAAAAGATGAAGGAATAAAACATCTATATCAAAGCCGATTACAACAGTGCTTACTGGAAAACCCAACAAATAATGACATCAATAAAGAATGGGAAACTAAAGCTTCATCAATACAGAAAGCAGCATATGAAGCCATTGGCAAGAAAAAGAAATTTAGAAGAAAAACTGGACTTAAAATGTAGAACGAAGAAATTGCAGAAGCCGTCAAACAAAAGCAAAAGGCTTATCTAAAAAAAAAAAAAAAAATTCAGACGAATTGAGAACCTCCTCCTTTTTTGAAGTCGGTTAAAAATGATACAGGATCGAACCCTAGAAAATGAAAATGAATATAAAAGAAGAAGAAATAATGTTAAGACAATAACAAAGAAGTTGAAACAAGGGGGATGGGATAGATTAATCAGTTCAATAGAAGATGATGTCCATGGTAGACAAGAGATGGCTTATAAACTAATGAAACATCTCAACAAGGATGAAAAGGAAAGTGCTAATATAAATGTAATTGAAGAAGAGGCATGGGTAAAACACTACAGAACATTATGGTACAATAGTAATTATAAAGAAGAAGAAGAGAAAATAGGAATTGACCATGTGGATACTAAAGAAATTGATCCTATAGACATAGAGGAGGTTGATGCAGCACTAAAATCATTTAAAAATAGAAAAGCTCCTGGACTAGATACAATTAACTTAGAATTGATTAAGTATGGGGGAATGATTTTGAAATTTAGATATTTACACTTAATTAATATGTGTTGGAAAAAGAGAACCATCCCAGAAGAATGGAGGAAGGCCAAAGTTATTTCACTTTTTAAGAAGGGAGATAGGAATTCATGTGATAACTATCGAGGAATTAGTTTATTAAATACGGGATACAAAATATATGATAAAATAATAAATAACAGGCTAAAAGTAATAGCAGATGCTCTCCTATCAGATGAACAATGTAGGTTTAGGAAAGGAAGGTCCTGCATAGATAATATATTCTGCCTTAGACAACTACTGGAAAAGAGAAGAGAATTTAATTTAAAGACTTTCATTGCTTTTATATACTATGAAATAGCGTTCGATAAAGTAAATAGACAAAAACTATGGTAAATAATGCAAAGAAATGGATATCCACAGCATTTAATACAAGTTATTCAAGGTATGTATAGAAGGACACAAATCGTCTTAGACCTAGGAAATAAACTTACAGAAGAAATAGCAATTAACCAAGGAGTGCGGCAAGGTTGTAGCCTGTCTCCAACACTTTTTAATATATATATATATGACTTAGTTAGGAAATGGAAAGAAAATGTCCATCCTGGTATAAAAATAAGCAACAACACTTACATAAATACTATGTTGTTTGCAGACGACCAATTTATCCTCCAGGAAAATGAAGATGGACTTCAAAAAGCAATTCATATACTAAACATTATCAGCAAAGATTACAATCTGCTGTTGTCTCGTGCAAAAACGAAAGTTATGGCATGGCAGGGGAAATACCCTATCAGAGTTAAAGTAGTGGTAGACAATCAGCCAATAGAACAAGTCTCCAGCTTTACTTATCTCGGATGTGAATTATCTTTTAATGAGGATAACGAGGTGAAGAAGAAACTTCACCGATTTCAGTATATGTGTGGAACAATTCGACGAACACTGAAAGGTAAAGCACGAGAGGAGACTCAACTCAAGTTTTATAAAACAATGGCCGTACCGACTCTGCTATATGGCAGCGAAACATGGGTAAATAAAACGCAATACAAAAGCAAAATTCAATCATCTGAAATGAAATTTTTAAGGTCAGTAAAAAGGGTATTCCCTAAATGATAGGAGGAGGAACGAGGAAATAAGGGAACAACTGAATATCTCCCCGCTAAATGATAGAATTACCCAAAAAAGGGATAACTGGAAGAACCACGTCCTACGGATGAGAAAGGACAGATTTCCTAAGCTTGCCCTGGAGTACCATCCCACAGGCAGAAGGGACATTGGAAGACCTAGGAAGAGATGGTCGGAAGAATGAGGTCGGAACAGGCTTTTGGCCTATCCATGAAGAGGAAGTAAGTAAGTAAGTAAGTCTTCAACAAGAAATTCTTTCCCCCACCTTATAATAGTAATCAACTTTTAGTTTTTTATTTATGTATCTAATAAGCAGACTCTTCTTTTGCATTTATCTTCATTCCATGTTTACCAACCAAACTAGACATCCTGTCCATATCAACCTGCAGCTGTTTACAGTCCTCTACCGTTTTAATCCTTTTATACAGCATTATGTCATCTGCAAACAATCTAATTTCAGATAGTAAACAATCAACACAATTTTTCATTAGAATAATGAATTGCAATGGTCCCAATACACTGCCCTGTGGCACTCCCATTTTTACTTCCACTTCCTTTGATACTGCATTTCCTACCATAACTTTCTGTTTTCTACCATTTAAAAATTCTTCTACCCAGTAAATCACTTTCTCATCAACTTCAATAGTTTTCACCTTATTTACTATCATTTTATGGCTCACTCTGTCAAAAGCCTTTGAAAGATCTAGTACTACACTATCAATTTGGCCTCCCTTGTCCATTTCATCCAAAATATTTTTCATATATCCCACCAACTGAGATTTGCATGAATATCCTTGCCTAAAGTGATGTTGCCTACTTGAAAACCACTTACAATCCTCAAATATATTTCTGATGTGGTCGCATTTCAAGCTCTCCGTTAATTTATTTACCACTGATGTCCCCCTGCACTGACAATACTCTCCATAAACCCATCTTCAGCCACCTTCTTAGCCATTTTTAAGTCCTTGTTTACTCGTTTCAAATATTGCCTACAACCCTGCTGTCTCTTAGTTCTGTTCTCTTCTTACCAACCTTTTTAACCGCATCACCTCCCTATTATTGTACTCTACTTATCTTTATTTTCTGTTTTGGAATAAATTTTCCATCCTCCTTTCTTATTATCTCCTAGAACTCTTCCCACCTTGAATCTACTGAACTTGTGCCTTCCTTCAATTTGCTGAAATGTTCCCTGAAATATTTCTTCAAATTCGAAATCTGTGCCTTTTTATAATTGTACATATTTCCCCCTTCAATTTTGGCTGTTGGTTTACTGAATCCTCTAAAATCCATCAGAACTGCTTCATGAGCACTTATTCCTTTGGTTACTTGACACCCCACAAGGTTATCATCGGGCTTTATCAGGAATATATCCAAAATATTTTGCCCCCAATTTCTGCAGTACCCCTTGTGCAAATCCTCCTTCCCTTATTAGGGTTTTTGCAAATCTCTGTTCTCTTGTGTTATTCATCTAATTTCCTACTCAGTTTACACCTGGTAAATTTAAATCCCTACCAATAATGACCATACTATTCTCACCTCTGAAATCTGAGTATGAATTTAATTTCTCCCCAAGAGCCCCATCTTCATCTGTCATTCTCTCTCTGCAGTAAGCAGCCAACACCCTGATTTTTTTCTTTTTTATCATCCCAGAAATCTAACCCAAGTAACTCATATTCTTCACGGGTTTGCTGCCGGATTACATTTTCTGCTGACGACGAGCTTTCGGCGACTTGCACTGCCGCCATCATCAGGTCCGTTGTATCGAAAGGAACAAACAGAACTGAACCGAACAGCAGAACAGAAGCGAGCCAGGATGTTGTCGACGTCCGATTGGCTGACTCCAATGACGTAACCATACCGAGAATGTGATTGGTCGGTTGCGAAACCAGGTATAGATATACTCCAGCATTGTACTGACAGTTGGCTGTCAGTACAACGCTGGTGTATATCTACATCTGGTTCCACAACCGACCAATCACATTCTCGGTATGGTTACGTCATTGGAGTCAGCCAATCGGATGTTGACAACGATCCTGGTTCGCTTCTGTTCCACTGTTCGGTTCAGTTATGTTTGTTCCTTTCGATACAACGGACCTGATGATGGCGGCAGTGCAAGTCGCCGAAAGCTCGTCGTCAGCAGAAAATGTAATCCGGCAGCAAACCCGTGAAGAATATATAGCAAAGATACGCCGGGAAAGACTTATCTCTCATACCAGTGAACTGTGGTAGTTTTTGTTATCTAGTATGAAAACTCCTCCACCAATTGTTCTTCTATCTCTGCAGTACACTTTGTAATCATTGGGAAAAACCCCACTTTCTATTACTACTTCTTTTAACCAACTCTTTACTCCAATTATTACCTGTGTTTCATGTATCACTATCAAGTTTGCAAATTCGATTACTTTGTTCATTATACTTCTACACTTCACCAGTAACACCCTTATTACTGGATTTATATTTTCAGCATTAACATCCTCCTTCCCAGTTTAACCATAATCAGTTATTGTTTCAGCAACTTCATCTATTTCTTTAACATCTGTGATTTTTCCCGTTGTGGATCTACAATCAGTATCACTTTTAGCATCATTTTCCCTTCACCAGCAGCCCCTATCCTAAAAAAAAAAGGGCACAGTCCTGACCCCATCATCACTGGAAATGGGCTCCCTTACTGTTTTAGCTAACAACTCAGAAAGGACCTGCTTGCCCCTTCTATTTAGGTGTAAACCATACCTAGTGAAACCCCATCTACCAATGGTGTTCACAGGCACAACCCCCAACACAGAAATAATGACTGTCCCAAGTAGCACTTCCATTTCCACATTTACCCTCCTCACAGCAGAGTTCAATTGTGGCCGGTCATGGTGAGTTAGGACCTGCATGAGTTCCACCCTGGTATGCTGCGCCTCCTTCACCAGCTTCCTCAGGTCACTCTCTATACTATAACTGGCATTTCTATCAATACTATTCCCCGCATCTCCCACTATCGCTACTCTATCGTCCTTAGTGAAACTCCTACAAAGTGAACCTATATCCTCTATTACCTGACCTAATGTTGCACTTGATTTGAAAAAACTTGTGACTTGCTAACCAGCACCTAACTGATCCTGCAGAAGAGGGCCTATGTGTCTCCCACGGCTACTAGCTAGCACAAGAACCCTTTTTTCTCCTATTCTTACTTTGCACACCCATATCCCTAAAGGCCTAATGCATCTTACCTACTTCTACAACTATAAGAGGCTCTTCTCCTCCTGACCCTGGCAACAGGTTAAACCGACTTTTACCGACAATTTGTAAAGTGTCTGGCTTTTTCATCCTGTTAATCATATTTCTCGTACGACATGTTATCAGCTGCCAACCATCCTTCTCAACTTGCTCCAACCACTATCTCTACTTTCTGCCTTTATAGCATGAGTCTCAACAGTCACAGCCTCCATAGGCTGTTATAAAATAGTCACAGTAAAAATGTACTGATTATGTATAAAAATAAGTATGGTGTTATTTTCAAATATTTAAAGTGAGGAAGTTTTCATAAACCTTCCAGCCTTACTTTATGATACTCATGGAGCCAAATAAAGCCATGTTCACTTAGTTTGTTTGTAGTTTACCATTTTTTGTAATTAAGGTGATAATTTAACAAATAGTTTTCATACATATTATGAATTCATAAACTAAAATTTTAAATAACAAAGGATAGGGAAAATGACTCATCACTCACCAAAGTTGAATTCTGTGATGAGTGAAACACATATTAGACAAACAAAAACATATACAATATTTCAATTTTACACATTGCTCATGTGTTAGGGAGCAAATTATATAGTCTAGGAGGTGTGCACACGCTGAAGTTTAATACAGCACTGGGCATTGGAAAACAGGATGGTTAGGAAGGAGGTGGTGGGGGTGAAATGTTAGGAAGTGAACTATCAATGATTTTTTTTATTTATTTGTCGTATGGCAAGCAACTAATACAATAATAAATATATACAACGACAAGAACGTTGGTAGCGTTCACAAGCTGATGTCTAATTCTTCCAGCCATTCTAAGAAGGAACTTGTAGCACCAAAAACATCTTCATATGGTCCATCATACTTCCGTAGAGGGCATTCCCTGATAATATGCTCCACACTCTGGGAAGGAGCACCGCAGTCACATGCAGGAGAATCCTGAAGACCCCACTTATACAGCATGGCGTTGCATTTCGCATGGCCTGTTCTTAGGCGATTTAGTTTGACCCACTGGTCTCTATTTAGATGGAATCCTGGAAGTCCAGTTGTGGGATCTTTAATATCTGAATGTTTTACAGATGTGGAGTTCCAGCTTTGTCGCCATTTTTCCATGACATCAAAGTCAAATACATCTTGCCATACCGGATTTCTTGATTTAAGACGAGTGGGTGGTAAGTTATTTAGAACCTCGTGGATTGGGAGATCCTGTGGATGATCAGGATGGTGTAGTTTTATCCACTCACGTGCCGTTGCTTCTTGGCGTCTTATCTCTGGAGGTGGTATTTTGCTGATCAGGTGCAACCAGGGGACTGGGGTGGATTTTAGGGTGCCAGTTATTACTCTCATACACTCATTCAGGTGGACGTCGATTTTTCTAGTATGAGTACTACGTTGCCACACTGGAGCACAGTACTCAGCAACAGGGTAAACCATGGTGAGAGCGGTTGTTCGTAGTGTGTTCGCATCAGCTCCCCATGAAGTACCAGCTAGCTTCTTCATGATGTTGTTTCGTGTTTTCAATTTCTGACTTGTGTTATCGAGGTGTTTTTTTGAATGTTAAGGAGCGGTCTAAGGTGATGCCAAGATACTTAGGATGGAAATTATGTTTCACCCTCTGGTGGCAGAAGTTCACTTTGAGCTGCTGATGTGCTATTCTATTGCTCAAGTGGAATGCGCATACTTCTGTTTTCATTGGATTCGGACAAAGTCTCCACTTTCTATAATATGTGTTCAAGGTTTCTAAGTCATTAGAGAGAATGCTCTCACCTTCCTCTAATGTGGCAGTTTGGACGGCGATAGCTAAGTCATCAGCGTAACAGAATTTATTGCCGGTTGTTTCTGGCATGTTATCAATGATGATACATATAAATATATATATTGCCATTGGTGATAAAGTAATTATATATAACAAGAGGGTACCAAGTGCTAAGCGAACAATCATATATATATAAATAGATGTGTAATTTCCTATATTTCACTTTTCAGCCACCAGTACCTAGCATAGATCACTGGTCTTTGTGTGTGGAAATACCATGGAGTTTCCTGTCATGCACAACGTTGGCTGAATGTCGATAGCTGTGGGGATGTGGGAGATATGATGGTTAAAAGTGGTCGATGCATGGCATTTTCGTATTTCAACCAAAGACATGTCTCTCGGTATATGTCACTCTGCTGCCACAACTACAAAGCATAGACCCTTGGTGATTGTATATGGTAGTGGTATTGTGTCTCCTATTGTGTACTATTGTGGTTAGATGTCGGTAGCTATGGGGGTGTGGGAGATACGGTGGTTGAAAGTGGTCGAACTGCGGCACTTTCGTATTTCTACCAAAAACGTATGTGTCATGGTGTATCACTTTTCAGCCAAAACTATCACTGGTGTTTGTGTGTGGTAGTAGCACAGAGTCACCTGTCAATAACAACGTTGGCCGAATTTTGGTAACTGTGGTAATGTGGGAGATATGGTAGTTGAAAGTGGCTGATTAAGGATATTTTCATATTTCTACTGCAGACATGTGTCTCCGTATATGTCACTCTGCTGCCACAACTACAAAGCATAGACCATTGGTGTTTGTGTATGGTAGTGGTATCATGTCTCCTATCGTGTACTATGGCGGTTAGATGTCGGTAGCTATGGGGGTGTGGGAGATATTGGGGTTGAAAGTGGTCGACCTGCAGCACTTTTATATTTATATCAAAAATGTATGTGTCATGGTGTATCACTTTTCAGCCAAAACTATCTAATGCAGATCACTGGTGTTTGTGTGTGGTAGTAGCACAGAGTCATCCGTCGATAATAATGTTGGCCGAATTTCGGTAACTGTGAGAATGTGGGAGATATGGTGGTTGAAAGTAGCCAATCAAGGATCTTTTCGTAACTCTACCACAGACATGTGTCTCCGTATATGTCACTCTGTTGCCACAACTACAAAGCATAGACCATTGGTGTTTATGTGTGGTAGTGGTATCGTGTCTCCTATCGTGTACTATGGTGGTTAGATGATGGCAGCTATGGGGGTGTGGGAGATATGGTGGTTGAAAGTGGTCGACCTGTGGCACATTCATATTTCTACAAAAAACGTATGTGTCATGGTTAGTGTTGTAAAAAAACGGTTTTTTTTCAAGCCTGAAAAAAAACATGAAAAAAAACTTTGAAAAAAAACATGTTTTTTTTCTGGAACACGTTTTTTTTCACAACTACTAAATCTCAATTTTGTAAGGCAGTTATCGTTTAATATGACTGTTTTAGAGTTTATACTAAGTACTTATCTTAATTTTTAAATGTACTATATTTTTCTGGTTCAGTAAAACAATAATTACGAAAGTATTGGCGACATTGACTGAAAATTTCCTTTTACGAACGGTGCCAGCGCATAGTGATACTGATACCGAGTCATAAAATTGTCAGTAATTATGAATCGTTTCCTTGCAACCGTTTGCGTAAACCAACTATTGAAAAGAAATAAAGCTCATATTTTGTATGTTAATAGATTTAAATTCAAACTTAAAAGACCGTAATACAGAACTAACGGCGCAGTATTTATGAACGGTGCCACAGTGACAAGCTCAATGCCACGGTCTTCCAACGATGAAATATTGCGCGTAATCGATATCCGAAATCACAAGAGCTTACTCCTATTGCTTGGTGGGCAGGACTTTGCAAGTCGACTGCCTTATCTAAAGTAGCGATCAGAGTTCTAACCCTTCCAACTACATCGGCTGCAGTTGAGAGAACATTTAGTACTTACAGTGACATTCATTCCAAAAAAAGGAATAGACTGACAAATTATAGAGCTAGCAAAATTGTGTACATTGCTCACAATTTAAAATTGAAATCTAAAAATCGTCTGAGAACAATACAAGAACAACCAGGAAAAGGAAATGCAAATGTTTCTGAAGTGATGGAACTAGAGGAAACAGAAGGAGAAAGTGAAAACACCGACACCGACCAAACTAGTGTTGGTAGCGCTGATTCCAGTGAATGTGATACTAATACTGACACCGATGATGAATAATATTATGTAACCTATAGAGATACATTTATCAAACATTATGTAATAATTTATATCATTCAGTAATATTTAAAACAACAATGTAAAATGTAAATAAAACTATAATTTATCAAATATATTGTTTTTCTGAAAAAAAAAAAAATTTAGAAAAAAAAACAACGGTGCCATGTTTTTTTTCATGTTTTTTTTTTCAAAATTTTGAAAAAAAACAAAATGTTTTTTTTCAATTTGCAACACTAGTCATGGTGTATCAGTTTTCAGCCAAACCTATCTATCGCAGATCACTGGTATTTGTATGTGGTAGTAGCACAGAGACAGCCGTCGATCACAACATTGGCCGAATTTCGGTAACTGTGAGAATGTGGGAGATATGTTGGTTGAAATTGGTAGATCAAGGATATTTTCGTATTTCGACCAAAGTCGTGTGAGTCCGTATGTTTTACTTTGCTACCTGAACTACATAACGCAGATGACAGGCGTTTGTGTGTGGTAATAGCATCGAGTCTATCATCGTGCACTATGGTGGTTAGATGTCAGTAACTGTCAATCCAAATTCTTTTCAAACATGAACAAAGTCGTGGGTATCAGCTAGTAAATAAATAAATTTGGAATAAATTTGCTACTAGTTACATGATAACAATGAAAATCCAATAATAACAGTGATCCACTAATATAGTGAGCAACAGATAAAAAGGTAGAGTTTTATCAGTGGTTGAGGCCATGTGGGTGTCTGGTATCCAGAATATTTTGGTATGCAAGTTCCCATCCTTGAAGTTATGAAGCAGCCATGGTTCTGGGGAAAACTCTGATTGCTTTCACAATGAAGCAGACATTGAAGTTGTTAGAATTGTGGTAATTGGAACATTCCAGTATTGGAAAAAGGGGGGGGGGGAGTGTGCAGGTGTGGACTGTTCGTCTGTGGCCATTCATTCTGACTGAAAGTTGCTGTGTAGTGAGGTCTATATGGAAGTAGTACAGTGGCAGCAAGTAGCTGGTAAATGATATGTGGCAGGCCCAATGATGGGGAATATTTCTCCTGTAGTAGGATTGGAATATGTTGTAGTAGGTGGAAGCATGCTGTTGGTTTTGCAACATGATCTATATGCTGATTTTTGGAGAGTCTGACTGAGTATTTGAGGATCAAGATGTTTTTGAGATTATGTGGTCTGCTGAAATATGTATTGGGGGACAGTTAGTAGAATTTTTGGTATAAGAGGCACAATTGTGGAAAAGAGCAAATGAAATCATTCCCCTGTTGTAATATTTGGTTGATGGACTTGAGGTAAGGAGAGAACTGGGTGACAAAGGCAGGGCTATGGTTGGATTTTAGAGGTTCTGGGCGGGAGTCATTACGTGGAGGGTGGATGATTCCATGGGAGATTTGTCTGTGTACAAGATCTGCTGGGTAGCAGTGGTAAATAAGTTCTTGGGATAGGTTCTGGGAGTACTGGGAGAGGGATTCAGCATCAGAATAGATACTTCTTCCATGGATAGAAAAGTTGTAAGAGATGGAACATTTGGTATGGAATGGGTGGCAAACTGTCAAAATGTAGATATTGCTGCAGATTAGTGGGTTTGATGTGACAGAGGAGTGGAGAGCATCCTGCCTAAGTGTGATTTCTACATCGAGGAATGTGATGTGTGTGTGTGAGAGTAGATCGAGGTGAAATTAATGGAATAGCTATTGTTAAGGGAGTGGAGAAATTCTATGAGCTGGTTTTCACTGTGAGTCCAGATAATAAATGTATATGTGTCTGACCCACACAGTGGGTTTAGAGGTTGTGTGGCTCAGGAAACATTCCTCTGGACAACCGAGGAATAAGTTGGCATAGGATGGGGTCATGCGGGTGAGTAAGCATTTGGAGAGTTAGGTGAGCCAAGGAAGAAAGGAAGTATGTACTTGGATGGCTGTGTGGGGGTCACAGATCTACGAAGTGTTTCAGAGAATTAAGCCCCTGACTGTGGGAAATATTGGTATACAGTGAAGTTACATCGATGGAGATAAGACAGGAGTCTGGGAGTAGAGGTGTGTGGACAGTGAATAAATGTTCAAGGAAGTGTGGGGTATCTTTGACATAGGAGGGAAGACTCTGTTCAAATGATTGGAGATATTGATCCAGCAAGGTTGAAATCCATTCAGTTGGTGATCCATATGCATAGGTCATCATGGATTGTGAACCTTGTGGATCTTGGGAAGAAGGTACAGGGTGGGTGTATGGGGATCCTGGGAGGTAAGGAGGGAGATGGATAGAGTAGAGAGGTCTTGTAAGGGACCCTGCAGGTCCAGGAACATTTTTATTTCCTAGCATATGGAGTTGGTGGGATCTGTAGTGTGGAAGGTAGGTGTTTTTATCAGACTGCAGTCTCGGGGCCTCAGCCTCATAGTCATTGCAGTCCATCAATACAGTGGTTAAGCCCTTATTGGCAGGGAGGATGATAATGTCATGGTTTCTGCACAGTTCTCTCACGACTTGAATTTCCACGATGCTGAGATTTCTGGAGTGTGGAATGCAGTTTAGGAAAGAGGGCGAGGACAGGGAGGAGGTTAGGAACTCCTGGAATAGAATAAGTGGATGGTTTTGTGGGTGTTTGGGGGTTGGAATACAGTGAAGATGGAGGTATAAATTGCTGTAAGCTGGACTGGACTCAGTTTCATTTGTTTAATGTTGTTATTTCCTGTGGAAGCAAATACCACCAACGAATGGAGCAGCATAATGCTAATGAGTCCTGGGCCAAAGCAGCATGGTCAAACTTTGGGGTTGGAGAGAAGGTGGAGCCCTTGGATAGGACTGATATCTGTGGTTCTGTCAGGGGTGTGGAGGAAAGATTGATTCCTGACTGCTGGGGTTTCACTGAAGGAGAGGCAGAGGCTTTTGGGGTGGTAAAGGGTTTGGGGTGGGGAAAATTGAGGTTCTGGTAATTAGGGGCACAGTAGGTTTGTGCACGAGTGGAGTGTTGGTAAGGGAGGCATAAGCCCAGAGCCAAATAGCACCCAACAGGCGCTGATAGCTTGCATACGTATTTTCGTGCATGCTAGGCCTGCACATGTCTGTATTGTGTCAGTATTTGCTTTGTACGATGAATGACGCGAGGAAATGAAAAGCATAGGATTTTGTGGAGGGAGACAAGTTGGATGGAATGCTGATGAGCCATATGAATATACTGATGGAGAACCAGACAGATGAGGGTAAGGGATTGTGTGTAATGGAAAGCATTAAGGGATAGAGGAATTTATGGGAAGCAACCTGAAACCAGAAGTTTTATGGTTAAACCATTAGGTGGAATATTCAGGGAGATTAATAAAAATCACAAGGCTGAGAATATCCCAGATATTAAAAAAACAGAAGTGGGATGTTATAAATCACAAATGTTTATAGATTAATTTTAAGATAAAGTAATAATCAGGGAAAAAGACACGAGAGATTAGGATGTAATCAGATTGTATTTTGTCATTGTAGGCAAAAAATGACAATTGAGGTGTGGGCCAGAAATATATATATATGTAAAACAGACTCTGGGACAGAAATGGCCTAAAATTTAAGTGGTCACAGGCAAGGATTTTGAGAGGCAAATATTTGTAAGGTAATAATGATTGATTATCAAAACAGTGGAGAAACAGATGGACTTATGTACAAATAAATACGAGACACATGGCTACTGTTGTGACCGAATGCCGGGAGTAAACAACCGAATGGTAGGAATGTCACGAAAAACAAAGCATTGTGAAAACAGTTGGTGAAACATATAAACAGCTAGACGTAACAACAGAAAGGTGTAAAGAAAAAAGTAAAAGAAATTGATATAGGAATTTGTGGGAAAAACACAGAAGATGGTTGATAGGCAACAGTAATGATATTAAGGAAAAAGGAAGTAGCTTTTAAGCAATATAAATAACAAAGGTTAGGGGAAATGACTTGTCATAACCAAAGTTGAAAACTGTGTCAAATGAAACACATATTAGACAAACAAAAACATACACAATATTTGATTTTTACACCTTATGTGCTAGGGACTGAGCCATATGGTTCAGGAGGTGTGTACATGCCAAAGTTTAATACACGACTGACTGGGCAGCGAAAGACAGGAATGGGAGGAGATGTTGGGGGTGAACACTGTCTTCAAAAACTATTCCTTCACATACCACCAAAAGGTATTTGACATCAATAATCGAGCAGTTCTTCAGGTTGGTTGGTGGAAGAGCTGGTACTTTCAGTTTCTTCATCCATGTTTCAGAGCCTCTGGCACTTACTCTCCCAAATGAAACAGTTGTTACTTTATCTGCCACTGTTTTCACTTTATGGTGAGGAGACCTTGCATGGTAGTGCACGTTCTAAAAAAATATAAAACACAACATTTTATTTTCCTTTCAATTAACAAATTCAATTCGGCTAGCATGATGTAACAGAATAAAACACAAAACAAGTAAAATACCGCAAATTTGGTTGAAAGTTCTGAAACAACATCAATTCATAAGTTAAATTCAGAAAAATAAACTATTTTTGTTTTAAAGCTAACTGCCAATGTGGCATCAAAACTAACGGGTCAAGCACAGCCTCAGAGAAAATGATGGGCTGAGTCAACTGCAAAAAATTTGATATTTTTTTAAAAGAGTTACCGATTATTAAAATTAATTCTGCAGTAAGACTGATCTTCTTTTAAAAATCTGATGACATTTATTTCCTATAGATGGAAGCACTGTGAAATTGTTCATTCTCCAGTACTCTGTTACATTAAAATTGTTATCATTTGCAACAAGCTTGCCATCAAAAGTAGATATCTTGTCAAGATTACTGCAGACTAAGTGTTCATCATTTTGAATCAGCCCACATTCAAGGGCTCTTTCCCCATCAAAGTATCCCAGCTCGTCACACAAGAAAAAAGATGGTTGAACAATTTCTATATGGTACAAGGAAGGTGTGATCACAGTGCAAGTTCTTTTCTTGAACTCCAGTAGTTGTTGGGGCTCTTATTGCTAAGAACAAAGGCTTTCACGGCATATCAATGATATGAAGTCTTCATGGGTTCTCCGCCGTATAGTCTTGAAGAAAGACAACAATGAGCGAAGATGGCGGCAGAGCTAACCACTGAAAGCTCGTTGTTGTCTTTCCTCAACACTATACATCGGAGAACCCATGAAGACTTCATATCATATCTTATTGCTAACATTGAAATAAATAGTTGTCTTTTGGTAATTATTTTTGACCTAAGTTGTAGGCTGCAGGCTATGTTGTACGCTAATGAAGTGCATCCATTGACTACTTCCTGTCCTCTTCTGCTGCCACAGCTTGTCTGACTTGTGGAGGACTAATGTTTACCAGATGTTATCTTATCTATATGTCTGGATTTGAGAATACACTGAGTTTCATTGAAAGATACAAATAACTGCTTTGATTTGGTAAGAATATCTCCCAACAGAAGCTGCATATTCTGCGGCTGAAACTTTTAGAGGTATGACTGCTGTGTGTGTGTGTGTGTGTGTGTGTGTGTGTGTGTGTGTGTGTGTGTCAAAGGATGTGGCAATCACTTGTGAGTTGTTTCTCGTGTATATTATCTATTTGTTGTTCTGATAGTGTTGGTTGAATATAAATATCTGACCAGTTTCACACTTGTACACAATATATTCATTTTCTATAGGTCCAAATATGGGATGTGGAAAAATGTCAATTTATACACAAATCATTTCATAATAAAATACATGAATATACCAGAAGATGTACTGTCACAGAAAAATGTACATTAATTATATCAATTACATTTACACAAACTATTTGTAATAGAACAGTTTCCTAGGCATGAACAAGCGTTTACACTCGTGTCACATCGTGAAGGAGAACAGGTTAAGAAATGTAAATAAACAAAGTTTGGATAATACAACATTATAAGAACAGTTAGGAGGGTCTAATCATTATTCTAAAAAAATACTTTGAACATTCAGGCAATCTTAAAGCAGATTAATAAGAATTTTAAATACCACAGAAGGTTCATTATAAGTTTTAAGAAACACAAGTAAGATGAATTAAGGTCAGAAAATGTGAACTTAAAGGAATAGAAAGAACTAACATTTTTAACACAACGGTAAAGAATTCAAAAATACTAATGATTTTCCATGGTAACTGTAAAACACGATATGAAAAGAAACAAGTATAACTTTCTCAATAAAGTATGGAATAAAGTGAAATTACATTCAAACAAAGCAGGGAGGCTAGAAGATTATGAGATGTAGATTAGATAATTTAAGGGAAAAATAGTTTAGTTGAAATGTAAGTTGGAACAAAGCAGAGCAAAAAAGTAGGTCCTATAATCATAAATGAATCTGGCTAACAATAAATTAAATCATTAAATCAGCAGGAAATTGGGAAAAGAGTTACAAATTACAGTTTAAAGTGTGGAAAACATCATAAAGGAGTCTACATCTACATATATACTGCGCAATTCACAAAATTGTGGGTGGCAGAGGGTGCATTCCAATCCCTAATGGTACGAGGGGAAAAAGAATTCATATAAGAATCAGTGCGGCACCTTATTTCTCAAATTTTATCTTTCGTCATTCCGACTCAAATAGGTTGGTGGATGAAGTATTTCACTATGCTCATAAGTGAAAGTGGGAGTACATATGTTTACCAATAAGTTTATATGAAACACGCATCGTCTATCTACCAGACTCCCAGCCTAGTCTACTAATCAGTTCTGTGACGCTTTCATAAGGACTGTAACAAGCGGTCACAAATCGAGCGGCTCTTCTCTGTACTTTCTCTATACTGTCGATCAACCCCTAACGAAACGGATCCCAGATGGCACAACAGTAGTACAAATGTGGACGCACAAGAGATTTGTACGCTATCTTCTTTGTTTGTTCATTACAATTTTTCAAAATTCAACCTAGGAACCACAGCCTAGAATTAGCTCTACCTACCAACGTATTAATATGTAAGTCCCATTTCATGTTCCTTTGTACTGTTACTCCCAAATATTTCATAGAATCGACCATATCAACAGCTGAACTGTTTACCTCATATTTCTGAACAATCGGATTCTTTTTGTTAGTTATGCTCATCGTCTTACACTTTTTACAATTTAGTGTGAGTTGTCACATAGCGCACCATGACAAAATGACATCCAGATCACGCTGAATTTCTCACTAATCGGCCAAATTCCTTACTTCTCTATAAATAACCACATCATCAGCAAACAATCTAAAAAGGCTTTTCACTTTGTCTCTGAGATCGTTTATAAAAATTAAGAAAAGAATTGGTCCTATTACACCTCCTTGAGGTACACCTAATGTAACATCTAGTTTAGAAGAACTTTCTCCTTCAACAACGACATACTGCGATCGACCAGTTAGAAAATCCTTTATCCATTCGCAAAGCTGATCAGATATACCGTACGCTCGTAGCTTCGCTAAAAGGCGGTTGTGTGGCACAGAGTCAAAGGCTTTCTGAAAATCTAAAAAAATTGCATCTACTTGTGAACCTGCATCAATAACTTTGATTACGTCGTGTGTAAATAGGGCCAGCTGTGTTTCATATGTTCTTTTCTTCCGAAATCCGTGTTGATTTGTTGTAAGCAAATTATTTTCATCTAGAAAATTCATAATGTTCGAGCATACAATATGGTCCATAATTCCACTACAAACAGATGTTATAGATATGGATGGGATGGTAGTTTCCAGGACCACATCGATCACCTTTCTTGAAAATCGGAGTTACTTACGTGATTTTCCAGTCTGAAGGTACTTTTCGCTCTTCTAAGAATTTACTGAATATATCAGAAAGAAATGGCCCGATTTCCGCCGCAAACTCTGAAAATACTCTTACTAGAATTCCATTTGGCCCGGTGCTTTCCCACACTTCATGAGCTCTAATTGCTTTATGATACCTGTAGTATCTATTCATAATGATTCCATCACAAACTCGACACGGCGTGGGAAAACGGGAATACTATCCTTATTTTCATCAGTAAATGAATTTCTGAATACAGTATTTAGTACGTTAGCTTTATCGCGGCTTTCATTAACCTCGGAACCTTCACGAATTAGTGCTGGAATATTGCTATTGGTACAATTGACTTTTCGTACATATGACCAAAATTTCTTTGGGTTTTTTGTGAGACTCTTAGAGAGGGAGTTGGAATGAAAATCGTTGAAGGCCTCACGTATCATATTCCTAACACGTCCTCTTAACTCAGCGAATGTTTCTAAATCGCTGCGACACCCCTTCCTTCTTGAGCGTTTTTTTTTTTTTTTTTTAGTAATCTTTTGACTTCGCATGTGTATCATGGTGGATCATTCTCCCCCTTTATTGTCCACCTCGGTATATGTACTTCCATACCTTCCCTGACGTATAAATTGATGCCATATCTCTTCAACAGTGTCCTTTGTTAACTTGAAGTTATGGTAATTATTCCTCAGGTAGGTTTAAAACACTCCTTTGAGGCCTTCCTGAATCTGTATACAATGTGTCCTTTCCCCCTTTTTTCACTTGGTCATTAATTTCATAGTCGCAATTACCGGTTTGTGAGCGCTAATTCCTGTGGTCACTGAAATGTTGGTGGTAATTCTGACCTGATGGGTAACCAGCAAATCTAAAATGTTTTCACAACCGTTATGACCCCGTGCAGGTTCATTAATTAGCTGCCTGAGATGATTATCTGAGAACAAATCGAGAATTACTTCAGAAGCTGCTTTATCCCTGCTACCAGTAATGTGAACGTAACTATGCCAATCGATATAAGGCAGATTGAAGTTGCCTCCCAGAATCATAGCAAGATCCTGAAAACACCTCCTCGGCGATAGCTATATCAGAATTGGGTGGACGGTAGAAGGCGCCTATGATGAGTTTTGACCCAGCAACATTGATTTTAATCCATATGATTTCACAGATCGTGTCGACATCTATTTCATTACATGGGAGGAATTTACTCACAGCTATAAATACCCCACCTCCATGAGAATGTAATCTGTCTTTACGAAAAACATTTATGCTATGTTTAAAAGTTTAGGCGGAATTTATTTCCGGTTTTAGCTAACTTTCTGTACCAATAATGATATCCACTTCTGTGCTACAAATACCGCTTTCAAGTTCCGGTTGTTTGTTACAAACGCTTCTACAGTTAATTACGAGAACTTTTAACTGTCGAGATTCTTTTACGTTCCTCCTACATTCCGGTGTTTCATCTGATTGGGTTGCCCGTAACTGTATTTCATGTTTCAGGTCTTCCTCCCTCAGCCTAAAAAACCACCCAGTACATACCACATGGCCCCTGCCACTCTTGTAGCTGATTCAAGTGTGTAGTGCACACCTGCCCTATTCAGGGGAACCCTACATGATTCAACCCTATGGCGAAGATCGAGAAATCTGCAGCCAATATCATCACAGAAACGTCGTAGTATCTGATTCAGCCCCTCAATATGGCACTGAAACAGAGGTCTACAATTAACTCTGTCTACAATGTTACAGATGGTTAGTTCTGCCGATATCTTGCGGCCACAAGCCACAGAGCAAGCCGCTGGAAGGAAGAGAGGATAACCTCCGATCCAAGGCGACAAGCATAATTGGTGCCAACATGAGCCACAATTTGTAGTTGGCTACACCCCGTCCGTTCTATGGCATCTGGGATGGCCTGTTCCACATCTCGGATCAGGCCACCCGGAATACACATGGAATGGACGTTAGATTTCTTCCTCGAGTAATCCGCCATTCCCCTAAGGGGCTCTAAAAACAACCTAACATTAGAGCTCCCAACTACCAGAATCCCCTTCTGTATTCGCTCAGACCCAGCAGACTCGCGGGCCGTCAACTAGCAGGATGACAATTGTGGGACTGATTCAGCCTCTGACAACACATCATACCGGTTGGACACTCGAACAAGTTCAGCGTCTTGGCTTTTAAGACTGTTCGACTGACCCCGTATGTGGCTCGAAGTCTAAAAGCCGTACGCCAGTCACCGATAGGAGACCGAAGCACAGCACCCAGATCTTCAGCCTGGGTTGCAGGTACGACGCTCGACATAGGAGAACTGTGTAACTTTCGCTAACACAGCTGCAAGCTGTGCACGCAGATCAGCCACCTTAGCTCACATTTGCACACAGCAATACTGCTTTTGAAAAACGAGAAAAAGAAAAAAGAACAGAAACTCGAACTAATCTGCACTTCAGACAAACTGCAAAAACTCGGTGAGAACACTAATCAAATCTACACCCCATTAAAGATAAAATGAAAATACGCTACTGGCTAAGCGATCATTCAACTGCTACTAACCTGTACTTCCTACAAAAAGTAAACACTCAGATATTACACTAACCAAATCCCACACCACTAAAGATAAAATATGAAACTAAATCACGCTACTTTACTAAGCGACCATTCAACTACAACTATTTTTTTTCTCTAAAGACAGAGAATCTGTGACATGTGCTGACTTGTAGGTAGAACTTAAAAAAAAGACTTATTTTGAGAAAAGCATTAAGCAAGAAAATGTTCCCAAAATTTTTATCTACCAATTGGCAAAGTTTCAGATAACTTTTTATTTCACTAACATTTTTTGAGAACTAGAACACATTGATGAAGTCAAGGCAAGGAATGAAAGTTTAAATTAGAACACATTAGAAGAATTTAAAAGGGTCAAAATACCTCAAATCAATTAGAAGACAATTTATCAAAGTTAGTGAATTTGAAACATTTAGGAAAACAAATAAATACAAATACACATTTGTACTTGTTCTGTGCAAAGCTGACAAAGGCTGACAGTTTCTGGTTGTGCTATCGTTTGACTGTGTGTGTTGACAGCTGCTCACAAAACAGCGATTTTGCATCATCAGCTACGTCTTTGTAGACTTAATTACTTTAAAAACTTTAAATATCATCTAAACTCCTATGATTATTGTTAGCAAGAATAATTATCTAAGATTACTCCATAAATAACAGTTTTTAAATTTTGGGTCATTGTTGCTAAGGTCTCTTTGCTAGTTTTTGCATGTTTCACTTAGTTAAATTTAGCATAAGCTTGATAGTTAGATTAATTTTAATACTATAGCATAGGTAAACATAGTGGTTTAAGTTATTTTAGTGTTCAATTCTTATATACCGTAAAAAATTCAAAGCACTAGTTCGAAATTCGATTGTTAAGGTTTTTGTATCGTTCTATATTAAGACTCTATTCGGTTTAAAATAACACAGTTTGTTAATTAATTAGTTCTGGGATAGTAATAAAACAACTAGAAATTATAAATAATAAACATAAGTATTCATATCCCTTTCAGGCCCTGCACGCACAATTGTGCGTGTCTGGTTTTTCGCGCTTTATTTCTTAGTGATTCACGCTAGGAAGTTCAGGCCAGCACTGCACAATCGTGGTGGGACCGTGGCAACGTGTGCTATGTGTTTTAGTTCCATGTTTCATCACTGGATGGCACCAGCAGCCGGTAAACTTTCAGTTCAGCTACAATGGCGGCAAGGAAGCGCGCGTACGAAGGTTTGTCTTTATTGTTGTAATATAAATTGGATTTAGATCATTTTAATGTAAATATCTCATAAATTGTTAGTTATTTTAAAAATTATTAAAGATATAATCTGAAATATTAGCACATGCACAGACACGTTTTTATGATAGGGGCATGTTGACAAAGTGTTGATATCCCCATCTGTTTTGAAATATGTAGCTATCATTTCTGAAAGCCAGATGATGCTATATGATTCTGTGATGTTGATATATAATTCCTTTGAAAATATCTCACATTCTTTTATTTGTCATAAACCGAAAATTAAAAATTAATTACTGGTGCAATTTCAGCACCTCTGAGTGATTCTGCGATCGCTGATTTGCTAAACTCGTCAGATATAGAGGATTTGAGCAGTGATGATGATACCCTCGACTCCACTTGGCTCCCAGTTCCAAAGAGGAATGTTGAAAACTCGTGGGAAAGTTCGTCTACGACTTCCTCATCAGGTGAAGATTTTGAAGAAACGTCTACTTCAAAATACAATGAATATGGCATGCAACAATACCAAAATAAATTCCTAGAGAATATAAACGATGACCAGCAACATAAACAACAATCAATAGAACAACAGGAACAAGATGAACATATTCTGGCTACAGCTGCATCAGCAAATGGTGAAAAATCTGGTCGTAGACATATTTGGAGAAAGAGACCTTTTCCATCTCAAAGGTCACCACCTTCTGAAGATCAGGTAGAGCAGTACATCTTGTTACTTATTTAGATTAAAACAGAGATTTGTGTAGAATTTATTCCAAGAAGAGTTTGATTTTGTTTGTTTCAGGATGTTGCTGAAGTTTCAACACCAGCAACTTACTTCCTAAATTACTTCAATGAGCAATTCTTAGAAGAAGCTGCAGCATGTACAAACATGTACTACATGTCTAAAACAGGACAACAGCTTGCAACAACCTCACAGGAAATCAGAAAGTTGTTTGGTGTGCATATTATAATGGGATGTGTAAAATACCCTCGAGCAAGAATGTATTGGCAACGTGCTTTTCACTTTCCATTTGTGGCTAATGCTCTTTCAAGAAATCGTTTTTTCACATTGCGAATGGCTCTTCATGTTGTTGATATAAATAGTATTTCAGAAGAACAAAAGGAAAACAGACTACGGAAAGTTCAACCTGCTATTGAAGCTGTGAGAGCCATGTGCCTCAAACTGTCAAGAAACTGCGGACAGAGATTTTCTATTGACGAGCAGATGATACCATTTTGTGGTCGTTGCTCCCTAAAACAATATGTCCCAAACAAGCCCAGACCAACAGGACTTAAAAATTTCGTTCTAGCCACAAGCAGTGGATTAGTTCTGGATTTCGAAATTTATCAAGGCAAGTCAACTCCTTTGCCACGAACAGATTTGGGTCTTGGGCCAGGAATTGTTCTGCGTTTATCAGAAACTCTTCCACAGGGAGCACACATTTATTTTGATCAGTTTTTCACAACATTGGCTCTCCGGGATACACTGAAATCAAAAGGACTGGAGGCGACAGGCACAATAATGAAGAACAGAGCAAGGGACGTACATTTATCAGAAGAGAAGGCACTGAAACGTGGTGACATAGAAGAGTTTTGTCGAGATGACGACAAAATTGTTGTAGTGCAGTGGAAGGATTCCAAAGCTGTTACTCTCGCTTCAACTGCAACAGGATGTTATCCTGTCGAAACTGTTCGCAGATGGAGTAAAACAGAGCGGGAATATATCACGGTTCCATGCCCATCAGTTGTACGCAAGTACAATCAATCAATGGGAGGAGTTGATTTGCGTGATCAGCAGATGGAGGCATATCGTACACACATGAAAACTAAGAAATGGACACTGAAGGTTATTTTACATCTGATGGACATGGCCTATGTGAATTCATGGCTTCAGTACAGGCATGACAGTAAAGCTAATGAAGTTCCACGAAAATACATACTCGATCTTCTTGAATTCCAGATGGCAGTGGGGGAATACCTCGTCTCATCACCAAGTGAAATGCCACACAGGGAAGATCATGACGAGAAGAAGACGAACATACAGTTGAAACAAAAAGGTATAAACCATCATGTTCACCATGCACAGACAAGAGGCTGGACAAATTTGAACACTGTCCTGTTGTTGATGACTTAAAATCTGCAAGATGTTGCTGCAGAAGTGATTGTAAACAGTGTACAAGAACAAGATGTGATAAATGTGATGTGTACTTGTGTTTGTAAAAAGATGCTAACGGTTTTCGCTTGTATCACACAAAGAAATGAGGATGAAGACATGTAAAGGAGAAATTGCGCATATCATAAAAAAAATTGTAGTAAATGCCCAAACCGTACAATTGTGTGGGTCCAAAATTTTGGAAAATTTTTGAAAATAAATTTATTTTGATTTTTGTAATGAATTACTTTGCATTTTTTATATCCTAAACGCACCAATTTAAAATAATTTCATATAAACTACAACCTTGGGTCTGAAAGGGATATGTAGCATCCAGTTGTTTACAATAGGTTAATAAAATATCGATATTTTAAGTTCCACTACCGATATCGCAATCGAGTTTATAACAACAAAAACGTATGTTCTAGTAATTAACCTGTTTTGTGTGAAATATAATTGTATTTAATTGTCATCTAATACACCAAAATAGAAACTTCCTAGCTTTATTTTGTAAAAAATAAAAACTTTCATAAGTAACTAATTAGTTGTTATCTACATCAGCACTAAATAGTATCGGCTCTTCATCATAAGTTCGTTCTGAAATTCATAAGCTTAAGTTCATTGGTTCTTAAGGAGTTTTATTACTTAGTTATTATTCATAAAGCTTCAATTTTATATATATATATCTAAAAATTCAACAGTTTGTCGAGTATAGCGCCTATAATATTTAATAAAAAATGTTAAGAATATAGTATAAACTTTATTAGACTACTTTATCAAATAAATTTAAGGTTTGTTTAGAAGGCATTTGAAGTATTTGGGAAAGTCATGACTGGAAACTGTGGCGCCTGCCGTAGGTACGTTGCGAAGGGGATGGGTTGTAGTTGGTGTAAGAAGTGGTTTCACTGGGCATGTGGGGAAGAGGAAACGGGGGAAATAAATGAGGCTCTCCGATGGTTTTGTTCAATTTGTCTTCAGGATGATAGGATTTGGGAGATGGGCGAAACGATTAGGGAGTTGCGTTAAAGGATCAGGGTTCTTGAGGCCCCTCCTGTGGAGGCTCAGACTCTGCAGGCGTGACCTGTGGTGGCCTCACCTGTGGAGGTTAAGCATGTGGGGGCTCAGCCTGTGGGGGCTGAGCTTGTCGAGGCTCAAGCTGTAGAGGCAGAAAGTAGAGATAGTGGGTTGGAGGAAGTTGAGAAGGATGGTTGGGAGCTGGTAACAGGTTGTAGGAGAAATATAGTTAACAGGCTGAAGAAGCCAGACACTTCAGTAATTGTGGG
>JARYHS010008074.1:317806102-317878557 GCA_031002005.1 Vandiemenella viatica
CTTCATTTATTTGTTTAACATCTATGATCATTCTCGTCGTGGATCTACATTCAATATCACTTTGATCATCTATTTCCATCCCTTCCCCAGCAGCCCCTATCCTAAAAAAGGCACAGTCCTGACCCCATCATCACTGGAAATGGGCTCCCTCACTGCTTTAGCTAACAACTCAGAAAGTACTCCCTTCCCCCTTCTATTTAGGTGTAGGCCATGCCTAGTGAAACCCCACCTACTTATGGTGTTTACAGGCACAACCCCCAACACAGAACTAATGCCTTTCCCAAGTAGCGACTTCCGTTTCCACATTTACACGCTTCACAGCGGAGTTCAATTGTGGCCGGTCATGGCGTCTTAGGACCAGCATGAGCTCCACCCTGGTATGCTGTGCCTCCTTCACCACCTTCCTCAGGTCACTCTCTATACCATAACTCGCATTTCTATCAATACTATTCCCCGCCCCTCCCACTATCACTACTCTATCGTCTTTAGTGAAACTCCTACAAAGTGAACCTATATCTTCTATTACCTGACCTAATGTTGCACTAGGTTTGAAAAAACTTGTGACCTGGTAACCTGTACCTAACTGATCCTGCAGAAGAGGACCTACATCTCTCCCATGGCTACTACCTAGCAGCAGAACCCATTTCTTCCTATTCTTGCCTTGCATGGCCTTATTCCTAAAGGCCTGCTGCATCTACCTACTCCTACATCTACATGTGGCTCTTCTCCTCCTGACTCTGGCAACAGGTCAAACCTATTTTTCCCCACAATTACTGAAGTGTATGGCTTCTTCAGCCTGTTAACTATATTTCTCCTACGACCTGTTACCAGCTCCCACCCATCCTTCTCAACTTCCTCCAACCCACTATCTCTACTTTCTGCCTCTACAGCTTGAACCTCGACAAGCTCAGCCCCCACAGGCTGAGCCCCACAGGCTGAACCGCCACAGGCGAGGCCACCACAGGCCACGCCTGCAGAGTCTGAGCCTCCACAGGAGGAGCCTCAAGAACCCTGATCCTTTCACGCAACTCCCTAATCGTTTCGCCCATCTCCCAAATCCTATCATGCCAAAGACTAAGTGAACAAAACCATCGGAGAACCTCATTTATTTCCCCCGTTTCCTCTTCCCCACATGCCAGTGAAACCACTTCTTACACCAACTACAACCCATCCCCTTCGCAACGTACCTACGGCAGGCGCCACAGTTTCCAGTCATGATTTTCCCAAATACTTCAAACGCCTTCTAAACAAACCTTAAATTTATTTGATAAAGTACTCTAATAAAGTTGATACTATATTTTTTAACATTTTTTATTAAATATTATAGGCGCTATACTCGACAAACTGTTGAATTTTTAGATATATATATATATATATATATATATATATATATATATTGAAGTAGAAGCTTTATGAATAATAACTAGTTAATAAAACTCCTTAAGAACCAATGAATAAAACTTAAGCTTATGAATTTTTAGAATTAACTTATGATGAAGGGCCGATACTATTTAGTGCTGATATGGATAACAACTAATTAGTTACTTATGAAAGTTTTTATTTTTTATAAAATAAGGCTAGGAAGTTTCTATTTTGGTGTATTAGATGACAATTAAACACAATTATATTTCACACAAAACAGGTTAATTACTAGAACGTACGTTTTTGTTGTTGTAAACTCGATTGCGATATCGGTAGTGGAACTTAAAATATTAATATTTTACTAAACTATTGTAAACAACTGGATGCTATATATGAATACTTATGTTTATTATTTATAATTTCTAGTTGTTTTATTACTATTCCAAAACTAATTAATTAACAAACTGTGTTATTTTAAACCGAATAGAGTCTTAATATAGAACGATACAAAAACCTTAACAATCGAATTTCAAACTAGTGCTTTGAATTTTTTACGGTATATAAGATCTGAACACTAAAATAACCTAAACCACTACATTTACCTATGCTATTGTATTAAAATTAATCTAACTATCAAGCTTATGCTAAATTTAATTAAGTGAAACGTGCAAAAACTAGCAAAGAGACCTTAGCAACCCGAAATTTAAAAACTGTTATTTATGGAGTAATCTTAGATAATTATTCTCGCTAACAATAATCTTAGGAGTTTAGATGAAATTTAAAGTTTTTTAAAGTAATTAAGTCTACAAAGACATAGCTGATGATGCAAAATCACTGTTTTGTGAGCAGCTGTCAACACTCACAGTCAAACGATAGCACAACCAGTAACTGTCAGCCTTTGTCAGCTTTGCGCAGAACAAGTCCAAATGTGTATTTGTATTTCTTTGTTTTCCTTTAAACTAAACGTTTCAAATTCACTAACTTTGATAAATTGTCTTCTAATTGATTTGAGGTATTTTGACCCTTTTAAATTCTTCTAATGTGTTCTAATTTAAACTTTCATTCCTTACCTTGACTTCATCAATGTGTTCTAGTTCTCAAAAAATGTTAGTGCAATAAAAACTTATCTGAAACTTTGCCAAATGGTAGATAAAAATTTTGGGAACATTTTCTTGCTTAATGCTTTTCTCAAAATAAGTCTTTTTTTTTTTTAAGTTCTACCTACAAGTCGGCACATGTCACAGATTCTCTGTCTTTAGAAAAAAAATTAGTTGTAGTTGAATGGTCGCTTATTAAAGTAACGTGATTTAGTTTCATATTTTATCTTTAGTGGTGTGGGATTTGGTTAGTGTAATATCTGAGTGTTTACTTTTTGTAGGAAGTACAGGTTAGTACCAGTTGAACGATCGCTTAGCCAGTAGCGTATTTTCATTTTATCTTTAATGGGGTGTAGATTTGATTAGTGTTCTCAGTTTGTCCAAAGTGCAGATTAGTTCGAGTTTCTGTTCTTTTTTCTTTTTCTCGTTTTTCAAAAGCAGTATGTCTAGGGACTGTGATTGCTGTGTGCAGATGTGAGCTAAGGTGGCTGATCTGCGTTCACAGCTTGCAGCTGTGTTAGCGAAAGTTACACAGTTCTCCTATGTCGAGCGTCGTACCTGCAACCCAGGCTGAAGATCTGGGTGCTGTGCCTCGGTCTCCTATCGGTGACTGGCGTATGGCTTTTAGACTTCGAAGCCACATACGGGGTCAGTCGAACAGTCTTAAAAGCCAAGATACTGAACTTGTTCGACTGTCCAACCGGTATGATGTGTTGTCAGAGGCTGAATCAGTCCCACAATTGTCATCCTGCTAGTTGACGGCCCGCGAGCCCGCTGGGTCTGAGCGAATACAGAAGGGGATTCTGGTAGTTGGGAGCTCTAATGTTAGGTTGTTTTTAGAGCCCCTTAGGGAAATGGCGGATTACTCGGGGAAGAAATCTAACGTCCATTCCATGTGTATTCCGGGAGACCTGATCCAAGATGTGGAACAGGCCATCCCAGATGCCATAGAACGGACAGGGTGTAGCCAACTACAAATTGTGGCTCATGTTGGCACCAATTATGCTTGTCGCCTTGGATCGGAGGTTATCCTCTCTTCCTTCCAGCGGCTGGCTCTGTGGCTAGTGGCCGCAAGATATCGGCAGAACTAACCATCTGTAACATTGTAGACAGAGTTAATTGTAGACCTCTGTTTCAGTGCCATATTGAGGGGCTTAATCAGAGACTACGGCGTTTCTGTGATGATATTGGCTGCAGATTTCGCAATCTTCGCCGTAGGGTTGAATCATGTAGGGTTCTCCTGAATAGGTCAGGTGTGAACTACACACTTGAATCAGCTACAAGAGTGGCAGGGGCCATGTGGTATGTACTGGGTGGTTTTTTAGGCTGAGGGAGGAAGACCTGAAACATGAAATACAGTTACGGGCAACCCAATCAGATGAAACACCGGAATGTAGGAGGAACGTAAAAGAATCTCGACAGTTAAAAGTTCTCGTAATTAACTGTAGAAGCGTTTGTAACAAACAACCGGAACTTGAAAGCGGTATTTGTAGCACAGAAGTGGATATCATTATTGGTACAGAAAGTTAGCTAAAACCGGAAATAAATTTCGCCTAAACTTTTAAAGATAGCATAAATGTTTTTCGTAAAGACAGATTACATTCTCATGGAGGTGGGGTATTTATAGCTGTGAGTAAATTCCTCCCATGTAATGAAATAGACGTCGATACGATCTGTGAAATCAAATGGATTAAAATCAATGTTGCTGGGTCAAAACTCATCATAGGCGCCTTCTACCTTCCACCCAATTCTGATATAGCTATCGCTGAGGAGGTAAGAAATAATGTAAATAGTATAGCTAGCCGTTTTCAGGATCTTGCTATGATTCTGGGAGGCAACTTCAATCTGCCTTATATCGATTGGCGTAATTACGTTCACATTACTGGTAGCAGGGATAAAGCAGCTTCTGAAGTAATTCTCGATTTGTTCTCAGATAATCATCTCAGGCAGCCAGTTAATGAACCTACACGGAGTCATAACGGTTGTGAAAACATTTTAGATTTGCTGGTTACCCATCAGGTCGGAATTATCCACAAACATTTCAGTGACCACAGGAATTAGCGCTCACAAACCGGTAATTGCGACTATGAAATTAATGACCAAGTGAAAAAAGGGGGAAAGGACAGATTGTATACAGATTCAGGAAGGCCTCAAAGGAGTGTTTTAGAACCTACCTGAGGAATAATTACCATAACTTCAAGTTAACAACGGACACTGTTGAAGAGATATGGCGTTGATTCATACGTTTAGTCAGGGAAGGTATGGAAGTACATATACCGAGGTGGACAATAAAGGGGGTGAATGATCCACCGTGATACACATGCGAAGTCAAAAGATTACTAAAAAAAACAAAGGAGAATACACACACGCTCAAGAAGGAAGGGGCGTCGCAGCGATTTAGAAACATTCGCTGAGTTAAGAGGACGTGTTAGGAATGTGATACGTGAGGCCTTCAACGATTTTCATTCCAACTCTCTCTCTAAGAGTCTCACAATAAAACCAAAGAAATTTTGGTCATATGTACGAAAAGTCAATTGTACCAATAGCAATATTCCAGCACTAATTCGTGAAGGTTCCGAGGTTAATGAAAGCCGCGATAAAGCTAACTTACTAAATACTGTATTCAGAAATTCATTTACTGATGAAAATAAGGATAGTATTCCCGTTTTCCCACGCCGTGTCGAGTTTGTGATGGAATCATTATGAATAGATACTACAGGTATCATAAAGCAATTAGAGCTCCTGAAGTGTGGGAAAGCACCGGGCCCAAATGGAATTCTAGTAAGAGTATTTTCAGAGTTTGCGGCGGAAATCGGGCCATTTCTTTCTGATATATTCAGTAAATTCTTAGAAGAGCGAAAAGTACCTTCAGACTGGAAAATCACGCGAGTAACTCCGATTTTCAAGAAAGGTGATTGAGGTGGTCCTGGAAACTACCATCCCATCCATATCTATAACATCTGTTTGTAGTGGAATTATGGACCATATTGTATGCTCGAACATTATGAATTTTCTAGATGAAAATAATTTGCTTACAACAAATCAACATGAATTTTGGAAGAAAAGATCATGTGAAACACAGCTGGCCCTATTTACACATGACGTGATGAAAGTTATTTATACGGGTTCACAAGTAGATGCAATTTTTTTAGATTTTCAGAAAGCATTTGACTCTGTGCCTTACAACCACCTTTTAGTGAAGCTTCGAGTGTATGGTTTATCGGATCAGCTTTGTGAATGGATAAAGGATTTTCTAACTGGTCGGTCACAGTACGTCGTTGTTGAAGGAGAAAGTTCTTCTAAACTAGATGTTACATTAGGTGTACCTCAAGGAGGTGTAATAGGACCAATTCTTTTCTTAATTTTTATAAACGATCTCGGAGACAAAGTGAAAAGCCTTTTTAGATTGTTTGCTGATGATGTGGTTATTTATAGGGAAGTAAGGAATTTGGCCGATTAGTTAGAAATTCAGCATGATCTGGATGTTATTTTATCATAGTGCGCTATGTGACAACTCACACTAAATTGTAAAAAGTGTAAGACGATGAGCATAACTAACAAAAAGAATCTGATTGTTCAGAAATATGAGGTAAACAGTTCAGCTGTTGATATGGTCGATTCTATTAAATATTTGGGAGTAACAGTACAAAGGAACATGAAATGGGACTTACATATTAATACATTGGTAGGTAGAGCTAATTCTAGGCTGTGGTTCCTAGGTCGAATTTTGAAAAATTGTAATGAACAAACAAAGGAGATAGCGTACAAATCTCTTGTGCGTCCACATTTGGACTACTGTTGTGCCATCTGGGATCCGTTTCTTAAGGGGTTGATCGACAGTATAGAGAAAGTACAGAGAAGAGCCGCTCGATTCGTGACCGCTTGCTACAGTCCTTATGAAAGCGTCACAGAACTGATTAGTAGACTAGGCTGGGAGTCTGGTAGATAGACGATGCATGTTTCATATAAACTTATTGGTAAACATATGTACTCCCACTTTCACTTATGAGTATAGTGAAATACTTCATCCACCAACCTATTTGAGTCGGAATGACGAAAGATAAAATTTGAGAAATAAGGTGCCGCACTGATTCTTATATGAATTCTTTTTCCCCTCGTACCATTAGGGATTGGAATGCACCCTCTGCCACCCACAATTTTGTGAATTGCGCAGTATACCAAGTGAGTTTTTTATCTTGAGACAACTAAATATCTCGAAAACTACAAATCCGATCAAAAAAAGTGGGTAATAAAAATTGTTCGTCTCGACGGGGGACATCCGATGATACCAAATTTGACTCCCCACCCCCACCCCCTAGGGGTGGGGGAAGGGGGAGAAAAAAAACTTAAATAGGAACCCCCATTTTTTATTGCAGATTCTGATTCCCCGGAAAAAACTACCCCTATTTGACCCCCAATTCGAGTCATTTTGGTCGATAGATGGCGCTGCATTTCTCAGAGTTTTCTCATTACTTGATGTACTTCCATTGCGTTCACATCGTCGCTCATTTCTCAGAGTTTTCTCATTACTTGATGTACTTTCATAGCGTTCATAACATCTCTGATTTATTTACTTCGTTCTGTTGCACGTGTCAATGAGAATGCAGGCTATAACGTTGCAAGAAAAAATTGAAATGGTCTACATTTATGGAGAATGTCGCAAGAATATCGATAATGCTGTTGATCTTTATGCTCATCGTTTTCCAGACCAGCCTCGATCGCGCGCTTCTTTTTACCGTATTATCCAACAGTTCACTCAGGAGGGAAGTGTGCACACAAACAAACGAAAGCGGCGAAGGACGATAGCTGGAGAAAATAACGAAGTTGCAGTTTTAGCTGCAGTGGCTTATAACCCTCACATTAGTACTCGACAAATAAGTCGTGAATCAGGAATTTCTCAGACTACTGTTTGTCAGATTTTGCATCGTAGAAAATACCATCCGTTCCATGTTTCGTTGCATCAAGAACTTCACGGCAATGATTTCGATAATCGATTGACATTTTGCCGATGGTCGCTACAGAAAATACAAGAAGAACCCCATTTCTTTGCTCGAGTACTGTTTTCGGATGAATCCACTTTTACTAACCACGGCACCATTAATCGACACAACATGCATTATTGGAGTGTGGAAAACCCGCATTGGTTACGCCAAGTTGAACATCAGCGTCCGTGGAATGTAAATGTTTGGTGTGGGATAATTGGGGACAAACTTATTGGTCCACATTTTATCCATGGACATTTCAATGGGGAGAAATATCAACAACTCTTAGAGGACGTACTGCCAACATTGCTTGAAGACGTACCCTTAGACGTGCGACAAACAATGTGGTTTCAACATGACGGTTGTCCAGCACATTTTGCTGTAAGATCGCGGGAAGTGTTAGATCGTCTGTACAATCGTCGATGGATCGGAAGAGGAGGTCCAGTGCCGTGGCCTGCAAGATCACCAGATCTCACTTCGCCTGATTTTTTTTTATGGGGATACTTGAAGAATGAAGTTTACAGTGAAGTGCCAACAACGCCTGAAAACATGATTGAACGAATTACCAACGCTTGTCAAAAAATCACGCCGGATATGCTTCTTAGTTGCGTCGAATCATTCCAAGAGCGGGTAAATAAATGCATCGATGTCGGTGGTGATATTTTCGAGCACTTGCTTTAGAATTGTTGTTAGAAACAAACACGTGAGAGGCAAGGGGACTCACCAAAAACAAGCACCCCGATGGTGAGAGGCGAGGGGACTCACCAAAAACAAGCACCCCGATGGTGAGAGGCGAGGGGACTCACCAAAAACAAGCACCCCGATGGTGAGAGGCGAGGGGACTCACCTAAATCTAGCACCCCAAAGGGAACAGAAAATTACTACGTCCACGTCGTTGTTCCTGGGTAACGCAAAAAGTAATGTTTGACTTTCGCTATCTGCTAAAGAATTTGCATCAGTGCATTTTGAAATAATGTCCATTCCCATCCCTCAAGTTTGGAGGTGGGTGGTGTTATTGAATAGTTTTTGAAAAATATCAATCACATTAACTTGTATTTTGCTGATCTGATGTGTATTTCACGAGATATCCTCATTTTTAAATGAATTTTTGCTTATTTTGATTTTTGTCGATTGCAGCGCCATCTATCGACCAAAATGACTCGAATTGGGGGTGAAATAGGGGTAGTTTTTTCCGGGGAATCAGAATCTGCAATAAAAAATGGGGGTTCCTATTTAAGTTTTTTTTCTCCCCCTTCCCCCACCCCTAGGGGGTGGGGGTGGGGAGTCAAATTTGGTATCATCGGATGTCCCCCGTCGAGACGAACAATTTTTATTACCCACTTTTTTTGATCGGATTTGTAGTTTTCGAGATATTTAGTTGTCTCAAGATAAAAAACTCACCCTGTATATGTAGATATGATGTTTTCCACACTTTAAACTGTAATTTGTAACTCTTTTCCCAATTTCCTGCTTATTTAATGATTTAATTTATTGTTAGCCAGATTCATTTACGATTATAGGACCTACTTTTTTGCTCTGCTTTGTTCCAACTTACATTTCAACTAAACTATTTTTCCCTTAAATTATCTAATCTACATCTCATAATCTTCTAGCTTCCCTGCTTTGTTTGAATGTAATTTCACTTTATTCCATACTTTATTGAGAAAGTTATACTTGTTTCTTTTCATATCATGTTTTACAGTTACCATGGAAAATCGTTAGTATTTTTTAATTCTTTACCGTTGTGTTAAAAATATTAGTTCTTTTTATTCCTTTAAGTTCACATTTTCTGACCTTAATTCATCTTACTTGTGTTTCTTAAAACTTATAATGAACCTGCTCTGTGGTATTTAAAATTCTTATTAATCTGCTTTTATGATGGCCTGAAGGTTCAAAGTATTTTTTTAGAATAATGATTAGACCCTCCTAACTGTTCTTATAATGTTGTATTATCCAAACTTTGTTTATTTACATTTCTTAACCTGTTCTCCTTCACGATGTGACACGAGTGTAAACGTTTGTTCATGCCTAGGAAACTGTTCTGTTACAAATAGTTTGTGTAAATGTAATTGATATAATTAATGTAGATTTTTCTATGACAGTACATCTTCTGGTATATTCATGTATTTTATTATGAAATGATTTGTGTATAAATTGACATTTTTCCACATCCCATATTTGGACCTATACAAAATGAATATATTGTGTACAAGTGTGAACCTGGTCAGATATTTATATTCAACCAACACTATCAGAACAACAAGTAGATAATATACATGAGAAACAACTCACAAATGATTGCCACATCCTTTGACACACACACACACACAGCAGTCGTACCTCTAAAAGTTTCAGCCGCAGAATATGCAGCTTCTGTTGGGAGATATTCTTACCAAATCCAAGCAGTTATTTGTATCTTTCAATGAAACTCAGTGTATTCTCAAATCCAGTCATATAGATAAGATAACATCTGGTAAACATTAGTCCTCCACAAGTCAGACAAGCTGTGGCAGCAGAAGAGGACAGGAAGTAGTCAATGGATGCACTTCATAGTGTACAACATAGCCTGCAGCCTTCAACTTAGGTCAAAAATAATTACCAAAAGACAACTATTTATTTCAATGTTAGCAATAAGATATGATATGAAGTCTTCATGGGTTCTCCGATGTATAGTGTTGAGGAAAGACAACAACGAGCTTTCAGTGGCTAGCTCTGCCGCCATCTTCGCTCGTTGTTGTCATTCTTCAACACTATATGGCGGAGAACCCATGAAGACTTCATATCATTGATATGCCGTGAAAGCTTTCGTTCTTAGCAATAAGAGCCCCAACAACTATTGGAGTTCAAGAAAAGAACTTGCACTGTGATCACACCTTCCTTGTGCCATATGGAAATTGTTCAACCATCTTTTTTCTTGTGTGACGAGCTGGGATACTTTGATGGGGAAAGAGCCCTTGAATGTGGGCTGATTCAAAATGATGAACACTTAGTCTGCAGTAATCTTGACAAGATATATACTTTTGATGGCAAGCTTGTTGCAAATGATAACAATTTTAATGTAACAGAGTACTGGAGAATGAACAATTTCACAGTGCTTCCATCTATAGGAAATAAATGTCATCAGATTTTTAAAGGAAGATCAGTCTTACTGCAGAATTAATTTTAATAATCGGTAACTCTTTAAAAAAAAAAATCAAATTTTTTGCAGTTGACTCAGCCCATCATTTTCTCTGAGGATGTGCTTGACCTGCTAGTTTTGATGCCACATTGGCAGTTAGCTTTAAAACAAAAATAGTTTATTTTTCTGAATTTAACTTATGAATTGATGTTGTTTCATATCTTGCAACCAAATTTGCGGTATTTTACTTGTTTTGTGTTTTATTCTGTTACATCATGCTAGCCGAATTGAATTTGTTAATGTGATATGATTGAAATGAAAATAAAATGTTGTGTTTTATATTTTTTTAGAACGTGCACTACCATGCAAGATCTCCTCACCATAAAGAGAAAACAGTGGCAGATAAAGTAACAACTGTTTCGTTTGGGAGAGTAAGTGCCAGAGGCTCTGAAACATGGATGAAGAAACTGAAAGTACCAGCTCTTCCACCAACTAACCTGAAGAACTGCTCGATTATTGATGTCAAGTACCTTTTGGTGGTATGTGAAGGAATAGTTTTTTAAGACAGTGTTCACCCCCAACATCTCCTCCCCTTCCTGTCTTCCGCTGCCCAGTCAGTCGTGTATTAAACTTTGGCATGTACACACCTCCTGAACCATATGGCTCAGTCCCTAGCACATAAGGTGTAAAAATCAAATATTGTGTATGTTTTTGTTTGTCTAAAATGTGTTTCACTTGACGCAATTTTCAACTTTGGTGATGACAAGTCATTTCCCATATCCTTTGTTATTTATATTGCTTAAAAGCTACTTCCTTTTTCCTGTTGCCTATCAACCATCTTCTGTGTTTTTCCCGCAAATTCCTATATCAATTTCTTTTACTTTTTTCTTTCCATCTTTCTGTTACGTCTAGCTGTTTATATGTTTCACCAACTGTTTTCACAATGCTTTGTTTTTCGTGACATTCCTATCATTCGGTTGTTTACTCCCGGCATTCAGTCACAACAGTAGCCATGTGTCCCGTATTTATTTGTACATAAGTCCATCTGTTTCTCCACTGTTTTGATAATCAATCATTATTACCTTACAACTATTTGCCTCTCAAAATCCTTGCCTGTGACCACTTAAATTTTAGGCCATTTCTGTCCCAGAGTCTGTTTTACATATATATATATATATTTCTGGCCCACACCTCAATTGTCATTTTTTGCCTACAATGACAAAATACAATCTGATTACATCCTAATCTCTCGTGTCTTTTTCCCTGATTATTATTTTATCTTAAAATTAATCTATAAACATTTGTGATTTATAACATCTCACTTCTGTTTTTCTAATATCTGGGATATTCTCAGCCTTGTGATTTTTATTAATGAATACTACCATCCCAATCCTAAATAGATTCCTTGTATTGTCTTGATTGCACTCGCTGTTAATGAAATTTCAAGTCCCTCTTCCCCTCTCTTGTCTATTGTTATTTCACCCGACTGTGTATCTCTCTATAAGTTGGTGGTTTTATAATCCTCATTGGTTGCTCCCAACATGTTACTTTCAGAAAACTATCAGTCCCACTACCAATTCCATGCCTCACGTCTCGCCAGACTAAACTCATGCATTCTGTACCTTCAGTCTTGCCTCTCCCTGAATATTCCACCTAATGGTTTAACCATAAAACTTCTGGTTTCAGGTTGCTTCCCATAAATTCCTCTATCCCTAAATGCTTTCCATTACATACAATCCCTTACTCTCATCTGTCTGGTTCTCCAACAGTATATTCATATGGCTCATCAGCATTCCATCCAACTTGTCTCCCTCCACAAAATCCTATGCTTTTCATTTCCTCGCGTCATTCATCGTACAAAGCAAATACTGACACAATACAAACACGTGCAGGCCTAACATGCACAAAAACACGTATGCAAGCTATCAGCGCTTGTCGGGTGCTATTTGGCTCTGGGCTTATGCCTCCCTTACCAACATTCCACTCGTGCACAAACCTACTGTGCCCCTAATTACCAGAACCTCAATTTTCCCCACCCCAAACCCTTTACCACCCCAAAAGCCTCTGCCCCTCCTTCAGTGAAACCCCAGCAGTCAGGAATCAATCTTTCCTCCACACCCCTGACAGAACCACAGATATCAGTCCTATTGTTACGAAGTGATAAAAGTAACACCTGAGTGTTAGTAACGCGCAAGTGTTAATATGGTGCAATGGGTGGCAAAGAGAGCCAACAGTGAACGTGTGTGAGGATAAGGTTGCATCAGATAGAGGGCTGCGTGGCGCGTGGGTGACGAAATACGGGAGTAAGCTTCTAGAAGGACGCGGAGGGCAGCGGAGTGCATCACGCACGGCTATAAAAAGAGCCCGCCTCAGCGGGAGGGGGACTTCTCCGAGACTTCTCCGATCGACTTCTTCGACAGCCAGCCAGGAGTACGGAGCGCAGCGCGAGAGAACAGCGGAAAGACAACGTGTATGTAGCTACTGTAGTCGCCGTTGTTACAGTTAGGATCTTCAAATCTATGGATCTTTGTAGATGACGGACCAACAGATAGAAGGACCTGAGCTCGTTACTCCAGAGGGGTGGTACGTTTCCTTTAGATTTCTCATACTGTTGGCCTTGTGGTACCAGCATAGCCTGGCAACCGGAGAGTTTCCAGAGGAACCGGCGGTTATGCTATTTCCAGAATCTGATGATTCTGATGAGGACTAGGACATCCCTCCTGCTAATTTGAGTATTCTCAGTGAGAGTTTGTCGGCTTCGTGAGTCACAAGTTTGTTTCTCATAACCTCTTGTGTCTTCAATTTATTTCTCCTGAACTCTTCCTATCCCGAGTTCCCGAATTGTAAAAAATCGATACCCACTAGTTTCAGTTTTGGATTCTTTTCAGGTCAGCTCAGCTCTCTGTTGCACAACAGGACGCAACACTATCCAAGGGCTCCACCTTCTCTCCAACCCCAAAATTTGACCATGCTGCTTTGGCCCAGGACTCATTAGCATTATGCTGCTCTATTCGTTGGTGGTATTTGCTTCCACAGGAAATAACATTAAACAAATGAAACTGAGTCCAGTCCAGCTTACAGCAATTTATATCTCCATCTTCACTGTATTCCCACCCCCAAACACCCACAAAACCATTCACTTATTCTATTCCAGGAGTTCCTAACCTCCACCCTGTCCTCGCCCTCTTTCCTAAACTGCATTCCACACTCCAGAAATCTCAGCATCGTGGAAATTCAAGTCGTGAGAGAACTCTGCAGAAACCATGACATTATCATCCTCCCTGCCAATAAGGGCTTAACCACTGTGGACTGCAATGACTATGAGGCTGAGGCCCCGAGGCTGCAGTCTGATAAAAACACCTACCGATCCCACCAACTCCATATGCTAGGAAATAAAAATGTTCCTGGACCTGCAGGGCCCCTTACAAGGCCTCTCTACTCTGTCCATCTCCCTCCTTACCTCCCAGGATCCCCGTACACCCACCCTGTACCTTCTTCCCAAGATCCACAAGGTTCACAATCCATGATGACCTATGCATATGGATCACCAACTGAATGGATTTCAACCTTGCTGGATCAATATCTCCAATCATTTGAACAGAGTCTTCCCTCCTATGTCAAAGATACCTCACACTTCCTTGAACATTTATTCACTGTCCACACACCTCTACTCCCAGACTCCTGTCTTATCTCCATCGATATAACTTCACTGTATACCAATATTTCCCACAGTCAGGGGCTTAATTCTCTGAAACACTTCGTAGATCTGTGACCCCCACACAGCCATCCAAGTACATACTTCCTTTCTTCCTTGGCTCACCTAACTCTCTCCAAGTGCTTACTCACCCGCATGACCCCATCCTATGCCAACTTATTCCTCGGTTGTCCAGAGGAATGTTTCCTGAGCCACACAACCTCTAAACCCACTGTGTGGGTCAGACACATATACATTTATTATCTGGACTAACATTGAAAACCAGCTCATAGAATTTCTCCACTCCCTTAACAATAGCTATTCCATTAATTCATTAATTTCACCTCGATCTACTCTCACACACAAACATCACATTCCTCGATGTGGACATCACACTTAGGCAGGATGCTCTCCACTCCTCTGTCATATCAAACCCTCTAATCTGCAGCAATATCTACATTTTGACAGTTGCCACCCATTCCATACCAAATGTTCCATCTCTTACAACCTTGCTATCCATGGAAGAAGTATCTATTCTGATGCTGAATCCCTCTCCCAGTACTCCCAGAACCTTTCCCAAGAACTTATTTACCACTGCTACCCAGCAGATCTTGTACACAGACAAATCTCCCATGGAATCATCCACCCTCCACGTAACGACTCCCCCCCAGAACCTCTAAAATCCAACCATAACCCTGCCTTTGTCACCCAGTTCTCTCCTTGCCTCAAGTCCATCAACCAAATATGGGGAATGATTTCATTTGCTCTTTTCCACAAATGTGCCTCTTATACCAAAAATTCTACTAACTGTCCCCCATACATATTTCAGCAGACCACATAATCTCAAAAACATCTTGATCCTCAAATACTCAGTCAGACTCTCAAAAAATCAGCATATAGATCATGTTGCAAAACCAACAGCATGCTTCCACCCACTACAACATATTCCAGTCCTACTACAGGAGAAATGTTCCCCATCATTGGGCCTGCCACATATCATTTACCAGCTACTTGCTGCCACTGTACTACTTCCATATAGGCCTCACTACACAGCAACTTTCAGTCAGAATGAATGGCCACAGACGAACAGTCCACACCTGCACACTCCCCCCCCCCCTTTTTCCAATACTGGAATGTTCCAATTACCACAATTCTAACAACTTCAATGTCTGCTTCATTGTGAAAGCAATCAGAGTTTTCCCCAGAACCATGGCTGCTTCATAACTTCAAGGATGGGAACTTGCATACCAAAATATTCTGGATACCAGACACCCACATGGCCTCAACCACTGATAGAACTCTACCTTTTTATCTGTTGCTCACTATTATTAGTGGATCACTGTTATTATTGGATTTTCATTGTTATCATGTAACTAGTAGCAAATTTATTCCAAATTTATTTATTTACTAGCTGGTACCCACGACTTTGTTCATGTTTGAAAAGAATTTGGATTGACAGTTACCGACATCTAACCACCATAGTGCACGATGATAGACTCGATGCTATTACCACACACAAACGCCTGTCATCTGCGTTATGTAGTTCAGGTAGCAAAGTAAAACATACGGACACACACGACTTTGGTCGAAATACGAAAATATCCTTGATCTACCAATTTCAACCAACATATCTCCCACATTCTCACAGTTACCGAAATTCGGCCAATGTTGTGATCGACGGCTGTCTCTGTGCTACTACCACATACAAATACCAGTGATCTGCGATAGATAGGTTTGGCTGAAAATTGATACACCATGACACATACGTTTTTTGTAGAAATATGAATGTGCCACAGGTCGACCACTTTCAACCACCATATCTCCCACATTCTCACAGTTACCGAAATTCGGCCAACGTTGTTATCGACGGATGACTCTGGCTACTACCACACACAAACACCAGTGATCTGCATTAGATAGTTTTGGCTGAAAAGTGATACACCATGACACATACATTTTTGATATAAATATGAAAGTGCTGCAGGTCGACCACTTTCAACCGCAATATCTCCCACACCCCCATAGCTACCGACATCTAACCACCATAGTACACGATAGGAGACATGATACCACTACCATACACAAACACCAATGGTCTATGCTTTGTAGTTGTGGCAGCAGAGTGACATATACGGAGACACATGTCTGCAGTAGAAATATGAAAATATCCTTAATTGGCCACTTTCAACTACCATATCTCCCACATTACCACAGTTACCAAAATTTGGCCAACATTGTTATTGACAGGTGACTCTGTGCTACTACCACACACAAACACCAGTGATCTGCGTTAGATAGTTTTGGCTGAAAAGTGATACACCATGACACATACGTTTTTGGTAGAAATACGAAAGTGCCGCAGTTCGACCAATTTCAACCACCATATCTCCCACACCCCCATAGCTACGGACATCTAACAACAATAGTACACAATAGGAGACACAATACCACTACCATATACAAACACCAATGGTCTATGCTTTGTAGTTGTGGCAGCAGAGTGACATATACCGAGAGACATGTCTTTGGTCGAAATACGAAAATGCCATGCATCGACCACTTTTAACCATCATATCTCCCACATCCCCACAGCTATCGACATTCAGCCAACGTTGTGCATGACAGGAAACTCCATGGTATTTCCACACACAAATACCAGTGATCTATGCTAGGTAGTGGTGGCTGAAAAGTGAAATATAGGGAATTACACATCTATTTCTATATATAATAACAATGAAAAAAAGACGCTAAGTAGCGGAAAGGAATCAAATAAGGATAGGGAAATGAGCCACCACTTACCTTTAGATGATGGATGTGGGGCGCGAACACACAGAAAAGACACAAACACAAATAATAAAGAAATTTTCGGGAAAAACCCTTCTTCAACAAGAGAACATTATGGGAGGTGGGTGCACCCGGAGACTGCCTCACGGAAAGACCGCCGGTCGAGAAAATGGTGGGGGAAAATTCAAACATAGGAAAAGTAGAGGGGCAGTGAATCAGAGCTCATACTCGAGCAAAAATTAAAAAAATATCCAAACTGATTTCTGGTTGGTGGGAAGATCAAAATATAATATATATTGGAAAAAAAAAAAAATTTAAAATATTATACAAATAAAATTATATATAAATTATATATATATTTTTATTTGTATAATATTTTAAATTTTTTTTTTCCAATATATATTATATTTTGATCTTCCCACCAACCAGAAATCAGTTTGGATATTAATTTTTGCTCGAGTATGAGCTCTGATTCACTGCCCCTCTACTTTTCCTATGTTTGAATTTTCCCCCACCATTTTCTCGACCGGCGGTCTTTCCGTGAGGCAGTCTCCGGGTGCACCCACCTCCCATAATGTTCTCTTGTTGAAGAAGGGTTTTTTCCCGAAAATTTCTTTATTATTTGTGTTTGTGTCTTTTCTGTGTGTTCGCGCCCCACATCCATCATCTAAAGGTAAGTGGTGGCTCATTTCCCTATCCTTATTTGATTTATTTCTATATATATATATATATGATTGTTCGCTTAGCACTTGGTACCCTCTCTTTATATATAATTACTTTATCACCAATGGCAATATATATATTTATATGTATCATCATTGATAGTTCACTTCCTAACATTTCACCCCCACCACCTCGTTCCTAACCATCCTGTTTTCCACTGCCCAGCCAGTGCTGTATTAAACTTCAGCGTGTGCACACCTCCTAGACTATATAATTTATTCCCTAACACATGAGCAATGTGTAAAATTGAAATATTGTATATGTTTTTGTTTGTCTAATGTGTGTTTCACTCATCACAGACTTCAACTTTGGTGAGTGATGAGTCATTTTCCCTACCTTTGTTATTTAAAATTTTAGTTTATGAATTCATAATATGTATGAAAACTATTTGTTAAATTATTACCTTAATTACAAAAAATGGTAAACTACAAACAAACTAAGTGAACATGGCTTTCTTTGGCTCCATGAGTATCATAAAGTAAGGCTGGAAGCTTTATAAAAACTTCCTCACTTTAAATATTTGAAAATAACACCATACTTATTTTTATACATAATCAGTACATTTTTTACTGTGACTATTTTATAACAGCCTATGGAGGCTGTGACTGTTGAGACTCATGCTATAAAGGCAGAAAGTAGAGATAGTGGTTGGAGCAAGTTGAGAAGGATGGTTGGCAGCTGATAACACGTCGTACGAGAAATATGATTAACAGGATGAAAAAGTCAGACACTTTACAAATTGTTGGTAAAAATCGGTTCAACCTGTTGCCAGAGTCAGGAGGAGAAGATCCTCTTATAGTTGTAGAAGTAGGTAAGATGCATTAGGCCTTTAGGATTATGGGTGTGCAAAGTAAGAATAGGAGAAAAAAGGGTTCTTCTGCTAGCTAGTAGCCGTGGGAGACACATAGGCCCTCTTCTGCAGGATCGGTTAGGTACTGGTTAGCAAGTCACAAGTTTTTCAAATCAAGTGCAACGTTAGGTCAGGTAATAGAGGATATAGGTTCACTTTGTAGGAGTTGCACTAAGGACGATAGAGTAGCGATAGTGGGAGATGCGGGGAATAGTATTGATAGAAATGCGAGTTATAGTATAGAGAGTGACCTGAGGAAGGTGGTGAAGGAGGCGCAGCATACCAGGGTGGAACTCATGCAGGTCCTAACTCACCATGACCGGCCACAATTGAACTCCGCTGTGAGGAGGGTAAATGTGGAAATGAAAGTGCTACTTGGGAAAGGCATTATTTCTGTGTTGGGGGTTGTGCCTGTGAACACCATTGGTAGGTGGGGTTTCACTAGGTATGGTTTACACCTAAATAGAAGGGGCAAGCAGGTCCTTTCTGACTTGTTAGCTAAAACAGTAAGGGAGCCCATTTCCAGTGATGATGGGGTCAGGACTGTGCCTTTTTTTTAGGATAGGGGCTGCTGGTGAAGGGAAAATGATGCTAAAAGTGATACTGATTGTAGATCCACAACGGGAAAAATCACAGATGTTAAAGAAATAGATGAAGTTGCTGAAACAATAACTGATTAGGATTAAACTGGAAAGGAGGATGTTAATGCTGAAAATATAAATCCAGTAATAAGGGTGTTACTGGTGAAGTGTAGAAGTATAATGAACAAAGTAATCAAATTTGCAAACTTGATAGTGATACATGAAACACAGGTAATAATTGGAGTAAAGAGTTGGTTAAAAGAAGTAGTAATAGAAAGTGAGGTTTTTCCCAATGATTACAAAGTGTACTGCAGAGATAGAAGAACAATTGGTGGAGGAGTTTTCATACTAGATAACAAAAACTACCACAGTTCACTGGTGTTCATAGATCAGGACCATGAGTTACTTGGGTTAGATTTCTGGGATGATAAAAAAGAAAAAAATCAGAGTGTTGGCTGCTTACAGCAGAGAGTGAATGACAGATGAAGATGGGGCTCTTGGGGAGAAATTAAATTCATACTCAGATTTCAGAGGTGAGAATAGTATGGTCATTATTGGTAGGGATTTAAATTTAGCAGGTGTAAACTGAGTAGGAAATTAGATGAATAACACAAGGGAACAGAGATTTGCAAAAACCCTAATAAGGGAAGGAGGATTTGCACAAGGGGTACTGCAGAAATTGGGGGACAAAATATTTTGGATATATATTCCTGCTAAAGCCCGATGATAACCTTGTGGGGTGTCAAGTAACCAAAGGAATAAGAGCTCATGAAGCAGTTCTGATGGATTTTAGAGGATTCAGTAAACCAACAGCCAAAATTGAAGGGGGAAATAGGTACAATTATAAAAAGGCACAGATTTCGAATTTGAAGAAATATTTCAGGTAACATTTCAGCAAATGGAACGATGGCACAAGTACAGTAGATTCAAGGTGGGAAGAGTTCTAGGAGATAATAAGAAAGGAGGATGGAAAATTTATTCCAAAACAGAAAATAAAGATAAGTAGAGTACAATAATAGGGAGGTGATGCGGTTAAAAAGGTTGGTAAGAAGAGAACAGAGCTAAGAGACAGCAGGGTTGTAGGCAATATTTGAAACGAGTAAACAAGGACTTAAAAATGGCTAAGAAGGTGGCTGAAGATGGGTTTATGAAGAGTATTGTCAGTGCAGGGGCACCATTGACTGGTGCATCTAGAAATGTCTTTGGCTGTGTTAGAAAACTGAGGGGAAGGGAGAGTGTTGAAATGCTTATAGATAAGGATGGAGAAGAAGTTACTGTGTATTTGAAAAAGGCAGATATTTTAAGTAACTAGTTCAGTGAGTGCATTAGGAACAATGAATTAGAAACAGTAGGGTCTTGCTCGGAGAATGAACATAAGGACACAATTAGAAATGAACAGACCAAAAAAATTGAAATTCATACTGAGGATATCACGAGGAAATAAAAAAGCTGAAAAGGCGTAAAGGTGTTGGCGTAGATAATATTACTACAGATACCTTAAAGATAGCCAGATGTGACATTGTACCTTATCTTGAAATATTATTTAAATTGAGACTGGAAACTTGCTGCTTACCAGAGGACTGGAAAAGTGCGATAGTAGTGCTGGTACATAAAGGAGGAGTGAGAAATAGTAAAAAAAAATTACAGGCCGATCAGTTTGACATCAGTGGTAAATAAATTAACGGAGAGCTTGATATGCAACCACATCAGAAATATATTTGAGGATTGTAATTGGTTTTCAACTAGGGAACATCGCTTTAGGCAAGGATATTCAACCAAATCTCAGTTGGTGGGATATATGAAAAATGTTTTGGATGAAATGGACAAGGGAGGCCAAATTGATAGTGTAGTACTAGATCTTTCAAAGGCTTTTGACAGAGTGAGCCATAAAATGATAGTAAATAAGGTGAAAACTATTGAAGTTGATGAGAAAGTGATTTACTGGGTAGAAGAATTTTTAAATGGTAGAAAACAGAAAGTTAGGGTAGGAAATGCGGTATCAAACGAAGTGGAAGTAAAAATGAGAGTGCCACAGGGCAGTGTATTGGGACCATTGCTATTCATTATTCTAATGAATAATTGTGTTGATTGTTTACTATCTGAAATTAGATTGTTTGCAGATGACATAATGCTGTATAAAAGGATCAAAACGGTAGAGGACTGTAAACAGCTGCAGGGTGATATGGACAGGATATCTAGTTGGGTTGGTAAACATGGAATGAAAATAAATGCAAAAGAAGAGTCAGCTAATTAGATACACAAATAAAAAACAAAAGGTTAATTATGAATATAAGGTGGGGGAAAGAATTTCTTGTTGAAGACTTGAAATGTAAATATCTTGGCATTACATTTGATAACAAACTTAACTGGGTAGGACACATTGGTCAGGTAGTTGGAAAAGGTTTAAAAATTCTGCACTTGTTGGAGAGAGTGATGAGGGGATGTATGAGAAAAATAAAGGAATTGGGTTACAAAACTGGTCAAACCATTGCTTGAATATGGTAGTGTAGTATGGGACCAAAATTTTATTATCAAATACAGTAGTTGGAGAAGTTGCAAAAAAAATAAAAATAAAAAAAAAATAATAAAAAAAAATAAAGGGCTGGTAGATTTGTTTCTGGAAATTACTGCAGAATGCAATCAGTAACAGATATGACAAAAGAGCTGGAATGGGATTCATTGCAAGACAGGAGGGGGGGAAGAGGGTCATGGGATTGTACAAGTCATATTTTGATGATGAGGCATGGAAAGATATTGGTGTAAGAATTAAAATTAATGCATGGAAGGGAAAAGATGACCATGACCATAAACTGGCACTCGATTTCAGGAACAAGGGTGTAGGAAGATTCTGTTTTTTGGCTAAGGGTGTCAGGGATTGGTATAAGTTACCAAGAGAAATAAATGATGAATAATTTACCAAAAATGTTGAAAGAATTTAAAGCTAAAATTTACATAGGGCAAATGTAGTTTGGTGCAGGAAAGGGAGAAGATGGGTGTGTAGGGAAATTGACACTGGGGAATGCGCTCCATCACAATTTAATTAAATATAATTATTATTATTAATAGGGATAAACTGCAGCACATTTAATTTCCGTATCTTATCTCTACTAACTTGCCATTTTTTTTGTTAATTATTTCTTACTGATAGGTGTTTCTCTTGCTAATAGGAGAAACATAAGTTATTTGTGTCAAAATTCAAGATAAAAAAAGCCCTCCTCCCATGAAATTAAAGAATAATGTTTTTTCCTTTGATAGAAAATTATTGTTTATAAGCAATTTTTATAATTTTACAACTTTTTTCTAGTTGTGTATTCTAATTATAACTTTACTTTCATGTGGCAATATGTATGTATATATTACCTTAGAAATCTTGGAATTGTCACAATTTGTTACTCCTCCCCCCCTCCTCCTCTCCCCCCTCCTCCTCCCAGAAGCTACGTCTTTACCATCTTCGCTCTGACAGATGGTGGGTGATCTTTGATGTTTGGAGGGACAGTGTTTATATTGGACAGCAGTAACAATTCTTTCATTGTTCCATTTGAAACAGGACTTCCTGTCCTTTCTATGGAACTTAATTGCTAACTAACTGGTCTTACAGATTTTGCTATAACTTTTGTTCGACTATTGACATGCAGCTGTTGCCTTCCTTTTTTTTTCATATTCAATAAAGGTATATTACTTGTTATTAAGAGGACGTTTAAAAAAAAAAAAAAAAAAAAAAAAAAAAAAAAAAAAAAAAAAAAAAAAAAAAAAAAAAAAAAAAAAACGAAACTTGTTAACACTCCAAACAGTACGATGGGTAAGGGATGGATTACAAAGGACATTAGAGTATCTTTTAAAACGAAAATGGAACTTTACATAAAAGTAAGAGAATCAGTTAACTATACACTGAAACCTCATTCTAAAATACTAAGAAATGTAATAAGGTAGGCCAAGAAAATGTATGTATCAGCAAAATAGAGAAAAATAAGTCAATAAAATGAAAACTATATCGAATATAACGAAATCTGAAACAGGAAAATCTGTAAATCACTCAAACCAAATTTAAAATGTGCATAGTGAAGTAGGGGAAATTTGAAAAATATTTAACAGACATTTTACTTCAGTTGTAGAGGAATAGAGCATAGAAAACCAATCCCCAGGTTGTGCCCCAAGGCTTCTTCAGACAGTTTCCCGAATTGATTTGTGGAGATGTAACAGGCTATTTGAGTATTTTTTGAAAATTGGTTCAAATTGTTTACTAATGCACGTTATTCACTGAGTACTATTTATTTTTTTGATGAAAATGCTTATTTTATGTAAAATTCAACTTTAAAATTTAGAGTATTTAGTAGCCCGCCAAAATACTCCTTTGCTGCCTGGCGCAGACCAACGACACTCATGATGTCACCTGCCAACAAGTGCTCACTCTAGATAACTAATGTCTGGTTTGTTTCTTTGAATTTGTGTAGAAATGGTTGCAAATAGGATTTATAAATAGTGTGTAATACACCAATTTGCAACCACAACAATAAAAAGTTCCAAATATCCCGTAAGTGTTCCCACAATAGAAGAAATATGAAAAACAGTTACTGCAACTTGTTAATAGACTCCCAGATAATATTGCGACAATGTCACTTACCATTTTCTGTGAAGCTCATTTACACTGTGATTTTGTAGAGTTGAAAGTACCGAACTTGGTGTTGTAACGGTTAGTGTTTTGGACTCGAATTCGGGAGGACGGCAGTTCGAATCCCAATCCGGGCATCCAGATTTGGGTTTTCCATGGTTTCCCAAATCACTCCAGGCAAATGCTGGGATGCTTCCTTCATAAGGCCATGGCCAGATTCCTTCCCATTCCTTGCCCCCCTTCCTTTCCCGTCTCTAAAGACCTCGCTGTTAAGAGACGTTAAGCAGTTAAAAAAAAAAAAAAGAGTTAATAGTAATACATTGTTTAATGTAAGTATCGCTAAGGTTAGGGTCCTTAGATTTGATCTTTGCTTCAGAATATGTTTTATCTATTTTTTGAGGACATTGGATACAAGTTGCTGTTGGTTGCATCACATATTCATTTTATTCTTGAAAATCCACCAAAACATTTTTTTCCTCCCGAAGGTTTCACAACTTTTTAGATAATTAGCGATTATAAACATTTGAAAAATAACGAAAGAAGACTTCAGAAAGGAAATTGGACAATACTTGCACACCAAAAAACTTTTTAAAAAATATTGAAAAAAATGTTTACATTAAATGTAAATATTCCCTAAATAGAGGCGATTATGTCAGAAACATAACCTGCAGTTTTGTAATGTAACATAAAAATACCAACAAAAGGGACTCAAAATGTTCTGGAACTGTTGCAAGATTAGCGTGAAATTTCTACAAGTGATATCACTTTTAAAACAAATTCCATTATTCACTGCCGTGCACCTGTATTTTTTGCATGATAATGTATCCCTGATATGTTTAAAAATTAAAAGAGGAGGGATATCTTTTCATAAATGTTTTCTTGTATTGCAGCATTTTGTTTTCATGATGCTTAACAACCAAAAATTTATGAATTCTTCAAATAAAAACGTGGTTCTGTAGTGCATCAAACAGAAATGGGAAGGGGGGGAAAAATGCACATACAAAAATTATTGTTCCAACCAAGGTTTGAACATAGGATGTTCTCAATTCTGTTAGCAGTCTTCAACCACACAGCTACCCAGACACTACATCTTAGTTGCTTCTCTTCACATTAATAGTAAACACTTGAACATCACAGTTTCTTCGTGTGAGATTAAGTGAAATGTGACAGGTAAATAATTAAACAAATAAATTCGGTTTTATTGACAAAAAAAAATCATTTATCCACAATCTTTTATCTGCAATTAGGAAAAATAGACCTCAACATTCAGTTATTTAACTGTTGTGCTTACCTTATATGTACACTATAGATTGAATTTTTCTCATCAATATCTCCTAAAACAATTAATTTAATTTATAGTTTTAGTCATTTTTATAAAATATTTCTGGTAATCTTTATCTTTTAATTTAAATATAAATGATTCTCAAATTGAAGTGTTTACATTGTTAAGCACCACAGAATAAAAGTCAGCAGTTGTTTCTATAGCAGGCCCAACAAATAAGGTGTCTACTTTCAGTATTTTTCTGCTGTAGAGCTTTACAAGATGTTCTCCATTTTATGTTGAAAATGAAATTTCATTAATAACAATAAATAACCAGCAACAAATAGTTGAAAACTTTGACGATAATGGGAAATGCTCTACTCGCAGCCGTAGCGTTTACAGGCACATGACGTCTCTACAGTGACCACCAATCCTGGAGCGTTTTCTATCACATGACCCAATGTAAGAAAAATCTCATTTTAATTTCACTTTTTCTATTAAAAATAATCCACTTTTCTTTTCAAAATTCAAAAAATTACCTTCCTGAAACTTGTCTGAAAATATAATCTACCAGCCTGTCTCTTCTGTTTGTAAGCTTCTTCCACAAACTTCCTTCCTCACCATCATTTCCAAAACTCGTTCATTTCATACTTTGTCTGTCCACTTAATTTTCATCATTCTTCTGTAACACCACATTTCAAATGCTTCAATTTTCTTTCTTCCTGGTATTCCTTATATCCATGTTTTGCTTTCATAAATTGCTGTGCTCCATACATAGAGTTTTAAAAAGTTCTTTCTAATTCCTAGATCAATGTTTGAAACTAAATGATTTATCTTTTTCATGAAGGTTCTTTTTGCTAGTGCTGTTCTGCTTTTAACATCATTCCTGCTGTGGCCATCGGTTGTAAGTTTGCTTCCCAAGTAGCAGAATTCACTTACTTCTCCTGTTACATTTCATCACTTTTGTCTTGCTTTGATTTATATTCAGTGTGGTTGTAAAACCATTTAAAAAAAAAAAAAGTTACAGATATAGTTAGCTACCATCCAATTTCTTCCAAGATTTTTGAAGCTTTTTGAAAGTTTTGTATCGTAGAGTAATAAAACATGTTATACACTATAATATTCTCACTATTTCGCAGTTTGGATTTCAAAATGGTTATCTAAAGAAATGGCTAGATATTCATTTTTAAATAATACATTTGAGGAACTGAAAAATAAAATGTACCCTGTAGGAATTTTTTGTGATCTTGCAAAAGCTTTTTATTGTGGAAAATAAGAATATAAAATGTCATAATGTAAACTATACTTTGAAAGATAAATTTGTACTTTCGGAGGTATCACCAGATGATGTTTTGGGTATTGTACATAACTTTAGGCCATCTGATAGTGTAGATATATATGACCTTTCTAGTAATATGATTAAAAAGATAATTGGTTGTATATTATTTCCTCTCACTTATTGTATAAATAAATGTTTAACTGAAGGTGTGTTTCCAGAGGTGTTAAAATTATCTAGAGTTGTGCCCATTTATAAGAAGGGAGAGAGAGATTGCCCATCTAGTTATCGCCCTGTATCTCTGACACCAGTTTTTTCTAAGGTACTAGAATCTGTTATCTATAAACAGTTAGGGGTTTATTTGGAGCACAACAACATTCTTTCTACTGTACAGTTTGGCTTTAGGAAAGGCAAATCTACTGCTCATGCTATTGACTCTTTGATTAAGAAGGTTCTAAGTGCTTATGAGGAGAAAAACTTTGCTCAGGCAACTTTTTGCGACCTCAGTAAGGCCTTTGACTGTGTAGACCACGATTTACTTCTTAATAAATTACTTCATTACAGAATCATTAGTGACAAAGCTGGTAATATCTTTGAATCATTTCTTAGTAATCGTAAACAAATTGTATGTATTGGAAAGGCAAGATCCCAGATAACTGAAATCAAGTGTGGTGTGCCACAAGGCTCAGTATTGGGACCATTGTTATTCATTTTAATGATAAATGATTTGCCATTTTATATAATGTCCCATTCCATTCTATACGCTGATGACACCACTTTTCTTACTGTAAGTTCAGACTTTGAAACTCTTCAAACCATGACTAAAGATACCCTATCCCAAGTGTCAATCTGGTTTCGAGCTAATGGGTTTTAGTTCAATGAGAGTAAAACACAACAAACAGTATTTAGTCTAAGAGAATACCCAGTAGATGACTATGTAGGCTATGTTAAGTTTTTAGGTATTGTTATAGATAATAAATTGTCTTGGGATCCACACATTAAATACGTTAGTGCAAGGTTGTCTAGAGTGGTGTACTTGTTAAGAAATTTAAAAAATCATGTACCTACAGCCTATGTAAGATCAGCGTATTTTGCTTTTTTTCAGAGTGTTATATCCTATGGACTTTTATTTTGGGGCAATAGTACACATGTTCAGAATGTCTTGGTCCTTCAAAAGAAGGTAATTAGGATTATGTCAAACGCTGAAAAATTTGTCCATTGTAGACCACTGTTTATTGAATTAAAAATATTAACGGTAATAAACTTGTACATTTACACTGTTCTCCTGCACACAAAAAATAACCAATCTGAATACCTTCTTAGACAAGATTTACACTGTCACAGTACGAGAAATAATAGGCACATTGATATACCTTACTGTAGATTATCGAAATCATTGAACAGTTATGAAGTGTTGGGTATGAAAATGTTTAACAAACTACCTCTAGAATGGGTTGAAGCTCCATTCAATCTATTTAAGCAGACATTGTATAGCTGGTTAGTCACTAATCCTTTTTATTCAGTTAATGAATTCTATGAATGTGGAAATATGAAATAATTGTGTGTGGAGTGTTCAATTTAAATTGTTTTTAATTATGAATTTTGTCTTGTTTGTATTTTCATATTTGTATTCTTGACGATGTCTATTGCTATAACAGTTTAATGACAATAAATTTTTTATTAATATTATATTATTATTATTATTATTATGCTTTAAAAAAATGGAATACTGTGGTATTTATAGAACTGCAGGTAAATGTGCAGGTAAATGGTTTAATTCATACATGGGGATCTGAATGTAAAAAGTTTCCTTTATCAGTGATTTTTCTGGGAACTTATCCGACAAGGTTAAGAGCATTTTATTTACAGGCAACTCAAACCTGATTGTAAATAAATAAATAAAACACACACACACAATCTTGGAAACAAGGAGTATAAAATTCCTTGGCATTCAAATAGGTGAGGTACTCAGTTGGAAAGAACATATCACATTACTACTGAAGACATTTACAATTAGAATTTCTTTAACAGCAGATCTAGAATTGGTTAGCCCTCTTATTTTCATTCAGTCATGTCAAATGGCATAATTGTTTAATTTTTGTGGGGAAACTCTTCACCAGGTAGTTGTCATAACATAGAAAAGAGTTATTAAGATGTTGTGTAGGTAAAACCACGAACTTCTTGCAGACAATTTAAAACTCCCAATATTCTTACAATCACTTACTTCTCGGTATATATATTCCCTGATGTGCTTTGTCATAGAACATTTTAACTTGTTTACACATAATTCACAGATACACATTACAGGAAACAGAAATAACTTGCACAAAACACAAATATCACTGTCATTAGTATAAAGAGAAGTTAATTATTCTGGGACACTTCTGTTTAATGAGCTTCCTAAAAGTATAAAGCAGTTGATAAATATAAAAAAATATTTATTTAAGGAGAGATTATATTACTAGTAACTCGTCCTATTCCATTCAACAATTTTTTGAAAGAATTAATTGTATCTAATATGACTTCAGCAAAATTCATTTATAAAATTATAAATTTATAAATTAATAATAATTTTTTTTAATTTTCTTTTTTTTTTCTTTGTTGTATATAATATTTTTTGACTGTGATTATTATTCGTATTGAATGTGCATTATTAACCAAGATATGTTTCACATCCAAGAAGTCCTTTCTCAGCAGGATCTATTGAAAAAGATTAATATATAAATAAACTATCTTTCTAACTACTTTCAGTGACAAATAGTTATTTATAATTTTCTAACAGGTAAAAGCAGTTGTCGATGGAGTTCACAGTAACCTGCACTTGGATATTCCAGTCACTATTGGAACAATACCATTGCTAACATACATCCCACCAGGATTGCCAGTTTCAAATTCGGTGACAACTGCTCCTGTTGCTTCTGCTCCCTCATTGGGAGGTGTCGTTCCTCAGCCCCCAACAAGTGGCTTGGGCTGGTCAACATCTTCTCCTAATCCTTTTCAACCTATGCTTGCTGTACCCTCCGGTTTTCCAGTGTCATCTTCAATGCCACAGCCCATGGTTCCTATGCCATCTGCAATACCTTACCCACTTACAACCACTCCTATTTCACCAGAAAAAATGGCACATACTGCTGCCCATTATCCTTTGACGATGCCCACTGCACAAATGACTAGTCTCGGCCAGCACAGCAGTGGATGGGAAGTCACACCTCCACAGTTTTCAGCAATCACTAACCAGCCAGGATCTTCAAATTGGATTTTATCTCCCCCGCATCAAGCAAACGTAGCTCCAACTGTGCCATCGGCTCCATATCCTGATATTCGTAAGTAGTTTGTCAGTTGTTTATATAAACAAAAATGGTACAGTTCTAGTATAAATTCATTTGTTGAGTTTCAGAGCTTAAGTAATTCCTTTATATGTTTATGAAATTCAGCAAAATATTCACATTAGATTGATTCTAATCAGTAATTAACAACCAAAGAAAAATATGGTTAAGATTCTCTTCAGAATTTTTTGTGAATGTAAAGTTGATTATTGTTACAGTAAAACTGCTGTTAGGCTATGAAAATAAAGAAGGATAGAGAAATAAGCCCACCACAGATTACAAATGAAAGCAGAAGGGTCAGGAAAAATCTAAAAACATAAACATATTCTACAATATTTTGGTAAAAAGCCTCAGTCATGTTAAGGGTGAGATATGTGGCAAGGAGATCAGATATGTGTATACATCGAGACCTATCAAATGAAGTGAGTTCATAGATCTTAATGTTTACATATGTGATCCCTTTCCCATATGTCTCATCTGCTGACACGAGTAAGGTATTTACAAAAATATAGTAAAATGTGATTTTGTTCTGGCCCTCCAGCCTTCATCTGTATTAAGCAACTGGTTTATTGTTCTGAATCTTCCTTATATTCTATTTGCAGGTGTGAAAGATAGTGTTATTTTGAAGCTAGAAAAATTTATAATGCTCTACTCACTGCACATCATAAGACTTGTTGTAATTTAAAAAGCCAACAAATTCTGACTGTCAATAATAAAATAACATTCTAGTACTGAAACTACTGTCCAGTATCACTTATATCAGAATTCTAGGTAGATAAAGTAGTAAGATAAAATTAGTTTCTAATATTGTTAAAAGGGAAACCAGTAACACCTTTCACTAAGAGAAACTTGTATCTTGTACTGTTAGTTGATGGTCCTTTTTATGAAGCTTTTTTTTTTTGGTAATTTCTTTTTTAGTATTACTCAAAAGTTTATAGGAAACCTTATTTCTGATGTGGTTACCTTTACCTTAATTATATCAGTTCATTTATGTATCCCAATAACAATAATAAAATTTTAAATTCTTATCCCTATACAAGTTTGTCTATGATGTTTCGTCATATAAATAAATAATAATAACAATGATAATAATGTAGCAGTAGCATCAGCAGACATACAAGTTGTATTTGGTTCGTAATGGTTGATTCGAAGAATGGCGATTTCCTGACTTAAGTGGCCTATAAGTTTTGAAACCATATTACAAACAAGCTGATAGACTAGACGACCCGTGCGAAAATTTCGCGAATAAAATGCGATGAATAGTGAGGTTGAATGCTTGTAATATAATGAAAAGTAAAACCTTACTTTTATAGCAAATTTTTTTTTTTTTAGTGTAATAGGTACGCATCAAAATACTTGCAACATATTACGAAACAGTTAGGAAAATTTAAACCACTCTGTATTTACGGCAAACTGTCACTGACCTTAACAGAATACAACCAACCTGAACAAAATGAACACAACATCAACATCTCTGTGATATTTGTTGCTGTGCGAATAAAATGTTTACATTGGAATTGTTTAGAAAAGCGAAAGTGTTTCCATAACAGAAAAAAAAATATCTGAAAAGCTACTTATTGAATAAAAAAAAAGTTTCTTGACATCTCTGTGATGTCTGTTACTGCAATCCAGGTACTTGGCTCTGAACTTTCTCATGCACGCTACCACTTAAAGGATGAAATTCCGAAAAATTCTTCCTTAATTTTTGATTTTACCGAACTAGAGACCTTAATCTTTAAAACGATGCGATATTTATCGATTTCGGCTAGGTATCAAGTAAGGTAAAAAAAAAAAAAAAAAAAAGTTATAGAAATTATGATTTTTTGGCCCCTGAGGTGTTGAATTTGGAGAAAGTTTTTTCTTAAAATATGATGTGACCAAAGTGGATAATTTAATATTTAAAATTATACCTCATTTATTAATTTAGGTTAGGTATCAAGGGAAATAAATAGCTCTTGACAGAAAGATGCGTTGTAGAAATATTAATACTTTTGCCTTAGAATTTTGAAAAATTTCTTTCTTAAAATGTGGTGTAACAGAACCTAAGACCTTACGAAGACCTCAATCATTAAAATGATACCTCGTTTATCAATTTTGTTTAATTATCAAGGGAGATAAATGAGACACAAAAAACACATTTTAGAAAAATTGTCATTTTTGTCCTTTAAGGGCCAAATTACGAAAGTTCCTTTCTTAAAATATAATGTTACCACGGAGGTGACCTTACTCTTTAATATGATACCGATACCCCATTTACCTATATCGGTTAGATATCAAGGGAGATAAATAGCTCGTTACACAAAAATGCCTTGTAGAACCATTTATACTTTTTCCCTTTAAAGGTTGAACTCCAAAAAACTTCTTTCTTAAAATATGGTGTCACGATAGCTGAGATATTACTCCTCATAATCATACTTGATTTATCGATTTTGGTTAGATATCCAGGGGCTTGAGACACAAAAAACTCATCTTAGAAAAACTGATATTTTGGCCCTTTAAGGGTCGAATTACGAAAAGTTCCTTTCTTAAAATATAATGTTACCACGGAGGAGACCTTACTCTTTAATATGATACCTCTTTTATCTATATCAATTAGATATTAAGGGAGATAAATGGCTCATGACACAAAAATGCGCTGTAGAAAAATTTATACTTTTTTCCCTTTAGAGGCTGAATTCCAAAAACAGTCTTTCTTAAAATATGATGTCACAAAGCTGAGACATTACTCCTCATAATCCTACTTCATTTATTGATTTTGGTTATATAGGCAGGGAGATAAATGGCTCGAAGCACAAAAGACGCATTTTAGAAATATTGACATTTTTGCCCTTTAAGGGTCGAATTACAAAGAATTCCTTTCTTAAAATATAGTGTTACAACAGAGGAGATCTTAGTCTTTAATATGATACCTCATTTATCTATATCAGTTAGATATCAAGGGAGATAAATAGCTCGTGACACAAAAATGCGTTGTAGAACCATTTACGCCTTTTCCCTTTAATGGTTGAATTCCAAAAAACTTCTTTCTTAAAATATGATGTCATGAAAGCTGAGACATTACTCCTCATAATTTTACTTGATTTATCGATTTTTTTTAGATATCCAGGGAAATAAATAGCTTAAGGCACAAAAAACGCATTTTAGAAAAACTGAAATTTTGGCCCTTTAAGGGTCGAATTACGAAAAATTCCTTTCTTAAAATATAATGTTGCCATGGCGGAGAACTTAGTCTTTAATATGATACCTCATTTATCTGTATCGGTTAGATCTGAAGTGAGATAAATGGCTCATGACTCAAAAACGCATTGCAAAAATATTGATACTTTTGCCCTTTATGGGTCGAATTTCGAATAAATTTTGCCTTAGTATATGACATCAGTAAAGCGGAGATCTTAATCTTTAAAATGATACTTCATTAAATGATTTCAGATAGGTATCCAGGGAGATAAATGACTCGTAACACAGAAAACAGCATTTTAGACATATTGATATTTTTGCCCTTTAAGGGTCGAATTCCGAAAACTTTCATTCTTAAACTATGATGTGAACAAAGTGGAGACCATATGCTTTAAAATGACACCTCATTCATTGATTTCAGTTAGGTACAAAGGAAGATACAGGCTTGTGACAAAAAATACCTTATAGAAATAATATATATGATATTGGATTTTATACTACATCCTAGCATGACATCATCTAGGGTATATAATAAAATTTCTGAGAAGTTGTCTCTCTACATTAAATGTCTTCCAAAAAGAGTAATTGCAATGTAAACTACTGATGATAGAGATTTCAAAACTGTAAAATTTAGATTTTTTTCTTCTGTCTCTCTGTGTTCATGCATTATACACAAACTAATGGAGAAACTTTAACAAAATTACACTTAGTGATACCTTATTTCACCAGTCAGTATATAGGATACATTTTATCCTGAATAGTTACAAAATTCCCTATGATACAGAATCCAAAACAGTAAATGGGCTTAAAAAACAATTAGCCTAAGAGTCTGATTATGAGGGTTCAAGAGGTAGTATTAGTTGTGGATTTAAGAAATATGGAGTCCGGATAAATAGCAGTGATATATCTATAATATTATGGCAAGTTGAAAAATTCTCATCCTGCCAGTGAAAGCGTTTTTTGTTTAAAAATGCATTTATTTTTCTACAGTCTCCCTTTAGTTAAGTGAGCTTTGTCCAACATTTCTTCAATGAATGGATTCCAGACCTGATGTAAAATTCTGAAAAAAAGACCACCTACATCTGCCATCATCTCTTCATTGGACTCAAAATGTTTTTCAGCCATAAATTTCTTTAGGTTTGGGTATAGGTGAAATTTAGAGAGTCAAACATAGTGGAAAGGGTGAATGTTCCAACAATTCATTCTTCAGAACCCTCAGTTCTTTGTTGTTAAAGCATCTTTGTGGGCAGATGAATTTCCCTGATGACAGATGATTATTTTCTTTTGTCTTCCAGGAATTTTTCATGCATTTGGTCCCAAATTCTTGTGTACAATCACTTGTTATTGTCTTATATTCTTAGGTAATCAGTAAAAATAATCTTTCTGAATTTAAGGAAACACTCGCTGTAACATTTCTGGTGCCTGAAATCAACTTTGCCTTTTTTTGTGGCCACTTTTTCATTTCTGACATACACTGGTCAGAAATACTTAGTCAGATATCAACTGATATGGTATGATCATTCTTAAAATAATGCAAACATTTTCAGAAATTTGGTTTTACATTTGTTTCTGGCCTGTATGTAACAAATGTGGCATCTATCATGCATATGGTATTTTCTTATTTAATTCCTGTTTTAAAGTGTATTGCACCTTCCTTCCTTATATTTTTACAGCTTCAGCTTTATCATACATTTTCAATCACTGAGTGTCCACTACAATATTCATCTTCTTGGTGATTTCATTTGTGGTTGCAATTTTTGGTTGTTCTTCACATGGATCATTTTCAGTAGATGTATCATATTGTTTAAAATCAACTGCCATATCTATACTATTGAATCCTTATAAACCTTTACTAACTTTGGATGAATTACCATTGGTATTAAACAGTCGAAAATAAAGAATTTTATGATGGCACAATATTCCAGTTAATCGACTTTAACAATATACACATAAGTCCTGCTTAAAAAAACCTTTGATCATAAACTTAACTGGGCAGAGCACATTGGAAGGTGGTAAGAAAATATTAAAAAATCCTACATTTACTGGGGAAGGTGATGAGAGGATGTATCAGAAAAGTTATGGAACTAGATTACAATACTTTGATTAGACCATTTGCTGAATATGGTGTTGTAGTTTGGGACCCACATTTTGGGTATCAAATACAGGAGTTGGAAGGCATGCAAAGAGGCTCAGCTAGATTTTTTTGTGGAAATTATCATAGGACCCAGTCAGTATCTGATATGATAAAGGAGCTGGATTAGGAGTCATTGGACAGCAATAGGAGGGTGAAGATAGTGCTGGGAATGTACAAGGGTATGTTGCTGATGGTGCTTGGAGGAATATTGGACAAAGTACTGAGTATGGTGAGTGAGTGGTAGCGCACTGGCCTCACATTCAGGAGGATGTGGGTTCAAATCTCCATCTGGGCATCCAGATTTGGGTTTTCCGTGGTTTCCTGACAACAATCCAGACAAATACCGGGGTGCTTTCCTCAAAAGGCCATGGCCAAATTCCTTCTTGTTCCTTGCCCCCCATCCTTTCCCACCTCTAATGACCTCAACGTCCCTCAATGAGATGTAAAGCCATAAGTAAAAAAAAGTTGAAAAATTGGGAATAGTGCATGGAAGAAGGTGAAATTGACTGTGACCACAAGCTCAATATCATGCATAAGGGTGTGGAAAAATTTTCTTTTGTGGGTAAGGGTGTCAGGGATTGGAACAAATTACCAAGTGATTAGATGACACAGTGTGTTTACTCCATTGCAATTAATAAGAAGAAGAAATCCATATAAAGAGCTTAAGATCAAGATGAAATGTGACATTTGCTATGATAGTAAAAAAAAAGAAATGTATTGATATCGGTGCCAACATTGTGGCAGCTTGAGAACTTTTCATCTTACCCTTGTATATACAACGGTGTATAAACTTTGCCATGGAGCAATAGAGCTCTGTAACTTATTAGTTTTTTTTGTGTCACCTGCAGCTCCCCCACGCAAAGTATGGTGTTGTTAACTTCTGGTGGACCACTGTGTGTTTGTTTTAATTTGCAATGTAGTCTGTGTACAAGAATTTAACAGTTAAAAAGCTGAAGTAATTACTTTTTTAAATCTGGAGCATGTAATCTGTAGAAGTATACTAAGCAGGGATTCATTAAAACCATCAAAACAAATTAAACCTTGAATTTACGGTTTAATTTGGGCCTCTTGCCAGCATTTCACTCTTCATTTTGAACTGCTTGAAATCATTTTAAAAATATAAATGTCTGATTTTAGCCCAAAGTTTTTTAATCACTGCTTTTAGAATAGTTTTGTGGTGTATTTACATATAATATAGGAGAGAAGAATTCCTGAACATCAGTCAAACATTGTTTGAAGTTGAACTTTTTCTTCTGTATGCTAATTTCCCAAAGATTGGTTAAACGAGGTTTATGCCCAACCTGAAAATAAATTTTTGATCTTTCACGAAGATATGTAATATTAGCCAATAGTATTTTTTTATTCCTTTTGTTGAGTTTAAAAGATTGGCCCGTGTTGCTGGTTGTCCACAAAATGTGCGATTGATGGCAAATTTAGTCTTAGAACCTATTTTTTAACCTTTCTGTAAAATATTGTTCACATTATGGATTGTTCAACTTCCGAGAAAAATCTTAAGTGCGACATATTTTTGTCATCTCCTATATATATATGTTTTAATTGCATGAATAAGATTACCTTGAACAAAGTATTTTATACTTTTTTGTCAGTTAAATAGATTTCCAGTTGATATAAAGTATTTTTAAAGTTAATTTTCTCCTAAGATGTAGAAGAAAAAGATAAACAATCCACAGAAAATCAGGGCTATATTTTCTCAATATAACTACAACATAAATAATTGATTTCCAGCAAAGGCACATATGAGGTTTATACAGTATAATCACTTCATATCCTTAATTCGAATCAACCACTTACCCCACAGCTGTCGAGCGATGAATTAAAATTCGATTTAGCAAACTGACAACTACACACTCAGTCCACCTCAATGGAGTATTTCCATGCTGTAGTTGTATAACTCACCACTTCCGCTGGTCTTTATCTTTGGAAAAAACGTGATGACTAAGACCCTTTTTCACCAAAATCACCAAACATCCATAGATGCATCGATTCACTGGCATAATTCCATTTTTAATAAGGCTTATAGTGACAATAATACATGTAAACAGTGTTGGAGCACAACCGGAAGTTGAGTATACCACATTTTGGTGGCCATATTGAAGTTACAAAGCTCTAGACTCCTCAGAGAGTCACATTCCCAACTCCATTATTAGTGGCAAATTCTCTTCGCACACCTTTGAGTCAGTTCACCTTGTCATGTGCCATACATTTTACTACCTTGAGGACCTGAAATGGACTTTACAAAATTTTTCCCACTCTACTTTGCTTTATCTTCAGCACGCACCTCAGCCTAAAATACCCTCTTTGCCTGCAAGTAGCAGTATGCCTAATTTTTGGAACTCGGTTAGATAAACATATTCTAGAAGAAGCTGGCAGAGCTGCAGCATGCTCCCTGCACCCTACTTTAATCCTTTTAACTGGTAATGCTATCAGAATACATAGTATTCACTACCTCAATCTTTACACAGGACAACAAATCTTTTTGTCTGATGCCTAAAATTTTTAACAAATCTTAGGTAATTTTGGCTGATAAATTCTAAAATAACTTCAGTTTTTCTCTATTAGGTCAAGTTTTTTTTGGACGCCATTACATTGAAACACGTGTTTCCAACAGTACATTGGCTGACATTAGTGTGTTTTAGGGGAATTAAACAAGTCTGTTTCTTTCAAAAAAATATTTTATTCTTATAAAAGACAAAGAATATTAAGTGATAAAATGTACTTGATCTATCAAGAAAACACAGTATGTATTCAAAATTGAAAATGCAAAGATTTAGCCTGAAAATTAAAGGAATAAATTTACACTTCTTTCTGCACCATAAATGTTGGGCAACAGGCTTATCTCCTTTTAAACACCAGAAGTAATCTGCCATTATCACAGTATCCCTAGCTACCAGGTTTTCATCTCCTTGATGTCCTGATGAAATCCTTCACCTAGTTTGTTGCTGACATCTCCGAGATTTTGAGGAAAACTATCAAAATGACTAACAAAATGCCTTTTGATGCTCATATACACACACCAGCATCATGAAAAGTTGATACTATATTGCTAACAAGGGCTGTGTACTTTCGACTTTTGTGTTTCCGAAAAAACTTTCATACTACCTATACAAAGCTCAACAAGCTAAATCATTCATTCTCATGCATCATTTTCACAAAATTTGTGTCCTGAATGAGCTTATGGATCATTGCTCCATCAAAAACCTCTGATTTAAGGTTTTCAAATGTCTTTTCTCAAAACAAACTGCAGATATACTTGAGGTACTCCCCATGTTTGTCCAAACTTTTGACAAATTGTTTTATCGATCTCACTTTGATCTGCAAAGGTTTAACGGTGGTTTTTTCTTGATCAACTAAAGGGTCCTCTAATATATTAGCAAGGAGCCATATTTATTTGAGGGAACAATCTTTCTTAGCCTAAAGATTGTCACGGTTTCCAGCGGAAGTATGGGTATTTGGTATAACCTGATTGCAGTCTTAAGAGAAAAATTTGCTAATTGCAGTGTTGGCTTTTGAAGTGATTGTAACTAATCAAAATTTGGAATAAGGTGTCAAATTAATGCAGTAGATGTACATACATACATCATAACCTCAAATCATATGGACTGAGTGTATGGATTAGCTTCATAGCTTCAGAGAGTGACAGTTAAAATGTGAGATCTGTGGTAAATCACTACAAAAAATGAATTCCAGATATGCACTGGATTTAAATACGCGTGTCATTTTTTAATGTTAGAATGAGAAGAACCATGGACTATCGCTCACAAAGATACACTTATAAACCTCATTTACTTTGACTAACACCTAACACATTATAGAGACAGGTTATATATCTTAAAACCTATACCTGATATGTCAAAATGAAGGTCATACTTGGAATCAGGGGACCAATTTCATTTAGAAATGGTGTTTATTACCTAAACACCAAAATCATTGTTGCCCAGTGTTATACTTCAGCTACATTACAATTCTGGTGCCTTCTTTAGTTTCATCAACAATTTAATATTCATATAGATACACGTGTATAGCTTTTAGCGATAATACATTTAGCTAGTCAATATTAAACTTTTTACTCTCGATACTAGTGACCTCAACACATTTCATGATTGGACAGAAATGGTGTTGAGTGAAAATGTGTCAAAGGATACGGCTGTATCAGACACTTTGCAGCATGAAATAACTTGTATCAGGTTACACCACCACTCTCCCAATCACAACACCCTATTTTACTCCAGCTCTTCCAATGACAGTGATATTCAGTTTCTGCAATTTATCAATTTTGTTTTTTCTGTTTGAACCTAAATTCATGTTATAACCTAGTCAGAACTACATTTCACTTTCTGGAACATATTTAAATTCTATCAGATTTCTGTATGCTTCTAGTATGAAGTTTCATATACTCTCTAAAATTTAGATTACTGCAGATTTGTAACAATAATTTGTTTCTTGTAACAGAAAAAAAGTATTTTTAAACTGCTTTTTTAGCCCCTCCAACTTATGAAGAATGTATGGATGGAACAAGAAATATCCAAGATGATGGTGATAACAAACATATACATTGTGATGGTAGCTTTGCTCCAAGGTATCCAACTTATAGCTTGAACTGGAAAACGTAAAGTAAAAAAGGTAATATTAATCTTCTTTTGTGAGCTTTCTTAATTTTAAAAATGAAATTTCAGAATTTTCGTGCAACACTGATATTAAAGAGAAACAAAGTAGTCAATTTAGCTGATTTTATAACTATGATACTTTAAATATATATGTTTTTGGAAATGTGTTTGTCTTTAGTGACTCATAAAAATGCTATTTTTGGAAATAATATTACATTTAGTGAGTAGTGAGAATGTTATTTCTATAATTATCTTGTACAGTGTGTAACAAAATAATCGTACTTGAAGTTTTGAAAATACTTGATGTTTATGATGGAAAAATTAATTTTTTAGTAACACTGGAAGGTATATACAAATAAAACTTTCAAGAGCTCCAAAAATAAGATAAATCTCTGATTTTCTTTTTTTAAATTTCTTTTATTTAAAAAATGTAAAAATATGAAATAATGAGTACAAACTTTCATGATCCATAGTCAGATGGAAACATTCACCTTTTATCCTTGACACAGAATGGCTGTTAATGTCTTATCTTTTGACTTGTTCCAAATATGAAATCAATAAACTGCTAATTAGAAGTTAAGTGTCTGAAGGAAAATTGGATCTCAGCATCAAATAAATTTCTGTTATTGTTTCAACTTTGTTTCTGTGTTAATTTACACCTTTACAGAATTCTACTTCACCTCACCCTTTCACTATCAAACCCATGTTGCTCTGAATTACATTGCTGATATCTAATTTCTTATGACAGTATTCAAGTTTTTGTTCAGTGTGTTTCAAGTAATATTGGTCTTCTTTACGTGTATAAAAGCTACATTTTGTAGTCTAATCCAAGACACGTTACAAATAATTAAGACACCATCTAAGCATTGGAAACTGGTAAATATAACATTTAGATTCTATTACATTTCATTAAGCTGAAATTGTTATAATCTATGTTCCTACTGTTATGTTTTAAAATAAGACCAAATGTTTCGAGTATTTTGGTGAAATGGAAAGTTGTGTTATTAAAGAGCTATTCTTTACATTATTATGTAAACTTCTTGCTATGTATGTTCCTCTTTTTCTGTTAGATATTCCTCTAACTCCATTTTTCTGGTCCCCTTCCTACCTCCAAAAAAATGTACAAGCAGAATTATAATAATTATTATGTACTTGAATACTTAAGACCTAAAATGAAATTATTGTTTTTACCTCAATTACTTTATGAAAGTCTGATTTTCTTATAATTTGCTAAATATTAAGTTAATACTATAGAGCAGCGGTTCCCAACCTTTATTGGTACACGACTCACTTAAAAGTAAAAAAAAAATTTCGCGACCCACCCCATATCAGAGTCTATCTAATATCAGAATGGGAACTGTTCTATGACCTCGATATGCTATCGACTATCCTATCCTACAAAAAGGCAAATTTTCGTACAAAGGATGTACTATCAACAAAAACAAGAATTGCAAATACAGAAAACAATAAACATATCATAGACCGGGAGGTGACTGCACAGACCATCACCTCATCAAGTTTACTGCTGAAATTCCACGATTAGAAGTAACGCGAGCAGCATACTAAAATGCAACTGGTCTGCCAAGTCGCTTTTTAGTGGAAACCACCTGCAGACCCGATTTTAGTGGTTAATTGGTAGGTTTATCATTGTGTTTTACTTCGCCCAAATGTATGAAAATATGGAAGACTGGGAGCCGGAAAACACAATGGTAAACTTACCAATCAACCACTAAAATGGGATTTGTAGGTGTAGATATGACTTGGCACATCAGTCGCATTTTCCTGCTTTGCTATTAACAAGGATAATTGGTAAGACGCTATGGTAGACTGTTTGTTGGCTGACAATGACTTTTCCATTGTAGATTTGGTTGAAAGATCATGTCTTTTTTTATTTTGAAAGAGTTCAAGGGGCTTATCTGTGTACTCAGGATGCTTGGTTGACAAATGCCTTCCAAGTTTTGATGGCTTTATGTTTTCATTGGACAAATTTTCACAACAAATCATGCACTGAGGTATTAGCTGCTCTTCAGTACCTGAATACACAAATCTGTATTTCAAATAATCCGGATTATACTTTCGCAGATACGTCTTTTGCTTTATCTTGCTGCGTGCATTCTAATTACAAATACTTGGTTGGATACTCTCTTTTACTGCACGATCTAGTCCTCAACAAACTTTCCATAATCACATTAAATCTACTCTCAATCAAAACAAAATGCAAACAACAACTCGCTTTCACAAGCAGAGAAAGACTGTTTACGGCAAAGACTTTGGTTTCAATTCAAGCATAAACAAGAAAACGACAATCAGAGAAGTAAAACTGCTGGTGGTATGCGCGCACATCTCCACCTTAGATAGCGGCGGGAGAGGAGGTGTTCAGGGGTTTCTGAAACAATTGTGCGATTACTGCCGCTGCTAGATCTCACAACGAGGTTGTTACTTAATATCAGCTGACTGTTTAAGAAAACGTTTTCTTTCTCACAAAGTTTTAATCAACCCCTTAATCTACAATGACGGGCATAGCCCGCGTACGATGGTTGGGCCAAACGTAAATATTACGGGCATAGCCCGCGTACGGTGATCGGGCCAGATGTGAATATTACGTGGAATATTTGATACGCAATTACAGTCTGATGCAATAATTTTGGTAGACGCAAGTATTACAAAATGTTTATTTATAAAAAACTCCAAAATATAAAATTATTAATCTGTAACGATATGATATATTTCAAAGCATTCTGGTATATGTAACGGAACTTTACACTTTTTACACTCCCACGTTGTTTCTTTACGTTTTTTATTTTTGTGACAAACTGTACAACGCTTTGATGGTCTTAATTTAGAGGGTGTTGGATCAATGTGCTTTGGAAAACGAGCCCATTCCTTCGCGTAAAGTCTGTCTGGCGCATCTCCGGAAGATAATACACCTCGTTCTCTATAAATCGGTTTTGGCATTTTCTTCAGTAGAGATTCGGCTATGTTGATCTTATAGTCGACATAACATTGTTTCTTTCAATCATTCAGTTTTTTCCTTAAGATGTAAGAGTTAAAAAGACCAATATCAAACAGATAAAAAAAAATTTATATCCTTTCATGAATTTTTTCATCACTGGAAAACGTGCTAATATTTGAACTTGGAGATCAATTCCATTCATTTTCTTGTTATACTCTGCAATACAATTTGGTTTTAGAGTGCCCTTGGATCCTTGTGAAGTCATTTCGACTGCTTCATGTTTTGTCGACAGCATATAAACATCTCGCTTGTCTTTCCATTTTATAGCGAGTATTTGGTTGCAGCTTCTTATTGCATATTCGCCCGGATTAGCGTGTTACACAAGTCGTGCGAACGTCCCGAACACTACGCGAGCTTGTATACAATTTCGGCCCAACATCTTCGAATCTAAATCATAGGTTAAGGGGTTAAAGCCAATAGCTTTCATGATCACTGCACTTGTAAAATATCATGTTATATTTTTTAAATACATGAAATAAAAGATATATATGTTTGGGGCATAAACGTCGATTGTTCTGCGACCCACCAAAACACCCGCCGTGACACACCAGTGGGTCGCGACCCATAGGTTGGGAACCGCTGCTATAGAGACCTTGCTTCCGTAAGACATGTTTGCCATTATATAGGAATTGAAGATATTATAATAATTGATATCACTTTGGAAACTAATTTATGAGCAATGTACAATTAAAGTAAAAAAAAGGAAAATAGAATTTGTGGTTGGAAAGATATTACATATAATTAAAATCAGTTTCACAGAATCTGATTTTTAAATTTGTTGATGTCGCAAAGTACAAAAGTTTTTATTATTATGTAACTGAATTCATTTAACATTCTAAATGAAATATAATCTTGTATTTTTTATAAATATTGAATTATTTTAGCTGCCTTTTCTGTGTGGCTTAGTGATTGTAAACACTTTCAAGGGGTGTTGCCTTAATTTTAAGTTGAATCAATATAATAGTAGCCAGAAGTTCTTAGTTGCATAGGCCTGTGGTTGTAGTTTGCAAAATATTTTAGATGTCTGATGGATGTTTGCAGGCTAATATTATATTATATTCAGTTAATTATATACAAATGAACACTTTCATTAGTTACTTTTGTCTTAGTATGAACAAGTTTTATAATGAATTTGTTTTTGGATTCGATGAATAAACATAGTTACTCTGTTTAATGAGAATCTCTAACATTATTACCACTGCTGAAGTTGTTCATTGGATCTTTAGTTATCTTCTAGCAAAGAGCCTAGTCTGGTAAGGCAATTCCATACTGATACTTTTTCGTAATAGTTTGTTCCACTGTCCATCTTGAAAATACTAATTTTAGCAAGCCATTCACAATACAATGTTCTATTTTTATTTTAATGAACTTATTTTTTCCATTTTTGCTGTACAGTAGAAGTCCGATTATCCGAGGTAAACGCGACTGGGACCACCTCGGATAACGAAAAACTCGGATAGCCGGAGATCAAGGAAAGAGGTTACAGTGAATTAAAAAAACGTATTGAAATTGAGATAATACAATTTATTCATAGTGTAAAACTAATTTGTTAAGAATAAAGTTGTTTTTTGTACATTAATTATGATCACGTGCCAAAAAAGTCTTTAATTGTCTTCTGTATCATAATTTTGTTTCTCTTCTTAGTGGAAGTATAGCGCCAATGCTGTAGCATCATTATGTCGGCTCTTGTGCTTTCTTCCTGTTGCTCAATATACTCAAGTGCTGCTTCTATTCTTTTTAAACCTTCAGCATGAGAAATTTTTGGAACAGTTTCATTTATATCTTCTTCGTCTTCTTCTCCTTGTCTGCTGACAACCATATTACCAATGTCATCATTTCATCATTTGCCTCAGTTAACCCGGCGGCTCCGCTAATCGGAACTCGGATAACCGGACTTTTACTGTATTTCTTCTTTTTGTTTACAATTTTTTTATTATCTTGCAATTTTTACTGTCTCAGTTATATGCTGTATTGTGAGTGCAGTTAGATTACGTAGAATATCTTTTCTTTTTTCTTCTTGTTTTACCAATTCCCCTCCCCGCCTCCCTTTTTTCCATTTTTTAGGGTGGGAAAAGTAAGTTGCATCAGATCTGAGAAACCATGAAGCAGTTGTAATATTTTTATTCATGTTATTAAATACAATTTCTGTTGTGATGTTATCAATATGCCATTGTTTTGCTGTTTGTAATTGGTTAAAAATTCAATTATTTTTGTGTAGTCTATGCTCCAGACATGAAAACTATGAAATGCTTACCTTTAAGTCAGTAAAAGCCTGTTGGTTGTCCAGCTGGTTGTCTTGAATTAGTTCTTCACTGTTCTACATTTTGTTTTAAAATCATGAATTTCAATTGACTTTTTATATAAACAACTGCTTGCCTTTGAAATAAAATTATACCAAAGGGGTACTGAAGGTTTTTATTATATGTACAGCAGATTTTCAAACTAACATTTGGAAGTCTGATGCCTCCTTAATGTTTTGTTGTCGACAATGTGAAAATTTTGTTTATCTCATTCTTGGTATGTTATTTATTTCATCATTTTGATGCCCAATCTTAAAGCAGGCACAAGTTGATGTAAATATTTGAATTTCTATCATTTCCTTTTTCTGTATTCTCTCTCTCTCTGTCTATCTTCCCTACAACTGAAACTTTATTTTTCATGATGTGCTTAATACATGGACTTTTGATTTTTTATTGAAATGAGCCTATGTCACTATTCAAATGATATTGATGGTATTAACGATATTGAGATTAGTTTCTTTACTTATTAAGACTTATGAGGGGGTGTCAAACAAATCCCTTAAATACAATAAATTTAAGCAGGTAAATATGGAAACGGAAGTGCTACTTGGGAAAGGCATTAGTTCTGTCTTGAGGGTTGTGCCTGTGAACACCGTCGGTAGGTGGGGTTTCACTAGGCGTGGCCTACACCTGAATAGAAGGGGCAAATGGTTACTTTCTGAATTGTTAGCTAAAACTAAAGGAGCCCATTTACAGTGATGATGGGGTCAGGACCGTGCCATTTTTAGGATAGGGGCTGCTGGTGAAAGGGTGGAAATATATGATCAAAGTGATTATAGATCATTGATGTTAAAGAAACAGATAAAGTTGCTGAGACACTAACTGACTGTGATAGAACTGGGAAGGAGGAGGTTAGTGCTGCAAATATAAATCCAGTAGTAAGGGTGTTACTGGTGAAGTGTAGAAGTATAATGAACAAAGTAATCGAATTTGCAAACTCAATAAAGAGACATGAACCACAAATACTGTAATTATAGGGGTAGAGTCTTGGTTAAAAGAAGTACTGGACAATGAAGTTTTTCCCATTGGTTACAGAGTGTACGACAGAGATAGAGGAGCAATTGGAGGAGGGGTTTTCATACTAGTTAGCAAAAACTACCATAGTTCACTGGTATTCGTAGATCATGACCACGAGTTACTTGGGGTAGATTTCTGGGGTAATAAAAAAGAAAAAAAAATCAGTGTTGGCTGCTTATCACAGTGGAAGAATAACTGATGAAGATGAGGCTCTTGTTAAGAAATTAAATACAGACTCAGATTTCAGAGGTGAGAATAGAATGGTCATTGTTAGTAGTGATTTAAATTTACCTTGTGTAAACTTGGTAGGAAATAAGATTAATAACACAAAGCAACAGAGATTTGCAAATACCTTAATAAGGGAAGGAGGATTTACACAAGTGGTAGAACAGAACATAAGAGGACAAAACATGTTGGTTATATTTATAATAAAGCCCGATTATAATCTTGTGTCAAGTAACTGAAGGAATAAGTGATCATGAAGCAGCTTTGATTGATATTTGAGTATTCAGTGAACCAGCAGCCAAAATTGAATGTGGAAATAGATACGATTATAAAAAGGCACAGATTTCGAACTTGGAAAGATATTTCAGAGAACGTTTCAGCAAATGGAAGGATGGCACAAGTACAGTAGAGTCAAGGTTGGAAGAGTTCAAAGAGATAATAAGAAAGGTTGAAAAAAAATTTATTCAAAAACAGAAAATAAAGAGAAGTAGAGAACCTGTGTACTATAATAGGGAGGTGAGGAGGTTAAACAGGTTGGTAAAAAAAAGAGCATAACAGAGTTAAGAGACGGCAGGGCAGTATGGAATATTTAAAGCAACTAAAAAAGGAATTAATAATGGCAAAAAATGTGGCTAAAGATGAGTTTATGAAGAGTATTGTCAGTGCAGGGGGACCATTGACTGATGCATCTAGAAATTTCTAGGGCTATATTAGATAACTGAGGGGAAAAGGGAAGGGGGTGCTGCGACAATTACAGATAAGGGTGGAGGAGAAGTTGCTGAGGATTGGAAAAAAAGTAGAGTAGTTTTTTAGTAATTGGATTAGTAACGCGACTAGGGACAATGAATCAGAAACAGGAGGGTCTAAATCTGAAAACGAGCTTAACAACACAATTAGGACTTAGCAAACAAAAAAAATTGAGATTATTCCTGAGGATATCATAAAGGAACTAATAAAGCAGAAAAAACACAAAGGGTGCTGTTGTAGATAATATTTCTGCAGATGTCTTAAAGATAGCAGGATGTGACATTGTATCTTATCTTGAAATATTATTTGAGTCTGGATACTTGCTGCTTACCAGAAGACTGGAAATGTGCGATAGCGGTGCTCATACATAAAGGTGAGGTGAGAAATAGAGTAAAAAATTATAGGCCAGTCAGTTAACTATTACTATTACTCCGCGATTCACTAAAAGTGTTTGGTGGAGGGTGCATTGCACCTATCAGGAAGGTAATGTTTTGGAAGGGATATACGGGATATGGCAGGTGGCGTCCATGGGCTATTGTGAGGAACCATCCCAGCATTCGCCTGGAGCGATCTAGGGAAACCATGGAAAACCCAGATCAGGATGGCCAGAGTGCTTTATCGGAAGATACTCCTGTCCGATTTTGTGTTTACTCGCCCAGTAAATCCTTTCTATTCCACTCCCTAATCGCTCGTGGAAAAAATGAGTACAGAAATGAATCGGTTCTGGCACTGATTTCTCTTATCTTATTTTCGCGGTCATTTCGAGATATGAATGTTGCTGGTAGCAATATTTGTTTGCTGTCATTCCGAAATACATCAGTCTAGAATTTTTCAATTAGCTTCCGTAGAGAGCTCCACGTCTTCCCAACCTAACACCTTCAACATGGCACTTACGCTTTCCTCCCAACTATATATACCTGTCACGAATTGGGCGGCTCTTCTTTGGACCATCTCTAAAGCCCCCATTAATCCCTTTTGATGGGGACCCCATACAGAGCAACAATATTCCAAGAGAGGCCTCACTAGTGACTTGTACACAATCGATTTAACTTCCGGAGTGCATTGTTTTAAATTACGACCTAGAAATCGAAGCATACGATTTGCTTTCCCAATTACATTCTCGATATGCTCATTCCACGACAAATTATTACGAATTGTTACCCCTAGGTATTTAGCGGAATCTACCGTTCTAAGGACAGTGCCATTAATTGTATATTCAAAGCTAAATGGTGACACCTTTTTACTTATACGCATGACTTGGCACTTTTTAGCGTTTAACTCCAACTGCCATTCTTTACACCACGCAATTATTTTCATAATATCGTCTTGTAACAAAGCGCAGTCGTCCTGGGTTGTGATTTCACGATAAATAATAGCATCATCAGCAAATAATCTTTTCATTCCCCTTATTATGTCGCACAAATAATTAATATATATGAGAAACAACAGAGGCCCTATCACGCTTCCCTGGGGAACCCCGGATCTCACTTCGGCAAGTGATGAACGCTCACCGTCGAGAACTACACACTGTGTTCTATCTTTCAAAAAGTCTGCAACCCAATCGCATATTTGTCTAGATATACCGTAACCGCGAAGTTTCCTAAGTAACCTAGTGTGAGGCACAGTGTCGAAAGCTTTTTTGAATTCTAATAAAACTAAATCAACCTTGGATTGCTCATTTATAATATGTGAATTAAGAGGGCAAGTTGTGTTTCGCAGCATCGGCCTTTTCTGAATCCATGTTGATTTGGGTTTAAAACCTCATCTTCATCCAAAAACCGCATGACATTTGAATAGATGATGTGTTCTAAAATCCTGCAAAATATTGAGGTTAAAGAGATCGGCCTATAATTTTGAGGATCATTAACATTCCCACTTTTGAACACTGGACTTACGATGGCGGTCTTCCATTCGGCTGGTGTTTTTCCTTGATCCAAGGAGGCGGTATATAATTTCATCAAATACGGCGCAATTTCCTTTGCGCACCTAGAGTAGAATCTTGTAGGAATACCGTCTGGTCCGGGAGCCTTATTTAGATTTACATTCATAAGCAGTTTAGTTATTCCCTCGACATCGAGAACGAGATCATTCATAATTTTGTTGGTTCGATTGTTAAATATCGGAATCTCCTCCGAGTTTTCTGACGTGAAAGCTTTTTTAAATACATTATTCAAAATTTCTGCTTTCTCGATGCTAGTTTCTGATAATTCCCCATTTTCATTAATCAACGACGGCATGATGTTAGGAGAGCCTCTTATTAATTTGACATATGAACAGAACTTTTTTGGATTAGTAATCAGATCTTCGGGTAAATTTCTGGCTTGGAATTCTTTAAACGCATCAGTGATAGGTAAATTAATGGAGAGATTGGTATGCAACAACATCAGAAATATATGGGAGGAGTGTAAGTGGTTTTCAAGTCAGTAACGTGTCATTAGGCAAGGATATTCATGCAAATCTCAGTTGGTGGGATATATGTGAGATATTTCGGATGAAATGGACAAGGGAGATCAAATGGTTACTCTAGCACTAGATCTTTCAAAGACTTTTGATAGGGTGAGCCATTAAATGATAGTAAATAAGGTAAAAACATTGGATTGGATGAGAAAATAATTTGCTGGATAGAAGAATTTTTAAAAGGTTGAAAGCAATGTTAGGGTAGAAATGCAATGTCAAAAGAAGTGGAAGTAAAAATAGGAGTGCCTTAGTGTTGCATATTAGGACCACTGCTATTCATTATTTTAATGAATGAGTCTGTTGACGGTTTACTATCAGAAATTAGATTTTCTTGTAGATGACATAATGGTGCCAGCACTTGAAACATGACTTTGATTTACTTTGATGCAGCTAGAATCCCAAGAGGTTTTTCTTCACCTTGGCATTACATTTGATAGTTGGGCAGGACACATTGAACAATTAGTAGGAAAAGGTTTCAAAATTCTTGCACTTGTTGGAGACACTGATGTGACGATATACGACAGAAGTAGAGGAATTGGGTTAGAAAACTTTAGTCACACCATTGCTTGAATATGGTGGTGTAGTATGGGACCCACACTTTGCGTATCAAATACGGAAGTTGGAGAAGGTGCAAAAAAGTGCTGCTAGATTTCTTTCTGTAAATTACAGCAGAACACAATCAATAACAAATATGATAAAAGAACTGGAATAGGATTCTTTGGAAGACAGGAGGAGAGTGAAGAAGGTCATGTGAATGTACAAGGTGTATATTGGTGACGAGGCATGGAAACGTATTGATGTAAGAATTAAAAGAAATGCTTGGAAGGGAAACCCATGACCACAAACTAGCACTTGATTTTAGGCACAAGGGTTTGTATGAAGATTCTCTTTTTTAGGTAAAAAGGTCAGGGACTGGAATAAGTTACTAAGGGAAATGATGAATAATTAACCAAAAACATTGGAAGAATTTAAAGTTGAAATTTGTAGTGGGAAAATGTAAGTGGGTGCAGGAAATAAAAGGAGGAAGGGGGGATGGATGTGTAGGGAAATTGCCACAGAAAGTCCCGCAGTTGGTCTCAGTGTGAGCTTACTTGATACCTTTGCCATATGTCTCATTTCTATACTGTACTTGAATAAGATTTACACCATATTATTGTAAAATTTGTAATCCTGTCTTCATCTATGGTGATGGGTCAACTTCCCTTATTTTGAGAATATTAAATATTAATTTTGAAAATATTAAATATTTTTCTATATATTATTTATTGTTAACAGATAGTATTAAACTGTAATTTTTAATAATTTCCTCCACCCTTAATATAAATCCTCTAGCAATTATAAAGTGCATGAGTTCCTTTACAAAAAAAGTTTTTATGGTAAGCTGTGAAACAACTTGAGCTTCACGTGGCATACCGCCTCATCAAAACAGAATATTTTGTTATCCCTTTGCTTTCTTGAGCAGTCCAAACATACTAAAATCACTTGGAGTACAATTCAGCAGAATGTCTGGATGATGAAAAAACACTAAACAGGTATGTTATTTTTAAAACAGCTATACAGGTATCATGGAATCTTGCATTTTTATATTGCAAAAGGGTGCTTGTAAGAAGCAATCTATATTTCTTTGAAATGATTGCCAGCCAAAGATAAGTTATCACTTAGTCTGGAATTGTTCTGTGTCCAATGTAAACTGAAGCTATAGATTAACTTTGGAGTGAACCAGTGGTGGTTTGCAACTAGGTAGTGGCTCAAAAAATTCCCAGGCCATCTCACCTTCTCCTCATAATATATCAAAGACTAATTTGAAGAAATATTTTCTGCCAATCAATAGTGACCAACACTGGGTACAGAATCGATTTATATTTAACGTAGACTACAAGAGAGAATATGATGTACTGTATTCAGATGTTTATCGAATAATTGAACTGTATTGCTATGCATTACTCAAAGGCATATAAGAGAGAATACCACTCATCAATTTTTGACTGTCAAGTTGTCTGGAGTATTGGTTCTTAGTAGGGCTAGCTGTAAAATTTCTGATGTTTTTTTGTCATGAACTATAAATGCAGAGCCAGATTTTCAACACTGCTTTTCCGAATAAAAATAAATAAACATAGAAGCAGATTTGGCTTTCAAACCAGACCTGAGAATTAAATTATCATATTTTCCTTAAAACATGAAGTCTTTGTATTTACAAGAAACAGCTTCATTTTTCTTAATAACTTTGTCATATTTTAATTTCATTTTTGGAATTATTTCATATAAGACATAATTATTAAAGTGCATGAAAATAATATTGAAATCCAAATAATGTTTCACTTTACTTAAACATCTCAAAAGAGGTGAATTTAGTGGGTTAAAAAAATAACCGGGCCACAGCTTGTGAAATGCTTCTCTAGAGACAGCTAAAATTGTCTACATGGCCTCATTCAAAGTTCACAAGAAGTATAACCATCAAATACTTGGATGATCAAACCATTATACAATTTACAAATTCATATTGGAAATAATTAGAAAATTTAGCTAAAATTGTACAAATTATTTAAAAGAAAAATAGTATTTTTAAATACTTGAAGCAGAAGTTTATAAGGCCATGTAGTTAATGTAAAGTGTTTTGTAAGTAATTTGCAGCATCAGTGTAACTGCCGTAAAGACCAATACTTACAGTGACTAGAATATCTCGCCGTAAATTTGCTCTCTCTCCATAAACAGAAATCTTATGTATGTGCTTTTATGAAAATTAAATGCTTTCTTCTTCAAAACTTTTATATTTTTTGAATAAATTGGTTTGATGCTAACTTGACAATAAATGTAAAAACAAATTTTAATTAGCTATTATGTAACTATCAAAGAATTATTTAATTTTTTTTTCTACAAAGCTATAGACTTATTTGAATAAGCAGTGCCTTAAATGTAGTTTCTAATTCAGATAAAATATATTAAATTCTTAAGGCCTTGTATACTGTTTTGTCTGCTCCATATATAAGAATGTGAAATTTTTGTTTGGTAGGTAGTTTCCACACATTCAGTTGTATCATACATTGTGTGTCAGAAGGGATGTTGTTGTTCTACAATAAATGTATTGAGCTCGATAGCATATTTTTGATAAACTCTATGTAATCAAATTCCTGTTGAACTTGAAGTTGTAACTATTTAATTGCAGCAACAGACATTTAAGTTTTAAACTGTTGAGTTATTTATTCTTATACAGAATTTTACAACTTAGCTACTGTTTTAATCTGTATGATTCTTCTGTGTTCCAAATCACGTTCGATTTGTCTCTCTTATCCTGAAGTCTCCTTTACAGTTCAATCTCTTAAACTTCCCACCTATATTAAATTACCGGTTGTGCATGTTTTGATGTGTGCGTTATTTCAAATTCCATTTCGTATCTAATCTGTTCATGTTACCATCATTCTACAAAACCATATTTTGAAGATACTGTTTCACTTTTGTGAATATTCTCTATTTTCCTTTTATGTTCTGCATTTTTATTGTTTTATTTTTTCATCAGTATTATGTTATATATTTTATATTATTTAAGTTGCATTTTGGCTCTGGCTTCCTTTGGTGTTTTATCTCTTTGAACAATTCACTTTTCTTCTCCATTGTTCCATTCACCCTTCACAGTCAGTGCTATCACCAACTTCCTGTTGCTACAATACATGTGGCATGTCATAATTTTCCTACAAATCTTCCGCATCTTTTCATAACCTTTAAACTTTATTCAGATTCTGCTTATGAAAGATTAAGACAATTAGTTGCACAATTTTATTTTAAAAACTCAGTTGTAAAAGATAAATATTTTATATATATTATATTTGTTGAAATGCTTATTTTCTTGGACATTATAGTTTTATTTATCAACTAGAAATTTGTTCCATGGCCATATGTACTTTTATATTTAGAAGATGTATCAGAAAGTTTAATTTTATATGTTTTGTACAATAATGCAAATAAATGAATCTCAAGTTATGATTGTGTTGTCTTTTTAATTCATTTTACTTTATATTACTGTAAACCTTTCTTCAACTCATTTTTAATTAAAACATTTAAGCTGGTATATTTTACTGCTGTAATACTTATTTATCAAATTTCCATGCTATAATTTCCTTGAATAAAAGTATAATTACAAACTGATCTTATTGTATTGGAAAATTATATATATTTAAAAAAAAACTACTGACCTTTAATTTGATGAAACTAAGTTAAATGGAAGTGGCTTTTAGGCAATATAAATAAAGGAAAGGGAAATTAACCCACCACATACCAACTTAAACAGCTGCGATGAGAAGGAACATGAAAGTGCGTGAACAAATATACAACATTTCGGTAATGACCTCCTTCAAGTAATCGAGAAACGGGCTATTAACTTCCGAACGTCTGCACACACAGACGTCATCCCACATCTGGAACCTAATGGCCCATTTCTCTACTACTTGAAGGAAGTCATTACTGAAATATTGTATATTTGTTTGTCCGCCTTCGTGTTTCCTCTCGTCGCAGCTGTCTACTTTGGTATGTGGTGAGTTAATTTCCCTTTCCTTTATTGTTTTTTGAACTTTAATTTGTTGTTTCAATTATAGTATCATTTAGACATTTTCTAGTTATCTATGCATATCCACACCTTTCTGAAGTAACTGCAAAATATTTTTCAGTCAAGTCGTGTTTAAGACAATTTGATATTAAAGAATTAATGTTTTGTACATAATATGGAACAAGTTCATAGGTTTTATGCAACATAGTCTTTACAGGTTTGCAGCTGGATATTTTCACGAAATGTTTCATTAAAGTATCCTGCTACAAATCCGTGAAGACTATGTTACATTTATATGCAGAGAAAGTATCCATTCACCATAGTTTTTAGACATAGAGTTTTACTCATATCAAACTATTTTTGCTGAAATGTTAGTGGCTCAGAAAACATTGCCACAAAGCAATAAGAATTTCCAGACACTCTGTAAATTGATGGAGATACCAGCTGCAGTAGCTACTGTATGAATGAAGGATTATCTTTGGGAACCAATGGGAAGATCTACAGGCGGAATTTCTAAAATAATATTTGTCTGTTGCAAGGAGAGTTTATAAAAAAAAAAGTAGGATGGAAAACCCATTGTTAAAAAAAAAAGAAAACAAATAATAAAAACATTAAAAATGAAGCAATAGTCACATTTTAAGGCCAAGAATTTATCTAGTGCCTGGGTTTGTTGATATGCTTGTTATCTCGTATGGAATGCAGATGGTGTGTTTTTCTTTGTGTGGATTCTGATGGCTCTAATTTCCAAACAGTTTTTTGTGGTTATTCAAGTTGTGAAAATTGGCTTATACAACAATCAGATGACTCTGAGATTGAGTATTGTGATGGAAAGCTGGTTTGTCACAAGGTTAGTATACAATCCTGCACAGTGATGGCAGGTGAATTGGTATATGAAATGCATACATTCTAAAATTTCTGTTGTGCTGAAAGCTTCTGGTTTTACTTTATGCAATATTTTATTGTTTTCTCTTCCACCTACCTTACTTTTTTCCCACAGGAATATGTATCTAACACAGTTTTTCCCCCTCCAGATTTGCTTACCAGTTTCCAGCCATTTTCCTTCATATTACTGCAATAATCAACAAGCATAGCAGGCAACCACTTCCTTTTGTACCACTGTTTTAAAGTCATGGTGTCTTTATGGGACCTTCCATCGTGTTCATCAGACATGTCACTGCAGCTTTCGGGGAAGTAATCCATATTAGACTGAATATGCACCTTCAGCAACATATTGCAAGACAATTTTTTATATTCAGCAGGCGTTTCATTTACAAAATCTTTATAGTTATGAGCTCCTCATTTTCCCATAAAATTATTGCTAACATTCTTGAAACATGTCCATTCATGCTCGTTTTTCCTCTGCCATTAGTGTTTCTTCAAAATTTAGGTCTTCCTGAATTTGTCTAATCTAGGTGCCAACAAACACACCTCCCTTTACCTTTGCTGGTGTAAGACGAGGAAATTTGTTTAAGAGGTACATAAATCCTCTTCCTGTTTTATCCATGGCCTTACAATTTGCTTCCTCAGGCCTAATTTGATGTGAAGTGGAGGAAGAAGCATAACTTCACCAGCCACCAGTTTCATATGCTGACAATTTTTTTACTCCTAGTTTCATCTTTCGATGAGTCCATTCTTTTTTCTTGTAATGAGAATTTCTATTACAACTATCCCACTCGCATATGAAACATCCATATTTGGTGTAGACTTGCATACTCAATATTATGGCTATAATTTTGAGGTTGCCAGATGTCTTCCACTTATGTTCATTGTATTTAATACAGGGTGATTCAAAATGATTGACGGGGTTTCAAAAAATTCCTGCACTTAGCACAATTGAGATACGAATTTGAATTTTATTTTGATGTGTAAAGAAACTCATCAAGTTTTTTTACATCCATTACAAATGTTCAATATGTGCGCCCTGTGTCACGCTGCACACATCTATGCGATAGTCCATTTCATCCCACACATGATGCAGCATGTCATCAGAATTGTTTAGAAAGGCGGCCCTGATCCGTTCTCTCAGTTGCGGGATAGTCGCAGGTAGAGGAGGAAGATAAACTTAATCCTTGACGTAACCCCACAGAAAAAAATCACATGGGGTTAAATTTGGTAAACGAAGTGGCCAAGCCATGTCAGCTCCGCATCCTATCCATCGCTGCGGCAATTGTTCGTTGAGAAATGTTCTGACCTCCCGATGGAAATGAGGTGGAGCACCATCGTGTTGGAATATGAAATCATCCACCTCTTTCAGCTGAGGCAGCAACCACTCAGAGACCATATCGAGGTAAGTTAGTCCTGTTACTGTCTGTTCATTGAAGAAGAATGAGCTGTACACTTTCACCTTGGAAACAGGAGTGAACGCACACACTTTTGGAGAATCACGCTGGTGTTCAATAAAAGCACTGGGATTTTCTGTCCCCCAAATCCGCACATTATGCTTGTTAACTTTCCCGCACAAGTGAAAGTTTGCTTCATCACTAAAAATGAGTTTTTTACAAAACCCATCTTCTTCCATTTCTTCCTGCATAATGTTGCAAAACGTGAGACGTTTGTGATGGTCATCAGGTGTTAAAGCCTGAAGCAGCACTAGGCGATAGGCTTTTGTTTTTAGGCATTTTCATAGCACGCGCCGAACTGTGGTTTGTGGAATGTTCAGTTCTCTGCTGCCTCTTCTTGTTGATTTCCGTGGGCTACGTTGATAAGCTTTTCTGACACGGTTCATGTCGACTTCCGACACAGAAGGACGCCCACTGCTTTTCCCTTTGCATAAGCAGCCCTTCTCCATGAACTGTGCATACCACTTCCAAATGGAATTGTCTGAAGGTGCATCCTTCATAAATTTTTTTCTAAAGTGCCGTTGGACAACGGTAACATGAAAATCTAGAGTGCAAAAAGCCTTCTCTATAGTGTTAGCTGCCATATTGCAAACACTGACATCTGGTGGAATAAAACTTAACTACAAGATTAGTGGCTGCTACAAAACAAAACTTTGGGAGTTTGTCTATTCATCCATGTAAAGATAATACTTGTATGTTTAGTACACAGCCGGTAAAATATTCTTGAAACCCCGACAATCATTTTGAATCACCCTGTATATGTGAGAATATATTCAAAAATCTCATATTACACTTTAGTCATACCAGCATAGGAAACTGGGATAAAAGTTTTTTTTTTTTTTTTTTTACTGCTTTACATCTCTTTCTAACATCAAGGTCTTTTTAGACACGGGAAAGGATGGGGGCAAGGAATGGGAAGGAATTCGGCCATGGCCTTTTGAAGGAAGCATCCCGGCATTTGCCTGGAGTGATTTGGGGAAACCATGGAAAACCCAAATCTGGATGCCTGGATGGGGATTCGAACCGCCGTCCTCCCGAATGCGAGGCGAGAACGCTAACCGTTACACCGCCCCGGGGATAAAAGAAATTACATTCCCACTGTCTAGAAGAACTGCCTTTAAACTAATTTTTGATGCATCTATTAAGAGTCTCCTGTCCTGTGTAATCAGTCTACCTAACACAAACTCAGTTATTAATCTTTATCTGTGACTTTTAGACTCAAAAAGTATCAGAAGAACAGAAAAAAGTACCAACATTTGGATATTTACAAGTGAAATGTTGAAGTTGATATCATCAACTGGTTTTTAAAAATTTCCCTTTGTATAGAAAAAAATTATCTGGAAGTTAAAATTTACATTTTTTCATATAATTAAAAAAACTGTGTCATGCACAATTTCTGATTTCAAACAAGCAGAAATGCAATAGAATCCCATATTCTCATATCAGAAAATTTTTCTTTATACAACAGTGCTATTCATCTTTTCTCTTAGTAACTTATTTCAATCGCTGACCCCTTTAGATACGAAAGAAAATCTCCCCACACCCTTGTGCCTAAATCGAGTGCCAGCTTATGATCATGATCATCTATTCTCTTCCATGCATTACTCCTAATTGTTACACCAATATACCCCTTGTACAATCACCTATTCACCCTCCTCCTGCCTTCCATGAATCCTAATCAAACTCTTTTAACATATCAGTTACTGATTGTGCTCTGTGGTAATTACCAGTCACAAATCTAGCAGTCCTTCATTGCACCTCCGCCAACTCGATACCAAAAATGTGTGTTCCATACCACACCACTATATTCAAGCAATTGACTGACCTTAGGTTTTTAAATCCAATTCCTTTACGTCTCTCTTGTACATCCCCTCATCATTCTCTCCAACAAGTGAAGGATTTTGAAACCTTTTCCTACTACCTATCTGGTGTGTACGGCCCAGTTTAGCTTGTTATCAAATGTTATGCCAAGAAATTTACATTTCAAGTCTTCAACAAGCAATGCTTTCCCCATTTTATAATCATAATCAAACTGTAGTTTTATATATATATATATATATATATATATATATATATATACCTAATAAGCTGACTTTGCATTTATCTTCATACTAGTTTTACCAACCCAGCTAGATATCCTGCTGCTGTTCACAGTCCTCTAGCGTTTTGATCCGGCAAACAACCTAATTTCTGTTAGTAAACCATCAACACAATTACATAAGAAAGAAGTTTTTCTTGGCGTTGAGAATTGATATAGTCTTCTCATGAAACTGGCCGAGTAATCAAGGTGTTTACACACGATATTTTGGCGATCTGAAACCCTGTCGCCATCTTCTGGTGAAGTGCTGGACTGTTGAAAGGCTGTGTTCTTATAGCCTCTGAAAGTGTGTGAGGTTGACGTGCATGCAGCTGGTTGGCTGACTCGGTCAGCGCCTAAGCAATGGAGTGGGGGTAGCGCTGGTAGGAGGCTGGCGTGGTTCAGTTGATTTACGGACGCTGTGCTGTGCACTTCAGCACACTGATGATGTATTGCATTAATAACTGGCATCCAAGTTTCACTTAGTTGGTATCCACAGCCCCGGTTAACAAGATTGGGTGTGGTGAGAATTTCAACTGCTTCGGTAAGAATACTGTCCCAGAAGTTTCTGGTACGTGCCAATATCCTGATGTTTTCAAAGTCAAAGCCATGGCACTGGGATAGTACTCTTACTGAAGCAATTGAAATTCACACCACATCCAGTCTTTTCATCTGGGACTGTGGATACCAACTAAGCGAAGCTCTGATGCCAGTCATTAATGCAGCATGCCGAAGTGCACAACACGGCAGCCGCAGACCAACTGAATCCACGCCAGCCTCCTACCAATGTTACCCACTGCCTAGGCACTGACGTACTCAGTCAACCAGCTGCACACACGTCAGAGGCAGAAAGAAGACAACTACAAGTGTGCATCAGTGTTACAGATGCCAGAAATTCTCGTACAACGCCACAGACTGCTGCTCTGCCGAGCGTTGTGTTTGCTGTGGCGGATGCCACAGTGTCAACCGACACCAAGATTGGATGGAAGGGATTCAACGAGAACAGCTGACCAAGCTGATCGAGCTAATGACACAACTACTGACAGTCATGATCATCCAGAAGGATTAATAAAAATCTGGGACTTCACGTCCACAGGAAAAATTCCATTCCTGATGGCTGAAAAGGCTCACTGCTCTCAAACAGTCCCCTCAGTCAGGGGAATGAAAAGTAATAAAAATTTTTTTAAAAAAAACGAATCTGGCATTTAACCATAAGATGGCAACGGAGTTTCAGATCACCGAAATATGGTGTGTAAACACCTTGATTACTCGGCTAGTCTCCCGAGAACACAATTGTTCATTAGAATAATGATTAGCAATGGTACCAACACACTAACCTCTTGCACTCCTATTTTCACTTCCACTTCTTTTGATACTGTATTTACTAATACCTTTTAAGAATTATTCTATCCAGCAAATCATTTTCTCATTCACTCCATTTTATATCTCTCACTGTCAAAAGTTGTAGTGCTGTACTATCAATTTGGCCTCCTTTGTCCATTTCATATACCATCTTGCATATAATCTTCTAAATGAGAATTGCAAGAATATCCTTGCTTAAAGCCAAGTGGGCTACTTGAAAAACACTTACGCTCCTCACATATATTTCTTATGTTCTTGAATATCAATGTCTCCATTAATTTACCTACCACTATGTCAAACTGATTGGCCTATAATTTTTTACTTTATTTGTCCCTTCTTTATGTATCAGTAGCCTACTACTATCACACATTTTCAGACCTCTGGTAAGCACCATGTATTTATATTTAATTTAAATAATGTTTCAAGATAAGGTACAATATCACATCCTGCTATCTTTAAGAGATCTATTGCAATATTATCTATACCAGCCCCTTTATGTTTTTTGAGATTTTTTTAGTTCCTTAATGCATCCTTGTGATTAATTTCAAATTTTTTAGTCTGCTCATACCTACCTGTGTGATTATGCTTGTTCTGCAATTCTCCATTTCTGAATCATTTTCCGTAATGGTTTCACTAAACCAGTTGTTTACAATCTCTGCCTTTTTTCAAATCCTCAATAACATTTTCTCCATCATTGTCCATAATTGTCTAAACATCCTCCCTTACCCTCAGTTTCCTAACATAACCGCAAATATTTCTGGATGCATTAGTCAGTGGTCACCCTGAACTCATAATTTATACCCATCTTTAGCCACCTTCTTTGCTGTTATTAATTTTGTATTTAGGTGTTTCAAATATTCCTTACTACCCCACTGACTGCTACCTTTGTTACATTCACTTCTTATCAACCTCTTTAACCACTTAACCTCCCTATTATAGTATGCAGGTTCTGTACTTCTCTCTATATTTTCTGTCTTGGAATAAATATTTCATCACCTTTTTTTATTATCTCCTTGAACTCTTCCTACCTTGACTGTACTGTAATTGTGCTATCCTCCCATTTGCTTAAACATTCCTTAAAATACTTCTTCAAGTTCGAATTTTGTGCTTTTTGTATTTGTACCCATTTCCCCCTTCAATTTTGGCTGCTGGTTTACTGAATCTTCTAATATCCTTCAGAACTGCTTCATGATCACTTATTCCTTTCATTACTTGACACCCCACAAGGTTATCATTGATCTTTATTTGAAATATATCCAATAAGTTTTGTCCCCTAGTGTTTTACTCTACCACTTGTGTAAACCCTCCTTCCATTATTAAGGTATTTGCAAATCTGTTCCCTTGTGTTATAAATCTTATTTCCTACCCACTTTACATGTGGTAAATTGAAATCCCTACCAATAATTACCATTCTATTCTCACCTCTGAACACGAGTAAGAATTAATTTCTCCCAAAGAGCCTCATCTGTCATTCTTCTTCTATGGTCAGAAGAAAACACCCTGATTTTTTTCTTTTTTATTACCTCAAAAATCTACCCCAAGTGACTCATGGTCATGATCTATGAACACTATTGACCTGTAGTAGTTTTTGTTAACCAGTACAAAAATCCCTCTATGAATTGCTCCTCTTTCTCTATCTCTGTAACCATCGAGAAAAACCTTTTGTCTAGTACTTCTTCTTTTAACTAAGACTCTACTCCTTGTGGTTCATGTACCTCTATTAAGTTTCCAAATTCTATTACTTTGTTCATTATACTTGCATAGTTCACCAGTGACACCCTTTTTAGTAATGGCTTTGTGATATTTTCAAAATTAAATTCCTTCTTCCCAGTTCTCTGTTAGATATTGTTTCAGCAGCTTCTTTAACATTTGTGATTTTTCCAATCCTACATCTACAATCAGTGTCCCTTTGATCAATTACTTTTATCACCTTACCAGCAGCCCTTTACTTAAAGAAGGCCCAGTTCTGACCTCATCATCACTGGAAGTGGATCCCCTTAGCATTAGCTAACAACTTAAAAGTACCCCCCTTGCCTCTTCTATTTAGGTATAGGCCATGCCTAGTGAAACCACACCTACGAATAGTGTTCACAGGCACAACCCGCAAGAAAGAACTTATGCCTTTCTCAAATAGCACCTCCATTTCCACAGTTACTCACCTCACAGTGTGTTCAACAGTGGCTGTTCATTGCAACTTGGGAACTGTGTGAGCTCTACCCTTGTATGCTGAGCTTCTTTCACCACCTTCTCAGGTCTCTTTCTATACTATAACTTGCATTTCAATCAATACTATTCCCTGCACTGCATACTATCACTATCATCTTTTGTGAAACTTTGCAAAGTGAACCTACATCCTTTATTACCTGACCTAATGTCGCACTAGATTTAACAAACTTGTGACCTGGTAACCTGTGCCTAACTGATCCTGCAGAAGAGGACCTACATATCTCCCATGGCTACTACCTAGCAGCAGGGACGTATTCTCCTAAGGGCACAGGCTGGGCCGTAGCTAGAGCTGAAGTTAAGGTAGGGCAAATATGGTTACAGGTAGGGCGGAAGTTAAAATTTTACTTGATCTAATCTGGTGAATCGATTTTTGTCGTACTTGTGATTGTGAGTGAGCGAGGTAGTATTTAATTGTTGGGAGGGATGATTGATAAGAGAAAAAAAAATCATTTATTCAGGTTTCTATTATTTCCCCGAACATATTATTATTAGGCTTTTACGGCCTCATTGGACCACATAAGTCATTTTCTGGATATCTTCTTAGGCATGTCCATGCACCGTTATTTCCGAATTTCCCAGTATCTTTTCATTCGTTCTGATCTTCTTTGTCTTTCCTCATCTGTAAATACCCTCTTCATAGTGTGTCGTTTGTCTATTTTTGGTTTAAGTCTTATTTTTTAGTCATTTAATTTTTTCTGTTTTGTTTCGTATATCATCCAGAGTTATTTCTAATTCTTCTCTAACTTGCATAATCCATCCTGCCTATTGCTTCAGCATCCAAAGTTTTTCTATTCTTCTTCTTATTAATCTGGTTTCTGATATCCTCATAATGTGAACAAGGAAAGAAATTCTATTCTTGCGTATAGTATCTGTGATGGGCTTCAGTTCCCTGCACATCACCTCATTTGGCACTATCCTACATTGTCCCTCTTTCTGATATTTTTATTTGGACATATTCTTGCAATTCTTCTCTCCACTTTTAAAATTTTGTCAATTTTGTTTTTCTAAGTAACTTTAAACAGAGTTTCGCTTCCGTATGTTACTTCTGGCTGAGCCACCGTCTTGTAGTGTTTTAATTGATAGACATTTTATATATATATATATATATATATGTTGACCACCTTTGTTTTTGAGCTTTTATCATTTTGTTAGTTCTCTCTTGCCAGGCAGGTTTTTCATTCAAGTTGTATGTTATAATTTCGCCCAAGTATTTAAATTTGTTCTACTATTTTTATTTTCCTGTTATCTGCAGATATGTGGTTTATTACTAGAGGCTCTGTTACTATAATTAGAGTATTTTCAAAAGATATTTTTAAGTCCTTATTTCTGTGCTATATTTTGTAGACTAATTATTTGATTCCTGACTTCTTGTGTGTTATTGGCTAGTAACGCTAAGTCATCTGCGAATCCCAAACAATTTAGGTTTATTTGATCATTCTTAGTGGCAATTTTTGTTTTTAGGATTTTCCTTGTGATATTCTCTCATCACGCATTCAAGGGCACAATCAGTACTACATCCTGTGATCACTACAGATGCTAAAAGTTCATATGTATCTTTGAACGCCAATCGCTGTACAAAACTCACATTGTGTTTTCCGTTTTATCCTCGCAATGATTCAAATAAGCTTTGACCATGGTAGCCTCTTCCCTTGATGGAATTGTTATACCTGAAAAATCAGTTGAAACTGAAAAATCTAATTTATTTACTGCATAGAAACATACAGGTTACATTCAAAAAAGAAAAGAATACAACAACTTAAATATGTAGCAACTATATGCAAACTACTTTAAGAACCTAACAATCATAAAAAAAAATATATTGTGCACCTGTGGCAAGATATCAAGAATTACATTCCAAATTGAATTGCCGATGAAATTTTCTGTCTTTTGTTACCAGCAGCATCGACTGATTTTGGAGTAAGGTATTTAACAAATTTTTTTTACATGGACCCCATGACCAATAGTTTCAACCCAAGTGGAATAAAAATATATTCAAAGTTGAAATTGTGAATTTGACATAAATAAATGACACTAATATTTTACAAGCAGCAACATAGTTTTGTTTAATTTTCTCTCACTTGCATAAATTTTTCAATGGTACCATTTTCTCTACATCCAACTTATCAGGGCTCACTAATGAATTTAGTAGATCGTCGTCGTCCAAAAATCTTCTTTGTAACTCAGAAATTAGTATCTCCAACGTTTAAAAATAATCAGATTTAAATGGTTGAGCATCCTAGTCTTCTATTTTTGTCAAAAGGGCTGTCATCAAGTAGGTATATAAATCATCCAACTGATTTGATTTTTTTGATTTTCCTCTTGAGCCTCTTGTGAATTTGGGTCCTATTTTCAGAATAGCCACTTGTCATAAAGTTAACTTCATCCAAAATTTAATGATACATTTCATCTGATCTCAATTTTTTTCGTTTTGGACGCACTTAACGATTGTTGTGACGTCTTTCAATCCTGCGTTTTGGGCTGCAGGCTGAAGCAGGGATAAGATTTTGTTGGCTCCAAACATGGTCATTCGGAGTTGAGTATGACTATTAATGCTGATACTCTAGCTCCATCGACACCATTAAATCTGTCATTTTAATTTCATCTAAAGTCATCAAAATCATTGAATAATTATTGTTTACAACTTTTGTAACAGTCAAGAGATTTGACCAATGCTGTTCAAGTAACCAGTCAATCCTTTTTCCGCTACATAAGGCAGCTGTTTTGCATGTTGAAAGAATTCATGTAACATGATGTATTGATTCAAAAATAGACTGATGAAAGTCTTTTTCGAGATTCTCCTGATGAGTATGAAATGCAAGAGATAGTTGTACCAGTAGACGTGAGGAATATTTGGCCATATTTATTTTCTATTCTGATCGCAACTCCTGAAACTTTCCACATTACACTTGCGACATTATAGCATGCTGGAGAGGTCAATGTTAATTTCTGTAAGCATATTTAACGTTAATTCGTGAAATTGGCTGTAACAAGGTTTTCAGTAGTTGTAACTGTCAGCAACGACTCATTGACGAATCTATCCTTAATGCAACGTATTGTTACTGCAATATTTTCTCTGTTATTTTTATATCTCATCCCATCTTCCATTAGAGTAAACCATTTCACGCCAGATTCCTCAATATCTTTAGACATGAAACTTCGCACTGCTAGAACCATTGCTTGAATTATTTGATTTTGAATTTTAGGTGGATGATATATTGCGTTTTGTGTTATATGACTGAGTGACTCCTTCAAATTCGGATGTTTCACACATGTGTATTAAAAAAAAATCTGAAATAATCCTTGTTTTTTTTCTTCCTCCAAAATATAATTTCCACGCAAATCCAATTCATTGCCAACTATAAATTCTACTATTTCAATAATAGACATCGCATAAGACCTATCTTTTTCTAATGCTTTTCGACATATTAACATTTCATCACAACTAGCTGTAGATATTCTATGTAATTTGTCCTGCCACATCGCCTATGGCTTGTGTATGAGAAATGGATTTTTAATCAGTGGCATTTTTCCAATTTCTGAATCCTGTGAAATTGTGCAAAGTCTGTTTGCTTCCATGGGGCAAAAATTGCTGGCAAGAGCAGCAAAAGCAGCATCTCTCTCAACTGAATACTGCAACCATTTATATCACTCGAACCAGTCCCCCACAGAGGTCCTGTTATTTTCTTTTAGATGTACATCTAAAATAACTTGCTTTATTGGTTCTCCAATTTGTGCAATATCAGAAGCTATACTACAGCTAACATTACCAAAATATTTCACCAAATCTGTTTCTATAGGCACTAGGAGGGTAATAGCATTTTGTGCTTCCATCTGTTTTGAGGAACGAGGTACTTCGTGGTTAATTTCCTCTTCCACTCTTCATTTTTTGCTAAAGAGAGCCCGTATATCCATCACAAAATCAAACTGTCTTCAGTTCACAGCACTAAATAAACAATTGTGCCACTAACTGCCTGAAACATAGTACCTACACTACACTAATAAACACCATGGATAATATATACATCAAATGTCATCTGTGGGCAGAATAAAGAATTAGTATATATGACAGTCATGAAACGTAGTTAATTCAGAATTGTTTACACGTCGATATGTTAGTAGTACATTATTTTTTTCCCTTCATTTCATACTAAGAACAAACAGTTTAGGTAATTGAAATATTATCTTAGTTGATGGTATCTTTTAAGGTAGGGCATTGGAATTTTAAGGTAGGGCGTTGCCCCACAATGCCCCCCTTAGCTACGGCCCAGATTGCGACTCTGTACACATGAATGATCTGAATTTCGCTTCTTTACTACGCTGCCATTTTTAACGCTTCCAACAAGTATTTGTTTGCATTTAATGCGGCTAGGAATCTTATTAAGAATTTTTTCTATGGTTTGTTTGTGACAGTAATTAATCAGTTTTGGTCGGTTCAAATAAATGGTTGAGTTATATTTGACTTTGTGTACCAACGAGTATTACCAGGCAAAGAGCTGATTGGTAGCGTTCGCCGCAAAAGTGAATATAAATCCTCCGTACCTTAGTTTAAAAAAAAAAAACAATTTTTGATATTGACCTGGTACGTTTCAGATCTTTGGCAAATTATTTAAATATTAGTATCATCCGACTTAGATATTCCTACTTAATTTGACGCTTATTTAATACATCCATAGTAATCAGCACTGATTTGTTCCACAAACCCGAGATGACCCTTGGCGAAAGACTTCATGTGGGTACCCATGACAGTTTCCAAAAAACTCTTCATTAGTACAATGCGATCTTGCGAGTCCTCAGAGCATCGCAGGAGCCTATCTTTTTAGGCAAATAACTCAGGTTACACAAACAGGTAAACGATTTACAAAGAAATTGGTGACTGAAACCATGGCTATTGTTGCTCGATTCGTCCAGTCTATAATTACATCGGCTGACACAGCTGACTGTACAACAGCGATGTACGCTGTAAATAATCACAGACATTATAAATGCATTTAAATAATTTTCTTCGTGGCCGTGACAATAGTTAATTTGAGTGCCACCAAGTAGCATTAATACCATTTACTGAAACTATCAAGGAAGCCGTGAGAAATTTCTCAGATTCCCACGAGGTAGTACTACTAACGAACTATCGTGCTATATTTGAATGTAACGCGATCCGATCAGTTTGTGGGTAGTTTTGAAAGAATTTAGTTAAAATCAGAGTTTTAAATTTTTAAAGAAATAAATATGCTACGGTGGGAGGGTTAAGTGGATTTCAGAGTTTTTTTATTATGCTTTACGCCTCGTCGACGTCGAGATCATAAGAGGCGGGAAAGGGATGGGGGACGAGAAAACAGGAAGGAATTCGACCGTGGCCTTTATGTAGGACGCATCCTGGCATTTGTGATTTGGTGAAATCATGGAAAACCCAAATCAGGGTTCCGGACGTGAATTTGAACCCAAGTCCTCCAGAATGCGAGGCCAGAGATTTAAACCACTTTCGCTATTTCTGAAATAAGACTAATTTATGTTAGGACGTTATTAAGTATGTATTGATCGGAAAAGTCGAAAAACAACTTACAAACTCTATTGTCCAGGCTTCATTACAACATAAATCGAATAATAATAATCCTTTTCGATGTGATCAGTTTGCTAAAACTGAATTTTAAAATAAATATATAAAACTGTAATCTGAAACATTATGTGTGGAGAATCAACCCTGGACCACAGAACAGTACAGGATGGTAGGTAATATTCTCAGACATGCAGGATTCGTTAACTTGTTATTAGGGGGAACAGTCTGTAATGGACCGCCGTATGAAGAGGGGGGGGGGGGGGGGAATTTTTATTAAGAAGATTAATATTAATTTTTTAATTTGGGTTAATTTGGTGAACCCGAATCTTGAATGCTGCAAAAATTACAGGTAGACAAAAGTATTGAATTTATTTTATCTTCTTACTTATACACTGCCGGGTATATTTAATTTTACCGCTAAGCACAAGATATTCAAAACAAGCAAGCAATACCTGGGACTTACAATTTGCCGGATAGATATAAACATTAATAGATTTTAATTATTTCAGAAATTTGCAAAACGGATATAAAATAATGTGGCGTCGCAGGCCAACAGATTAAGTTAAATATTTACAAAAATTCCAGGGGCGCCAATTAAAGTGAAAACATCATTCTAATTACGTTATGATGAGCAAGATGCTTAAAAGTTCAATGTTGGTGAATATGAAATGTTCTATTCACAGGGATCGCTTACAGGTCTGTAAGCCTCGCCAAAAAACCCATGGAACCAGTGACCTAGTGTCGGTATATTACCGTTGTTGCAACTGCTTGAAGAATTGCGACACGCTGTGTCACAGTCAGATGCAGATCCGCGGATAACCCATCCTCGCTAATGCATCAGTGGTGATGGCCTCTACGAGATAAGACACTCTGTTTCTGGCAACGTCTGAGTCAGAAAGCGTATATCTTCATCTCCAACCATGGACGAACAGCTAGTCGAGTGTGTCGGACCACACCCGGACAGTACGTGTGTACTCCAGCTCGTCTGGGCAGCAAGTCTCTAGTGACGGCGTCCTTTTCTGCCGCCACGAAGAAATCAGCTTTCCCTCTCCCAGCACATGGAAAAGAAGCCTTCATCAACAAATGTAGACCCTGAGGCTATACACGATTGGTGAAACGACGTATTCCACAATAACGTGTGTCGTGGCGTTGCTATCATTCGCCGTTCGTTTGCGCGCATTTTCAGTGACCTTGCGCCCTCAGCGTAGAGCCGAGGCACGTTGCCCGTGCCAGCTAACGGCATCTCTCCACCAACCACCGGTCGTTTCCATTGTGTATGAGTCGTCTGGCTGCCGCCAGCGTTCAGCATTGTCCGACTATTTGAATGTTCAAAACTGCCACCGAGTGCTAACATTTTCACCGTTTGATTCTTTCCTAACAGCAATCTTGCAATAAAATAAAATTATACCATAATAAATTCGACCGCCCGGGCTTAATACACGTATGAATTGATTAACCCTAAACAATTTATATATTGAATAAATAAATATAATAATATGAATATTAAATATTAATATTAATACTCATCGGGGATGACGCTGTCATACCACAAGTTGAAGATAAGAACTGCAGAGGAAGACAGATATTAAAATATATTAAGCAGATGATTGAGAACGTGGGTTGTAAGGGTACGTAGAGATGAAGAGGTTGGCGCAAGATAGGAAGGGATGGAGGATTGCAGTAAACCAGTCTAGAGACTAATGAAAGCAAAAAAAAACCACATAATCACGAATTTAGGAGCGACGGAGAGGCCCTTGTCGCATAGTTCTTGGACTGACTGTGAAGGCACAGTAACCTCCTAAAATCCGATGAGATTACAAGCATTCTTCTATTCTAATTTAATAAGCGGTGTTATTTTGCAACACAAGCCTACTTTTCTAATAAATGTCGTTTTTTATTTAAAGGTTTCATTCATGCACCATGAATGAATAAACGAGTTAAGAGGAAATCAGAGTAAATTCGCATTGTAATGGTTTACATTCTGAAATTAAAACTGAGAAAATGTACTTAGATTAACAGAGCAAACCAGTTAAAGTCCGTTTTAACCGGATTGGACAATGTTAGGGACGCGAGGTAGCCTGCTGTTTGGAGGCCGATCATCGTGATACGGCACACGCTCCAAGTGTTAAGTGTTGAATCTCATGGCCAATCCAAAAAGGTGCCAGCCACTAATTCCTGGGAGACACACGGAAAACGTTCGGCGCTTAATATAGTTCTCATAACGCCTTGTTTCAATGTCCTGTGTTGAACATTATTCCTAAATCATTTACTTCGTCGCAGAGGCAGTTTATCTTGTGATAATTGTATTATACTTAAGTTTTCATTTAGTACTACATACAATAATTATGTATTTTTAGAATCTATCTATTGTCTGAAGTTAACAGGATTAAAAAATTATGTGGCCGTGTCAATGACACAGCATTACCCTTTCTTTTTTTTCTGAAGATTTGTCGATTTGTCTTTCAGTTTATATCTTTTGGATTTGTTGATCGCTATGGACAATTTCCTACTGTTACTAACATTTCAGAGCGCCAATAGTTGAATCATTAGCGTCATACAGCAGATGAGGAAAGTGACAACCGGAGTATGCATTCGGAATGTTAAACTTTCTCTTAATGTGTTCTGCTGTAAAAGGAATCTTTTGATGAAAATAGCCGACCATACCTTCGCAGATTACGGTACTGCTTAGACGATTTAATGAGTAGTAAGATACCCTTATACAGGAATTTCGTGTCGCTCTCACCGAAGAAAACCAGCACGGTTACATTCTATCGTACTGAACCATGTGTGTCAGCATCGTACCATCTAACCTGTGTACAATGTCTTCGTCTTCTCACAATGTGTTTTCACCACTTACATACCACCCAACGAGGATCTGTGTAATGGTGTCCTAGTGAAAAAGGAATACTGAGGTCTTAACGGGTATCTTAAACATCCTATTAAATTACATAAAGTTTGTTATTAATCTGGTTATCGTAATATGAAAAAAAAAATTACAAGCAAAATGGTTTAAGCAGAACTAAAAACATAAAAATTTATTTTATATGTATTTTGAATTTTTGAAGTGTTTAAGTATTTCCTTCACGGTATATCGAGACGAAAAAAATATCAAATTTCCTACAGTTGTCTCTAATGTTTTAGTTTTGAGATGTTCGGCCAAATTTCTGTTCAGTTCGTGATGCGATTGCGGTATTTCTCTCGAAGTGTTGTTTTGTTTGAGACGAAGCTAGTGCACATGGCCAAAGGAATGCAGCAGTGGACTTATAGGTGTCTGTGAGATGGCAATTTATAGAACATCGCAAGGCGAGGAATAAGATTATCGTAGGGGGGTAGCAAAACGACAGACAGAGAGTATAAAGCTGATTTTCATGTATCAAATTAACTTAAAGTACACCGACTTCTGTAGGCATTCAATGTAGTATTTGAATAAATCTGTCAGGTTATGACTTTGTATTAGTGATGCAAGATAGCATATCACTTTGCACCCCCTTCCTGTTTGATAAAATCAAATTATTAAAATTATTAAATTGATAAGATCGACAAAATCATTAATATTAAAATTATTAAAATGATAAATGGAATGCAATAAAAAAATTACGCAGTAAACTCCATCTACTACCACAATATTTATGCATTTCTTATTACGATGATTCTCCCTAAATCTGTCTTATCATCCGGATATGTTTTCTAACAGCCGAGAGGCCGAAGACAGAAGACTTACGGTAGGTGTTCAACACAAGTCACGATTATCCTTCTGTTTGATGTTCAGCATCGACTGACAAAAATTGGGAAATGGAGCCCCAAGCAGCAATTAGGTAGTTGGACGGTAAATGGGGAAATGTACTGAGTAAACCCTGATATACAAAGCATTCTGTTTGATACGATAATAGTGCACACAAACACTGTGAGGACAACGGGATTTTCTTTCTCCCAGAGCGTAATGAAGTTGAAGATCTTAAATTCTGTGGGGGAAGGGGCGAGGCGTAATATTAAATGCTGCGGGTGCTTACTACCCCACACAAAACAACTGCCCCACCACGATCAGTCCATCGATTTCTCTATGCTCATTGCAAGCTAGCGAGCCGAGGAGTGTCATTTGATGTCAAAGAAGGCAAAGAACGGACAGACAGTGACGTCACTCCTGAAGGCCGACTGAAAGTAAAGCAATTCGTTACAACAAAAATGGAACTAAAAGAATATGGAGCAATAGACTGCACATTCACCACTGCATTTCAAGAAGTAAGTGATCACATGCCTACACTGACTTCAGACATTTCTTTGCAGACAAATTGCAGGGAAACCAGTGCATTTCTTGTATCGCAGACAGATTGAAAGCGCTCTTAATAAGCTCTGAGCGGCGTGCGACGGAGGTGAGCGTACCGTACATAGCAGGGGCGTTGGCTCTGATGCAGAGCACAAGAATAAAGGCATGCTAACATCATCAACTGAATAATTTAATGCTAAATTACTTCATTTATAATACTGAACAATTCATTCTCTGCATACTAAATGGTGACGTCATTACAATGGAGAAAAAGATAAATGAGTTATTATAAATTAAAGGAGTTACATTTCATATAAAGTATTTTATAATTTTAACATCTTTGTATGCAGGAAACTCGCCATATTTTTTTATTTTGTACCATTCAATGATGAACTCGCTATTTCTTCCAGCATTTCTGGAAATTTATTTTTGTGGTCATAGAAATTTTGTTAAAATTATTATTTTTTCCGGGATGATGCTTGTCGCTCATCGACGTCGAGGCCATTAGAGTCGATACAGGATTTGGGATAGGGGCAAGAAAAGGGAAGGTAATCGGCCGTTGCCTTTTGAAGAAACGGGATTAAATTCTACAAACGATGGAAAATCAGCTTCGGTGATAATAGATTCGAATCACACTGTATCGTCAGCATCTTCGTCTACTACAGGTAGCCTCCACCAGTAATACAGTACATGCTTTAAACTTGGAGAAGTTATTCAATTTCTCTTCGCAGTTTATACTAA
>JARYHS010008074.1:317879557-317898577 GCA_031002005.1 Vandiemenella viatica
AGAGCCACATGATTCGTGACAAGTATATATAGTTAGAGGAAAAGCATAAGTGTGATGTTGAAGGAGTTATGTTGGGAAGACCTGGAACACTGAAGGCGTTGCTCTCAATAGTAGCTAATTGAAAAATTCACGACTGACATATTTCAGAATGACAGCAAACAAATATTGCTACCAGCAACATTAGTATCTGAGAATGACTGTGAAAATAAGATAAGAGAAATCAGGGCGAGAACTGATTCATTTCTGTACTCATTTTTTCTACGAGCGATTAGAGAATGGAATAGAAAGGATTTGCCGGGTGAGTAAACTTAAAATCCGACAGGAGTAGCTTTTGATAAAGCACTCTGGCCATCCGTATCTGGGTTTTCTATGGTTTTCCCAGATCACTCCAGGTGAATGCTGGGATGGTTCCTCACAATAGCCCATGGGCGCCTCCTGCCATATCCTGTATATCCCTTCCAAACTATTACCCTTTCGGAAAGGTGCAATACACCCTCCGCCTCACACTTTTAGTGAACCGCAGAGTAATAATAATAATACACTTCAAAAATATAATATTTTATGAAAGAGTAGAAAAGAACAAATGTAGGTTTTTACTATTTTATTTTTTAAACTATACTTTTCTGTACTTTTGTTTCTACAGTAAAATTGTCATATGCTTTATCGCATTGAATTGTTTAAATAATGTAGATCAAAAGTTCATTTTTTTTTTATTAATGCGGTAGTCTACTTTCCTTACGTTTACCTAGATGTCATGTAATATTGTTATTTCAGAGTAAATTTCATTCACTTTGATTTTTGTTTGTAATTTAGAACTTCTAATATTGTTTACAGCCATCAAATTAAACCTTGATTTTTAAATTTAATTTTTGTATTTTACTTTAATTAAAATCTAACCATTTATTAAGATACTCCAGACATTTATCAACGAATTCTAGAAAATTCTTTTTAATATTATCACTTTCTGTGGAGAATTTGACTTCTAAGGACTTTTTCTTGTTTTCTTAACAAAAGAAATGGTCTCTTTTACATTTTTGTAGTGCTGATTTTAAAGTTGACATAATGTAATGTTTCTCTTTATTACCTATAAAATAATCGCTCAATGACTTCCAGTTCACTGGAAATTGATGCACTTTCGTTGTTGCTACCACTTTCCACAACTAATTCGGTTTAATTAAATTTTTAAAGGAAGAACAGCTTCTAAGTGAATATGAGTAACACTCGGCAACTTGGGATAGTGTGGAAGTGTGGTTCCACAGTATTTCAGAATTTGGCAATGCTGGGGGGGAGATACCTGTCTTGAGGGATACCTGTCTGAGGGAGACTGCATAAGTGCATTACAGGACTTGCCTGCCAGTGCCTTGGAGCAACACAATGTGTGTTGTGTAACACACAGGTGGCCCAGTGGTGGTAGTGAGTAGGTAGGGGAATAATGTTGTATAGAATCAAGTGGTTATTTTTTCAGTCATTCATGTTTTTCTTGTAATTCCTGTTGTAAGTAGTCTAGTGGTAGTAATTATTTTTGTTTCTCTGTTCTTATTTTTTTGAGTTTTGATTTTATATATGTGCAAAATAAATAATTCTTCTATTATAATTTAAACATTCATTATTTCATTTAAATATTTAGAGTCACATTGTAAGAAAGCACCCTTACTTTCTAACCAGGGAAATATTTAAAAATTTGATAAATAATAATTGACATGTGATAAAATAATAACTGCTAGGTAATAGAATATCAGTTTGATTGTAGTGTTAATATGTTTTGTTTTAGAGTATTTATTACGATGTTGTCAAAAAGGAAACATAGTTCCCTGTGGACAAATTTCACTGAAGATACAGATTAAAAAAAACATTAATAAGTGTTGCAGGAGGCTCAAACAGAAATATAACCTGGCATATGAAAATAAAACACACTATGATCCTCTTAATGATTGAAAGACAACCACCGATGTAATTTAAACTCGAATCAAACCACATCCGAGTCGGAAAATATTATTTCAGCATCGTAAAATGCAGCAGGCTTCCAACAATGAACCAATACATTTCTAGACCACCAGTCTAAAACGCTGAACAAATAAACATGTTGTCAAGATGGTTGCTAAAGGAAATTCTTTACCTCCAAAACTTTATAAAAATTATTTATGAAAGGCTACTTTAATTTATAAAATAAACCCATTTATAATATTTTATAAGTAATGTTTCTTCAATGAACTAATAAATAAATCCATTTAAATATTAATATGCTAGGATTGTATCTAAAGTAAAAACAGAACAGTTGAACGCTCGATTTTACCAATTTGTGCAAAGGACAATGAGCACCTTGTTTTATCGGTGGCCACTGATCATGTTAATGTCATTTGAAAGGGCTATTATTAAGTAACAACTTTTGTTAAGAACGTCATACTAAATCCCATTTAGGAATGACAAAAAACGATTAAGTAATGTCCTAATAAAACTGCCATAACAAACAAAATAGTGCATGCATTAGCGGTAGTGAAGCAAACGAATGATCTTTTTCTCTGGACCTGGAATTTGAGATGGGAGCTAACGAACAAAAAGAGTGACCTAGTTCGTGAAGGAGCTGTGAATTAAACTGAGCACTCCCAGTCGCAAACTATTATGCGCAAGTCTACTATAATGTAAGAGTGCTATCTGACTGACAGGGTAGCCGAGGGGTATATTTGGGTTTGTTGTGGACTTTAACTGTGGGGGACTCTAAAGGAGAGTTTAACTAACCTCGTGGCATTCTTGCAGCTGCAGAAATCTCTGCTATCTTGTTGGCCTTGAACTCTTGCGTCTTGTGGTCTAACTGATAAGATGTATTTCATCAGGAATAATATGACACCAGCCGATTATTAAGTTCAGCAACCAGGATAGGGGAAGGCTGTAATGTGTTAGATGACCAGCTGATATTCTATCCTATTGTGAATAATAAAAGGCATCTAATGGTTATGAGATCCCATTTAATGGTCATTGAAAGCCGTGAACATACAGCCGATAACATGACTGCGAGGATCCTCCCGACAGTACCTATATGATATGGTAATTGCATCTGACTGAGTAATAACTCGTAGACTAATGGATTGTTGTATGATTGGATGGCAAGCTAAGTGGCTGATGGTATGCTGCCCCCATGATCTTGCAGGGCCTACATGGTGAACAGACTTGAGCAAAGAGAGTCGGTTTTACTGTTAGAAACCCATACTGGCTGATGGAAGCTACCCGCAGAAAATGAGCTATCTGCTCGTCGATGACTGCCCTCAGACTGAGAGCTAATAATTCATTGTTACTTCGAAGGTGAACTTTATTGACGTCGGAGAGTCAGTTCCAACTAGTAATATTGATCGAGTCAGCGTCTCAGCACATTCCTAACAAACAATGCTGCACTCAGATCGGTGCTTGCGAATACTGGCCTGCTCGCTACTGAAATGAATTCTAGTAAAATATTTTAATTTCCATTTAGTAAACCTACATGTCCATTATGACCCTGACAAAAATAGACGTAAACAAACTACAAAATGTGTAATAGATCTTGAGTAATCCATAAAGAAACTAAGGAAACAAAGAAAAAGGGGGGGGGGGGAACACACACACACTCAAAGGAGCCGGTGTAGATAATATTACTACAGATGTATTAAAGATAGCAGGATTCTACATTGTACCTTACATTATTTATATTGTGTCTGGAGTTGTGCTGCTTATGAAAAGACTCAAACGGTGTACTACCTGTCCATGAAGCAGGTGCAACAGTAAGAGTTAAAAATTATAGACCAATTATTTTGACATTAATTATAAGCAAAGCGATGGCAATATGCCAGTGGCAAAAGAAAATGGTTGTAGGCAAAAACATTGATGTCAATTTAAGTTTGTGGTGTATATGCAAGAATTTTGAGATAAACTTTTCCAGTACTCTAGTAAGCAAAACATTATCCGAATTCTGTTTAAATAACGTTTCAAGATAAAGTACAATAGCACATTTTGCTATGTTTAAGACATCTTTAGTATTATTATCTGCAGCAGTCCCTTTATGCTTTTTCTTATTCTTCCTCTCCTTCCTATCCAGTGGTAGGCCTGGTAGCCTGTTATGGTTTCAATCCATCTTCTTGGTGGTCTTCCTTCATCTCTCCTGCTTCTGGAATGGTATTTGAGAATTTTTCATGGGATCCGGTATGTCTTCATCCTTAGTACATGGTCTGTCCAAGATCTGTAGGTTTGCACGGTTTGGAGAACTGGTTTAAGAGATTTCATCAGATCTCTTTCTGTCTTGTAATGTGCGGAGTGCCCGGCCTCACAGCCATACAGTAGACTAGGTTTAGTCAGGATGTTATATAGCCCGAGTCTTGTGTGCCACTGTACAAGAAATTGTCTGAAGGTGCTATATATTATTCCTTTAACTTTCATAAAATTTGTGATTTTTTTGTTGCATATCAGTTACTAGGGTATAGCTGAGGTTGTAACCTAGGCAATTAGATTCTCTTACTTGTTCTATGGTTGCATTTTCTATTGAAATTTTTGTTCTTTTAAGATTTTTTTCTGATGAAGGCCATAACTTTAGTTTTATTGAGGGGAAATCTCCATGCTGTACTCTTTTGCTGTCTTATGGAGGTTATATTCTGTGACATATGGTCATTCCCTGATGCACCATTTTTTTATAAATTAAGAAATTATTATTTTCTATACTTGAAATAATTATGGTAAAGAAATTATTAATGATTTGTGTACATTTTTTATAAAATTTATAGTAACGAGTATTCCACGTACGGTATATATAAATTGTATGTAGTTAGAATAATATAAATGCCTTAGTTTTTTTTATTAGTATTAGTATCTTTGTTTGTTTGGTTGTTGAAACAAAAGGAGAAGAAAAAAGATTCTTAACTAAAACTTAATGTGTGAATTTGTAATAATTATTATTGAATTGCACTTTAGATATGAATAAAGAGAATTGCTACAAGGTATATTCACCTGGTGTATTAATTTAAAAGAAACGAGGAGGTTACATATTGGCTACCGCTGCCAGAATCTTACTGGAATCTTTTGATGTGATGATGCAATTAGTTATCATTGAGAAAAATCTATGAATCAGTATGCAGTACTGCATATGTCAACTACTGAAATAATGGAAAACGGAGGTAAACGGAACTTCTGATACGACAACTCGGGTACATAGCAAAGAAGACGCAGTAGGCAAGTACTAATTTGTTCCTTGTTTTGGTCCAGGCGTCAACGTGCAACTACTAGAAGGATTGGCAGTTAAAGTGGACAGTTTGTAAGACCCAAGGGTGACACCGGGGTTATATTATCGCCTTGGTGACTTAACTAACAGATCCCGTGGATGGAAAGTTCTGTGCAATTTTCATAAAATAATTTTAATTTGACCATGTAGCCTAACAGAAACTCAACTTAAATGCTTGAAGGTCGCCACTAGATCTGTTTCTAAACCACAAATCTAGAAAAGGTTCCAAGATAACTACTAAATCACAAAAGTTCACTTCCAGAAAATTCAAAGTTTTATTTTCAAAGTCACATTTACTAAAATTTGCATTTAACAGTTGAGTAGGCAAATCGAACACTCTTTTCCAAAATATTGCAGATTGTGGGGAGAAAATTTTACCGACCGAACCCCTTTTTGTAAATTTATAAGTTCATGTTAACAGTAATCCTCGCAGGCTATCACACCAAAGTACCAACATGGCTGACTCAATGGCGCCAACATTCAACCAGTTACTTCACGCTCCGATGCAAACTGACGCAAGTTCACTCACATAATGCTCCCAGGATACATACAGAAGGCAAGACAAAATCAAACGAAAGACCCGGTCATGTGTAAGCACGAGTTTATATAGTAAGTGGCCAAACCAATGGCGTCACAGCCATATCAGAACTTTTTGCTTCCGCGAGACCAAAAGTGTGCGTAATTTATTTGATGATCCAGATTATTAAAAATGTTTAAACTTCGACAGTATCTGGACTCATCTACTAGAAGTCCAACGGCAGTTTAGTGCGAAATTTAGAGTAATTAGTTTTAAAGTTTTATTTAATTTCCGTGTGGTAATACAAATCTCCGAAGTAGAGGATTAACCCATCCATTTGAATTTATTCAGTTTTCTCTGAATTTTGCTTAACTGCAAGTTACCTAAATAAAATTAGTGTCAAAATATTCTACAAAAATTTACAAGTTTAATGGTGTAATTTACGTACAAATCTGTGACCGGGTAATGAAATTACAGCCTAGACAAGATTTGGTAAATTAACAGTTTAGAAGTGATATGGTTTTATGTTAATAACTTTTTAGGTATTGTTTATATCGAAAAGGAAAAATTATCAGCATGTTCCCCGAATTTAGTTACGTATTTTACAGGTTATTTTAACTATGTGGATGGCTTCTATCGGTTGCAATAAATTCCTAAGTGGAACACATGGTTATAGTGACGAAATAATCTCAAAAATCTCTATAAAATCTGTTCTACTGCATGGAATGACCTGAAATTAAAATATGTGAAACTAGATTTTTCGTTCTTTCAAGGAATCTACTTTTTATTTCGGTAACTTACTAGAATTTTTGTGATAAAAAATGTTAAAAGTGAAGTGCCTTTAATGAAGTGTTTAAAAATTTATTTAAGTTATTTACACGTCCAGAAACTACGGAATTTTAGTGAATTTAACTTTCTTTTAAATTATTGTTCCTTTAAAATTACTTTATTTCATTTGAAAGTATCCAGAAATAGTGAAATATCATATATCAAAAATTTATTGTTTGGGATGGATTATTATGGATTATTCTACTTCAGGTTAGTATGAGGTTTATATATCATTATAAAAAGTTAGTTTATTAATTTTATAAAGTGTTGAGTCACTTTAACGCTTTCAAAACGGTTTAGAAATGATGAAATGCTCATATAGCAGAAGTTCATTGTTTCCAAATTGAACTATTATTGATTATTTTTTTTCCGATTGACATAGAGTTTGTTTACTGTTATAAAAAGTTTATTTGGGGCTTTTATTAAATATTGACAGTCTTTACTGCGTTTCAATTGGTTTAGAAATAGTGAAATTCTCATATGGCAGAGTTTATTGTTTGAAAATTGAATTAATGTGAATTAACCTATTTCCTACTAAAATAAAGTTTTCTTACTATTATAGAAAGTTTATTTAGGTCTTTTATTAACTATTATATGTCTTTACTGCTTCTGAAAAGGTTTATTTAATCAGTTAGGTCAGGGTATCAGCTTGCTCTATAAAGCGTCCCTCTCCTAACTTATAAGCAATGAAAGCTATTTGTTACTAGAGAGTTCACTTCCCCCCATATACTTAAAAGTGAGAAGCTAGAATTTAACAAAATTCTAAGGTGCTTACAAGTTGATTGATAATTAGGTTTGCTATACTGAAATTAAAAAACAGCAACTGAACGTATATTTAAATTGTTGAGTTCAATTTTGATTAAGAAACAGAGAGTTTTGTGGATTGAAACTGAATTAAAGTCGAATGGTAGTGGAAGTATAGTTAAAATAATAATAATAATAAAAAATAGAATTATTGTAAAAGAATTGCAGTAAAATGTCTAATGTAGAATTAGGCGTCTGTGGAAAACTCGTAATTTAAAAGAAGTAAAAGAAAGGCATTAAACAAAAAGGGGGAAATTTATTTTACAAGTAATTATATGAAATTTATGATTTGTTGTATATGTACGTGCATGTCTGATTTAATTTCAGCGCTGTTTCCGAGTGGGTTTGTTCTGTTGTGCATTTTTGGTATGCAATACAGAATTCTCAAAGAGTTTAGTAAATGAATTTGGTGTTCTTGGTCTCTCTTGTTGAATTAAGTGGAAATATTAACGGCGTTGCAAACAGATTTTAACCATATAGACTGCATTTTGATAGAGCAGTCATTGTAGTGTGTTAGCAGACTGATTAATTCCCCATTATAATTTTTTTTTTGGTGCGGGTTACGTTAAAAAAATAGATATGGCAAACAATTGCACCACTTTAGTTGGAATGAATATTCAAAGTGATTTGGAAGATCCGAGTAATATGTCGGGTTGGCAAACGGACAGTACGGGTGTTATTAGTTTTAATATTGGGGATGCGAACAATGGTAGGCATGTTTAGATTGAGAATACTAGTAGTCCCAATGTTAATGTCGATCAAAATGGGGTTGGTGAATATTTTGAAAATAGCAGTATTAACAATAATGACCAGAATAGTGGGTTAAGTAACGAAGGTAGTATTAATGTGGGGAGAGAAAATTATGAAAGTATAACGATCTCACCAGAATTATGTCAAACATCAAACACTCAAGAAAGGAGTGGTGATACCCAAATAATAATATCCCTTTTAATGCAAATGAATATAGATAATCAAGAAATGAAAACAGAAATTATGTCAAATCTAGAAAAAACCATTCAGAACCAGGCTAATCAAGAAAAAGCTATTCAGAAGATCGCTTTGAGTCAAAAGAAGATAGAAGAAGGATTGCAAGTCATGAGGGATGAACTAAGTAAAATTTGGGAGGATTGGAAGCAAGAAGTGGAAGTTAAATTAAACAACTGGAAAGACGACGAAATTAAAAGTTGGCTAAAATCGATCTGTGTAAGGATAGTTGTAGAAAGGAGGAAGTTGTGTTTAAAAAAATTCAAGTGGCGGAGAAAAACATTCTAGCAGAAGATATGTTCAGAGAAGAAGAATTAGATAGGAGTAGTACAGGGCTACCGTTAGATGTTTATGTAAGTGAACAAGATATGTCAAGCAGCGATAGTGTAGAATATGAAGAGGAAAATGAAGAAAATGATGGAGATCAAATGAGAATATTTTATATAAGATGTTTCAAAGAAGAAATGAATAATGCAAGTGTATCTCAAAGAAGAACACTTGATGATATAATAAATGGTAGCCACAGTAAAATGAACGTATCTGCAAAGCAAGATAATATCAACTTTGCGACGTATCTTGAATGCAACAAAGTAGGAGAGGGCAAGGAATTTTTGGTCCAAGGCACAAAGCCGGATACCCAGCACCGATTTGAATTGAAATTTTTAAAGGATGGAAGAGAACAATTAATGAAATTGTGCCTTTTTAGGGTAATGGTAGGATTTGTTTATAAGCTTCTAACCATCTTTAGTGTTGGCAAAGATGTTTTATTTCCAAAAAGACAGTTGGTTTTTGAGTATGAGTTTGCAAGGGTAGATTGGAAATGCAGAAAGAAGCATTTTCATTAACTTTGAGGGGCGAGTGAACTCGCTACCTCATACTATGAACAAATTTATTTTTGGTAAGGGGTCTAAATGCATAGTCCACTCGAAATGCAAATATTTTAAGTTTTATTCCAGTCGAGTTTTCATTGATGTTAATGTTCTTTCTTGACAGCAACAAGATTCTTTGTATCTTTGTTAGTGAAAAATAAATGAATGAATGAGTGCTGTAAAAAACTAAACAAGTTTATAAAAGCATTAGAAGTATAAAAATGTATCTCATTAAGTTTGGGGGAAAGCAAATTTTAGAGACAATTTTTGAGCGGGGGGATATGTCCGGTAACAACGTTATCTGACTATTTTTTTTAAGGAATGTAGTGGACCTAAAATTGTCTAAAATTTAAATCAGAATGAACAGTCTGATATTGGTACATCTCGGTAAATAAATGCTGTGCTGTGGTAATAGAAAAGTAGTTGACGGCATTAATTATGCCTTGATTTGGGGTCATATTGTGACTTATGGTCATTCCTTGATGCACCATTTTTTTTATAAATTAAGAAAATTATTTTCTATACTTGAAATAATTATGGTAAAGAAATTATTAATGATTTGTGTACATTTTTTGTAAAATTTATAGTAACGAGTATTCCACAGACGGTATATATAAATTGTATGTCGTTAGAATAATATAAATGCCTTAGTTTTTTTTATTAGTATTAGTATCTTTGTTTGTTTGGTTGTTGAAACAAAAGGAGAAGAAAAAAGATTGTTAACTAAAACTTATTGTGTGAATTTGTAATAATTATTATTGAATTGAACTTTATATGATTAAAGAGAATTGCTACAAGGTATATTCACCTGGTGTATTAATTTAAAAGTAACGAGGATGTTACAATTCCTAACTCTGCAGCTCATCTTCTGATTCCACAAAAAGTACTTGGTCATCTGCAAACAGTAGTGTGTCTAGGTTGATTTGTCTGTCTATTTAGATTCTGCCATGCGGTTTTTGTTGCCAGTCACAAATGATTTTGTTGATTTATATGTTGAATAAAAGTGGCTATATGCAACACCCTTGTCTCACTCCTCGATTAATGGGTTTCCATTCCGACAACTGTTTTCCGGTTCTGACTTTGATTATATTGTGGCTGTATATGTTTTGAATTGCTTTTATGATATGTGGTGGGGTGTTACTTTCAGCCAGAATTAGTTCCTTCATGATATCTTCAGAATGAATTTCAAAATTTTTAGGCTACTCATTTCTAATTCTGTGAATAAGCTTGTTCTCTGATTCACACATTGGCTTTCCTGAATTATTGTTCTTAATGGTCTCACTAAATCAGTTGCTTAAACTCTTGCCTTTTTCAAATCTTCAGTAACTTCTTCTCCATTCTCATCTATAATTGTCTCAGCACCCTCCCTTCACCTTAGTTTTCTAACCCAGCCATAGAAATTTTTAGATGCATCAATCCATTGACCCACTGCACTAATAATATTCTTCATAAACCCATCTTTAGCCACCTTCTTTGCTATTATTAATTTCTTGTTAAATTGTATCAGGTATTTCCTACTGCCTTGCTATCTCCTAATTCTGTTCTCTCCTGAGCAAATTCTTGAACTATCTCACCTCCCTCTGATAGTACGTAGATTCTGAACTTCACTTTATTTTCTGTTTTGGAATATATATTTTTTCACTATTTTTATTATCTCCTTGAACTCCTCCCATTTCGACTCCACTGTAATTGTGCCATCATTCCATTTGTTAAAACTTTCTCAGAAATATCTTTCCAATTTCGAAATCTGTGCCTTTTTATAATTGCACCCATTTCCCCATTCAGTTTTTGCCACTGGTTTACTCTAATACACACCATTTCTGATAAGACCTCAATGGATATTGGGACTAGAATTTGGAATGAGGGCAGGAAGAAAGAGTTGATCATGATCATAAACCAGAAATTGATTTTGGAGAATTTTCATTTTTAGATAAGGGAGGCAAAGATGGAATACGCGAGTGATGTCCTGGACAAGTTATCTCTTACACTGAAAGAATTTAAAAGTAAAAATTAATTTAATGCAAAAAAAGTATTTATGTAGAGATATTCTACTGGTGTGTATGATCAATTAAAATTAATTATTAAAGATTACAATATGTCGACCAGTTCTACTGCGCAGTTCCAAAGAACTAACAAAAAGAGGTTCACTGTATCATTTTTATGAACTGAAGTATTCACCCTAATTTTAATATTTATTATAAACTCTAGTAGTGATTCAGCATATGATATGTTCTAAACACAATAAATATGCAAAATATTGTTATAGCTGGGGCAGGAAACTATGAAGAAACATTTATCTTCCAGCAATAAAATGTCTGTAAATATATGTTATTAACATATGTATGAATTAAATTCTTTCCACTTGGAACCCAATTTTTTGTCTGTGTGGAAGATCGTATGTTACCCGTTATGACTTTTTTAAATAAGGAACTACACATTACTTGAAGTATCTAATGAGATAGACAAATAATGATTAAAAATTAACTCAATAAAACGAATTATTTTCTATCTGATAAATATTATGAATCAATTGCATAAAACTAAATGATTCTCCTCGACGAAAATAGCTGACTTTGGTCTTAAGCATTCACAATCATGTAAGTGAAGACTTTCTTGGCTTAATCTTCTTAGATGTCCAGTCAGATGGTGATGTGGAGACACAATGTTTAGACATCTGGCTCCCGTGTCTCCATCAGACATAATGTTTATTGCAAACCAACCCTCGCTAAGCATTAATTGGGCGCAACCAGTTATCATCCAGCACAGTGGAACTCTGTACTGGCCACACTTGTATGCATGGCGACAACCATCTCCGATCCTGGGAGCCTGCAGGAAGAAATTAAACATCTTAAGACTGCCTTTAGACAGAATGGTTACTTAACGTGGTACTATCGTTTCATTCCAAAACCATCAAGATTAGCAACTGAGCAAGATTATCCATTGAAAACTCTTGCTTTCCTTGATGCCAGGAATGCTTCACAAAGAATAGAAAGAACCCTTGCATGATATAGGATAAAAAGCATCTTCAGGCTAGCCGCGATGATATGTGATTTGTTGCATCCAGTGAAAGATAACTTAGGCTTAAAATAGCTAGGATTTATTCCATATCATGTGCATGCGGCAAATTCTACATTGTACAGACCATCAGAACAGTCAAGGGGCACTTAATTGAACATAATGAAACTTAAGGCTGATACAACTGGAAGTGGCCATGATAACAAGCTTTCCTTTGACAAAGAGCAGCGGACAGAGTTCAATAAATTATTTGTGCTGTCCATGGCCTCTTCCTTCTGAAACTTGATTATAAGTGAAATGTGGCTGACAGAAAACATCATCAATAAGAATTGTAGGTTCTAATTCAGTGAAGCCTGGATGCCAGTCATTATGGATCTCTGTCACAAATGAATGAAATCATCATGATGGGGAAGAAACAGGAAATGATGCCACCCAGGCATTACTGTGAACCATAAATTAAGCCAGCATTAGCAACACTATCAGAAGGGGCCTGTTAGCATAGCTGACAATGCATTCTGCTAGTGAGCATGATCTGGTCAGCCTTAGTAAAGCACCATCTTTATACCAACCTTTTCTAAGCATATAAAAGGAAGCATCATATGATGCTAAGCAAGTCGAGGCAGTCACAGCTAGCTTGTAAGATCTGGAACTTTCTTGACACCTGATGAAGACAACAGAGTCAGCTGTTGAAATGTTGTGATTTATAATATCATCTGGCTGGACATCCGAGAAGATTACCTTACAATATAAACTATTTGATATCACTAATAGATTTTATTACAAGTCATGTGATGTACAACAATTCTTCTGAAATTGTTACATAAACTATCAGAATTGGAAAATAATTTATATTATATTTCATGAAATTAACTAGTTCTATCTTTTTATGGTCTCATATTGTCTTCCTGTTTTGCAGATGGAGATTTCACACTTCAGCCTGGTGAACACACATATAATTTTTCTATAACTTTGCCAAACAATTTGCCATCATCATTTGAGGGCATCCACGGCCATGTTCGCTATACAGTAAAAGCAAAAATTGACCGTCCGTGGAAATTTGATCATGAAGCAAAAGCTGCATTTACTGTATTGTCACACCTTGATTTGAATTTAGACCCAATACTAAAGGTAAAAACCATATAAAATCACTTACACTAACAATATTTACTCATAACAACTGTGTTTATTTGGAAGGAGCCACAAGAACAAAAAGCAGGGATTGGAATATGTATCTAAATGCACATATAAATTTCTATAACTACAGTGCTAAAGTGAGATGTTAAGTCTAGTCAACGGCGGCACTGCCTACCCTTTTCTCAAAGCGATTTGGGACATTTTTGAACATCAATTTCTTCAGTCGTATTCATGCTACATGTCTCAAATTTATGTTATGCATAGATATCAGCAATCTTAGTAAACGTACTAAATTTTATTTTGTTACAGTTCTTAGTTCGAATGTTATTCGGATGTAAACTTCAGTGATTTTGTCACTCACTCACTGATGATCATCAAAACTCTAAGGTACTTCCCATAGCCGTAGAAAGCTGAAATTTGGTACACAGATAACATTTTACCCACACATTATAAGAAAAGTCTGAAATTCATAAATTTCCATATACCTACTCCTGACCTTCAAATGGAATTGTTAGTCTGTTTGCCTTATCCGAAAATCTAGAATACTGGTATCAAACTTTTTCTAGAAGTAAAAATGATCATCACAATGATTAAAAAGCACTGTCATTTCTGGTATTCGGGGATACCTATTATCAATAAGCTTTAAAAACGTCTTAAATGTCTAACAGGTGATAAGATTAAATTCAGGAAAAGATAAAAGAATTTTTAATTTCTAAGTCCTACTCTATTGAAGAATTCATTTCTAAGGTATCTACAAAATAAATACTAGTAGTTTGTATAAATGTGGTTGATGTAATTAATGTCTATATTATGCTGTAACTGTACATCTTTTGGTGATTTGTCTATCTCGCTATGTAATAATTTACCTGTAAATTAACAACTTTCTACATCTGACAGAACCAGTCTCTTATATTGGGATGCATGGAAAATGAATATATATTGTATTGTATTGCTTAAAGTACTGGTCTGATTTTGATCAGCTTTCAATTGATATACGGCCAAACTTTCAGGAAACATTCCTCACACACAAACAAAGAAAATATGTTATGTGGGCATGTGTCCGGAAACGCTTACTTTCCATGTTAGAGCTCATTTTATTACTTCTCTTCAAATCACATTAAACATGGAATGGAAACACACAGCAGCAGAACGTACCAGCGTGACTTCAAACACTTTGTTACAGGAAATGTTCAAAATGTCCTCCGTTAGCGAGGATACATGCATCCACCCTCCATCGCATGGAATCCCTGATGCGCTGATGCAGCCCTGGAGAATGGCGTATTGTATCACAGCCGTCCACAATACAAGCACGAAGAGTCTCTACATTTGGTACCAGGGTTGCGTAGACAAGGGCTTTCAAATGCCCCCATAAATGGAAGTCAAGAGGGTTGAGGTCAGGAGAGCGTACTAACATACTAACGAAACTAAAATGAGCTCTAACATGGAAAGTAAGCGTTTCCGGACACATGTCCACATAACATATTTTCTTTGTTTGTGTGTGAGGAATGTTTCCTGAAAGTTTGGCTGTACCTTTTTGTAACACCCTGTATAGTCCTAGGTACCATGGGTAAAAAAAAAAAGGAGTTTTTCAGTTTGATGTAAAAATGTAAAGGTGTTAAATTTAAAATAATTTTTCAGTAAATGTAATACATGAAAAAAAACTACTTGTTAGATTTTAATGGGGTTTGATTCATGTGCATCCTTTGGTCTGAAGGGTGAAATGTGGAATGCATAATTTTGATGTGATATTGGTAATTTTTCTTTGAACATGATTGGTGTAAAAAGTTTATTGGGTTTTGATGGGAATTTGATAATGTACAATCTGTTTTACCCCAGATAAAACAGGATATGTTTCCTTTTGATGTAATGTTGATAAGCTGAGTAGAAATTTAATCTTTTATTTTTCAAAATGGGTAATGAAAAATACTTGTGAATACATTTTCAGGGCAGGACTTGGTTGGATAGCAGCATTCAGTTATTTTGAAAATCTACACAAATAATACTCGTATATTGCCCAAGTTGCCTGCAGAGGGACAAGGAGGAAAAACTTGTTTTTAAAACATTAAAAGTGAGGTTGCTTGAGACCAATGTTACCAAATGTTAGAGTAATTTTTCATTGAATGTAAATCAATTGAAAATTACTGGTCAGATTTTGATGGTATTTTGTTAACCTCCATGACTAAAATACGTATGTTTCATTTTCATGTGGTGTCAAAACACTGCTAAATTTAAAATAATTTTTGGTCGAGCATGATTCACACAAAATTACTGGTTAGATTTTGATGAGGTTTTGATTAAATGCAGCCCATTTTAATGTGACATCCAAAAGCTAAAGAATTAAAAGCATCCACAAATTAGTATTTATTTAAAGTTAATTTACTTCTTGTAATTGAAATTAGGCTCAATTTCATGTAACGAGTGGCATTGTGTGATTCAGAGAAATTAAGTTAAATTGATGTGGAGACCCTTCATACAAAACAAATTAGTATTCAGTGAGCCACTCGTTTGGATATTAGTTTAAGAGAGAGGTTTGTTCATAACTTGTGCTTGCAAACAAAGTTGTGGGCAACGGTTAGCATATTTGTATATTGTAACATCTTTCTTTGGATATTGCAGAAATTTTGGTGAGATTTTAGATTCAAAGACAGTTGTTGCTACTCTTACCTACAACAATGAAATCAAAACTTCTGCTTTCAGGAACCAGTTTCAAGAACAGCTGAGAAGACACTATGCTGCTGCTGCTGTCAGTCAGGCCCATTAACACTTGTTGCGAATGTCCCTGCAACTGGATTTGTCCCTGGCCAGGAAATACCAATCACAGTAGAGATAGATAATGCCTCTAATACAAACATAAATGGTGTTGCATGCTCTCTCAAAAAGGTATGTTCACTTTACCAGATAGTAAATTTAATAAGACATAATATGTATTTCATTATAACTGTTTTGTAGCTGAAAGAAATTTTTTTTTCAGATTAATGTAATAAGACTTTTCCACTAATCATATACTGCAAATTATGTTTCATAACAAATTAATATTCTAGATTTGATGAAAAATGAAATTTATGATTAGAAAATTGTGAAAGCAGAAGAAACTATAACTTATCACAGATGATAGCAGAAAGGTGCAGATTTAAGAAAACAGTGAATTATCAGCAGTTAACCCTGTATTGGCAGAACAACAAGATTTTCATATCATGGATTTAAGTGGAAAACAGACATGTTGCTAGGAGGTTAGGGGAGAGGAGCAGAGTTTGTAGGAGAAAAGGATAATGAATTTAATGTACCAGAATTAAGACTAACACTTCAAACACTAAGCATTGCCAGGGATCTGGGTAATAGGCTATTTGACAGTATTGAAAATATATTACAAATCATAGTCATTCACATGGATTAATGCTTAAGGAACGTATTTTTCTTAAGTTTGAAAAGAAAGGTGGATTATTTTTGATTAAAAAATTAAAATTAGATTTTTCTTACCTTGAGTCATGTGACAGAAAACACTCTAAGATTGGTGGATGTGAATGGATCAGTGAGGTAGCTATTGGAGGGCTAGGCAGTGCTGTGCACTGGGGCCCCCAAGTTCAGGGGGCCCCTGTACGCAACCCTCATGCGACATGGTAGAGCTAGAAAGGTCACTCATATGGCCTGAGGGCCCCAATTTTTTGCACTGGGGCCCTTGTTAACCCAGCTACACCACTGGAATAGAGTGTTTCCTTTTATCCAAATTTTCAACTATTTTTATTGGTATTGCTGGTTATTTCTTGTTATTAATGAGATTTCATTTTAATTTGAAAATGGAGAACAAAAAATATACTATTATTAACAACCCCTGACTTTTATCCTGCAACTTCAATTTGAGAATTGTTTATATTTAAATTGAAAGTTAGAAATTAACAGTAATCGTTCTTAAGAGAGATATTGATGAGAAAAATGCAAGCTATAGTGTAGATACAAGGTGAGCACCACAGTTAAATAACTGGATGTTGTGGGCCATTTTTTTAAATCTCAGATAAAAAATTATAAATAAGTAATAAATTTTTTTACCAACAAAACTGAATTTATTATTTGTTCACTTATTTACTGACTGCGTTTCACTTAATCTCACATGAAGAAACTGTGATATTTAAGTGTTCACTATTAACATGAAGAAAAGCAGCTACACCATGGTGTAGTTTCATGTTTAAAAAGTATTAACGGAATTGAGAGGTCCTGGGTTCGAACCTTCATCAGGATAATATTTTTTTGTGTGTGCATTATTTTCCATTTTGTTTGTATGTTGTATTACAGAATTGTATTTTTATTTGAAAAATTCACAAATTTTTGGTTGGTAAGTGTCATGCAAACATTTGAAACAAAAATTGCTTCCAAAAAAGAAAACTTTTATGAAAAGATATCCTTCCTCTTTTAATTTTTAAACATACCAGAGACATATTATCATAACAAAAGATGCAAGTGCAAGGTGGTGATTAATAGAATTTCATGGTAATATCACTTGAAGAAATTTTACACCATTCTTGCAACAGTTTCGGGCCACTTTGAATCCCTTTTGTTGGAATTTTTACGTAACGATAAAACTGCATGTAACCTTTCTGACATAAATGCAATCTATTTAGGTGGTATTTATTTTTAATTTGTAAGTAATTTTCGGTTTTCAAAAACAAATATTTTTTCTGTGTGCAAGTAACTTTCAATTTCAGTTTTGAAGTCATCTTTGATTATGTTTCAAATGTTTGTATTACACTTTTTATCCAAAAATTTGTGAAACCTTCAAAAAAATTGATGTTTTGTTGGATTTAAAAAAAAATGAATGTGATGCTACAGCAATTAGTATTCAAAGAAGATGCCCACAGAAACAAATAAAACATATTCCGAATTGAGGATCGAACCTAAGGACCCTAATCTTACTGATAATTGCCTTAAACAATGTGTTACATTTAACTCAATGAAAGTATAGTGCAAATGATCTTCACAGAAATGATATGTGACTTAGTTGCAATATTGTCTGTGTTTCTATCAGCAAGTTGCAGTGACTTTTTGTATTTCAGGTATTACGGGAAATCTTAGTTTTTTGGGAAGTTTTTATTGTTGGGGTTGTAGATTGGTGTATTACACACTATTTACAAACTATATGTCTAAATATTTATTTGCAGGTTCAGATACACAAACAAGATGTTACTTATCTAAATAGAGCACTTGCTGGCACGTGACAGCACGGGCATTGTTGGCCCGCACCAGGCAGCATAGGAGCATTTTGATGGGCTTTTACATTGAATTTTATGTAAAAAATAACCTATTGGCCAGTTGAAAGGAAACCATTAAAAAGAAGTTGGAGGGAAGGGGGGGCAAAGATGTCATTGTGGCTATTCTGAAATTAGAAGAAATGAGACCCAGTAATCTAAATCTCTATTGTATCAACTTGTAGTTACAGAGGGCTTAATCAAAATAGATTGATATCACTCGTGACTTCTGTAGTTGGAATTTCATCAACAGATAATTGATAATGTATGAGTTTGTAAAAAAACAGGATGAGCGAAACTGGAAGATCAGAAATCTTGAAAAAAAATTAAAAAAGAGTTTTGGGATATATGGTTGGAGGTTGGTGGTACTAACTGGAATATGACTAGATAATCTGG
>JARYHS010008074.1:317899577-317939563 GCA_031002005.1 Vandiemenella viatica
TGTATTTTATTTGCCTGCGACACACCCGGGCCGCAGGGGTTTGTGGTTTTTTTGTGAGGCTTCATTTTGGTCCCACGAGTTAAACCATTTTAAAAAGAAGCGCTAATACAACAGGGGTGCGCAGGTGCCCCTGAGGTTGTACGTTAGCGAGTGATCTGCCTCTCACCCATGCACCTCCTCGGCACGTATCCGACCTTGAGGTTGAGGGTTTTTTTATAGAGGTTTGTACCGTCCTCGCGATCCGGGCGATGAAGCCAAGATCCCCGTTCTCCTAGGCACACAACGTTCCACCGCCACGCCCTATGGTGGTCGTTGAAGCATGGTAGGAGTTTACGGTGTGGGAAACTTGCGGCGCTCACAAGTTTCCAGCTCGGGCACCGCGGGTTCGCCAAACCCGTACCTGGCACTTGTGTACCAGGCCCCTGCGGGGTCTAATGAATAATTGTGTTGATTGTTTACTATCTGAAATTAGATTGTTTGCAGATGACATAATGCTGTATAAAAGGATCAAAACGATAGAGGACTGTAAACAGTTGCAGGGTGATCTGGACAGAATATCTAGTTGGGTTGGTAAACATGGGATGAAGATAAATGCAAAGAAGAGTCAGCTAATTAGATACACAAATAAAAAACAAAAGGTTAATTATGAATATAAGGTGGGGAAAGAATTGCTTGCTGAAGACATGAAATGTAAATATCTTGGCATTACATTTGATAACAAGCTTAACTGGGCAGGACACATTGGACAGGTGGTAGGAAAAGGTTTCAAAATTCTGCACTTGTTGGAGAGAGTGATGAGGGGATGCACGAGAGAAATAAAGGAATTGGGTTAAAAAACTTTGGTAAGACCATTGCTTGAATATGGTAGTGTAGTATGGGACCCACATTTTGAGTATCAAATACAGGAGTTGGAGAAGGTGCAAAGAAGGGCTGCTAGATTTGTTTCTGGAAATTATCGCAGAATGCAATCAGTGACAAATATGATAAAGGCGATATGATAATGGGATTCATTGCAAGACAGGAGGAGGATGAGGAGGGTAATGGGAGTGTACAGGGCGTATACTGGCGATGAGGCATGGAAAGATATTGCATTAGGTATGGAAAGTAGTTCATGGAAGGGAAAAGATGACTATGACCACAAGCTGGCACTCGATTTCAGGCACAAGGGTGTGGGAAGATTTTCTTTTTTAGGTAAGGGTGTCAGGGATTGGAATGAGTTACCAAGGGGAATGATGAATAACCTACCGAAAACGTTAAAAGAATTTAAAGTTAAAATTTGTAGAGGGCAAATGTAGGTGAGTGTAGGATAGGGGGAAGTTCGGTATGTAGGGAAATTGCCACCGGAGCGTGTGCTCCATTGCAATTAAATTAAATTAAAAATAAATTAAAGGTGAGTGTTTTGTGTTTCACTTCTCAGTATTTATTAGAGCTTGGACTGACGGCGGGTGTAGTGTGTGTGGCATAGTTAGTGCGTATGGAGGAATACCATGATAACCAGGTAATGAGTTGAATGGCACCAGTTTCTCACACAACTATGTGGAGTAAACGCTATGTGGAATGTGTAAATTTCCCAAGTGCAAAGTAGTTAGTCAACTCTGAATCTCATTTGAATAAATTATAGTATCTTGAAATCAAATTAACAACCCCTTACATTCAGTGAAGTTATTAATATTATGATGGGTTAAAGCAGCCAATTGTTTGTTGTGTCATCAGATCATTGCGATCAGTGCAAGCTGTTATCTTTTATATTGAATGAATCTGATTCAGATAATTGATTGTAACCGATATCAGATCCTTGAACTGAACTCGAGAATATAAGCTATCTTGTTAATAACTTACGTTTTTCAATTCGTAACTAGCGATGATCATCGATCTTGTGCGATTTTCTTTATTACTATTTCTTCTTACAAAGGTAACAGTCAAAATTAATTGACTTAAACCAAGCAGTACTACATGCAAGAGATCTTGAGGTGTCATGTCACACATCATCAGAGATAGAAGTTGAACTATGCTAATAATTAACCCCTCATAGTCAAGGTTTACTTTCTATATACTGGCAATAATTTTTCAAATATCTTACAAACAAATTCAAAAATGAAGTTTAAAGAGATATCAATTAAAAAGTGCTTTAAATTTTTCCCTGAATTTAATTTTATCACCTGATAGACATTTAAGATGTGTTGTTATTGAAGATTTGTATCCCTTAACATCGGACCCCTTTTTGAACAAATGACAACTTAGTATCCTTGTGTAGATCATTTTTACTTCTAATGCTATAATTGTGTATTTTACTATTTGTTTCAAATAGAGTATAATTGGTGACTACAAAGGATATTAATGTGTATATATACTTGCCCACCAATGTTAAAATCCCAAACTTCAATAACACACAGTAATAAAGTGATGATGTAAAGAATGTTACACTTACAAAAAAATCCAATAAAATTCTCATTAAACATAAAATGATAACTTTTCCACGAAAGTTGAAGTGTGTGAATTATTTGGCATCTTCTGAGAATGTACTAATTTTCTAATTTACAAGAACTATTTAAAAAAATTATATATATATATATATATAATCCTAAGTTACAACTCCTTTTAATTTTGTTACAACCTGTATTGACAAGAAAATAAGGAAGTTGGAAATAAAAGTAATATGACACAGAGCTTAGTGCCCAGATTATCTAGTCATATTCCAGTTAGTACCACCAACCACCAAATTTTTTCAAGATTTCTGATCTTCCAGTTTCGCTCATCCTGTTTTCTACAAACTCATACATTATCAATTATCTGTTGATGAAATTCTAACTACAGAAGTCACGAGTGATATCAATCTATTTTGATTAAGCCCTCTGTAACTACAAGTTGATACAATAGAGATTTAGATTACTGGGTCTCATTTCTTCTAATTTCAGAATAGCCACAATGACATCTTTGCCCCCCCCCCCCTCCAACTCCTTTTTTATGGTTTCCTTTCAACTGGCCAATAGGTTATTTGACTATTTTTTACATAAAATTCAAGGTAAAAGCCCATGAAAATGCTCCTATGCTGCCTGGTGCGGGCCAACAACGCCCGTGCTTTCACGTGCCAGCAAGTGCTCTATTTAGATAAGTAACATCTTTTTTTTTTATAAGTAACATCTTGTTTGTGTATCTGAACCTGCAAATAAATTTTTAGACATATAGTTTGTAAATAGTGTGTAATTCACCAATCTACAACCCCAACAATAAAAACTCCCAAAAACTAAGATTTCCCGTAATACCTGAAATACAAAAAGTCACTGCAACTTGCTGATAAAAACACAGACAATATTGCAACTAAGTCACATATCATTTTCTGTGAAGATCATTGGCACTATACTTTCATTCAGTTAAATGTAACACATTGTTTAAGGCAAGTATCAGTAAGATTAGGGTCCTTAGGTTCGATCCTCAATTCGGAATATGTTTTATTTGTTTTCTGTGGGCATCTTCTTTGAATACTGTAGCATCACATTCATTTTTTTTTAAATCCAACAAAACATCAATTTTTTTGAAGGTTTCACAAATTTTTGGATATAAAGTGTATTACAAACATTTGAAACATAATCAAAGATGACTTCAAAACTGAAATTGAAAGTTACTTGCACACAGAAAAAATATTTGTTTTTGAAAACCGAAAATTACTTAAAAATTAAAAATAAATACCATCTAAATAGATGGATTTATGTCAGAAAGGTTACATGCAGTTTTATCGTTACATAAAAATTCCAACAAAGGGGATTCAAAGTGGTCCCGAAACTGTTGCAAGAATGGTGTAAAATTTCTTCAAGTGATATTACCATGAAATTCTATTAATCACCACCTTGCACTTGCATCTTTTGTTATGATAATATGTCTCTGGTATGTTTAAAAATTAAAAGAGGAAGGATATCTTTTCATAAAAGTTTTCTTTTTTGGAAGCAATTTTTGTTTCAAATGTTTGCATGACACTTACCAACCAAAACTTTGAGAATTTTTCAAATAAAAATACAATTCTGTAATACAACATACAAACAAAGTGGAAAATAATGCACACACAAAAAAATATTATCCTGATGAAGGTTCAAACCCAGGACCTTCTCAATTCCATTAATACTTTTTAAACATGAAACTACACCATGGTGTAGCTGCTTTTCTTCATGTTAATAGTGAACACTTAAATATCACAGTTTCTTCATGTGAGATTAAGTGAAACGCAGTCAGTAAATAAGTAAACAAATAATAAATTCAGTTTTGTTAGTAAAAAAATTTATTACTTATTTATAATTTTTTATCTGAGATTAAAAAAAATGGCCCACAACATCCAGTTATTTAACTGTGGTGCTCACCTTGTATCTACACTATAGCTTACATTTTTCTCATCAATATCTCTCTTAAGAACAATTACTGTTAATTTCTAACTTTCAATTTAAATATAAACAATCTCAAATTGAAGTTGCAGGATAAAAGTCAGGGGTTGTTAATAATAGTATATTTTTTGTTCTCTATTTTCAAATTAAAATGAAATCTCATTAATAACAAGAAATAACCAGCAATACCAATAAAAATAGTTGAAAATTTGGATAAAAGGAAACACTCTATTCCAGTGGTGTAGCTGGGTTAACAAGGGCCCCAGTGCAAAAAATTGGGGCCCTCAGGCCAGATGAGTGACCTTTCTAGCTCTACCATGTCGCATGAGGGTTGCGTACAGGGGCCCCCTGAACTTGGGGGCCCCAGTGCACAGCACTGCCTAGCCCTCCAATAGCTACCTCACTGATCCATTCACATCCACCAATCTTAGAGTGTTTTCTGTCACATGACTCAAGGTAAGAAAAATCTAATTTTAATTTTGATTTTTTAATTAAAAATAATCCACCTTTCTTTTCAAACTTAAAAAAATACGTTCCTTAAGCATTAATCCATGTGAATGACTATGATTTGTAATATATTTTCAATACTGTCAAATAGCCTATTACCCAGATCCCTGGCAATGCTTAATGTTTGAAGTGTTAGTCTTAATTCTGGTACATTAAATTCATTATCCTTTTCTCCTACAAACTCTGCTCCTCTCCCCTAACCTCCTAGCAACATGTCTGTTTTCCACTTAAATCCATGATATGAAAATCTTGTTGTTCTGCCAATACAGGGTTAACTGTTGATAATTCACTGTTTTCTTAAATCTGCACCTTTCTGCTATCATCTGTGATAAGTTATAGTTTCTTCTGCTTTCACAATTTTCTATTTATAAATTTCATTTCTCATCAAATCTAGAATATTAATTTGTTATGAAACATAATTTGCAGTATATGATTAGTGGAAAAGTCTTATTACATTAATCTGAAAAAAATTTCTTTCAGCTACAAAACAGTTATAATGAGATACATATTATATCTTATTAAATTAACTATCTGGTAAAGTGAACGTACCTTTTTGAGAGAGCATGTAACGGCATTATGTTCGTATTAGAGGCATTATCTATCTCTACTGTGATTGGTATTTCCTGGCCAGGGACAAATCCAGTTGCAGGGACATTCGCAACAAGTGTTAATGGGCCTGACTGACAGCAGCAGCAGCAAAGTGTCTTCTCAGCTGTTCTTGAAACTGGTTCCTGAAAGCAGAAGTTTTAATTTCATTGTTGTAGGTAAGAGTAGCAACAACTGTCTTTGAATCTAAAATCTCACCAAAATTTCTGCAAAATCCAAAGAAAGATGTTACAATATACAAATATGCTAACCGTTGCCCACAACTTTGTTTGCAAGCACAAGTTATCAACAAACCTCTCTCTTAAACTAATATCCAAAACTACACGATTCCAGGGACATGTGGCTCACTGAATACTAATTTGTTTTGTATGAAGGATCTCCACATCAATTTAACTTCATTTCTCTGAATCACACAATGCCACTCGTTACATGAAATTGAGACAATAATTTCAATTACAAGAAGTAAATTATCTTTAAATAAATACTAATTTGTGGATGCTTTTAATTCTTTAGCTTTTGGATGTCACATTAAAATGGGCTGCATTTAATCAAAACCTCATCAAAATCTAACCAGTAATTTTGTGTGAATCATGCTCGACCAAAAATTATTTTAAATTTAGCAGTGTTTTGACACCACATGAAAATGAAACATACATATTTTAGTCATGGAGATTATCAAAATACCATCAAAATCTGATCAGTAATTTTCAATTGATTTACATTCAATCAAAAATTACTCTAACATTTGGTAACATTGGTCTCAAGCAACCTCACTTTTAATGTTTTAAAAACAATATTTTACTCCCTGTCCCTCTGCAGGCAACTTGGGCAATATACGAGTATTAATTGTGTAGATTTTCAAAATAACTGAATGCTGCTATCCAACTAAGTCCTGCCCTGAAAATGTATTCACAAGTATTTTTCATTACCCATTTTGAAAAATAAAAGATTAAATTTCTACTCAGCTTATCAACATTACATTAAAAGGAAACACATCCTGTTTTATCTGGGGTAAATCAGATTGTACATTATCAAATTCCCATCAAAACCCAATAAACTTTTTACACCAATAATGTTCAAAGAAAAATTACCAATATCACATCAAAATTATGCATTCCACATTTCACCCTTCAGACCAAAGGATGCACATGAATCAAACCCCATTAAAATCTAACAAGTAGTTTTTTTCATGTATTACATTTACTGAAAAATTATTTTAAATTAACACCTTTACATTTTTAGATCAAACTGAAAAACACCTTTTTTACCCATGGTACCTAGGATTATACAGGGTGTTACAAAAAGGTACGGCCAAACTTTCAGGAAACATTCCTCACACACAAACAAAGAAAATATGTTATGTGGACATGTGTCCGGAAACGCTTACTTTCCATGTTAGAGCTCATTTTAGTTTCGTTAGTATGTTAGTACGCTCTCCTGACCTCAACCCTCTCGACTTCCATTTATGGGAGCATTTGAAAGCCCTTGTCTACGCAACCCCGGTACCAAATGTAGAGACTCTTCGTGCTCGTATTGTGGACGGCTGTGATACAATACGCCATTCTCCAGGGCTGCATCAGCGCATCAGGGATTCCATGCGACGGAGGGTGGATGCATGTATCCTCGCTAACGGAGGACATTTTGAACATTTCCTGTAACAAAGTGTTTGAAGTCACACTGGTACGTTCTGTTGCTGTGTGTTTCCATTCCATGTTTAATGTGATTTGAAGAGAAGTAATAAAATGAGCTCTAACATGGAAAGTAAGCATTTCCGGACACATGTCCACATAACATATTTTCTTTGTTTGTGTGTGAGGAATGTTTCCTGAAAGTTTGGCCGTACCTTTTTGTAACACCCTGTATATCAATTGAAAGCTGATCAAAATCAGACCAGTACTTTAAGCAATACAATATATTCATTTTCCATGCATCCCAATATAAGAGACTGGTTCTGTCAGATGTAGAAAGTTGTTAATTTACAGGTAAATTATTACATAGCGAGATAGACAAATATGCACCAAAAGATGTACAGTTACAGCATAATATAGACATTAATTACATCAACCACATTTATACAAACTACTGGTAATTATTTTGTAGATGCCTTAGAAATGAATTCTTCAATAGAGTAGGAGTTAGAAATTAAAAATTCTTTTATCTTTTCCTGAATTTAATCTTATCACCTGTTAGACATTTAAGACGTTTTTACAGCTTATTGAAAATAGGTATCCCCGAATACCAGAAATGACAGTGCTTTTTAATCCTTGTGATGATCATTTTTACTTCTAGCAAAAGTTTGGTACCAGTATTCTAGATTTTCGGATAAGGCAAACAGACTAACAATTCCATTTGAAGGTCAGGGGTAGGTATATGGAAATTTACGAGTTTCAGACTTTTCTTATAATGTGTGGGTAAAATGTTATCTGTGTACCAAATTTCAGCTTTCTACGGCTATGGGAAGTACCTTAGAGTTTTGATGATCATCAGTCAGTCAATGAGTGAGTGACAAAATCTCTGAAGTTTACATCCGAACTAAGAACTGTAACGAAATAAAATTTAGTATGTTTACTAAGATTGCTGATATCTATGCATAACATAAATTTGAGACATGTAGCATGAATATGACTGAAGAAATTGATGTTCAAAAATGTCCCAAATCACTTCAAGAAAAGGGTAGGCAGTGCCGCCGTTGACTAGACTTAACATCTCACTTTAACACTGTAGTTATAGAAATTTATACGTGCATTTAGATACATATTCCAATCCCTGCTTTTTGTTCTTGTGGCTCCTTCCAAATAAACACAGTTGTTATGAGTAAATATTGTTAGTGTAAGTGATTTTATATGGTTTTTACCTTTAGTATTGGGTCTAAATTTAAATCAAGGTGTGACAATACAGTAAATGCAGCTTTTGCTTCATGATCAAATTTCCAGGGCGGTCAATTTTTGCTTTTACTGTATAGCGAACATGGCCGTGGATGCCCTCAAATGATGATGGCAAATTGTTTGGCAAAGTTATAGAAAAATTATATGTGTGTTCACCAGGCTGAAGTGTGAAATCTCCATCTGCAAATCAGGAAGACAATTTGAGACCATAAAAAGATAGAACTAGTTAATTTCATGAAATATAATATAAATTATTTTCCAATTCTGATAGTTTATGTAACAATTTCAGAAGAATTGTTGTACATCAACGTGACTTGTAATAAAATCTATTAGTGATATCAAATAGTTTATATTGTAAGGTAATCTTCTCGGATGTCCAGCCAGATGATATTATAAATCACAACATTTCAACAGCTGACTCTGTTGTCTTCATCAGGTGTCAAGAAAGTTCCAGATCTTACAAGCTAGCTGTGACTGCCTCAACTTGCTTAGCATCATATGATGCTTCCTTTTATATGCTTAGGAAAGGTTGGTATAAAGATGGTGCTTTACTAAGGCTGACCAGATCATGCTCACTAGCAGAATGCATTGTCAGCTATGCTAACAGGCCCCTTCTGATAGTGTTGCTAATGCTGGCTTAATTTATGGTTCAAAGTAATGCCTGGGTGGCATCATTTCCTGTTTCTTCCCCATCATGAAGATTTCATTTATTTGTGACTGGCATCAAGGCTTCACTGAATTAGAACCCACAATTCTTATTGATGATGTTTTCTGTCAGCCACATTTCACTTATAATCAAGTTTCAGAAGGAAGAGGCCATGGACAGCACAAATAATTTATTGAACTCTGTCCACTGCTCTTTGTCAAAGGAAAGCTCGTTATCATGGCCACTTCCAGTTGTATCAGCCTTAGGTTTCATTATGTTCAATTAAGTGCCCCTTGTCTGTTCTGATGGTCTGTACAATGTAGAATTTGCCGCATGCACATGATATGGAATAAATCCTAGCTATTTTAAGCCTAAGTTATCTTTCACTGGATGCAACATATCACATATCATTGCGGCAAGCCTGAAGATGCTTTTTATCCTATATCATGCAAGGGTTCTTTCTATTTTTTGTGAAGCATTCCTGGCATCAAGGAAAGCAAGAGTTTTCAATGGATAATCTTGCTCAGTTGCTACTCTTGATGGTTTTGGAATGAAACGATAGTGCCACGTTAAGTAACCATTCTGTCTAGAGGCAGTCTTAAGATGTTTAATTTCTTCCTGCAGGCTCCCAGGATCGGAGATGGTTGTCGCCATGCATACAAGTGTGGCCAGTACAAAGTTCCACTGTGCTGGATGATAACTGGTTGCGCCCAATTAATGCTTAGCGAGGGTTGGTTTGCAGTAAACATTATGTCTGATGGAGACACTGGAGCCAGATGTCTAAACATTGTGTCTCCACATCACCATCTGACTGGAAACATCTAAGAAGATTAAGCCAGGAAAGTCTTCACTTACACGATTGTGAATGCTTAAGACCAAAGTTAGCTATTTTCGTCGAGGAGAATCATTTAGTTTTATGCAATTGATTCATAATATTTATCAGATAGAAAATAATTCGTTTTATTGAGTTCATTTTTAATCATTATTTGTCTATCTCATTAGATACTTCAAGTAATGTGTAGTTCCTTATTTAAAAAAGTCATAATGGGTAACATACGATCTTCCACACAGACAAAAAATTGGGTTCCAAGTGGAAATAATTTAATTCATACATATGTTAATAACATATATCTACAGACATTTTATTGCTGGAAGATAAATGTTTCTTCATAGTATTCCTGCCCCAGCTATAACAATATTTTGCATATTTATTGTGTTTAGAACATATCATATGCTGAATCACTACTAGAGTTTATAATAAATATTAAAATTAGGGTGAATACTTCAGCTCATCAAATGATACAGTGAACCTCTTTTTGTTAGTTCTTTGGAACTGCACAGCAGAACTGGTCGACATATTGTAATCTTTAATAATTAATTTTAATTGATCATACACACCAGTAGAATATCTCTACATACATACTTTTTTTGCATTAAATTAATTTTTACTTTAAATTCTTTCAGTGTAAGAGATAACTTGTCCAGGACATCACTCGCGTATTCTATCTTTGCCTCCCTTATCTAAAAATGAAAATTCTCCAAAATCAATTTCTAGTTTATGATCATGATCAACTCTTTCTTCCTGCCCTCATTCCAAATTCTAGTCCCAATATCCATTGAGGTCTTATGAGAAATGGTGTGTATTAGAGTAAACCAGTGGCAAAAAACTGAAAGGGGAAATGGGTGCAATTATAAAAAGGCACAGATTTCGAAATTGGAAAGATATTTCTGAGAAAGTTTTAACAAATGGAATGATGCCACAATTACAGTGGAGTCGAAATGGGAGGAGTTCAAGGAGATAATAAAAATAGTGAAAAAATATATATTCCAAAACAGAAAATAAAGTGAAGTTCAGAATCTATGTACTATCAGAGGGAGGTGAGATAGTTCAAGAATTTGCTCAGGAGAGAACAGAATTAAGAGATAGCAAGGCAGTAGGAAATACCTGAAACAATTTAACAAGAAATTAATAATAGCAAAGAAGGTGGCTAAAGATGGGTTTATGAAGAATATTATTAGTGCAGTGGGTCAATGGATTGATGCATCTAAAAATTTCTATGGCTGTGTTAGAAAACTAAGGTGAAGGGAGGGTGCTGAGACAATTATAGATGAGAATGGAGAAGAAGTTACTGAAGATTTGAAAAAGGCAAGAGTTTAAGCAACTGATTTAGTGAGACCATTAAGAACAATAATTGAGGAAAGCCAATGTGTGAATCAGAGAACAAGCTTATTCACAGAATTAGAAATGAGTAGCCTAAAAATTTTGAAATTCATTCTGAAGATATCATGAAGGAACTAATTCTGGCTGAAAGTAACACCCCACCACATATCATAAAAGCAATTCAAACATATACAGCCACAATATAATAAAAGTCAGAACCGGACAACAGTTGTCGGAATGGAAACCCATTAATCGAGGAGTGAGACAAGGGTGTTGCCTATAGCCACTTTTATTCAACATATAAATCAACAAAATCATTTGTGACTGGCAACAAAAACCGCATGGCAGAATCTAAATAGACAGACAAATCAACCTAGACACACTACTGTTTGCAGATGACCAAGTACTTTTTGTGGAATCAGAAGATGAGCTGCAGAGTTAGGAATTGTAACCTCCTCGTTACTTTTAAATTAATACACCAGGTGAATATACCTTGTAGCAATTCTCTTTAATCATATCAAGTTCAATTCAATAATAATTATTACAAATTCACACAATAAGTTTTAGTTAACAATCTTTTTTCTTCTCCTTTTGTTTCAACAACCAAACAAACAAAGATACTAATAAAAAAAACTAAGGCATTTATATTATTCTAAAGACATACAATTTATATATACCATCTGTGGAAATACTCGTTACTATAAATTTTACAAAAAATGTACATACACAAATCATTAATAATTTCTTTACATAATTATTTCAAGTATAGAAAATAATAATTTCTTAATTTATAAAAAAATGGTGCATCAGGGAATGACCATATGTCACAGAATATAACCTCCATAAGACAGCAAAAGAGTACAGCATGGAGATTTCCCCTCAATAAAACCAAAGTTATGGCCTTCATCAGAAAAAAATCGCAAAAGAACAAAAATTTCAATAGAAAATGCAACCATAGAACAAGTAAGAGAATCTAATTACCTAGGTTACAACCTCAGCTATACCCTAGAAACTGATATGCAACAAAAAATCACAAATTTTATGAAAGTTAAAGGAATAATAAATAGCACCTGGGGTGTAAGGGTTTGGGAGAGACTATACTAGTCTTTTCCAACCAAATGTCAACCTCTCCTCCACGTGGTGCACCCTGTTTGCACAGACGAGGCTCTGGCGACTGAAAGATTCCCGGTATAAGGAGTCACCCACTGCTTGCCAACGGCCTCCGAAAGGAGGGCGGAAGAGCGGGGAGTGGTTCAGGGCACCCTCTTGCCCTTGGGGTTGGAAACGGCCCCTAAAGGCGGATGAATCAGAAATGATCAACGGCATGGGGATGCAGAAGGCAACGGGAAACCACTGCATTAAAGACCCAAAGGGTATCCCGAGGACATGTAATCCTCTCAAATTACATATATCATGATGGCTTCTTCCTGGGTAAAATATTCCGGAGGTAAAATAGTCCCCCAATCGGATCTCCGGGTGGGGACTGCTCAGGGAGGAGTCATCAGAATGGATAGAAACATTCTACGAGTCGGAGCGTGGAATGTTAGAAGTCTGAATAGGGCAGGTAGGTTAGAAAACTTAAAAAGGGAGATGGAACAACTTAACTTAGATGTTGTTGGGATTAGTGAGATTAAATGGAAGGACGCACAGGATTTCTGGTCTGGGGAACACAGGATAATTAGCACACAAGCTGTCAATGGAGTCACTGGTGTAGGATTTGTAATGAACAAGAAAGCAGGGAAACGGGCGAGTTATTATGAACAGTTTAGTGACAGGATTATTTTGATGAGGTTAGAAACTAAGCCCGTCCCAACCACATTAGTACAAGTATATATGCCAACGTCACAGGAAGATGACGAAGAAATAGAAAAAATATACGCTGAAATTGAAGAATTAATCCAATATGTGAAAGGGGAGGAAAATCTAATAATCATGGGTGATTGGAATGCGATAGTGGGAGAAGGAAAAGAGGGGAATACTGTAGGAAGTTTTGGTCTAGGAGAAAGAAATGAGCGAGGAAGCAGGTTGCTAGAATTTTGTGAAAGATATAAGCTAGTAGTGGCGAACACACTGTTTAAGAACCATGCAAGAAGAATATACACCTGGAAACGTCCTGGGGATACAGGCAGATATCAGCTGGATTATATCATGGTCAAACAGAGATTCAGGAATCAAGTTCTAGACTGTAAAGCGTACCCAGGAGCAGACATAGACTCGGACCATAATTTGATAGTAATGAAGTGCAGGCTGAAATTCAAGCGAATAAGGAAGCAGTATAAGCAGAACAGACTGGAAGTGAATAAACTGAAACAATCTAGCACAAGAGAAAATTTTGCAGAAATGGTAGACTTAGGTCTAAGAATTAACTGTGAAAGGAGCTCAACCGAGGACGAATGGAATGCATTAAAGACCGAAATAATGAAAGCTGGCAAAGAAACCTTAGGCTTTAGGGAACATGCTGCCCGAAAACCTTGGATCACAGAAGAAATTTTGCAGCTGATGGATCAGAGAAGAAGGTACAAACATGCTCAGGATGAAGCAGGAAGAGAGCAGTATAGGCAATTTAGAAATCAAATAAATAGGAAATGCAAAATAGCAAAAGAAAAATGGCTACAAGAAAAGTGTGAAGAAGTAGAAAAGGAAATGGTCGTAGGTAAAGTAGATGTTGCATATAGAAAGATCAAACAGAATTTTGGAGAAATGAAGAAAAGAGGTATGAACATTAAAACTGCCGATGGGAAACCTCTTTTAAGCTCAGAAGATAGAGCTAACCGATGGAAGGAATACGTTGAGAAACTGTATGATGGAGACGACTTGAACAATAGTGTATTAGAAAAGTAAGGCGATGTCGACATTGATGACTTAGGAGATCCTGTTTTGAGGACAGAATTTAATAAAGCTCTGAATGACTTGAAAGCAAATAAGGCAGTTGGAATTGATGAGATCCCTGCAGAACTTCTTAAATCTCTAGGAGAGGAAGGAATCGAAAGATTATTCAAGCTGATATCAAAAGTTATGAAACAGGAGAAATTCCAACTGATTTTAATAAAAATATCATCTTCACACTTGCAAAGAAAGCACAAGCCGACAAATGTGAGAATTATCGCACCATTAGTCTAACATCACATGCTTCAAAACTACTGACCAGAATAATATACAGAAGGATGGAAAGGGTTGTAGAAGAGATGGTAGGTGAAGATCAATTTGGGTTTAGGAAAAATCGCGGTACAAGGGAAGCAATTCTGTCTTTAAGATTAATACTTGAAGGGCGGATGAAGAAAAACAAAGATACTTTTATGGCATTTGTTGATTTAGAAAAAGCTTTTGATAATGTTAGGTGGGACAAGATGTTCAAAATTTTAAAGAAGTCAGGTCTGAAGTATCGAGATAGAAGAATATTCTATAAACTATATAAGAATCAAGTGGCTGTAATAAAAGTAGAGAATCACGAGAGACATGCATCAGTTAAAAAGGGTGTGAGACAAGGTTGTAGTCTATCCCCGTTAATATTCAACTTGTATGTAGAAGAAGCAATGAAGAAAGTCAAAGAAAAATTTCCATGTGGCGTAAGTTTCCAGGGAGAAAAAATCAGTATGCTACGATTTGCTGATGACATTGTCTTATTAGCAGAGAGGGCTGAGGATATTGAGAAGTTATTGAATGGAATGAACAAAATACTGAAGAAAGATTTTGGACTGAATATAAATCAAAGTAAAACAAAAGTAATGAAATGCAGCAGAAATGATACCAATACTAGCAGATTAAATATAAAAATAGGATCTGATGCAATAGGAGAAGTGAGTGAGTTCTGTTACTTAGGAAGCAAAATTACAACCGATGGCCGAAGCAGGAATGATGTTAAAAGCAGAATAGCACTAGCAAAAGAGCCTTCATGAAAAAGAGAAACCTTTTAGTTTCAAATATTGATCTAGGAATTAGAAAGAACTTCTTAAAACTCTATGTGTGGAGCACAGCACTTTATGGTAGCGAAACATGGACTTTAGGAATACCGGAAAGAAAGAAACTTGAAGCATTTGAAATTTGGTGCTACAGAAGAATGCTGAAAATTAGGTGGACAGACAAAGTAAGAAATGAATGAGTTTTGGAAATGATGGGTGAGAAAAGAAGTTTATGGAAGAAGCTTACAGGAAGAAGAGACAGGCTGGTAGGTCATATTTTGAGACATGATGGGTTGGTTAATTTGTTAGTGGAGGGAACAGTTGAAGGTAAGAACTGTAGAGGTAGACAGAGATTAGAATATATGAAGCAGATAATTGAGGATGTGGGTTGTAGGGGGTATGTGGAAATGAAGAGGTTAGCACAGGATAGGAAGGGATGGAGGATTGCATCAAACCAGTCTAAAGACTGACGACAGCAAAAAAAAAAAAAAAAAAAAAAAAAATAGCACCTTCAGACAATTTCTTGTACAGTGGCACACAAGACTCAGGCTATATAACATCCTGACTAAACCTACTCTACTGTATGGCTGTGAGGCCGGGCACTCCGCTATGGTGATGAGCGGAGGATAATGGCAGCTGAGATGCGATTCATGAGAAGAACAGCTGGCTGCACATTACAAGACAGAAAGAGATCTGATGAAATCTCTTAAACCAGTTCTCCAAACCGTGCTAACCTACAGATCTTGGACAGACTATGTACTAAGGATGAAGACATACCGGATCCCACGAAAAATTCTCAAATACCATTCCAGAAGCAGGAGAGATGAAGGAAGACCACCAAGAAGATGGATTGAAACCATAACAGGCTACCACTGGATAGGAAGGAAAGGAAGAAGAGAAAGAATAAGAAAAAGCATAAAGGGACTGCTGCAGATAATAATACTAAGGATGTCTTAAACATAGCAAAATGTGCTATTGTACTTTATCTTGAAACGTTATTTAAACAGAATTCGGATAATGTTTTGCTTACTAGAGTACTGCAAAAGTTTATCTCAAAATTCTTGCATATACACCACAAACTTAAATGACATCATATTTTTGCCTACAACCATTTTCTTTTGCCACTGGCATATTGCCATCGCTTGCTTATAATTAATGTGAAAATAATTGCTCTATAATTTTTAACTCTTACTGTTGCACCTGCTTTATGGACAGGTAGTACACCGTTTGAGTCCTTTCGTAAGCAGCACAACTCCAGACACAATATAAATAATGTAAGGTACAATGTAGAATCCTGCTATCTTTAATACATCTGTAGTAATATTATCTACACCGGCTCCTTTGAGTGTCTGTGTGTTTTTTCCCCCTTTTTTCTTTGCTTCCTTAGTTCCTTTATGGATTTCTCAAGATTGCACTTTTTGTAGTTTGTTTACGTCTATTTATTGTCAGGGTCATAATGGACATGTAGGTTTACTAAAAGGAAATTAAAATATTTTACTAGAATTCATTTCAGTAGCGAGCAGGCCAGTCTTCACAAGCGCCGATCTGAGTGCAGTATTGTTTGTTACGAATGTGCTGAGACGCTGACATCGATCAATATTACTAGTTGGAACTGACTCCCCGACGTCAATAAAGTTCACCTTCGAAGTAACAATGAATTATTAGCTCTCAGTCTGCGGGCAGTCATGGACGAGCAGATAGCTCATTTTCTGCGGGTAGCTTCCATCAGCCAGTATGGGTTTCTAACAGTAAAACCGACTCTCTTTGCTCAAGTCTGTTCACCATGTAGGCCCTGTAAGATAATGGGGGCGGCATACCATCAGCCACTTAGCTTGCCATCCAATCATACAACAATTCATTAGTCTACGAGTTATTACTCAGTCAGATGCAATTAGCATATCATATAGGTACTGTCGGGAGGATCCTCACAGTCGTGTTATCGGCTGTATGTTCACGGCTTTCAATGACCATTAAATGGGATCTCATAACCATTAGATGCCTTTTATTATTCATAATATGATAGAATATCAGCTGGTCATCTAACACCATAACACCCTTCCCCTATCCTGGTTGCTGAACTTAATAATCGGCTGGTGTCATATTATTCCTGATGAAATACATCTTATCAATTAGACCACAAGACGCAAGAGCTCAAGGCCAACAAGATAGCAGAGATTTCTGCAGCTGCAAGAATGCCACGAGGTTAGTTAAACTCTCCTTTAGAGTCCCCCACAGTTAAAGTCCACAACAAATCCAAATATACCCCTCAGCTACCCTGTGAGTCAGATAGCACTTTTACATTATAGTAGACTTGAGCATAATAGTTTGCGACTGGGAGTGCTCAGTTTAATCCACAGCTCCTTCACGAACTAGGTCACTCTTTTGTTCGTTAGCTCCATCTCAAATTCCAGGTTCAGAGAAAAAGATCATTCGTTAGCTTCGCTACCGCTAATGCATGCACTATTTTGTTTGTTATGGCAGTTTTATTAGGACATTACTTAATCGTTTTTTGTCATTCCTAAATGGGATTTAGTATGACGTTCTTAACAAAAGTTGTTACTTAATAATAGCCCTTTCAAATGACATTAACATGATCAGTGGCCACCGATAAAACTAGGTGCTCATTGTCCTTTGCACAAATGGGTAAAATCGAGCGTTCAACTGTTCTGTTTTTACTTTAGATACATTCCTAGCATATTAATATTTAAATGGATTTATTTATTAGTTCATTGAAGAAACATTACTTATAAAATATTATAAATGGGTTTATTTTATAAATTAAAGTAGCCTTTCATAAATAATTTTTATAAAGGTTTGGAGGTAAAGAATTCCCTTTAGCAACCATCTTGACAACATGTTTATTTGTTCAGCGTTTCAGACTGGTGGTCTAGAAATGTATTAGTTCATTGTTGGAAGCCTGCTGCATTTTACGATGCTGAAATAATATTTTCCGACTCGGATGTGGTTTAATTCGAGTTTAAATTACATACTAATCGGTGGTTGTCTTTCAATCATTAAGAGGATCATAGTGTGTTTTATTTTCATATGCCAGGTTATATTTCTGTTTGAGCCTCCTGCAACACTTATTAATGTTTTTTTTTTTTTTTTTTTTTTTTTTTTTTTTATCTGTCTCTTCAGTGAAATTTGTCCACAGGGAACTATGTTTCTTTTTTGACAACATCGTATTAAATAATCTAAAACAAAACATATTAACACTATAATCAAACTGATATTCTATTACCTAGCAGTTATTATTTTATCACATGTCAATTATTATTTATGAAATTTTTAAATATTTCTCTGGTTAGAAAGTAAGGGTGTTTTCTTACAATGTGACTCTAAATATTTAAATGAAATAATGAATGTTGAAACTTTTAAGTGAGAAGAATTATTTATTTTGCACATATATAAAATCAAAACTCAAAAAAATAAGAAGAGAGAAACAAAAATAATTACTACCACTAGACTACTTACAACAGGAATTACAAGAAAAACATGAATGACTGCAATAATAACCACTTGATTTTATACAACATTATTCCCCTACCTACTCACTACCGCCACTGGGCCACCTGTGTGTTACACAACACACATTGTGTTGCTCCAAGGCACTGGCAGGCAAGTCCTGTAATGCACTTATGCAGTCTCCCTCAGACAGGTATCCCTCAAGACAGGTATCTCCCCCCCCAGCATTGCCAAATTCTGAAATACTGTCCCAAGTTGCCGAGTGTTACTCATATTCACTTGGAAGCTGTTCTTCCTTTTAAAATTTAATTAAACCGAATTAGTTGTGGAAAGTGGTGGCAACAACGAAAGTGCATCAATTTCCAGTGAACTGGAAGTCATTGAGCGATTATTTTATTAGTAAGGAGAGTATTATCCAACACACATTCAAGATATTTTGACGATGAATGAAACTGATGGAGACACAAAAGTTAAAATGTTTTTGAATTTTGAGAGCCATTTTTTACATAACTTTCGCAAAGCTGTTAAACAACTTGAAGGTAATAAAGAGAAATATTACATTATGTCAACTTTAGAATCAGCACTACAAAAATGTAAAAGAGACCATTTCTTTTGTTAAGAAAACAAGAGAAAGTCCTTAGAAGTCAAATTCTCCACAGAAAGTGATAATATTAAAAATAATTTTCTAGAATTCGTTGATAAATGTTTGGAGTATCTTAATAAATGGTTAGATTTTAATTAAAGTAAAATACAAAAATTAAATTTAAAAATCAAGGTTTAATTTGATGGCTGTAGACAATATTAGAAGTTCTAAATTACAAACAAAAATCGAAGTGAATTAAATTTACTATGAAATAACAATATTACATTAAATCTAGGTAAAAGTAAGAAAAGTAGACTACCGCATTAATAAAAAAAATGAACTTTTGATCTACATTATTTAAACAATTCAATGCGATAAAGCATATGACAATTTAACCGTAGAAACAAAAGTACAGAGAAGTATAGTTTAAAAAATAAAATAGTAAAAACCTACATTTTTCCTTTTCTACTCTTTCATAAAATATTATATTTTTGAAGTGTATTATTATTATTACTCTGCGATTCACTAAAAGTGTTTGGCGGAGGGTGTATTGCACCTTTCCGAAAGGGTAATAGTTTGGAAGGGATATACAGGATATGGCAGGAGGCGCCCATGGGCTATTGTGAGGAACCATCCCAGCATTCACCTGGAGTGATCTGGGAAAACCATAGAAAACCCAGATCCGGTTGGCCAGAGTGCTTTATCAAAAGCTACTCCTGTCGGATTTTAAGTTTACTCACCCGGCAAATCCTTTCTATTCCATTCCCTAATCGCTCGTAGAAAAAATGAGTACAGAAATGAATCAGTTCTGGCCCTGATTTCTCTTACCTTATTTTCACAGTCATTCTGAGATACTAATGTTGCTGGTAGCAATATCTGTTTGCTGTCATTCTGAAATATGTCAGTCGTGAATTTTTCAATTAGCTTCTATTGAGAGCAACGCCTTCAGTGTTCCAGGTCTTCCCAACATAACTCCTTCAACATCACACTTATGCTGTTCCTCCAACTATATATACTTGTCACGAATCATGTGGCTCTTATTTGGACCTTCTCTAATGCCTCAATTTACCCCGTTTTGATGGGGACCCCATACAAAACAACAATATTCTAAGTGAGGATGCACAAGTGACTTGTATGTAATCGATTTAACTTCCGAAGGGCATTGTTTTAAATCATGACCTAGAAATTGAAGCATACGATTTGCTTTCTCAGTTACAATCTCGATATGCTCACTCCACAACAAATTATTAAAATTGTTACCCCTAGGTATTTAGCGGAATGTACCATTCTAAGGACAGTACCATTAACTGTATATTCAGAGCTAAATGGTGTCACTGTTTTACTTACACACATGACTTGAGACTTCTGCAATAATTATTAATGTTGAACAGTTTTTTTTCTTTTCTTTTATATCTGTCTCTTCAGTGAAATGTGTCCAGAGGGAATTATGTTTCTGTTTATATGACATAGTAATAAATAAACTAAAATTAAAGTTGGTCTTCGGAAAAGGATAGAACAAACTAAGGAGCTGTTACCAATGTGATATATGGCTATCTGGAAAAGTGTGTATAAATATAGAAACTATGAAGATGGATCAAATATAAATCATCCTTTACAAAGAAAAAAAAAATCAAAATTAATTATAATTTAAAATTTTCTACATAGTTTCCATCTTATCTATGCACTTCCTTTAATGGTATGTTAACTTTTAAATTCCAGAATCATAAACAGTCACAGGCATGTACCAAACAAATTGCACACAAACTGCTACACCTTCTTGTTTGTTGTGAAGTGCTGTCTACCTAGAGGTACCTCAAGAGTTCCAAATATATGAGAGTCACATGATGTCAGTTCTGGGCTGTAGAGTGGATGTTCTAGGACTGTCCAGTCAATATGTGAAATTTTGTTTGTTTCTGCTGCAGGGTGGGATCTCACATTGTCATTGAAAAGCACGCTTCGACGTTCTTGAAGAAAGTTGACAAGCAAAATGCCTTTACAGTCCCAGAAAACCTTACCCAAGACCTTCCCTGCAGACAACTGCATCTTCACTTTCAGCAGTGCACCTTTCCTAGTCTTCCACCACTCCACATTGGTCCACTTCAAATCAGGAGTGTAATGATGGACCAAGTATAACCACAAATGACAATTTCTTCCCAAAAAGCATCACCTTCCTCTTGTATCTCATTAGGAGCCTTCAAGAAATTTCAAACCACGCTGCTTTCTGTTCTGCATTCAGGAACTATTGAAAAACATTGAATCAACACTTTTTGGAATCTCGACTCATTGTGAATGATTGACTGCACACTCCCATAGCTGATCAGAAGTTCCTAAGAGATTTTAAGAATACTTATGCATCAATGAGTTCTCGAGCAGCCTTGATGTGATGCTGGTGCTGAGACAGCAAGGGTGGGCAATGTTTTCAACATCCTCCCATCCATTCTTAAATTTTGTTCACTGTTTTACCCAAGTTCATGAAAGGATTCTTTCTTTTAACTGTGGGAGTAACCAGGGTCAAATTTCAGTAGCAATTACATTTTCGTTGGTGAGAAAATTTATAACACATTGTACAAATGCGGGTTGTATATCTTTCTCTCCAATCATGATTGTTATTGAAAATAAGAAACACATGGTGCAGTTTAAAATGGCTCACTTATATTTCATCCACCCTTGTAGTACTGGTATTTTGTAAATTAGTACAAAATATAGCAAGTAATACTGGACATTAAATGTTTGTAATTAACCCTGTATATTATAAGTTCCTAGGGTGTAAGGGTTTGGGAGAGACTACAATAGCCTTTTCCAAAACCAAATGTCAACCTCTCCTTCACATGATGCAGCATTTACACAGACGAGGTTCTGATGACTGAAAGAATCCCAGTATAAGAAGTCGCCCACTGCATGTCAATGGCCTCCTAAAGGAGGGCAGAAGAGTTGGGAGCCGTCAAGGTCACCCCTTTGACCATGGGGATTGAAAACAGCCCCTAAAGACAGATGATTCAGAAATTATTAATGGCATGGGGATGCAGAAGACAATGGGAAGCTACTGCATTAAAGACCTTAAGTGTATCCGAAGGCCATGTAATCCCCTCAAATTACATATAGTATGGTGGCTATTTCCTGGGTAAAATATTCCAGAGGTAAAATAGTCTCCCAATCAGATCTCTGGGTAGGGGCTGCTCAGGGAGGAGTCATCAGAATGGATATAAACATTTTACAAGTCAGAGCGTGCAATGTTAGAAGTCTAAATAGGGTAGGAATATCAGAAAACATAAAAATGGAGATGGAACCACAAAGTTAGATCTCACTGGGATTAGTGAGAAAGTGGAAGTATGTACAGAATTTTTGGTCTAGGGAACACAAAATAATAAACACAAAAGCTGTCAATGGCATTGCTGGTGTAGGATTTGTAATGAACAGGAGAGTAAGGAAACGGGTGAGTTATTATGAACAGTTTAGCGACAAGATTATTTTGATGAGGTCAGAAACTAAGCCTTCTTCAACCACGTTAGTACACATGTATATGCCAACACCAAAGGAAGACAACGAAAATAGAGGAAATATATGCTGAAATTGAAGAATTAATCCAATATGTCACGGGGGAGGAAAAATTAATAATTATGGGTGATTGGAATGTGGTAGTGGGAGAAAAAAATGAGGGGAATACTGCAGGAAGTTTTGACTGGGTGAAAGAAATGAACGAGGGTGCAGGTTGTTGGAATTTTGTGAAAGATGTAAACTAGTCATGGCGAACGCACTATTTAAGAAACATGCTACACTTGGAAACATCCAGGGGATACAGGCAGATATTAGCTACATTACATCATGGCCAAACAGAGATTCAGGAATCTAATTCTAGACTGTATAGCATACCCAGGAGCAGACACTGATCGTAATCTGATAGTTATGAAGTACAGGTTGAAATTCCAGAAAATAAAAATCAATACAAGCAGAAGTGAATAAACTGAAGCATTCTAACATAGAGAAAAATTTGGAGAAAGGGTAGAAGTGGGTCTAAGAAGTAACTCTGAAAGGAGCTCAAATGAGGATGAATGGAATGCAATGAAGAGAGAAATAATGAAAGCTGGTAACAAAATATTAGGCTTTACGAAACAAGCTGCCAGAAAACCTTGGATCACAGAAGATATTTGGGAGCTTATGGATCAGAAGAGAATGCACAAAAATGCTCAGGATGAAGCAGGAAGAGAGCAATTCAGACAGTTTAAAAATCAGATACATAACAAATGCAAAATATCAAAATAATAATAGCTGCAAGAGAAGTGTGAAGAAATAGACAGAGAAATGGTCATGGGCAAAGTAAATTTTGGAGAAATGAACAAAAAAAAAATGTATAAACATTAAAGCTGCCAGTGGGAAACCTCTTTTATGCTCAGAAGATAGAGCTAACCAATGGAAGGAATACATTGAGAAACTCTGTGATGGGGATGACTTTAACAACAGCATAATAGAAAAGGAAGATGATGTCGACAAATTTTGAGGACAGAGTTTCATAGAACTTTGACCGATTTCAAATCAAATAAGGACGTTGGAATTGATGAGATTCCAGTAGAAATTCTGAAATCCCTAGGAGAATAAGGAATCCAGAGATCATTTAACCTAATATCAAAAAGTTATGAAGGAGGAGAAATTCCAACTGATTTTAATAAAAGTATCATCTTTACATTTCCAAAGAAAGCAGTAGCTGACAAATGTGAGAATTATTGCACTGTAGGTCTTACATCACGTGTCTTAAAATTATGGACAAGAATCGTTGGCGGATCCAAGGGGGGGGGGGGGGTCTTAACCCCCCCTGGGCTCGGCCTCTGATAATATTTTTAATCTCACTGATTTTAATTAAATAAGATTACGTTGAATAATGGATGGCCAGATCTCTCTGTTTATAATTTTATATTGTATCCGATCGGTCATTGTGAACTGAATATTGTGCACGAAATTGCAACTTTTGATTTTGCCGTGTCGCGTTTGCGGCTGCGCGTCCGATGTTTGGTGACGTCACAGCCGTGTAGCTCGACCGCTTCTCACCACTAAACCGTTTGATGTATTTATATAAATATTGTCATTTTAGTTATGCACGGGTGTTTTTTACTACAGGATGCATCGAAAAATGTGATTGTGCTGGTGTGTCGAAACATAATGCATGTAGTGGTTTATTTAGAAAGATAGATTCATTCTTTTATGAAGAAATCTAGGTTTGAGATTGGTAAACACCCAAAACATTTACCTATACTGAGCACTAATGCATATCATAATATGTGAGCTGCCGGTGCTTCAACAACTACCTTAACCTTAGATGAAGAAGAAAATATTACTCCTGCTGAAGCTGTTCTATGCTTGCCGATTTCGTGTACGTCGACTTCCAGTTCTAATCAGATAAAAAGTTTGTTTTCTCAATTGAAATTTTCTTCAGATATTGGATGGTTTGTAAGAAAATACCTAGACGTTTCCACAAGAGCTATATTGATCGACAAACATTATTTGCCTTCTCAAATTTATGTTTTACCACACTGTAGATATATATATATTAGAAGTCACACATTGACAAGTTTCACTGGCTTGTTTTATCGCATAAAGACCAAGACCTTTACAGAAAGTATTAAAATATTATGTTTTATTTACAGTATCGCCCTTGAGTTGCCACACAGTCAAAAACTCCTCTAAAACGATTCATAAAAGAACCATTAATAGCTTTCGATGATTTTCTTGGTAAAAATAGTGTGTTGCTAACTCACCAGCGAAAATTTTTTAAGGTGCTGGTATAGATAATATTACAACAGATATCTTAAAGATAGCCAGATGTGGCATTGTACCTTATCTAGAAATATTTAAATTGAGTCTGGATCCTTTATGCATACCAGAGGATTGAAAAAGTGTGATAGTAGCGCTGGTACATAAAGGAGGAGTAAGTAATAGAGTCGAAAATTATAGGTCAATCAGTTTCAGATCAGTGGTAGGTAAATTAATGGAGAAATATGTATGAGGAGTGTAAGTGGTTTTCAAGTACCCTTTAGGCAAGATTATTCATGCGAAACTTGGTTGGTGGTATATATGCAAGATATTTCGGAATAAATGGACAAGGGAGGCCAAATTGACAGTATAGCACTAGATCTTTCAAAGGCTTTTGACAGAGTGAGCCACAAAATGATAGTAAATAAGGTAAAAACTATTGGAATGGATGAGGTATGGTGGGTAGAAGAACTTTTAAAAGGTAGAAAACAAAAAGTTAGCTTAGGAAATGCAGCATCAAAAGCAGTGGAAGTAAAAGTGCCACAGGGTAATGTATTGGAACCATTGCTATTCATTATTCTGATGAATAATTGTGTTGGTTTACTACCAAAATTTGTATTTTCTGCGAATTACATAATGCTATATAAAAGGATAAAAACGGAAGAGGACTGCGAACAGCTGCAGGGTGATCTGGACATGATACCTAGTTGGGTTGGTAAACATGAGATGAAGATAAATGCAATGAAGATATAGCTTATTAGATACACAGATAAAAAACTAAAGGTTGATTACGATTATAAGGTGGGGAAAGAATTGCTTGTTAATGACTTGAAATGTAAATATCTTAGTATTACATTAGATAACAAGCTTAACTGGGCAGGACACATTGGACGGGCAGTAGGAAAAGGTTTCAAAATTCTACACTTGTCGATAAGAGTGATGAGGGGATGTACGAGAGAAGTAAAGGAAGTGTGTTACAAAACTTTGGTCAGACCATTGCTCGAATATGATAGTGTAGTATGGGACCCACATTTTGAGTATCAAATACAGGAGTTGGAGAGGGTGCAAAAAAGGGCTACTAGATTTGTTTCTGGAAATTATTGCCAAATGCAGTCAGTAACAGATATGATAAAAGAGCTGGAATGGGATTCATTGCAAGACAGGAGGAGGGTGAAGAGGATCATAGGAGTCTACAAGGCGTATGTATACTGGCGATGAGGCATGGAAAGATATTGCAGTAGGTATGTAAAGTAATGCATGTATAGGAAAAGATAACCATGACTACAAGCTGACACTCTATTTCAGGCACAAAGGTGTAGGAAGATTCTGTTTTTAGGTAAGGGTGTCAGGGATTGGAATAAGTTACCAAGAATAATGAATAATTAACCAAAAAAGTTGAAAGAATTTAAAGTTGAAATTTGGAGAGGGCAAATGTAGGTGGGTGCATGAAAAGACTAAGATGGGTGCGTACGGAAATTGCTACCAGAGCGTGCACTCCATTGCAATCAAAATTAAATTAAATTAAGCATCTTTGATTTTCGAACGGCAGTATTACTGGAGGTTGTGGTTACTTTGAAATGTAGCCTGGACAGAATGACTGCTGCCAAGTTTTGTTAATGTATAAGGAACGATGGATTTAGTTCTGTAATTCGCGCGATGTAGCATAAGATTTTAGGATTCCTAGTTGATTTTTTTAATTTCAGTGGTTCCATATTGTTTTCATCAAATAGTTCGTAAGTAATTCGAACTTTATGACAATTTAAATTACAATCAAAAATGTACATTAAAAAATCAAAGTTATGAACGTTACTTAATAACAACTGCGACTGCAACTGCGAAAAATAAATTCCCTGGTCACTGTATTCAAACCTTCCGTTCTGTCGGGCTTCGTATCTAGCTGACATGTAATCACCGTTTTACTTTTTGCTGTAAGAGCAAAATTTCCTACTCGGGAGCTATTAGTTTATCAGTTGCATTAATTTTCACGCTTTTAAACGAATAGTATGATTGAATATGTAATAATGTTCTTGCTCTGATCTCTGAAAAGCAATGAGTAAATGTGACAGTACTGGCTAGGAAGTTGAAGGTTTTTAGTGCTGGTAAAATGCGAATTAATAATGACTTTCCCCAAACTATTCATTTTAAGATTCTTATTACGTTTAAGATTTTTACCACGTATTATGTTTATTTTAGTGTACAAAACTGAGAACTAAATAATCGATGTGAAAAAATAAAACAGAATCTAAGCATGATCATAGTGTGATCTTTTGAGAGTGTTTATTGAATGCTCATATCGAATACAGAGTGATCTGTGCGCTTATTTCTCCTTCTAGAAAAAGTTATAATTTCATTATCCGTTCCTCAGTACATACAAGTTGCAAGCTGTATTCGCAGATTTTAATCTGGAACATATGCTCTTAATATTTGAAAGTACCATCTTAATTGCTGAAGAATTTTTTGCGAGATGCCATTTCAAAACATCAGGCACACGCAGGTTTCTCACAGATTTATAATAGTATACATAGATTTTATTAATTACTCAGTTAGTTAGAAATATAACTTATTTTATTTTTCAGGTACTTGTACAACTATATCCTTAAGCAGAGTATTGAAGACGAACTCAATTGTCTTAAAAAAAGTTCTACTGACGCAATAAATGATACAATGAGTGTTATGAGATAAAAAAAAAATGGAACAAATGTTTTGAAGAGTCAAAATAATTTGCCCAGAACAGTGCGATATAAATGCATAGAGCCAATAACCTACCTGTTCAATCAGTTGAAGAGTATTTTGGTAGGGCTGTATACATCATACTTCTAGATTCTATAATAAATGATCCACAAGACCATTTGTCTCCTGAAATACTTTATTTCAACTAGTCGTTTTTGTACCAAAAGTCAATTATACCTATACTAATGAAGACGTTGAAACAATTAAGTAACTCGCATTCGATTATAAGCAGGTAATAGACGACACTGCATTATCAGTCATTATAAACGAATATTGGCTGTGGATAGTAAAATGGCAACGGAATCAGAACATTCCGCAAGTCAATTTCCAATCTAATATAAAAATGTCATGCTAAAATATATCCCATCGTAAACATATATTTGTGTAATCTTGCCACACTACCAGATAGTGTCCCATTGGCAGAGAGATCTTTTTCTGCTCTCAGGAGCCTCAAAACTTGACTTCACGCATCACTGGCAGAAGACCACCTAACTGGACCGGCACTTCTGCACGTTCTCAAAACCATACTCTTTCAAGTGGAGGAAGTCATAACAAGATTTGCGAGAGTTCAGAAGAGAATAATTGATTTTGTTATTTGATTAAAATTATTTTGGCATATTGCAATTAAATTAATTTATCTTTTATTTATATATAGGTACTATTATAACTTTGAAGCATGTCCTAGTTAGACCTCGACTATGTGACCCCCCCCCCCCCTGACCCAAAGGCTGGATCCGCCCTTGACAAGAATAGTATACAGAAGAATGGAAAGGGTAGTAGAAGAGATGGTAAGGTGAAGATCAAGGTTTTCGAAAAACCATGGTACAAGGGAAGAAATTCTGGCTTTAAGATTAACACTTGAAGGGCAGATTAAGAAAAAGAATGATACTTTTATGGTATTTGTTGATCTAGAAAAAGTTTTAGATATTGTTAGGTGGGGCAAGATGTTCAAAATTTTAAAGAAGTCAGGTGTAAAATATCGAGATAGAAGAATACTTTATAAACTATATAAGAATCAAGTTGCTGTGATAAAAGTAGAGAATCATGAGAGACATGCACCAGTTACCCATGAATATTCAACTTGTATGTAGAAGAAGCGATAAAGGAAGGGAAAGAAAAATTGTATGTGGCATAAGTGTTCAAGGAGAAAAAATCAATATGCTACAATTTGCTGATGATATGAATTGATAGAAAAATAGGCTGAAGACACTGAGAAGTAGTTGAATGGCATGAACAAAATATTGAAGGAAGAGTTTGGACTAAATATAAATCAATGCAAGACAAAAGTGATGAAATGTAGTAAAAATTATACCAGTACTAGTAGATTAAATATAAAAATAGGATCAGGTCTGATAGGAGAAGTAAGTGAATTCTTCTACAACTGATGGCCAAAGCAGGAATGATGTTAAAAGCAGGATGGTAAAAGCAAAAAGAACCTTCCCGAAAAAGAGGAATCTTTTAGTTTCAAATATTGATCTATGAGTCAGAAAGAACTTTTCAAAACTCTATATTTGGAGCACAGCACTTTATGGTAACAAAGCATGGACTTTAGGAATACCAGAAAGAAGGAAAATTGAAGCATTTGAAATGTGGTGCTATAGAAGGATGCTGAAAATTATGTGAGCAGATAAAAATACAAAATGAATGATTTTTTAAAATGGTGAGTGAGAAAAGAAATTTGTGGAAGAGGCTTACAGAAAGAAGAGACAGGATGGTAGGTCATATTTTGAGACGTGGAGGATTGGTTAATTTGTTAGTGAAGAGAACAGTCGAAGGTAAGAACTGTAGAGGATGCAGAGATTATAATACTTGTATATGAAGTAGATAACTGAGGACTTAAGGTGTAAAGGGTAGGTTGAGATGAAGAAGTTAGCTCGAGATATGAAGGGATGGAGGATTAAATCAAACCAGTCGAAAGACTGACAGTAAAAAAAGTCTTTTCAAATAAGCAACAAGCCTAAAAATCACTGGTTCATAATATTATTAGTGTTTTAAATGATTAATCTACTGTTACTTAACACCATATCATTTTCTCAAGGGATGAGCTTATTTAACCTAATTCATTCCAAGTTAACACAACATTTTGATGATAAATATACAAAATAAAGTAAACTTTGATTTAAAAAAAAATGCCAAATAAGACTGTAAAATGATTTCAAGGTGCAGAAGGGGTAATACTGTATATTACTTACTTTGGCCACCAGACAGGAAGTGAGTTGATTCAAAATAATCCTCATTAGCTGTATAATGTATATGCTCTGTGTGGGTTTTTTCCATCCTTGTCACGTCGCTGCTCTGTTTCAGTCCATTTGACAGAAGCCTCACCCTTGAATTTTGTACTAATACCTGAAATATTTAAAATGTTACAAATCATAATTCATAGTAATTCAATCTCCCATGCCTTCCTCTTTGAGACAGTGTTTTAACAGACAGCTATCATGAATAGAATTTATTGTAAAATATGTTTCCACATTTAAGAACTATGGTTTAGCTAATTATTTATTTAATGAAATGTCTTCAGCATATCTATACACAATTTTTGTCTATTTTTTAACTTTCCTCATTTTTTACTTACATTTTTTATTTATGAACACTTCCTAATGTGTAGTTAATTTTAGATTTTCCTGTCATAAAAAATTAAATACTGATTTATACATTTATGATATCCACAAAAAATGTATTATGATTATGAGGCAAAGAACAACAACAAATGTAATGGAACATAGTGAGAAACAAGACATACTTATAAGCCAGAGCTTAATGATAGGTGCAGACTCAAACTAGCCTGCAGAGAGATATGTTAAAAAGTTCTGTGTTAATAAATAGTTCTTCATTCAGGTTTTGGAATCAGGCTTCCAATATAAGACTATAGGCAATACAAATTTTCAGATGGCAGCAAAGGTTAAATCCGCATATATTTTATGCTATTACTACATTACTGACATATTAAGCAGATTAAAAGGTAATGAGAACAGCAAGGTCACCTGCAACTCAAACATTTATAAGTATGGAACAATTACACTTGCCATTTACAAGCTAAAGTAATAGCAGTGGTAATATTTCTGTCATCATTGTTGTTGATATCGTTAATTGAGACTTATGGCATGTCGATTTTGATGTCATTAGTGCCCTGACTAAAAAGTGATATGAAAACATGGTTTAAAAATGAATTAAATTACTGTCTTTATGGCTGACTGTAATGAGGTCATTCACATAGACAGTAAAATACTAAAACACTAACTGTAAAGGGGCCACAAAAAACAAAAACTAAATGAAAAATTACTGTAAAAAGGCCAACCAAATTAGACGAATGTTAAAAGAACAAATTGACTGGCTGTAAAAGGGTCAGCATGGCGTAAAGCAAAAAAAAGAAGCAAACAAAAGATACACATGAAACTCTAAAAGGTAAAAATACAGTAGTGGGATCGGTGGCTGTAAAGGTACCATCAATATATTTCGAACCTATGCTGATCTGCTCAAAAATTTTGGACGAGACCAGCTACTGTACAGAAACATAAAACCTTAGCCACATTGCCATTGCCATTATTTAAATTAAGGGACAGGTCATCGGTTAAGCTAATGTCTTTTCTTAAAACAGAAAATAAAACAATAAAATGTGGTGTCCTACCTGATGGTGAACCATAAGCATCACATTTTATGGGTCCTCCTGGCAAAGAAGAAAACTGCATCAAAATACAGCATCGTATATGGGGGTCAGTAAGGAGAAACTCATCCCTTTTCATCTAGAGGAAGGAGCTGCTCCACAGCTGAATGGTCGATTTGAGCAGCCAGAGCTTATGATGTTCAAATTTCAACCACTGTCTCTGCCAAGGATATTTGTTTTTGACACTGAGTATAAGTCTTACTTTGGGACCAAAGGAATGTTGACTTTGACCTTGTTACGGGCTAACTTGGAACCTTCATCTGCTGCCACATTCCCCTTGAATCCCACATGGCCAGGAACCCAGCAGAAAAAAAACCTACTTTCCACAAGAATGGAAAGATTTGAGGGAGAACTACACATTCCACTGAAAAAATGTTTCCCAATGCCTGAAAGCAGCTGAGGGAGACACAGTATATACTTCCTGTTGTGACTTGCTTTCATATGTGAAACAACTTTAAGAAGGTGTAACACTCCACAGTGTAGATGCAGCACCAGCTATCCAGCTTGTATTTATAAATCGCTCAAGAGAACACTATGTAGCAACCTACTCCATTAGCCTGCTTAGACCATCGGTACATTCTGCGGTAAAAATGTGATGCTGATTTAAAATAGCACTGAAAACATTAATAAAACATTGCCTGCAGTAAGTAGTTCATTGAAATATGAGAGGTTAAATTATTCTGGGCATCTTTAGAAGCCGGGAGAGAGATGTACTCAACCCATGGTTATAAAAACTCTGCAGCTCTTATTCTATTCTTCTCTCAGCTCGTATTATATTATTCTAATATAGCCTATAGCACCAGAGGAATAGCTTCAAACTTTATAGAATCATATTTGAACAATAGGTGGCAACAAACAGAAATTCTTCATAAAACTACAGAGGAACACATAAAATTCCAAACTAATCAATGCTTAGTTAAAAAGGAGTACCACAAGGATCTATTCTTGGTCCCTAGCTTTTAATCCTTTATGTCAATGACATACCTCAGTAGGATGATAGCTCTATTATTAAATATGCTGATGATACATCTATCTTAACACAGATATGTATATTACTAGTCTGTTCAGTAGAATCCAAAACATCATTAATCTGTACTTCTTAAACAACACTTGAGTGTAAATCAGTATAAAACTGTTTACATGTTATTTAACCCTTTCCTCCCTGATGGTACTTATAAGTACCACTGTATTTACCACCATATAATTCGACAATACCAGTGTCCACTGCATTGTTAAGCCTGTTGATGTATTGTTGTATGATTAAGTCAGACAATGACAACATTTATTTTTAAATTCTGCGTGAAATTGCCAAGAAATTAATTTTCTAAGTTGGGGCTTGACAGCATACTGACCAAAGTAACAAGTGGTACATTACAATGAATTTTTAGATGATAATTTACTTGGTAAGTGTCAATTTCTGTTATTACTTTTTTAGTTTGAACATTTAACCATACATTTTTTACCTATGAAATATGTTTTTCTAGTTTCTTTACTAAATAATCTAGAAAAACCAATGTAGACTTATAAGTACCGTCAGGGAGTTCTGGGTAATTTTATACAGATTATTGGTCAATAAATTTAGCAAGTATACAATTGGTTTTATCATTGTTTTAGATATTTTCAAATGGATATTTTTATGAAATACACTCTGATTGAAGCTCTTCTCTTAGAAGTTTATAATTTATCAAGGCAAAAATGAAGAAATGACTGGAATGTTCTCAGATTACTCATTAGGTCAAAGAGTGGTCTTAGAATTGCCTGGAAGAAATGGAGCAATGACGATGTTATCTAGTATTATCATTATTTTTCATCAGTTTCATTATTAAAAAACTGAAACAACTTTTGTTTGTGGGAGAATCAGACCCTACTGCAAGGGACTTTCTAACAATCTGCTGATGGAAAACTAAGAAGAGGAGATTGTGACAATGAATTTACAAACCTAGGTATTTGCTACTGGATGGAAGGATAAAAAGGTCATACATTTAGTATCAAATTTTCATGGCAGCGGTGAAACTGGTTGGGTCAACTTCAACAGATGGGCCCTCTCTCGGGTTGGATTGGTGACCTGGTGGATCTTGGACCAGAGGGCAGTAGGTCCCGTAGCATTTTGCCCATCCTGCCACCCTGTTGTTACACCACTAGTTATATGCAAAGAAAAAGATGAATTGAAGTTGACAATTTCATGCTCAGGAGTCGTCAAGGACTACAATATCTTCATGTGTGGGGTTGATACTGCTGATCAGCTGACAGAAGGTTACCGAAATCATGGTAAAGATTGTTTTCGGGAATTCTGGATGTTGTATTTGTCAATGCCTATAACATAAATGGTCCGATATTTGAAAAAAACAAAAAAACTTTCAAAAAGATAAATAAAAAATCCTACATACCAAAAAAAAAAAAAAATATCCCAGTACCTTTAAAATGATTTCAAACTATCAGTGTATTATGAATTGATAAAATCCCACTTAACAAATGCATCGAAATATGGGGAGCAGACTATTTAAGGTGTAAAAAATGACACTTAGATTTATATTTTGCATAGGACATGCAGACCTACTTTTCAGCAAAATAACATTTTAAGACTGCACTACCATGGCCAGCAACAGAGGAAGTGGCCACAAATGTTCAGCCAATGAGCGATTTCACCAACATGCCCACCACACTCAGCAATATTGGCAACCAAGCGAACATGTTGCCAGGCAACTGGCCCTTATTTCTTGATCATGCGACCATATTTACACAACATTGTGGCGACTCAGATACAATACTTGCCTGCAACACATTGCCATAAAAATGTTGATTATGTACATGCCCCTTATGAGTGCTTGCTACTCTTTTTCCCCTTCTTGAACTCTGGACACATCTCACAAGCAGGTCTAGTTTTGCCATATTGAATCATCTACATCTACATATATACTCTGCAAATCACAAAACTGTGGGTGGCAGAGGGTGCTCAGCACCAAACCTAATCTCTTTGTTGTGCATTCCAATCCCTAATGGTACGAGGAAAAAAAGAATACATATAAGAATCAGTGCGGCACCTTATTTCTCTAATTTTATCTTCCCTGTCATTCCGACCTAAATAGGTTGGTGGACGAAGTATTTCACTACACTCGTAAGTGAAAGTACGCATGTTTACCAATAAGTTTATACGAAACGTGCGTAGTCTATCTACCAGAGACTCCCAGCCTAGTCTACTAATCAGTTCTGTAACGCTTTCATAAGAACTGTAGCAAGCGGTCATGAATCGAGCGGCTCTTCTCTGTACTTTCTCTATACTTTCGATCAATCCCTTACGAAACGGGTCCCAAATGGCACAACAATAGTCCAAATGTGGACGCACAAGAGATTTGTACGCTATCTCCTTTGTTTGTTCATTACAATTTTTCAAAATTCGACCTAGGAACCGCATCCTAGAATTAGCTCTACCTACCAACGTATTAATATGTTAAGTCCCATTTCATGTTCCTTTGTACTGTTACTCCCAAATATTTCATAGAATCGACCATATCAATAACTGAACTGTTTACCTCATTTCTGAACAATCGGATTCTTTTTGTTAGTTATGCTCATCGTCTTACACTTTTTACAATTTAGTGTGAGTTGCCACTCAGCGCACCATGCCAAAATAACATCTAGATCACGCTGAATTGCTAAACAATCGGCCAAATTACTTACTTCCCTATAAATAACTGCATCATCAGCAAACAATCTAAAAAGGCTTTTCACTTTGTCTCCGAGATCGTTTATAAAAATTAAGAAAAGAAGTGGTCCCATTACACTTCCTAGAGGTACACCCAATGTAACATCTAGATTAGAAGAACTTTCTCCTTCAACAACGACATACTGCGATCGACCAGTTAGAAAATCCTTTATCCATTCGCAAAGCTGATCAGATATACCGTACGCTCGTAGCTTCGCTAAAAGGCAGTTGTGTGGCACAGAGTCAAAGGCTTTCTGAAAATCTAAAAAAATTGCATCAATAACTTTGATTACGTCGTGTGTAAATAGGACCATGTGTGTTTCACATGATCTTTTCTTCCGAAATCCGTGTTGATTTGTTGTAAGCAAATTATTTTCATCTAGGAAATTCATGATGTTCAAGCATATAATATGCTCCATAACTCTACTACAAATAGATGTTATAGATATGGGACGGTAGTTTCCAGGATCACTTCGATCACCTTTCTTGAAAATCGGAGTTACTTGCGCTATTTTCCAGTCTGAAGGTACTTTTCGCTCTTCTAGGGATTTACTGAATATATCAGACAGAAATGGCCCGATTTCCGCCGCATACTCTGAAAATACTCTTACTGGAATACCATCTGGGCCAGGTGCTTTTCCCCACTTTAGGAGCTCTAATTGCTTTATGATACCTGGAGTATCTATTCGTAACGATTCCATCTCCAACTCGACACGACATGGGATAACGGGAATGCTATCCTTATTTTCGTCAGTAAATGAATTTTTGAATACAATATTTAGTACATTAGCTTTATCGCGGCTTTCAATAACCTCGGACCCTTCACGAACTAGTGCTGGAATATTGCTGTTGGTACAACTCACTTTTCGAACATACGACCAAAATTTCTTTGCGTTTTCTGCGAGACTCTTAGAGAGAGTGTTTGAATGAAAATCGTTGAAGGCCTCACGCATCACATTCTTCACACGTCCTCTTAACTCAGCCAAAGTTTCTAAATCACTGCGAGACCTCTTCCTTCTGTAGCGTGCGTGTATCCTTCTTTGTTTTTTGAGTAATCTTTTGACTTCGCATGTGTACCACGGTGGATCATTCTCCCCATTTATTTTCCACTTTGGTATATGTACTTCCATCCCTACTCATCCACCATCCCTACCAGCCTGTAGGTCTCTTACTCTTCAATTCTTTTTCCAGCCACATCTTGTTAGTCTTGATGGACTACATGTATGACATGTCTCAATCACCATGATCTTTCTTTGGCAATTTTTTCCATTTAGGTTTTCACTGTTTGGAACCTCTTTACAATCACCTCAATTATGATCTGTCTCTTCTGGTTTTCTGTAGTATCATTCTCAGGAACTTCTTTTCTGTTACCTGGATTCTGCTGGCAGTATTACATACCTCCAGACTGTATGTTATGATGTGTAAGAAGCACATATCATTCATACAAAGTTTGGCTCTAATTGAAATATTCCTGCCCCACAGAAGCTGCTTAACTTAAAGATAGATTTTTTTTTTTTTGTACTAGGTCATTATTCATCCTGAGACTGATTGTTAGAAATGTCACTTTATTGCCCACTTACTGAAAAGTATAAATGTGATTCTTTTTTTTTTTTTTTCATACACACAAATATTAGGCTTCATACTGCTGACAGCCATTTTTTTTTTTCATAGACTTTTCAGCACTGAGATCACTACAGGCGGGATGGGACTTGAGACAAGGAATGGGAAGGAATTTGGCCTGGAATTAATTGGGGAAACCATGGAAAACCCAAATGTGGATGCCTGGACGGGGATTCGAACTGGCATCCTTCCGAATGGACAGCCATTTCTACTGTTTTTGTGTTGCTTACTTTAAGTTCAGATTCCTTAAACTGCTAATTCATTTTTTGCAGTATTTCTTCCTCCATATATCCCCAAGTCACATCATCTGCAAATGTAAACAACTTGAAGTCATCAGAATTGAGTTGTTGTTTTACTCTCTTCATAATTACATGCATTACTCTGATGAAAAAGAGTGGTGATAGTGAATTACCTTGCTGATAACCTTTGGTAGTCATATGCCAATTCGAATAGCAATCTCTGATTGGACACAGCTTTCGGAGCTCTCATAAAGCATCTTTAATTTGGCGATCATATTTATTGCCACCTTTTGTTTGGCTACACATTTTCAAAGTTTATTTCTAGGTAGCCTTTTTCAGTATCCAAGAAGATACAGATGACATCTTTTCCCTTCTCCGAACGTTTTTCCATGAACAATCATACAGTGAAAATTAGATCTGCTGATGATCTGTTATCTCTAAATCCTTACTGCTCGTCTTCAAGCTGCAATTTAATGATTGCTCTCAGCCTATCCTGGAACTGTGATTCCGCTACATTCACTAATGACCTCATAATACCACTATAACCAGTCACAAGACATTTTCAAGGAGCAATTCCATTGTAATAAACCCTGTACCATTATTTCCAAACAGAAATTAGACTGTAATACACCCCGGACCTACAGACAGTATTTCTAGCAGTGTCTTACATTTAACTACTGCAGTATTATGATGCAAATTTTTTGTGGAAATGCTATCTCCAGTAATCCCTTACAGCGACTTCCCTTGCAATATCTCGCACACATCTCCATTCATAATTTTAACTGACTTAATTAATAATAACAGTAATAGAGTTAAGCTCCACAACCAATTTCTCTACACCCACACAAATTTGTCAGTTTCTGATTCTTTTTTCAGTACTAGTATAAGTAATTTATGATTATTTGGGAAGTTTTAGTTTTTCTGTTATCAAGTGTATTAGTTTGTGAAGGTTGAAAAGTTAATTCAGTTCAACTACTGCACCATTTTATTACAACACCTTTATTTCTTACATACAATAATATCTCTGGGTAACCACTGTTGTTTAAATAAATATAGCAACAAATGTACTCAATAGTATGGAAATTCTGTTTTGATTTTTGCAATTTGAAGTTTTAAGACGATATCTGTCGTTACCTGTAGTAAAAATTGATGTAGACTATTCCACAAAAATTATATATTAATTAATAATGTCTATTAAGGGGCCATAATAAACCAGAAAATAAGTCAATGCAGATCGATTGTCATTGTGTGAAGACAATGGGATTAGTGGAGATCGCGATTCCAACTGCTGTTGGCATCATAATACTGCAGTGGTCAAACGTAAGACTCCACTAGAAATTCTTTCCGAAGTACATTTAATTGTTTCATGCTGGTTCAGGCTGCATTACAACCTAATTTCTGGTTGAAAATAATTGTCCTGACTGTATTACAACGGAATTATTGCTTGCAAATCATACGTTTTGCTACTGACTGCAGCAATATTACAACGATATTATTTAATGTTGTTGTTACGGAATTGAGATCTCCAATAGACACAAGACAATTTTGTTGTAGTTTATACAGAACTGTAAATTGCTTACATGAAATGTTAATTAAATTTTTGGAGGGGTGGCTACACAATGACTTGGAATGAAGAAGGAATTGTTGTTTCACTCTGAAAATTTGTAAACACATTCCTTAGATGATATTGTTTCAGAATATGTGTCTACTACAGCCATCAAATATATACATAGCACACAAATACCACCACAATGTTAAATGGTAAGCAGTCGCCATATGCCATATTTCTGCACTGATACAATGTTTTACAAACATGCGACTTCCAACGTTATTAACTCTGGTCCAGGTTGCATTTCAAACTGTTCACAAGCAGTGACAATAGTGCTGCTCAAAATTAAATCAAGAAAGACTTCAACATGTGGATATATATAACTCTACGTAATATCTATTACTCAGGTGGACAAATTACTAGACTAAATCTCTGAAAATTACTTTTTTATTTTTGATGTAGGGTATACTTTATCAATTAAATTCTTATGGAAATGAAGGCCTATACCACAGATGTGGTGAAGGTTAAAGGGGCATTTTGAAATGATTTGCCAATAGGATTTTGTCTCGTAGGTTGAGTACGAAAGGACAAGAAAATGATAGTTCCTTAGTGATAAAAAACCTTTCTGTACTTCCATGGCCAGCAAAGAGACCAAACATACAAGCAATTGGGAATTTGTAGGCTATTAAGATGAAAATCAATAAAACCACTATCACAAACAAAATTAGATGGAATGAGACTTTGGAGAAAATTTGGAACAATAACAACAGGTGCCAAACACTGACTGAAAGTATGCCTAACAGAGTGTAACAGCAACAAGTGTTTTCTTCCCTTTATGTCCTAACGCCTCGCTGGCTGAAGGGCTGTAACAAGGAAATTCAAACAGAGCATTGAGGTGTATGTGGATTCAATTTTCATTTGTTGAGACATTGAGAAAAATAAATTACGTGATATGGTTGCAGGCGATCGCAGTATTGGCAATTGTGTAGTTTGTGTCATATGCGCATATTTGATAGCTATTATATATATGTATTCTTTAACAATATCATCCAACGAACGTGTCTAAAAATTTTCAGAACATAAGAAGCTCTAACCGGCTCTGTAATATAAACGATCCTTGACATTGTGATGCTTTAGAACCAACATCGCATACACCCGTTTATACAATACAATACATTCTTTTTCCATTGATCCCAATATAGGAGACTGCATGGGCGCCGGCAGGATTACTTTAAGGGGGGTGCATCTGTTTTTGTTTTTTTTTTAATATACATTACATACAACACTTATTACTTACTAGCTAAGGATACTGAATTTATTGACAAGGTGTTGAAGAAATTTGTACAACAACCTAGGCGTCTTAAGTTATTATTCAAACAGTGAATTTAATAATAAAATTTTTGTTTCTTAATCTTTTTCTGTGTATTTTCTTTCATAGCAGGGGGGTGCAAGTGCATCCCCTTGCACCCCCCTCCCGGCGCCCATGGGAGACTGGCTCCGTGGGATGTGGAAAGTTGTCAATTTACAGACAAACAGTTGCATAACAAAATAATAAGTACACCAGTAGATGTACAGTCATAGCATACATGGTACCATAAACAATTGCATAACAAAATA
>JARYHS010008074.1:317940563-317963757 GCA_031002005.1 Vandiemenella viatica
GGCCATGATTTGCTCCCCATTATTTTCGCAAAACAGAAAGGAGACTGAATATAAAATGTCTACTGGTTACTGCTCTAGGATGTTCCACTTCAGCTGATGAGGCTTACGTTGTTCAGTCTTGGCTCATGGCGCATATTAAAGCAAGGAAACTTAAGAGAAAGGCAGCAAATAACATAAGGTAATGAAGTGCTGCGGAAGGGATTGCATGATATCGCTCATGACAAAGCAACAATAACTTTGAAGCTACATTTTTCCGGAAACCGTGAGACAAAACGTCATTCCGAGATGGAAGCTATATTGTCTAATTTCTCTGATTTTTTTCTTGAAACTACCAACATAATAGAAACGCAGCGATTCGGAAATTTTTATTACTGTTGCCTCTTTAGCCAATTTGAACAACTACTGGTGAATAAAAATTCACAATTTGTTTAAATGACCAATTAAAACTCTATATAACCGAATGTTTTAAAATCTGACAAAACCATTGCAACTGCACCTGGATCTGAGAAATACATTAAAAGTTTATCAGAATTGTAGATGACATTCTAATTTCCGTTAATCGATCTTTTAAAGTTACACAGAAACCAGACGTAAAGTGATATTAATGCGGATTTCCAGATGGCTTTCGAAACGGTTCTGCTTTCTGGGATTTAATAACATGTCGATGGATCAGGACTTTCAAGATGAAGTATGCTAAAACTAGAAGTACAACTTCTGTAGAAGCAACGAGGATAAGATGAAAAGTTCTCGGCATGGCAGTGAAAAAGTGTAGTAATTTTTCTTTCTTTTATTTATTTATTCCAACAGAAAAAGCTTTTTATATTAATATATCTTATGATAGCTATTTAGTAAACACAATTATCACTATTTGTGAACAATTAATTACAGTGAAAATAAGAAGATGACAGAAAATAGCAAGTATAGGATAATATTACTGAAACTAGAAAAATAAGTACACAAGAGAAAATTATTAAATATTCAAAACTAATAATAAGACTAAACATACAACTACAGAAAAATAAAAAAAAATATTATTGGAAATAAGAGACAGTACTTGTACTAAGTCCATCATTGCTGACTCCACTCACGTATGAGTACTCGCTTGAAATCAGCAACACTGTCAATGAAAAAAATCAAGTTCAGGAGGTATACTGTTACTTAATCTCTGTACGTTCTAAGGCGCTGCATGCCTCATAGTTCGTGCGCAGATGTCGACGACCAATAGCTCTCTCAATCGTGTACCAGACGGACAACGAAAATACACATGTCTGAGAATTTCAGAGCAGTCTGTAACACCTGAGATTACTTTATGTACAAATAGGACACCATGAACATTCCGTCTCAACTTTAAAGAATGGAGGCGAAGGTAGGTTCCAACAGCAACCAACGGAACGTCTTTGTAATGAAAGCCCATGCGACAACCTATAAGCCTTATGAACTTATTTTGAGGATTCTGAATCTGTTGAATTAGTGTGGTCTGATGAGGCGACCATACAACGCTACAATACTCAAGTATAGGTCTGGCATGGACACAGTACAAAAGCCTGAGTGTGTGAGTATTATTAATAAATCTGGAAGTGCATGCCAGTAAGCCCAGGCACTTGGAGGCCTTGGCGCATATGTTGTGGACATGTTCTTCCGGATTGAGATTGTATGTCAGAAGAACTGCTAGGTCTCTTATAGTTGTGCAGTGACTCAGTAGCTGACTTTCCATTTCATATTTAAAATGTAATGCAGACTTCGTGCGGTGAAAAGTACTGTTTTGTTGATACAATTTCACAATAGCTTTTAAGCAATTCTGAATCAATTAAGAAATGAACGAAATTGATCCATGAAGTGCTGCTATTAGCCTACCTCTTCATTGGACTCAAAATTTTTACAGGTATTTTCTTTAGATTTAGAAATAGATGGTAGTCAGATAGGTCGAAATCGCTATAGCAGGGGTGGCCAACTTTATTAGACACAAGATCTACTGAAACCCTGTGCGATCGACCAATGACATACTGCTTAAAATTTTGAACGAAACAGTATAGTTCAGTACACAATTTTGTTGTATTTTTATTTTATTAAGAGGGAAAACATTATACTGAATATTATTCTTAGTAACTACTTATTTACATTAGTGTGTGCATTGCGTCTTCCGCTAGATTAGCAAAATCAGGTTTGTAATTGGAAATTGCCACCTTTACAGAATCCAGCGTCTGTCAAGGTTGAACAGTGTTTATTTTTTGTTTGTTTTAAGAAGGCAAATGCTGATTCACATAAATATGTTGAACCAAAACACGAATGAAGTTGTTCAACACATTTCTTCAAATTTGGATATTTCTCGTGGAAACCAATGCCCAGAAATCTAGCCCTGCGGATGACCTTGCTTTTAGAAATATGTCGCTGCGCAGAGTAATATATTCGTTAAAATATGATGTGGTCCATTTGAAACTTATCTTCATTTTTTTTAGCCATTTCATAGATATCACTATGATCATTGATCAATGGAATTATTAAACGGGTAACAGATGGATTCCACCAACTTCTCATTTTTTTTGAAATCACTAAAGTGAGTTTCGAAGTCTGATACCACTGCCTTAATTTCTGCCGTGTACTTGTCTGGAATGGAATTGTAGGTAGGATATTCTTCCATATGATCCTTGATGTTTACAAATTGTTGAAATTTTTTCTTTTCGATGTCAACTATTAGATACGTTATTTGACTTTGGAATCCTGCATTAGAACTCATAATCTATTAATGTTTCATTCTTGGCTTGTAGTTCCAGATTTAATGTGGCCAGTTTTCCGGTAAAATCTGCTAAAAATGTTAAATCATATTTCCGGTCTAAATCACACAGTTGAATCACCCCCATCTGCAAGAAATTATATTATTTCATCCTATAGTTCTCGAAATCTTTGCTGAAACTTGCTTCAACTTAAACACCTTACGTACAATGCCGGATCTGGTTCCTTCTCATCTAATTGCTGTTTAAATAGCCACCTTTGGAGAGATTTTCCTTTTATGGAATTTATAATCTTGAAAGAAATATGCATTACATGTTTTGTGTTTAGTCTCTGACTAGTCTGGAAAGTCTTCGTCTTTGTGACAAAGAAAATAAAACCATTATGAATGCCAGTCATTGCAGAAGGCCCATCAATTGTTATTGATACGAGTTTATGCAAAGGTAGCTTAATCTTACTAACATATGCTTTGAATTCCGTGAATATATCAAAACCACGAGGGAGCTACCTTGCCACGATCGACTGGATTAATAGCCGCGATCGATCGGTCGATCGTGATCGACGGGTTGGCCACACCTGCGCTATAGGGTGCATATTGTAACAATTCATACTTCAGATCCCTCAGTTTTCCTGTTTTCAAAGTTTCTTGGATCATTTTTCTGATGATTTTTTTCTTTCGTAATCCCTCTCTCTTCTCTCATTTTTTCATCTAGTTGGTTCGGAAGACTTTCCTAGTATCAGCAAGTTATTGCTTTATCTTTTTTAACATGATTTTTTGTTTAAATATTTGAATCCCAGGAAACACTAGCCATGACCTCCTATGCCAGATAAAATAAATTTCCAATTTTGGTATTTAGCTACCGACTTCCACCAAATGTTTCGATTCTCGTTTAGTTTCATCCGTAGTAATAAACCACAGCACAAAAGTTGTAAAATCCTTTTAAAATTGTTCTTTTTTTTTTTTTTTTTTTTTTTTTTTTTTTTTTTTTTTTTTTTTTTTTTGATCAGCGTATTCAATAATGCTATCAAATACCTAATTATTGATGTAAAATGTAGCATATTTTATTTTCTGATTCTATTTTCGGGACTTATTTTCTGATGACTAAGAGTAAATTCCAAACATCCAATATAATTACCGTTTCTTGATCTGTAGTTTCACTTTTTGATCATCTTTCACATGGATCATCTGCAGGAGAGTGCTACCACGATTAAATTGACTCGCTCAATTTTTCACTAATGAAAACAAAGGAGCACACTCTTTATAAAAACCTTTACTGACAGTGGAGGAATATATTCTTGCAATAAACCATTTTTTTATCTTATGACTTTACGCCTCGTCGACGTCGAGGTCATTAGAGGCGGGATGGGACTGGCGGCAAGAAACTGGAAGGAATTGGGCCATGCCCTTTTCAAGGAAGCATCCCGGTATTCGTCTGGAGAGATTTGGGGAACCATGGAAAACCCAAATCCGGATGCCCGGACGGGTATTCGAACCGGCGTCCTCCCGAATGCGAGGCCAGAGCGTTAATCACTCACCCACCACGGTCGGTCGGCAACAAACCATCCAAAGCTAAGAATTTTATGATGGCACAATATTTCAGTTTATCATCTTCAGCGAGACATGCAATATATCTTTATCTTAAAAACTAGAGTAAATGAAATCGTACTCCACAGAACAAGTTGAAGATAGTTGAAACTTAATATTCACTACTACGACACGTGTACCATCATCACAATATTTCACTTATACCAATACCATCTCTGTGCTAGCCCGAAAGTTTCTCTCACCTCCGTAATTTGTGAGGTCTTGTGTTTTATTGGGATTGTAACAGGAGAGCTTCTCTTTATCCCACTAGACAACATCCATGAACAGAGAGGTGTACATAAAGGCTGTGAAGTATCTGCAATAGCGCCGGTTGTGCCACATACATGATAGATACTGCAGGATGAGCGTTGATAATCGAAAGCCAAAGACCGGATTCCCATGGAATTTTTTTAGTATTAATATATGGTGTAAATACTTTTACCTACAAATTCCTAATAAACTCAACTGGTCGGTATACTTTTGTGCAGTATAGGGATGAGGGTACGTACCAGGTGAGGGAAATTCAAAACTGCCTGAGAATGGTGTAGTAGTATGGATTTAGCTACTGTACATTATGAATACCAAACACCGGAACTGCAGAGGATTCACTGAAGGGAAGCTGGATTTGTTTACGGAAATTACCGTATAATGCAGTAAGTAATCAGTTTAAGAAGCTAGGGTGTGAGTTATTGAAAGATAGGAAAAAGTTGAAGACACTGTTGCGAGATACATGAGTTTGTGATGAGGCCTGGATGTATATTGGGATAGAAACTGTGAGCAGTATGAAAAATAACATGATTTCAGAAACAAGGGAGAGGGAAAGATTTCATTTGTAACCAAGGGGATCAGGGATAAGAGTGAATTACTGATGTAGGTGCTAATCAATTTACCTCAAACGGTGAAACAATTTAAAATTTAAAATGCGCGTAATGCAAGGAAAGATATGCAGAAAGTTTTCAAGGGAGCATAACAGCAAAATAAGTCCAAGAACTGATTAACTGCTACTGCGTTTGTTACTGGCCAGTTGCTGATTCTCTCTTCCAAAGCCCAGCTGAAAAGCGTGAAATCATTTCCATTCGCTGAAAATTCAAATTAATTCCTTCTTTCCAAATGCAGCAAATTATTAACCCTAAAACATTTTCTGTAGTTGAATCCTTCTTCTGTGCGTTATAAAAATTATATAATTTTTCTGAGTATTTTAAATATTATTTCTGACTCATTCCACCGTATTAAAATATTACGAGACATTAAGCCGTGACATCGAGTTGTCTTCAGATCGTGCTACTTCAGCGTGCTATTGCTACCATCTCATTTTATGCAAAGTTACATTGGCTATGATCGGTAACGCTTAATCTTTTTTAGGTGCATGCATTGAGACACTGTCTGTCATCCAGTATTTGTGATAGGATGAACGACGAAAGTCAAAATACGACTAGTGCCCTCCGTGATCACTGTTTGGAGGCGATTTCCCTTTATCGTTTGGGTGTACGCTGGGAAGTCATCCATTTTCCGTCTCAAAAACACGATACTAACTAACAGAACGCTTACTAGATTTTAAGGTAGGTATTAATACCTCTTACTTAAAGTTGAGAACTTGTCCAATGAATCCCCAAATTTCTCTTCCCGAGAAATGGTTAATGCAGAGGAACGCAGCATCTCTTAAGTGATTGAGAAGCTGTTTATTCGAGCAGATAAAGGCCTCATAAAGGCCTCATAATACGGTATTTTATGGCTGTAACCTTGTTCGTTCATTACTAAGAAACATAATACACTCCTCCACCTGATCAACAAAATTTTGAAAAAAAAAATAATTATTGTTGAAATTATCTCTCAGTCTTTAGCCCAGTATGAAGTTTGTCTGTCTGTAACGGAGTAATTTCTCCAACAATAAAATTTAAATTTTCATTAAATATTCGGCTTACAAGTTCGTCATATTTCTACTTATTACTAAAAAAAATATACGCATTTCTGTTGATTTTTGCAATTATGAAACGTTTTAAAGATAGGTTTTGAAACCTTTAAAATTCCATCAAGGGGATAACGTGATCAGTAAAGCCGGGTACTCACTAGCGAACTGTAATTGTAACCAACAGATACAGAACCACGTTCTAGTGTGGACGCGGGAAACGAACTTCGCTCGCGACGAACACCGAGCCACCTCACTGAGCGTAGTCACTAGCGAGCTGTAACTGTAACCAAACGGATACTGTTACAGGGTTCTAGTGTGTACGCTCACTGTAACCGTAACGACAAGCCGACTGTATCCGCAGTGTTCGTTTGGAGCTCCGCGATGTCGGACGAAGTGTCTCTCGCTTGTGCAGCATACTTACTTGTATATGCTTTACTGGATGATTACAAATGACCAGAAAGATGGCGTATTCATAGAATTAATTGAGAAAGAAGGGATCTAATTATTCTTTTAAGAAATCAACAAATGAGTGGTCATTACAAAAATTTCACGAGAATCCCTTCAAATGATTTTGAATATCTAATGAACATAATTGGACCCAAGATAGAACGAAGAAACACTTCGTTCCGAGAAGCAGGGTCGGTTCAAGACTGATTAGCTGTGACGCAGAAATACTTAGCTACTAGTGATTCTTTTACAATATCTTTCTCGTATTTCCAAACAAGCCATAAGCTGAATTGTCCCTAAAGTGTGCCAAGTGCCGATAGGAGCTCTGGAAGAATAAATGAAGGTAATCCTTGATTCAATAATAAAAAAAATAATAATGTAATTTATTTTTAAAAAATCATACGTAATTTTCTAAACTCATATCTGATGAATATTCGCTATTGTTGCTGTACGGGGAGTATGGCGAGTTGTGTAGAGGAGTTTGTTGGTTTTGATTTGATGAAGAAGTGGAAGGGCAAGCTACATCTGGATTTGTAGTGGAGGAAGAAGCTGAAGGGCGTAGAGCTTGTGTAGTGGAGTAATAACCATAATTTTGTATGGAGTTATAATGTCCTTGATGAGCACGCATAATTATTTGAAATATTTCATGTTGAATTGCATTTTTTATTTCCTTGGTATAGTTTTTTAAATTTTTCTTGTATAAAATCAAAGAAAGACCGTAGTTCCGTACCCTTTTTCGGTTTATCTGCAGCATTTTTCAGTATTCCGAAAGCCTCTTTCAGGATTTGTAATTTCGGATCTGGTTTTAGCTTTTTATTGAATGGTTCACGTAGAGCATGTCACTGTGTTTTTGTGTTACCATTGAGGTCCTCCACCTACAAATAAAATTTTTTGTTTATTAATGATCAATAATAATAATTGGAATAATTTTATTTTTTAAAGGTATATTTAGCCTTGCAAAATTAAGGCTTCCAATCCTTGGGTCTACATAGGACACTGCTTTCGTGATAGGCTATCAGCTGAAGACATTTATCTTCTGTCCATTCACTCATGACGCTTGAGGATACTGGTAGGTTCGCAGCGTGCAACAACCTTCACTCTCGACGTCCACGAGCGCACAGCGAGCGCCCTTTGATTCGCAGCAAAAACCGACAGTCGTCGGCTCGCTGGGAATGCAACGCGTTCCGCTCGCGGCAGGCTCGCAAGCCACGTACTCACTATAGTTCACGGTAACAGTAACGTGCAACGGTTACAGTTACAGAATGTGGACGTGTTTCTTGTCGGCTCGCTGCGAATGCAACGCGTTCCGCCCCCGGCAGGCTCGCAAGCCACGTACTCACTATCGTATTCGGTAACAGTATCGTGCAACGGTTACAGTTACAGCTCGCTAGTGAGTACGCGGCTTAAATAATTGTATCCGATATCGCACGTAACAGTGTGGCGTTTCAACACACGCAATTTCCTTTGTGGTTATCTTTAACTGCGATCTGAACTATGAAGCATATTTCATGATCGAGCAAGAATAAGAGGGCTCAAGAATCCCAGCGGTGACCGAATTTTCCATCCGGACAACTCTTGAAAACCTGCAGACGAACAATGTACATAATTTGTTATTCAATTAAAGCCCAAATTAAATTTAAGCTTTAATTAGATATCTAAGCCTTTGCACTCTGTTAAGCTATCGTCCTTATTTATCTGCCTTGGAGGTTTCTCATTCAGTAGTATATGCTAAATTCATCTCTAAGTTTCACATATTATTATGTATTAATTAAACTCTATTTTCCACTCGGTAGTCTGTGTAAATTGTTGCCGAATTTATGGATTCCATCAGAAAACATGAAAAATCGTGTATGTCCTAATGTTTCGCTGTGCATTCTTCCTGATAAATTGTTTTCGTGGTAAATGCTCATTTTCGGACTATTATTCAGGTATGCCAATGTGGATAATTGACAGGAATGCAATAGCTCTATATCGGCAAGCTATTTATAGGTGTGAAATTAACTCGCCGTAACGGAAAATGTGATGTTATTTGGGTTGATGGTATCAGTCGTGGAACATGTCAGCGCAAGGCTGTAAATCAACCAAACTCATTGCAGCCGTTGGTTTTCACACGGCATGTTTCGAACTGCAATACACAGCACTCACCTGGCCGTCGTGCAAATACGTTACTCCGTAGGAAACTTCCATTTTTTTTCCGAACTGAGAGGCATTTTACTTACAACTCTTTACCGAAACAATTACCAGTTTATGACGTTTAGTTCCCATTACTTTTTTACAAATGAAGGGAAGCAGGTTTTCTACCAGAAAATTCAGAAAACAAGTTACAACCCTTTACTTGCTCAGTTATTTACTATTTGAGCAATCACAGATTATCTTAACGACACACAGCATGTGTTCATTGCTCCACTACGCTTTTTAATCTTCATAAACAACAAAACGAAACCTCTACTTTTTTCAGGAAAAAAAGTAACTGAGATAGAAGTATAGGCATCCACACACTGTAAATGAAGTGGGCGGGAACCAAATGCGATCAAAGCGAAGCAAGAAAACGCAGGAAATAATTCCAAGCATTACACTCTCAGAAACATTATGTTGAAGCTGAAATGCAGTTATACAGGGTGATTCAAAATGATTGTCGGGGTTTCATGAATTTTTTACCGGCTGTGTATTAAACATACAAGTATTATCTTTACATTGATGAATAGACAAACTCTCAAAGTTTTGTTTTGTAGAAGACGCTAATCTTGTAGTTACTTTTTGTTCCGCCAGATGTCAGTGTTTGCAATATGGCAGCTAACGCTATAGAGAAGGCTTTTTGCACTCTAGATTTTCACGTGTGTCAGTCAGTTACCGTTGTCCAACGGCACTTTCGAAAAAAAAAAATTATGAAGGACGCACCTTCAGACAATTCCATTGGAGGAGGTATGCGCAGTTCGCAGAGAAGGGCTGCGTATGCAAAGGGAAAAGCAGTGGGCGTCCTTCTGTGTCGAAAGTCGACGTGAACCGCGTCAGAGAAGCTTATCAACGTAGCCCGCGGAAATCAACAAGAGGAGGCAGCAGAGAACTGAACATTCCGCAAACCAGTATGGCGCGTGCTACGAAAACGTCTAAAAATGAAAGCCTATCGCCTAGGGCAGCTTCAGGCTTTAACACCTGACGACTGTCGCAAACGTCTCACGTTTTGCAACATTATGCAAGAAAAAGTGAAAGAAGATGGGTTTTGTAAAAAATTTCATTTTTAGTGACGAAGCGAACTTTCACTTGTGCGGGAAAGTTAACAAGCATAATGTGCGGATTTGGGGGACAGAGGGTTGCGTCAAGGATCAAGTTTATCTTCCTCCTCTACCTGCGACTATCCCGCAACTGAGAGATCGGATCAGAGCCGCCTTTCTAAACATTTCTGATGACATGCTGCGTCGCATGTGGAATGAAATGGACTATCGCATAGATTTGTGCAGAGCGACACAGGCCGCACATATCGAAAATTTGTAATGGATGTAAAAAAAACTTGATGAGTTTCTTTACACATCAAAATAAGATTCAAATTCGTATCTCAATTGTGCTAAGTGTAGGAATTTTTTGAAACCCCTACAATAATTTTGAATCACCCTGTATATCAGAAGGCTTATGATTAGTATGAACAGTTGTTACTTTTAGAATAAACTTCGATATCACTTGGGTAAGTACGAATCGTCTATTGCATGACCGTCCGAGAGCTGTGGAAAATTTAGGGTAGGTATTTGAGGCACCGTCAGAATTTGTATAATACTGTCTTTGTAATTTCTAACTACAAAATCTAAGACCTGGCTGAAGGGAATTTTTAACTTTGCAAATTTTTATTTACAAAAAATGTCCTCGAGGCATTTTGAAATTTTAATACCTTCAAATTTGGTATGTAAAAGAAAATAAAAATAAATAAGCCAGATTATTTGGTCGGGCCTAAAATATTGCCAGGCCGTTTCAAAATTGTATTTTTTAACTTTCGAAAAATGTATTTGAGGCACGCTGAGATTTACACAGGATAATATTTACACCTAGAAATAAATAATTCTGAAAAGACAGGCGATTTGGGTGGGACTTAACACCTGCCAGGTGATCGGAAATACACGATAGCGCGAGTGAATTGTATACCGGCTGATTTGAAACATGTTGCGGTGCGATTGGCTCTCGCCAGACCACGTGACTCATAGCAAGCGGGCAGTTGTTTAAAAAGATTTCGGAGCAGTGGAAGCCACCCTCACGCAGCCCGGTCCAGTGCTTCAGGTGCCAAAAATTCCGGCACTATGCCAGGGACTGCACTGAACCGGTCAGGTGTGTCCGCTGCGGAGGAGGACATATGCTCGCAGACTGCAAAACACCACGGGATGAGCCAGTCTGCTGTAACTGCGGATCCAGGCACGCAGCTTCTTTCCGCGGTTGCGACAAGTGGAAGCAGCAACTTCGCAAGACTCGTCCAAGGCTCCATACGCAGCCCGCACCAAGTCGGGAAGTGTGCAAGACACGCCCACAGCAGCGGCAGTCGAGCAATGGATCGCCAGAGCAGCGTCGAGTTCCTATCCACCATCCAGCAGCAAGACAGAAGAAGAAGTCGGAGCCTCATAAGTTCGATAGAGCCCACACCAGCCACTCCTGCAACTGCCAAGACCCAGGACAGCGAGAAGACCGACTGGATGCCCTCGTCGACTTACTCAAGAACCTCGTCAACCACCTTGCTTCAAAGGAAGATTTACGAAACACGCCGCGGCAGCCCTGAGGGCACCACAGCAGAAACTGATGACCATTTCTGAGATGGCAGATGCGCCGGCACTCCATCTTGTGAAGAAACTCCATTCGAAGAAGACATCTACAGCCAAAATGAAGACACACCGACAGCGAAGATTTGTTCCGTCCAAATACTTGGAGTCAATGCCTTAGGGCAATATACTCCACCTTACACCAGCTCAATGGTGAGCTGTAACTAGGCTGACATGGAAAGGTTCTCATTCCGTCAGGACACATTGTTGATCTTCTGTTTCCAATTCTTCAATCTTATGGTAGCTGCAGCAATGACCATACCTATCTACGATCTCAACAACTTTTCGAGAGCTTGTTATACTTTTTAGTGTCATAGCTGGTGTAATATGTTTGTTTTAATTTTTCCACGTGAAACATTAAATATTAAATTTTCAGCCTATGAAGAACTTTTCCTTTCATATTCATTTTTTGTTTTACTGCTATAGTGACAACCACACATTGCTACCGAATAAAAGTCTTTTATTATTTGTGGTGTACATTCACCCCCTCAGCAAATCAGAAGTTTTTAAATTTTCCGGTAATGGTGTCTTTTTCATATCAAAAATTGTTCGTCGTAAAATGAAAGCAGCTTTTAGGAGAATGTCTCATCATTAACGCAATAACCTTTCGGACCAACGATTTTTTTTATGCACAAATGTAACTTGTAGTTTTTCTTTATATTTTTTAAATTAATTTTGATTCAAAATGAGTTTTACTGAATGCACTATCGTATTTGTCACCCTTCTTTGTAGCAATGTTTGTAATTATATCCAAATAAATATTACATAATGAACTGAAATAATCATAATGTTTTATTTTGAAGAATATTTTCATTAATAAAACAGCAAATTTCTTCGAAAGCTTCTTGATGTAGGTTTACGTTTTTGCGGTTTTACTTGATACTCTCGCAATTTATTGAAATAATATTTTCGGCAGATTCGATGATTATTTATAGAATCTGCAGTTTGAACTTTTTTATAAAATTCAGTATCCTTGATAAACACTTTGTACGTCATCAAAGATTTTTTCAGAACCTCCTTATCGAGAGCATTAAGAGATAGACGTCATCGTTTGTATTTTTTGGAACTCTTGCGACAAAAATTACAAACATCTTGATTTGCTGAACTCTCAAAATCTTCTATCTTCTTTATATATATATATATATATATATATATATATATATGTGTGTGTGTGTGTGTGTGTGTGTGTGTGTGGTATAGTCGGTAAAATGAGTCTTAAGATATTTGTTATTACAGTATATTATTATGCATAGTAAAAAGTAAAATTAAAATTATACTATACCTAATAAAGAAGGCAAATCGGATTTTTGAAACGCGTTTTCGACATAATATTTCTTTATCATAGCAAGGAAATTTTTGTAGCGAGATGAGTGATAACCCTCTTTTATGTTAACATTGAATGGTAAAATGAAATCTTTGTATTTTAACCCATGTTTTTTGCCGAATTTCCAACTTCACGACTTTTTCGTAAAGTTTTTTTTTTACTAAAAACAATAATTCTTCCTTTATTTTTTCAGAAAATAACACATACTAAATGTTCAGCTTTCATGACAAATGTGTATATTACTATTTTATTTACATCAGGGGTCCCCAAACTTTTTATCACGTCGACACCCTCACAGAACATTTGTCTTCTCATCGACCCCCAGATTAAACGTTTAATAAAAACCAGTGGCGGATCTGTGAGGGGTGTACACCGGGGTGCCAACTTGAAGGGGGCGGAAATCATGTTTGAAGGGCGGCGATTTAAATCGCGGAAACCTCTTTTCAGAGACCCTCTTTTTAACTCTACTAGTACAATGGGCACCGGGCGGCGACAACAATGAGTTTGACCAACAATCGGGGCGGTGACAACAATGTGTTTGGCCGACAATCGAGGCGGCGACACTTGGGATCAGACCACAAAAATGGGAGCTGCAAATAATGTTGCAAGGGACGGCATTCCTAAAGTTTTTGCCCCGGCTCGAAAAATTCCTGGATCCACCACTGATGAAAATTTTAAATCATTTTTAGCATTTCTGATACTAAGCAATGAGCAGACTTGCATAACAACCCAAAGAAAGTATTTATAGTTCCCACACCTTAAAAAATCCACCCAACAACACTAACAGAAAAAGGAAATATTTTACACTGTTATTATAATCGTAAAAAATAATAACAAAATTATAGATGGATGGAAACTAGCCTATAGCCGTAAGTGTCATAAAATGTAAAACACAAAATAATCATTGAAAATGTAAATAAATTATATTCGATGAAAAAACATTTGCCATTTTACGACTACTATTGAATACATTAAAAATATGTTAACATACCTTTTTATTAAAGTAGTTGATATTAGTGAGATGGATGGGTCTGAGGGGCAGTAACAAGATTACTGATGTTCGGTTGAAAATTGGTAAGTTTTAGTCGCAAATCACCACAGTTTTGCAAGTCAGTCTGTTTCTCTGTTTTGTCAAAATAGCGTTCGCATTGCTCAAGCCAGCTTCAACCATGTATGAAGTTGGGAATGCAAGTAAGAAAGGTTCGGCTTCTGCTCTGCGCTTGGGGTATTTTGTAGCAATATTGTTATTGCTCCAAAATTCGCTGAGGTTTTTATTTTTAAACAACGCTTTAGCTTCCAGATCTACTCATATTTCAATCAGTTCATCTTCTAAGCCAGGTTCATTACCTTCATTATCAATTTTAACATCAAATGGAAAAGCAAACCATTCAGGAACATGCATGTTCTCCAAGTCTTCAAACGTGCTTTGAAGTCTTCTCTTAATTTATCGAGATGTTTAATATATATCTCTAAATCACGGGCGGGTATCTCTTCATTTTCTTTTAACAGTCGAAAGTTTAAAAAATATTTAAAATCTTTACGTACCAGTGAAGATTTTAACAGGTCCATTTTTAGTTGAAAGGCCATTATAATTGTTCGAGTTTGAACAGTTGTAACACATTTTCCTTGCAAACGCTTCTGTACTTCGTTAAATTTCGAATAAAGATCTGCCAAATAGAACAGATGGTTCTTGCACTTTTTTAACTCGTCATATAGTAATGGATCCACATTCTTAAGAAACACTGCAGATGAGTCGTACAAGTCTACAAGCCTCTGCAAACCATCACCTCTTGACAACCACCTTACCTCAGTTTGCAAAAGTAATTGATTGAAAGGTTCATCATTTTCTTCACATAACTTCGGAAACAGTCGGGAATTGAGAGGATGAGCTTTAATTTTATTAATTGTCCTAATGCAAACTTTTAGAGTATCATGCAGCTCGCCACTCAATTTTTTGGCTACAAGATGCTGCCTGTGTAGTACACAGTGAACGGTACGTACATTAGGAACCTTTTCCTTCAGAAGACGAAAAATCCTCAATAACGGCCTACCATAGCAAGTGCACCGTCAGTAGCTACTGCAGTAATATTCCGGAAAGGAATGTTGTGCTTGTTCAAATAATCTTGCAAACATAAAAAAATTGTCTTACCTTTTGAATCAATTTGAAGATATTTAGCGAACAGAAATTCATCAACAGTGTCATTCAGAAATGGACTATGGAACCTAACATAAGCCATGAGCAGATTTGAAATTCCGAAAGTTGATTCGTCAAGTTGAATAGCAAGTTGAATAGGAGAAAATCTACATTTAGATATACAGTACATAGAGTGGAAACCATACTAGAGTTTAACAGTGCAATTTGTGCATAATGAACCAGCAGTGTTCACTCTCCCCTGCTCCCCCCCCCCCTCCCTCTCTGTGCCTTTACGTCTCGTCGACAGCGCGGTCACTAGAGGCGGGATGGAACTGCGGACAATGAACTGGAAGGAATTCGGCCATGACTTTTTGGAGGAAGCATTCCGGCATTAGCCTTGAGTGATTTGGGTAAACCATGGAAAAAAACAAATCCGGATGCCCGGACGGGGATTCGAACCAGCGTCATCCCGAATATAAATTGCTTAAATACCCGAAGTAAATAAAAAATAAAGTTTTAATACTTGTTGAGTTCATCACGTAGCTTAGCTAAAATAAAATAATTGTGATGTTGAACTTCTTTCTTATCCCAAAGATGGACCTTTGGTAGAAGAGACACAATTCGTAAATTGGTCTACATTCGTTTCTCACAGGAATAACCACTAGCAAACCAGCAATGCCAGTGAAGAATAAAACGGTGACATCAAACAGTTTGAACGCAAAGCTTTGCTCCATTATTACCTCAACACTTTGCACCCTAGTATGAGTCACCGCAACAATCCAATTGGTTTATTTGTTTTCGCTGCTTTTGTTCTTCGCTCTCGTCGTTGCTATGCAGTGGCGTAGCTAGCGTGGGTGATACCCGGGGCGGATATCGATGGTGTCACCCCTTGAAAACTTAAATCCAAAATTGAGTATATCATATCATCTTTTAGGTGTAAAATATGATATTAATAAAACATAATTAAATAAAAATTTATTATTATTAAAAATAATAGTTAATAAAATTGTAAGATTAACAACATTTAAAAAATATACAAATAAAATAAAAACAATTGCTTTCACAATCCCCTATTTCTAGCTTTAACAACTGCAAACCCGTAAATCACATTTTTGAAATTAAAAATTTGGTTTACTTCATGTTCAATAATCAATATGGCAAGATTTTAGCCACGTGTTGATCACTGGTGATAGAAAGTGGTTTTAGATCAATTTTAACTCCTCTGAAGATCGGGCCTCACTTGCCTGATACTGTTCCGCACCGTCACCGCACCGACACGTATCTTACTATTGGCGCTCACTCGGTCGAAGTTTGTCCAAAGGACACGGCATATCGTCCGACACTCGGCCATCATCGGATTGGTTTATGTTTTGACGGTGTGGAGCCGTGTCAGTCTGCTGGATATAGAGAACGCATAGAGAGAGTTCGGAAATTTTCCTTTCCTTACGACAAAATGTTGTTTTCATGTTATTGTTGGTCTTAAAACAAGTGTCTTTTTTTCCATCCATGTTCATAAGATGTTCTTAACATGTAGGAATTGTTCTAGCATCTTCGCATTAATAAATCAAAACATTGCCAGATTTGAAGATCAATTTTAAGACCCACAAAAATTACAGCCGTGATCTGCATTTGTAACGGGAACCTTCCACACCCGAATCGCACGCCGTAACCATACGCCAGACTAATCTAGAAGTACTGAAAAATATGAATTCACACACATAAAAGTTGATTTGTGTTTTTTGATAGCAAAAATAGATGGTTTAGAAAAAAATATATTCATTGTATCATGTTTGCAAACTTATTTTTCATTACACCTACATTCGGACTGGTGACTCAAATGACTGCGTGAGGTTTGGATACTGAAGGTCCCGGTTCAAATCCCGGACTCGACTGTAATTTTTGCGGGCCTAAAAATGGACATTTACCTCTGGCATTGCTTTTATCTGTTAATACGAGGATTCTAGGACGCTCCGTGTTCGAATTTCACGTTAATCTGTAGGTCTCCTTTCGAAGTTAGGTGACTACGATATAGGTGCACTGCGAGTTTCCTAATAAGAAACTCTGACTAGAACTTTGAGATAACATGAAATTATTATATTTATTATACAAAATCTTTACGACATAAATTTAAATTAAAATATGCTATAACCTCATTCTTTGCTAAAAAAAAAAAAAAAAAAAGAAAAAAAAAAAGAATACTGAATGAATCGAAAAGAACCTCAATTAAAACAAACACGTCAAGTGCGAAGTGATTGACATTTCATTGCGATTGCGTTGAAATATGCGAGAATCTTTCATTCCGGTACAGTGTTGTAATGATTTGTTAATACTGCTCTGCAGGGCCAGATTAAGACAGCGCGAGGCCCGTAGCAAATGTGAAGAAGAGGCCTTTGATTTTTGCCGTCCTGGGGAAAATTGTGGAGCTAAAAACAAAAAAGGTCGCCCATTTGGCCTAGGTGCGGGGCCCCCTAGGAGGCGCGAGGCCCCCTAGAAGGCGCGAGGCCCGTGGCATTTGCTACCTCCTGCTACGTGGTTAATCCGGTACTGCTGCGCTGGGATACTATTTTTGTACATAAAAGATCAACCAGATAGGTGATTACATGAGTCAGATAAAAAAGTATTTTAATGTACTTTCGTACCAAAACTGTGCAAAATAAAGTAAAGGTATCAAATCTACCTGTCATCCCCAACACTGATTCCCTGTAACAATCACTTGAAAACGTTAAAGGAGACTAAAGACCGGGTAGGAACACGGGCGAGCTATGGAAAATTGTGGATGCGAGGGGGCGAGCTGCCACTCGGCCCGACTGTCGTTGCGGTGACGGTACAGACCAGTATTGGCAAAGTAGAGCTCGACCTTTACACGTAGCAACTGATACACACACTGGCGCAAATTAAAATCCCAACACCCATACGATGTTGTGATAAATGAATGAAATTTGGCCCCAAGTATGCTCACATGAAGAGTATTAAATGATTTAAAATTGAAAGTTTTACATGTAATAATATGAGAATTACGTTGCTATCTATTATGTAAATTGCTATTTTTTTATATTCTTTTAACGTACTAGTGGCGTACAGTGTGGTGCTACATGACACTTTGTTGTCCACGAGTTCTTGTTGGCTAAGTATGCCCAGGCGAAGAGTGACAACTCTAAACACTCAAATGTCTAACTGTGAGAGAGGTCGGAGAATTGACGTGTTTTTAAAAACGTGCATCATATCGTGAAATCTCCCAAACGTTTGGCCGTAGTGCATTGTCAGTATACAGACTTGTTACACAGTGATGAAAGAAAGCTCTAATACCTCCAGGTCTATACTGATGGATAACAGCACTTGAAGACCGCCAAATTGTGTGGGTGGCTGCTGCTGGCAAATGGTTTACTGCAGGCCAGATCCAAACAGTGGTTACAGAGAGAGTCCCCCTCCCCGGACGATTGAAAACCAATTGCTTGAAGCTGGAGTACGCTCTCTGAACCCTATGCAATGTGTCCCATTAATCTGATTTCATTGCCAGCATCATCTAACCTGGCGTAATGCAAAACATAAAAGGACATGTGAATGGCGTACATTTGTGTTTACAGACGTGTCTCGATTCTGTCTGTGGCAAAGTGATAATTCACGACATGTTCGGAGGCGTATTGGAAACGGCTTACCTGCTGTGATTTCAGAACATCACACAAGTGCAGTCACCGGTGTCATTTTTAGCGGCAATCAGTTTCGACAGCATGACTGAGTCGGCTGTTGTTGAAGGCACAATGACAGCCCATCACTATGTGGACGGGGTACTGCATCATATTGTGATACTCTTCATGTTCACCATTCAAATCGCATCTTACAACAAGATAATGCCAGTCCTCATATTGCAGCCATCGTTACACAAGCCTTGCAAGGAGTTTTCGATCACAATTTGAACAGCACAGTCCCCAGATTTGTCCCCAATAGAGCATGTCTGGGATACCAGGAGTAGCACAAACTGCGCAATAACTGACTGCAAAAGACATGCAGGCGTAAAGAGAAATACCCCAAGAAGACATTCGAAACACTTGTTGATTCAATGTCGGCAAGAATCCACGAATGTATTGGTGCTCAAGTTGGACGCATTTCTTACTGAAAACTGTATCTAAAGGTAATAACTTATCCTGATCCATTTCCATTTGCTATCATTTCTTCTGGGTATGGCCCTGGATATATTTTCAAAGTTTCCTAAAATTCTACCATTCCTGTATGCATGGTGAGATTCTAATTTTTGCCAGTGTAACAATAGGGCGACCATAATATTTCGCTATAAATTTTTAAAAAATCGAAACTACCTAATCATTTGTTGTTGAACCGTTAACATAGGTTGTATTTAAATGACTTCGCAAGGTATATCGAGAGAAAAGTTAACAGAAGTGGGCTTGATCCAAGTAGAAGCAATTCCAGACCCAGATGGGGTTCCATCGGTGCAAACCCAGAATCCGGGTCCCACAAGTCGAGAGACTCTGGGAGAGACTGTATACTGTAGTCAGAGAAGCAACTCTACATTAAGTTCCTTCCTAAAAATAGAACAATAAATGCACTATAAAAACAACGAATTTAAAAAAAAAAACAAAAAAAACAAAAAAAAACGGCTTAGGTAATATAAGAACATGCCTTTGCGATATCTGCCGTCTTTACATGAAGTACTTCACAAGTGAAGTATTTTACTATCCGCCTAAGATACACGTAGCTACAGACTTCTAAATATGACATTGTATGTACTGAAGACCGTCTTCACGTGTTAATTTTACATTTCTAGCGCTGCTATGTAGCATATAAATAAAATGTTGTAAACGGCTTGAATGTTCGCTCAGTTTGATCAGGAACAAAAGTTCGACATCCCTGTCGATTTAAGGAATACACCTGTATTCGACAGAGGGGTTACCCCATAATACAAATTTTTTCGTCTTCTCTAAATTTATTATGGAAAATTCATAGAGAATCATACGTTTATTTATTTCATCGCGATCATATTTGCATATTCTCGATCAGAAGAAAGCATAGCAAAATTACATGAACCTAGAATTTAAGTGCTTACTAATGTTACGATTTCGCTAGCAAGATACGCGGTTCCGACTTTTTTTTATTTATTTATTTAAATGGCTTTCGGGCTTTATCAGCCACACAGCCTAGTTCCTTGCGTTTTTATGACAATTCACATTTCATTACTTTACAGTTCTATTTACATAGTTTAAACAATTTACATTTCATTTCCTTTCCAGTTTTAAATATATATAATTTACAATTACAGTTCTACACACAACAGTTACGGTTCCGACTGTTTTAAACACAAGCTTTACAAAACTGATTACCAACGACGGACGATACCATCAACGAACACTTGGACCCGTTCATATTGATTTGAAACCTGACAGTATTGCTAGTTTTTTTTGCACAGTTTTATTAGCATAAATTCGAACATGATACGATTTCATGTCGAATATAGGTGCACTGTCGATAATAGGCAGGTACCCAGAGTGTAAATCGGATAACGCGAAATGTACTCAGTTTGTACATCACGAATCTGTCAGATAATAAATTCAAAAATTACTAGAAAAACTTCAAAGCACTTGTAAATCTTAGCTAATGCTAATGCTAATGGAATTCTAAATAAGCAAAACAATTTTAAAACCTAGACTACGCTTGGTTTTCATTTCCAAATTTTCTCTAAATATTTTCGAGGATTTACAATTTAACTGTCTAATTACTGTGATTTTAGCAATTTTATATAAACTTTAATTTTAAAACTTCCTCTTTTTATACAAGAAAACTTACATTATATCCACCGTCGCTACTAACAAACCAAACAACAGTGACGGACGGCAAGCACAACAAAGAACGATTTCTTGTGATTGTTAGAGCTACAGAGCGATGCTCTCTTTGTTTAAGCGCACGGCATTGCCAACAATTGTATTCTACTATAACGAATGAGCACAGCCGCCTTGATCGCATTTGAAAAAGCGCTAGATCAGCCTAAAAACAAATATTCATAACAATAAAAGTAGACGTGTTTCGACACCAAAGAATAAAAGAAGTTTTTTTTTTGTCACACTAATTTCGATTACTATTTTTCGAAATGTGGGTGTCACCCCCAAACGGGTGACACACGGGGCGTACCGCCCCCACCGCCCCCCCCCCCCTAGCTACGCCACTGTTGCTATGCTCTCTGCTCCAGTATGTTTTCTCCTTAACACATACCAAAAGCGACGCAAGCTTCGGTAAAACTCAAATTATAACGTGGGTAGTCAGTTATTTTGGATTTTTGATGGAATATTCCCATTTTTTCCCTAGACTGTTTAATTGATCCTCTTTACTATCAATCGACCCCCTTTCGACCCCCGGGTATTAATCGACCCCCGGAGAACTCTTATCGACCCCCAGGGGTCGATACCGACCACTTTGGGGACCCCTGATTTACATAAACAAATTGCTACACGTTTCACTACAAATGTGCTGCAAAATCGTTTTAAACAGCTGCCCGTTTGCTATGAGTCACGTGGTCTGGCAGGACCCAATCGCACCGCAACACGTTTCAAATCAGCCGGTCCCCAATATGCAATTCACTCGCGCTATCGTGTATTTCCGATCACCTGGCAGGTGTTAAGTCCCACACAAATCGCCTGTCTTTTCAGAATTATTTATTTCTAGGTGTAAATATTATCCTGTGTAAACCTCAGCGTGCCTCAAATACAAATACAATTTTGAAACGGCCTGGTAATATTTTAGGCCCAACCAAATAATCTGGCTTATTTATTTTTATTTTCTTTTACATACCAAATTTGAAGGTATTAAAATTTCAAAATGCCTCAAGGACATTTTTTGTAAATAAAAATTTGCAAAGATAAAAATTCAGAGGTGGACTATGCCCCTATTCCCTTCAGCCAGGTCTTCGATTTTGTATGCAGAAATTACTAAGGAAGTGTTATACAAATTTTGACGGTGCCTCAAATACCTACCCTACATTTTTCACAGCTCTCGGACTAGTACGGTTACTGAAAAGAAGGAGCAGAAAGTAAATCTACAATTGTTAATATTAATGGCTTCTGACAGCATTCCCTGAAATGATTCTGTGAAAATACGTTCCTAAAATCAAAATCTGGATTACGGGAACCCGGATTTGATTTATATTTAATTAAATTGTGAAGGAGCGCATGCCCTGGTGGCAATTTCCCTACACACCCATCTTCTCCCTTTCCTGCACACACCTACATTTACCCTCTGCAAATTTTAGCTTTAGATTCTTTCAACGTTTTCGGTAAATTTTTCATCATTTCTCTTGGTAATTTATTCCATTCCCTAACACCCTTTCCAAAAAAGAAAATCTACACCCTTGTGCCTGAAATCGAGTGCCAGCTTCTGGTCCTGGTTATATTTTCCCTTCCGTGCATTACTTTTAATTCTTACACCAATATCTTTCCATGCCTCATCACCACTATTTTTTTTTTTTTTTTTTTTTTTTTTTTTTTTTTTTTTTTTTTTTTTTTTTTTTTTTTTTTTTTGCTGTCGTCAATTTTTCGACTGGTTTGATGTAATCCTCCATCCCTTACTATCTTGTGCCAACCTCTTCATCTCTACATACCCCTTCTTACAACCCACGTCCTCAATTATCTGCTTCATATATTCTAATCTCTGTCTTCCTCTACAGTTCTTATCTTTGACTGTTCCCTCCATTAACCAATACAGCATGTCTCAAAATATGACCTACTAGCCTGTTTCTTCTTTCTGTAAGCTTCTTCCAGAAACTTCCTTCTTCACCCATCATTTCCAAAACTCGTTCATTTCTTACTCTGTCTGTCCACTTAATTTTCAACAGTCTTCTGTAGCACCACATCCAAACGCTTCAATTTTCTTTCATTCATCGCCACTGTACTACTTGTAAACTCCCATGACCCTCTTCACCCTCCTCCTGTCTTCCAATGAAACCCATTCCAGCTCTTTTATCAAAGCTGTTACTGATTTCATCATGCAGTAATTTCCAGAAACAAATCTACCAGCCCCTACCTGTTACTGATTGCATTCTGTGGCAATTTCAAGAAACAAATCTAGTACCCCTTTTTTTCACCCTCTCCAACTCCTGTATTTGATACGCAAAATGTGGGTCCCATACTACACTACCATATTCAAGCAATGGTCTGACCAAAATTTTGTAACCCAGTTCCTTTACATCTCTACTACATCCCCTCATCACTCTCTCCAACAAGTGCAGAATTTTGAAACCTTTTCCTATTACCTAACCAATGTGTCCTGCCCAGTT
>JARYHS010008074.1:317964757-318092531 GCA_031002005.1 Vandiemenella viatica
CGGTAAATAGACCTTCAACTGTTGAGCAACTGACCGCCCAGATGAACCAAGGGATTACCAAGAGTGTATCCTCAACAACGGTTCAGCGAACGTTGCTGTGCATGGGCCTCCACAGCAGACGCCTAGTTAATGCACCTACGCTAACTGTTGTTCATCGGCGACGAAGGCTGGAGACTGCACGCCAGTACAGCAACTGGACGTCCAAAGAATGGCGACAGGTGGCTTTTACCGATGAATCACGTTTTATGCTCCATCGGACAGATGGACGTTGCCACATACGGCGTGAAACGTCTGAAGGCAAACACCCAGGGTGGAGGAGAGAGCATTATGGTCTGGGGAATGTTTCCTGGCATTCACTGGGTGAACTCATCATTGTGGAAGGCACGATGGATCAGCACAAGTACATATCTGTCCTTGCGGACCATATCCACCCCTACATGAGAATAATTTTTCCTCAGAATGATGGCATCTACCAGCAGGACAATGCGAGGTGTCATGCAGCTCGCAGTGTATGTAAGTGGTTTAAAGAGCACCAGGATGAGTTTACCTTACTCCCCTGGCCAGCAAACTCAGCGGATTTAAACCCAATCGAGAATCTGTGGGACCACCTCGATCGGGTTGTTCGCGCCATGGATCCTCAACCGCGCAATCTAGCGCAGCTGGCCACGGCACTGGAGTCGGCATGGCTCAACATCCCAGTGAACACCTTCAGAAACCTAATTGACTCTGTTCCTGCACGCCTCGCAGCGATCCGTTCTGCCAAAGGTTGTTATTCTGGTTTTTGAGAGGTGGTCACATTAATGTGACTGGACTGTGTATTTAAAAAAGCTTTCACGATAGAAAACTCAGAGGAGATTCCGATATTTAACAATCGTACCGACAAAATTATGAATGATCTCGTTCTTGATGTCGAGGTAATAACTAAACTGCTTATGAATGTAAAAACCAATAAGGCTCCCGGACCAGACGGTATTCCTACAAGATTCTACTCGAGGTACGCGCCGTATTTGATTAAATTATATACCACCTCCTTGGATAAAAAAAAAAAAAAAAAAAAAAAAAAAAAAAAAAAAAAAAAAAAAAAAAAAAAAAAAAAAAATACCTTCCAAATGGAAGACCGTCAATCGTAATTCCAGTGTTTAAAATTGGGAATGTTAATGATCCTCAAAATTACGGGCCGTTCTCTTTAACCTCAATATTTTGCAGGATTTTGGAACACATCATCTATTGAAATGTCATGCAGTTTTTGGATGAAGGTGAGCTTTTAAACCCAAATCGACATGGATTCAGAAAAGGACGATGCTGCGAAACTCAACTTGCACTTTTAATACATGACTTGTGCCGTGTTATAGATGCGCAATCCCAGGTTGATTTAGATCTATTAGATTTTAAAAAAGCTTTCGACACTGTGCTTCACACAAGGTTACTTAGGAAACTTCGTGGTTACGGCATATCTAGACAAATATGCGATTGGATTGCAGACTTTCTGAAGGCCAGAACACAGTGTGTAGTTCATCACCGAGGTGAGGGCCGAGGTTCCCCAGGAAAGCGTGATAGGGCCTTTGTTGTTTCTCATAAACATCAATGATTTGTACGACATAATAAGGGGGATGAAAAGATTATTTGCCGATGATGCTATTATTTATCGTGGAATCAAAACCAAGGACGACTGCGCTTTGTTACGAGACGATATTATGAAAATAATTGCGTGGTGTAAAGACTGGCAGTTGGAGTTAAACGCTAAAAAATGCCAAGTCATGCGTGTAAGTAAAAAGGTGACACCATTTAGCTTTGAATATACAATTAATGGTACTGTCCTTAGAACGGTAGATTTCTCTAAATACCTAGGGGTAACAATTCTGTAGTGGTACGAGCATATCGAGAATGTAATTGGTAAAGCAAATCGTATTTTCCGATTTGTATGTCGTAATTTAAAACAATGCACTCTGGAAGTTAAATCGATTGCATACAAGTCACTAGTGCATCTTCACTTAGAATATTGTTGTTCTGTATGGGGTTCCCATCAAAAGGGATTAATGGAGGCATTAGAGAAGATCCAAAGAAGATCCGCCCGATTCGTGACAGGTATATATAGTTTGTGGCGGTGTGTGCCGTTGGGGGAGGTAAAGGTGAAAACCTTTTACTTCTTTTTATAATTAAAAGAAACCCTAGGCTGCTAATTTATTGGGTACTCATAATGGCGTACAGGCGAGGCTTATTTATCGTTAACATTGACACATTGAAATATGATAAAAAGAACTATGCAAAGCCTCTTCTTACAATTGCCAACACATATTAACAAATAAACAAAGCATTAAAACACAACCACCTTTAAAAATTATTCTTGAAACAAACTCCCAATGTTAATTGGCAAGCAAGAAAGCTACACACTTGATTTGTTTAAATGAAAGTTCCCTTCACAATGATCGGGAACCATAAATCAAACACAGTATTGACATAACTGTATCCGATCTCAAATGCCGGGCGCCAGGATAATTTAAATTATCCACCAAGTGTGGCTTTAAGAAAGTCTGCCCCAGCTAGCTCAATATTTGGGGGTGCGAGAACTCCTAATCATTCAGTGGTCGTTACAGGGCTGTACTCAATGACCGAATAAAAGTACCACACTGCACTTGTAGAATTATTACCGTGACGGCGATGTATTTCCCGCGACGGCGGAATTACTATAGCACCTTGGCTATAGCGGACAATGCACCACGTCCGTGCAAGCGTACTGGATGCGTGCACAGTGACCTCACTGTACAATACACGCTCATCGACCCTCAGGTTCGATGCCAAGACCGAGCGATCTCCAGCTTCGGAAGATCCGCTCCTTCTAGTCTGAAGGCTCGGAGCCAAGTCCTCTCCAGGGTCCGCCGGAAGAAAGCCTCCTCCCGTCGCTCGTGGTTTATATAGGGCAAAAAATACTCCGGCATTACAAAATGCAAAGGATAGTCTCTCTCGATTGGTTCTGCCATTTTTTAAGCTCCTCCTTCCGGCTGTCACGATAGGCGAACCTAGTCTTTCTCGATTCGTGCGAAGTCGGGATAGCCTCGGACTTATTCGTCACCTGTGACCTCCAAACTGCCCGTAGACCTGGGGCTTGGATAGTTTATTCACCCCAGTGTACCGTTTCCCCGGAGCCAAGGGATTATACGCTTGACCAAATGCGTGAGAAGGGTAGCTGGTGTCCATTGTCCCTGGCAGCCGCCGGCCTGTCGCGACAATCTGGCGCGTCTAGCTCAGGTCCCACAAACACTGACCATCCTCTCCGATAATTCCTTTCTTATTCTTTTTATATATAAAAATATACAAAATATTATATATAAAAATGTACGGAATGACCCATATTTGGTCATTCTGCTACAAGTTGGAGGGAAAGCGTAAGTGCGATTTTGAAGGAATTAGGTTGGGAAGACCTGGAACCCCGAATGCGTTGCTCTCGACAGAAGCAAATTGAAAATTCACGACTGACGTATATCGGAATGACAGCAAACAATATTGTTACCAGCAACTTTCATATCTCGAAATGACCGCGAAAATAAGATAAGAGAAATCTGGGCCAGAACTGATTCATTTCTGTACTCATTTTTTCCATGAGTGATTAGGGAATGGAATAGAAAGGATTTACTTAAAATCCGATAGGAGTAGCTTTCGATAAAGCATTCCGGCCATCCTGATCTGGGTTTCCATGGTTTCCCCGGATCGCTTCAGGCGAATGCTGGTATAGCCCATGGGCGCCTCCTGCCATATCTCGTATATCCGTTCCAAACTATTACCCTTTCGGATCGGTGCAATGTACCGTCCGCCACACACTTTTAGTGAATCGCTGAGTAATAATAATAGCAATAATAATAAAAAAAATTGCAAGGCTGAGACTGAAAAGTAATTGCGGTAAATTTGATAAATTTTATACAGTTTTCTTTAACCTTTGAGCCTTCTATTTTGATTAGTGTAAGGGATAGGAATGGGGGACTACAGATTCCGATTTTCAGTTAATTTACTTTGGAAAAATAACACCTGCGTGGAACTGAAAACAAATTTCTTTCAGTCCGAGTGACTGAGTAGTTTGAAGGAGCCAGCGGTAGCTACGCTGCGTTGTGACCTCCCCTCTGAGCGTGACGGAGGCTGGGCGTGTCGCGACGCTTCCTCAAGAACAATACCGGGCGAGTCCACGGAGACTTCCGTCGGGCCCTCTGAGCGGGCTGGAGTCCTCACAGAATATAATGCATCTAAGAGATCAGAGATACATCCTGGCAGTGTGGGGAATAGCTGGGGTCGTCTGTGTGAATCCGGTCTCGGACATGGACGGTTAATCTTAAATGTTGTTTCTGTCTTGTGTTGTCTGTACTGAGTTGAAACAGTGTACTACGGAAATTCAATTAGTGGAAGAATCACAATTAGTCTGGCCTTTGCTCTATGACTAGTAACAAAATGCAATTAAATGAGTAAAAAAATATTATTAATAGAAATCATCACAGTGGAGGTAATGCCCCAGTTTTTCTTACACACCTACCTGTGCATCACGCGCACTTTTACTTTAAACTGTTTTAACGTTTGACATATTCGAGTTACTGACTCTTTTACTTACAAATGTAAACTTTTACACTGCTTTATTTTTAAAATCACATGACATTTTATGACTATGCTTCTTTATTTCCTTTAACCATACCACTCCTGATTTTTCTTCTAATGCCAGTTAAAAACTTGTCATCAAAGTGTACCTAATAGATACAAATTCTTTATTGCCTTCATCCAGCGCTCTTGTGACTCAGTTGGATAAGGCGTATGACTGGGGATCAATCGAACGTCAATTTCTGCTGAAATTTTCAGGGGCCTCAAAAACTGATCATCACCTTCGGCGGCGCGGATTCCACGTTTGATTACTGCTCAACTACCGGTTAGGCTAAGAATGATGCGGATTGGCTATCCTGTAAAGAAGGGACCACACGCTTGCCAATCCTCGCCCGCCAAGCCGTTACAAGTTGAAAACGCGTGGATAAGGCGTTTGCCTTGGCTTGTGTAGGTTTGCTAATAGTACCTGTGGCTGATCCGATCGAGTGTCGGTTTTCTGGCACAAATGAAAGGAAGTTGCGGCAAGCTTTTGCGAAGCGTCTACACGTTTGTGCACTGACAGCGGACAGACGTGCGTTCATGTTTGTTGTGATAGAACTGCTGCAGGAAAAATGAATAACTGGTCCAACAAGGATATTTTACAATTCGTCGTATGCTAATATTCAAAATCATCACAGCTCGTATCGCAGATGTTATCATACTGACCATATGATTCATAAAGAAATTCATTAAATTTTTCTTCAATAAATTCCCTGCAATCAAAAAATAATTGATATAGACATTACAATACTGTTAAAACAATAATTATTTTACAATTTTAATTATAAACAATAATTTATATACTTACACTAGCTGGTACCCACGACTTCGTTCGTGATTGTAAAGAATTCATATTGACAACTATAGACATCTAACCACCATAGTGCACGATGGAAGACTCGATACTATTACCACACACAAATACCAGTCTTTTGCGCGATGTAGTTCCGGCAGCAAAGTAAAATTTACGGATACACACAAGTCTTCGGATGAAATACGAAAATATTCATGATCGACCAATTTCAAACACCATATCTCACACACTCCCACAGTTACCGAATTTCGGCCAACGCTGTGATCGATGGGAGACTCCGTGTTACTACCACACACAAACGCCAGTGATCTGCGATTGATAGTTTTCGCTGAAAAGTGATACACCATGACACATGCGTCTTTGGCAGAAATATGAAATTGCCGCAGGTCGACCAGTTTCATCCCCCATATCTTCCACACCCCCATAGCTACAGACATCTAACAACCATAGTGCACGACAACAGACACGATTCTACTACCACACATAAACACCAATGCTCTATGCTATGTAGTCGTGGCAGAAAAGTGAAATCTGCGGAGACACATGCCTTTCGTCGAAATACGAAAATATCCTTGGTCGGCCACTTACAACCACCATATTTCCCACAGAACCACAGTTTCTGAAATTCGGCCGCTGTTGTGATCGAAAGGTGACTCTGTGTTAATACCACACACAAACGCCAGAGATCTGTGATCGATAGTTTTCGCTGAAAAGTGATACACCATGACACTTTTGTCTTTGGCAGAAATATGAAATTGCCACAGGTCGACCAACTTCAACCCCCATTTCTATCACATCCCCATAACTACCGACATCTAACAACCGCACAGCACTACATGAGATACGATTCTACTACCAAACACAAACACCAATGCTCTATGCTATGTAGTTGTGGCAGAATAGTGACATATGCAGAGACAATCGAAATACGAAAATATCCTTGGTCGGCCACTTACAACCACCATATCTACCACAGTACCACAGTTTCTGAAATTCGGCCGCTGTTGTGATCGAAAGGTGACTCTGTGCTACTACTACACACAAACGCCAGTTATCTGTGATCTGTAGTTTTCGCTAAAAAGTGATACACCATGACACTTTTGTCTTTGAAAGAAGTATGAAATTGCCACAGGTCGACCACTTTCAACCCCCGTATCTCCTACACCCCCATAGCTACCGAAATCTAACAACCATAGTGCACTACATGAGATACGATTCTACTACCAAACACAAACACCAATGCTCATCTCCTACACCCCCATAGCTACCGAAATCTAACAACCATAGTGCACTACATGAGATACGATTCTACTACCAAACACAAACACCAATGCTCTATGCTATGTAGTTGTGGCAGAAAAGTGACATATGCGGAGACAGTCGAAATACGAAAATATCCTTGGTCGGCCACTTACAACCACCATATCTACCACAGTACCACAGTTTCTGAAATTCGGCCGCTGTTGTGATCGAATGGTGACTCTGTGCTACTACTACACGCAAACGCCAGTTATCAGTGATCTGTAGTTTTCGCTGAAAAGTGATACACCATGACACTTTTGTCTTTGGCAGAAGTGTGAAATTGCCACAGGTCGACCACTTTCAACCCCCATTTCTCCCACACCCCCATAGCTACCGACATCTAACAACCACAGTGCACTACATGAGATACGATTATACTACCAAACACAAACACGAATGCTCTATGCTATGTAGTAGTGGCAGAAAAGTGACATATGCGGAGACAGTCGAAATTCGAAAATATCCTTGGTCGGCCACTTACAACCACCATATCTACCACAGTACCACAGTTTCTGAAATTCGGCCGCTGTTGTGATCGGAAGGTGACTCTGTGCTACTACTACACACAAACGCCAGTTATCTGTGATCTGTAGTTTTCGCTGAAAAGTGATACACCATGACACTTTTGTCTTTGGCAGAAGTATAAAATTGCCACAGGTCGACCTCTTTCAACCCTCATTTCTCCCACACCCCCTTAGCTACCGACATCTAACAACCATAGTGCACTACATGAGATACGATTCTACTACCAAACACAAACACCAATGCTCTATGCTATGTAGTTGTGGCAGAAAAGTGACATATGCGGAGACAGTCGAAATACGAAAATATCCTTGGTCGGCCACTTACAACCACCATATCTACTACAGTACCACAGTTTCTGAAATTCGGCCGCTGTTGTGATCGGAAGGTGACTCTGTGCTACTACTACACACAAACGCCAGTTATCTGTGATCTGTAGTTTTCGCTGAAAAGTGATACACCATGACACTTTTGTCTTTGGCAGAAGTATGAAATTGCCACAGGTCAACCACTTTCAACCCCCATTTCTCCCACACCCCCATAGCTACCGACATCTGACAACCACAGTGCACTACATGAGATACGATTATACTACCAAACACAAACACCAATGCTCTATGCTATGTAGTAGTGGCAGAAAAGTGACATATGCGGAGACAGTCGAAATACGAAAATATCCTTGGTCGGCCACTTACAACCACCATATCTACCACAGTACCACAGTTTCTGAAATTCGGCCGCTGTTGTGATCGGAAGGTGACTCTGTGCTACTACTACACACAAACGCCAGTTATCTGTGATCTGTAGTTTTCGCTGAAAAGTGATACACCATGACACTTTTGTCTTTGGCAGAAGTATAAAATTGCCACAGGTCGACCTCTTTCAACCCTCATTTCTCCCACACCCCCTTAGCTACCGACATCTAACAACCTCAGTGCACTACATGAGATACGATTCTACTACCAAACACAAACACCAATGCTCTATGCTATGTAGTTGTGGCAGAAAAGTGACATATGCGGAGACAGTCGAAATACGAAAATATCCTTGGTCGGCCACTTACAACCACCATATCTACCACAGTACCACAGTTTCTGAAATTCGGCCGCTGTTGTGATCGAAAGGTGACTCTGTGCTACTACTACACACAAACGCCAGTTATCTGTGATCTGTAGTTTTCGCTGAAAAGTGATACACCATGACACTTTTGTCTTTGGCAGAAGTATGAAATTGCCACAGGTCGACCACTTTCAACCCCCATTTCTCCCACACCCCCATAGCTACCGACATCTAACAACCATAGTGCACTACATGAGATACGATTCTACTACCAAACACAAACACCAATGCTCTATGCTATGTAGTTGTGGCAGAAAAGTGACATATGCGGAGACAGTCGAAATACGAAAATATCCTTGGTCGGCCACTTACAACCACCATATCTACCACAGTACCACAGTTTCTGAAATTCGGCCGCTGTTGTGATCGAAAGGTGACTCTGTGCTACTACTACACACAAACGCCAGTTATCTGTGATCTATAGTTTTCGCTGAAAAGTGATACACCATGACACTTTTGTCTTTGGCAGAAGTGTGAAATTGCCACAGGTCGACCACTTTCAACCCCCATATCTCCCACACCCCCATAGCTACCGACATCTAACAACCATAGTGCACGACAGGAAAGACGATTCTACTACCACACACAAACACCAAAGGTCTATGTTATGTAGTTGTGGCAGGAAAGAGAAGTATACGTAGATACGAATTTTTGGTCGAAATGTGAAAACGCCCTGCACTGACTAACTTTAATCATTATATCTCCCACATCCCCACAGCTATCGGCATTCGGCCAACGTTGTGCACGACAGGAAACTCGATGCTACTTCCGCCCACAAACATCAGTGATCTGTGCTAGTTAGTGGTGGCTGAAAAGTGAAATATAGGAAAAAAACACGTCTATTTTTATATATATATAAGATTAAACGAAACTGATACATGAAACTATACAGTAATTGCAGTTACATTAATGAAATTACAATATAATAATTACCTGGAACGGTTTTTATGGATTTTTAACATTCGCCATCTTCTTTGCGATCTTCATTGGGTTTTTTCATTTTATTCTAAATTTTTATGATAAAAACAGTTTGTGTCAAAACTTATGGCTGACACAACATCGGCGTCCGTCCGTCATGCTTGCTTCTCCAAAACATACAAGTGCACTCGGAAGCGTGTGGATGTCGATGTTTGACTCCACAAAATTAAGCAAGCGTTTGTGGAGGCTTAATGTTTGCGGCAAGTGCCAAGCATGTGGATCTGGGGTAAGACAGGATTAAACGATATTGTTACTGTGGTGATACGCCACCACACCAGCGATACTTCGCGCACGCCTGGTCTCACGCACCTCCAGATGTAGCCGCTGGACTCGGCCTGGAGTGGGTCACCACTTTGTCTCAGCGGTTTCGCGCTCGCCTACCAGGCGGGCGACCTGGGAACGAGACACTATCAATTTGATATCCCTTGTCCATTTCACATGAAATATCTAGCATATATCCCACCAACTGAGATTCACATGAATACCCTTGCCCAAAGCCATGTTGTCTACTTAAAAACCACTTACGCTCCTCACATATATTTCTGATGTGGTTGCATATCAATCTCTCCATTAATTTACCTACCACTGATGTCAAACTGATTGGCATCTAATTCTAAACTCTATTTCTCACCCGTCCTTTGTGTACCGGCACTACTATCGCACTTTTCCAGTCCTGTGGTAAGCAGCAAGTATCCAGACTCAATTTAAATAATATTTCAAGATAAGGTACAATGTCACATCAGACTATCTTTAAGATATCTGTGGTAATGTTATCTACATCAGCCCCGTTATATTTTTAAGTTTTCTTATTTCCTCCAGGAGGAATTTCAAATTTTTTGGTCTGTTCATTTCTAATTGTGTTGTTAAGCTTGTTCTCCGAGTTCGACCCTTTCGTTTCCGATTAATTGTCCGTAATGCTCTCAGTAAACCAGTTACTTAAAATCTCTGTCTTTTTCAAATCGTCAGTAACTTCTTCTCCATCCTTATCTATAAGCATCTCAACACCCTCCATTCCCCTCATTTTTCTAACGTAGCCATAGAAAATTCTAGTGGCATCAGTCAATTGTCCCCCCGCACTAACAATACTCTTCATAAACTCATCATTAGCCACCTTCTTATCTATTATTAAGTCCTTATTTAGTTGTTTAAAATATTGCCTACTACCCTGCTGTCTCTTAACTCTGCTATGTTCTCTTCTTGCCAACCTCTTTTACCTCCTCACATCCCAATTATAGTACACAGGTTCTCTACTTCTCTTTACTTTCTGTTTTGGAATAAATTCTTCTTCCCGTTTTACTATTATCTCCTTGAACTCTTCCCACCTTGACTCTACTGTACTTGTGCCTTCCTTCCATTTGCCGAAACATTCTCTGAAATATAACGTCCCCGGTATCGGCTGGAATATTTGCGGCTCTTAAAACTAATCTTCATTTCTGGCAAAAATTTTATTTGTTCACTGTAGGACATTCCGACGTTCGGATTTCAAGAAGCCTACCGTGTAAGCAATATCAACAGCCTGACGTTGAATCCGAATCACGAAAAGGTTCTAGAGTAATTTACTTGTACGAAGGTCGGCTTTTCCAGAGATGAAAGGCTAATTACATCTCTCTGAGATTCTCAGCCAAGACCGAAATTCGAACTAGGAAACTCTCGATATTCAATCAGACACTTTACAACGGAACCACCAAATTACTCAACAGCCTCTAATAAGGTTCAATTTACTTAAGGAAAACATTCAGCATTCCTCTAACTATGTTCAAGAAATCTCCATTTCACGTTGGAAGAACACGTGAACTATTATAGTTTCAAATAGCCGCGTCTTCCGCATCATTTGACCGGCGTGGGTACTCTACTAACAGTGGAGTGGAGGAACATAAGTGCCGCCGTATGTGGGTGAACGTGTACTATGTGTTTTGTACGAAATGCCTATTTTTTTATGTACTGTACAACGTAGGAGGCGGAAATAAAATTGTAACCAGAGCACCAGGTATTCCAGGCCCAAGGTTTGATCCTGGACAGTTTTTACCTCCCTGGTCTGGTTTACAAATTTGATAGCTGATTTTTTTCGTCTTCTTAGATAATTCAAAATTCGTTTTGCACTACCCCAGTGCACCCCTGAGGTTCGTACACGTCTATACCATTAGGGACGAAAATGTATGTTGGGAGACATCATTCAAATTATGCACCAAGAACGAAAGGTAACCAGGCCATAAAACAAACGTTAAGAGCACCAAATACGAGTTGAAAGGGATTCAAAGAAGAACAAATAGATCTGTCTGTGCCTATTACCACAGAATGCACTCGGTAACTGATGTATGCTACAGGAACTGGGTTGGCAGCCAATGGAAGATAAGAGGCGGGTACAGACAATATTGGTAGTGTAGCCAGGAGGTTATTTCCAGCTATCGTAGTTGCACCAAGACAAGTTGTTTATTCGCCAGTGTTTGGTACAAGACTGCCGTGTGGGGCAGTGGCATATACAAGATTGAATGTTCGAGAAATTTCCAGAACTTTCTTTACTTAACTGAATTTAGTATAATGTTATAGAACAATCTAGAAAAGGGAGCTTTCAAAGGCTTTTGACAGAGTGAACCATAAAATGGTAGTAAATAAGGTAAAAACTATTGGAGTGGATGAGAAACTGATTTGCTGGGTAGAAGAGTTTTTAAAAGGTAAAAAACAGAAAGTTAGGGTAGGAAAAGCAGTATCAAAAAAAGTGAAAGTAACAATGGGAGTGCCGCAGGGTAGCGTATTGGGATCATTGCTATTAATTATTCTAATGAATAATTGTGTAATGTAATCGTAGGTTTTCCCGGCTAATCTGATGCTTGAAAATCTCTCGGGCAAACGGCCGGATCAGTTGTTCGTGGATGAACGAATTTTCGACGGCGTAACGTGCTATCATCTTCAGGTTGCGTCTGCTGGCCGGCGTGAGGAGAGAAGTCCAGTGCCATCCTGAAGATAATGGCACGTTACGCAGTTGAAAATTCGTTCATTCACGATCAATTGATCCGGCCGCATGCACGAGAGATTTTCAAGCAATAATTGTGTTGATTGCAGATGATATAATGCTATATAAAAGGATCAAAATGGTAGAGGACTGTAAACAGCTGCTGGGTCATCTGGACAGGATATCTAGTTGGGTTGGTAAACATGGGATGAAGATCAATCATGAAGATGAGTGAGCTTATTAGATACACAAATAAAAAACTAAAGGTTGATTACGATTATAAGCTGGGGAAAGAATTACTTGTTGAAGATTTGAAATGTAAATATCTTTGCATTACATTTGATACAAAGCTTAACTGGGCAGGACACATTGGTTAGGTAATAGGAAAAGGTTTCAAAATTCTGCACTTGTTGGAGAGAGTGATGAGGGGATGTAGTAGAGATGTAAAGGAACTGGGTTACAAAATTTTGGTCAGACCATTGCTTGAATATGGTAGTGTAGTATGGGACCCACATTTTGCGTATCAAATACAGGAGTTGGAGAGGGTGAAAAAAAGGGGGTACTAGATTTGTTTCTTGAAATTGCCACAGAATGCAATCAGTAACAGATAGGGGCTGGTAGATTTGTTTTTGGAAATTACTTCATGATGAAATCAGTAACAGCTTTGATAAAAGAGCTGGAATGGGTTTCATTGGAAGACAGGAGGAGGGTGAAGAGGGTCATGGGAGTTTACAAGTCGTTTGAATGAAAGAAAATTGAAGCGTTTGGATGTGGTGCTACTGAAGACCGTTGAAAATTAAGTGGACAGACAGAGTAATAAATGAACGAGTTTTGGAAATGATGGGTGAAGAAGGAAGTTTCTGGAAGAAGCTTACAGAAAGAAGACGACAGGCTAGTAGGTCATATTTTGAGACATTGTATTGGTTAATGGAGGGAACAGTCAAAGATAAGAACTGTAGAGGAAGACAGAGATTAGAATATATGAAGCAGATAATTGAGGACGTGGGTTGTAAGGGGTATGTAGAGATGAAGAGGTTGGCACAAGATAGGAAGGGATGGAAGATTACATCAAACCAGTCGAAAAATTGACGACAGCAAAAAAAAAAAAAAAAAAAAAAAAATATACTGGTGATGAGGCATGGAAAGATATTGGTGTAAGAATTAAAAGTAATGCACGGAAGGGGAAAGATAACCAGGACCAGAAGCTGGCACTCGATTTCAGGCACAAGGGAAAAGATTTTCTTTTTTTGGAAAGGGTGTTAGGGAATGGAATAAATTACCAAGAGAAATAATAAAAAAATTTACCGAAAACGTTGAAAGAATCTAAAGCTAAATTTGCAGAGGGTAAATGTAGGTGTGTGCAGGAAAGGGAGAAGATGGGTGTGTAGGGAAATTGCCACCAGGGCGTGCGCTCCTTCACAATTTAATTAAATATAAATCAAATCCGGGTTCCCGTAATCCAGATTTTGATTTTAGGAACGAATTTTCACAGAATCACTTCAGGGAATGCTGTCAGAAGCCATTAATATTAACAATTGTAGATTTACTTTCTACTCCTTCTTTTCGGTACCGTAACCGTACTAGTCAAAGTGCTGTGAAAAATTTAGGGTAGGTATTTGAGCCACCGTCAAAATTTGTATAACACTTCCTTAGTAATTTCTGAATACAAAATCGAAGACCTGACTGAAGGGAATAGGGGCATAGTCCACCTCTGAATTTTTATCTTTGCAAATTTTTATTTACAAAAAATGTGCTTGAGGCATTTTGAAATTTTACATACCTTCAAATTTGGTATGTAAAAGAAAATAAAAATAAATAATCCAGATTATTTGGTCGGGCCTAAAATATTACCAGGCCGTTTCAAAATTGTATTTGTATTTGAGGCACGCGGAGATTTACACAGGATAATATTTACACCTAGAAATAAATAATTATGAAAAGACAGGCGATTTGGGTGGGACTTAACACCTGCCAGGTGATCGGAAATATACGATAGCGCGAGTGAATTGTATATTGGGGACCGGCTGATTTGAAACGTGTTGCGGTGCGATTGGGTCCCGCCAGACCACGTGACTCATAGCAAACGGTCAGTTGTTTAAAACGATTTTGCAGCAGATTTGTAGTGAAACGTGTAGCAATTTGTTTATGTAAATTGTAAATAAAATAGTAATATACATATTTGTCATGAAAGCTGAACATTTAGTTTGTGTTATTTTCTGAAAAAATAAAGGAAGAATTATTGTTTTTAGTGAAAAAAACTTTACGAAAAAGTCGTGAAGTTTGGAAATTCGGCAAAAACATGGGTTAAAATACAAAGATTTCATTTTACCATTCAATGTTAACATAAAAGACTACAAAAATTTCCTTGCTATAATAAAGAAACATTATGTCGAAAACGCGTTTCAAAAATCCGATTTGCCTTCTTTATTAGGTATAGTATAATTTTAATTTTTACTATGCATAATAATATACTGTAATAACAAATATCTTAAGACTCATTTTACCGACTATACCACCCACCCACACACACACACACACATACATATATAAGAAGATAGATGATTTTGAGAGTTCAGCAAATCAAGATGTCTGTAATTTTTGTCGCAAGAGTTCCAAAAAATACAAAGGATGACGTCTATCTCTTAATGCTCTCGATAAGGAGGTTCTGAAAAAATCTTTGATGACGTACAAAGTGTTTATCAAGGATACTGAATTTTATAAAAAAAAGTTCAAACTGCAGATTCTACAAATAATCATCGAATCTGCCGAAAATATTATTTCAATAAATTGCGAGAGTATCAAGTAAAACCGCAAAAATGTAAACCTACATCAAGAAGCTTTTGAAGAAATTTGCTGTTTTATTAATGAAAATATTCTTCAAAATAAAACATTATGATTATTTCAGTTCATTATGTAATACTTATTTGGATATAATTACAAACATTGCTACAAAGAAGGGTGACAAATACGATAGTGCATTCAGTAAAACTCATTTTGAATCAAAATTAATTTAAAAAATATAAAGAAAAACTACAAGTTACATTTGTGCATAAAAAAATCGTTGGGGGTTATTGTGTTAATGATGAACTATTATAATTAATAAAAGAAAACGACATTCTCCTAAAAGCTGCTTTCATTTTACGACGAACAATTTTTGATATGAAAAAGACACCATTACCGGAAAATTTTAAAACTTCTGATTTGCTGAGGGGTGAATGTACACCACAAATAATAAAAGACTTTTATTCGGTAGCATTGTGTGGTTGTCACTATAGCAGTAAAACAAAAAATGAATCTGAAAGGAAAAGTTCTTCATAGGCTGAAAATTTAATGTTTCACGTGGAAAAATTAAAACAAACATATTACACCAGCTATGACACTAAAAAAGGTATAACAAGCTTTCGAAAAGTTGTTGAGATCGTAGATAGGTATGGTCATTGCTGCAGCTATCATAAGATTGAAGAATTGGAAACGGAAGATCAACAATGTGTCCTGACGGAATGAGAACCTTTCCATTGCTCCAAAATCTTTTTAAACAAGTGCCAGCTTGCTATGAGTCACGTGGTCTGGCGAGAGCCAATCGCACCGCACACCGCCCGCCAATATACAATTCACTCGCGCTATCGTGTATTTCCGATCACCTGGCAGGTGTTAAGTCCCACCCAAATCGCCTGTCTTTTCAGAATTATTTATTTCTAAGTGTAAATATTATCCTGTGTAAATCTCAGCGTGCCTCAAATACATTTTTCGAAAGTTAAAAAATACAATTTTGAAACGGCCTGTCAATATTTTAGGCCCGACCAAATAATCTGGCTTATTTTTTTTTTTTCTTTTACATACCAAATTTGAAGGTATTAAAATTTCAAAATGCCTCGAGGACATTTTTTGTAAATAAAAATTTGCAAAGTTAAAAATTCAGAGGTGGACTATGCCCCAATTTCCTTCAGCCAGGTCTTCGATTTTGTGTTCAGAAATTCACAAAGACAGTGTTATACAAATTCTGACGGTGCCTCAAATACCTACCCTAAATTTTCCACAGCTCTCGGACTATACGATCATGCAATAGACGATTCGTACTTACCCAAGTGATATCGAAGTTTATTCTAAAAGTAACAACTGTTCATACTAATCATAAGCCTTCTGATATACAGGGTGATTCAAAATGATTGTCGGGGTTTCAAAAAATTCCTACACTTAGCACAATTGAGATACGAATTTGAATCTTATTTTGATGTGTAAAGAAACTCATCAAGTTTTTTTTTACATCCATTACAAATTTTCGATATGTGCGCCCTGTGTCGCTCTGCACACATCTATGCGATAGTCCATTTCATCCCACACGTGACGGAGCATGTCATCAGAAATGTTTAGAAAGGCGGCTCTGATCCGTTCTCTCAGTTGCGGGATAGTCGCAGGTAGAGGAGGAAGATAAACTTGATCCTTGACGCAACCCTCTGTCCCCCAAATCCGCACATTAAGCTTGTTAACTTTCCCGCACAAGTGAAAGTTCGCCTCGTCACTAAAAATGATAATTTTTTACAAAACCCATCTTCTTTCATTTTTTTTTTTTTTTTTTTTTTTTTTGCATAATGTTGTGAGACGTTTGCGACGGTCGTCAGGTGTTAAAGCCTGAAGCTGCCTAGGCGATAGGCTTTCATTTTTAGGCGTTTTCGTAGCACGCGCCAAACTGATTTGCGGAATGTTCAGTTCTCTGCTGCCTCCTCTTGTTGATTTCCGCGGGCTACGTTGATAAGCTTCTCTGATGCGGTTCACGTCGACTTTCGACACAGAAGGACGCCCACTGCTTTTCCCTTTGCATAAGCAGCCCTTCTCCGCGAACTGCGCATACCACCTCCAATGGAATTGTCTGAAGGTGCATCCTTCATAATTTTTTTTTTTCCAAAGTGCCGTTAGACAACGGTAACTGACTGACACACGTGAAAATCTAGAGTGCAAAAAGCCTTCTCTATAGCGTTAGCTGCCATATTGCAAACACTGACATCTGGCGGAACAAAAAGTAACTACAAGATTAGCGGCTTCTACAAAACAAAACTTTGAGAGTTTGTCTATTCATCAATGTAAAGATAATACTTGTATGTTTAGTACACAGCCGGTAAAAAATTCATGAAACCCCGACAATCATTTTGAATCACCCTGTATAACTGGATTTCAGCTTCAACATAATGTTTCTGAGAGTGTAATGCTTGGAATTATTTCCTGCGTTTTCTTGCTTCGCTTTGATCGCATTTGGTTCCCGCCCACTTCATTTACAGTGTATGGATGCCTATACTTCTATCTCAGTTACTTTTTTCCTGAAAAAAGTAGAGGTTTCGTTTTGTTGTTTATGAAGATTAAAAAGCGTAGTGGAGCAATGAAAACATGCTGTGTGCCGTTAAGATATTCTGTGATTGTTCAAATAGTAAATAACTGAGCAAGTAAAGGGTTGTAACTTGTTTTCTGAATTTTCTGGTAGAAAACCTGCTTCCCTTCATTTGTAAAAAAAGTAATGGGAACTAAACGTCATAAACTGGTAATTGTTTCGGTAAAGAGTTGTAAGTAAAATGCCTCTCAGTTCGGAAAAAAATGGAAGTTTCCTACGGGGTAACGTATTTGCACGACGGCCAGGTGAGTGCTTTGTATTGCAGTTCCAAACATGCCGTGTGAAAACCAACGGCTGCAATGAGTTTGGTTGATTTACAGCCTTGCGCTGACATGTTCCACGACTGATACCATCAACCTAAATAACATCACATTTTCCGTTACGGCGAGTTAATTTCACACCTATAAATAGCTTGCCGATATAGAGCTATTGCATTCCTCTCAATTATCCACATTGGCATACCTGAATAATAGTCCGAAAATGAGCATTTACCACGAAAACAATTTATCAGGAAGAATGCACAGCGAAACATTAGGACATACACGATTTTTCATGTTTTATGATGGAATCCATAAATTCGCCAACAATTTACACAGACTACCGAGTGGAAAATAGAGTTTAATTAATACATGATAATATGCGAAACTTAGAGATGAATTTAGCATATACTACTGAATGAGAAACCTCCAAGGCAGATAAATAAGGACGATAGCAAAGGCTTAGATATCTGTTAAATTTAATTTAATAACAAATTATGTACATTGTTCGTCTGCAGGTTTTCAAGAGTTGTCCGGATGGAAAATTCGGTCACCGCTGGGATTCTTGAGCCCTCTTATTCTTGCTCGATCATGAAATATGCTTCATAGTTCTGATCGCAGTTAAAGATAGCCACAAAGGAAATTGCGTGTGTTGAAACGCCACACTGTTACGTGCGATATCGGATACAATTATTTAAGCCGCGTACTCACTAGCTAGCTGTAACTGTAACCGTTGCACGTTACTGTTACCGATTACGATAGTGAGTACGTGGCTCGCGAGTCTGTCGGGGGCGGAACGCGTTGCATTCGCAGCGAGCCGACAAGAAACACGTCCACATTCTGTAACTGTAACCGTTGCACGTTACTGTTACCGTGAACTATAGTGAGTACGTGGCTTGCGAGCCTGCCGCGAGCGGAACGCGTTGCATTCCCAGCGAGCCGACGACTGTCGGTTTTTGCTGCGAATCAAAGGGCGCTCGCTGTGCGCTCGTGGACGTCGAGAGTGAAGGTTGTTGCACGCTGCGAACCTACCAGTATCCTCAAGCGTCATGAGTGAATGGACAGAAGATAAATGTCTTCAGCTGATAGCCTATCACGAAAGCAGTGTCCTATGTAGACCCAAGGATTGGAAGCCTTAATTTTGCAAGGCTAAATATACCTTTAAAAAATAAAATTATTCCAATTATTATTATTGATCATTAATAAACAAAAAATTTTATTTGTAGGTGGAGGACCTCAATGGTAACACAAAAACACAGTGACATGCTCTACGTGAACCATTCAATAAAAAGCTAAAACCAGATCCGAAATTACAAATCCTGAAAGAGGCTTTCGGAATACTGAAAAATGCTGCAGATAAACCGAAAAAGGGTACGGAACTACGGTCTTTCTTTGATTTTATACAAGAAAAATTTAAAAACTATACCAAGGAAATAAAAAATGCAATTCAACATGAAATATTTCAAATAATTATGCGTGCTCATCAAGGACATTATAACTCCATACAAAATTATGGTTATTACTCCACTACACAAGCTCTACGCCCTTCAGCTTCTTCCTCCACTACAAATCCAGATGTAGCTTGCCCTTCCACTTCTTCATCAAATCAAAACCAACAAACTCCTCTACACAACTCGCCATACTCCCCGTACAGCAACAATAGCGAATATTCATCAGATATGAGTTTAGAAAATTACGTATGATTTTTTAAAAATAAATTACATTATTATTTTTTTTATTATTGAATCAAGGATTACCTTCATTTATTCTTCCAGAGCTCCTATCGGCACTTGGCACACTTTAGGGACAATTCAGCTTATGGCTTGTTTGGAAATACGAGAAAGATATTGTAAAAGAATCACTAGTAGCTAAGTATTTCTGCGTCACAGCTAATCAGTCTTGAACCGACCCTGCTTCTCGGAACGAAGTGTTTCTTCGTTCTATCTTGGGTCCAATTATGTTCATTAGATATTCAAAATCATTTGAAGGGATTCTCGTGAAATTTTTGTAATGACCACTCATTTGTTGATTTCTTAAAAGAATAATTAGATCCCTTCTTTCTCAATTAATTCTATGAATACGCCATCTTTCTGGTCATTTGTAATCATCCAGTAAAGCATATACAAGTAAGTATGCTGCACAAGCGAGAGACACTTCTTCCGACATCGCGGATCTCCAAACGAACACTGCGGATAGAGTCGGCTTGTCGTTACGGTTACAGTGAGCGTACACACTAGAACCCTGTAACAGTATCCGTTTGGTTACAGTTACAGCTCGCTAGTGACTACGCTCAGTGAGGTGGCTCGGTGTTCGTCGCGAGCGAAGTTCGTTTCCCGCGTCCACACTAGAACGTGGTTACTGTATCTGTTGGTTACAGTTACAGTTCGCTAGTGAGTACCCGGCTTTACTGATCACGTTATCCCCTTGATGGAATTTTAAAGGTTTCAAAACTATCTTTAAAACGTTTCATAATTGCAAAAATCAACAGAAATGCGTAATTTTTTTTAGTAATAAGTAGAAATATGACTGAACTTGTAAGCCGAATATTTAATGAAAATTTAAATTTTATTGTTGGAGAAATTACTCCGTTACAGACAGACAAACTTCATACTGGGCTAAAGACTGAGAGATAATTTCAACAATAATTATTTTTTTTTTCAAAATTTTGGTGATCAGGTGGAGGAGTGTATTATGTTTCTTAGTAATGAACGAACAAGGTTACAGCCATAAAATACCGTATTATGAGGCCTTTATGAGGCCTTCTCGAATAAACAGCTTCTCAATCACTTAAGAGATGCTGCGTTCCTCTGCATTAACCATTTCTCGGGAAGAGAAATTTGGGGATTCATTGGACAAGTTCTCAACTTTAAGTAAGAGGTATTAATACCTACCTTAAAATCTAGTAAGCGTTCTGTTAGTTAGTATCGTGTTTTTTGAGACGGAAAATGGATGACTTCCCAGCGTACACCCAAACGATAAAGGTAAATCGCCTCCAAACAGTGATCACGGAGGGCACTAGTCGTATTTTGACTTTCGTCGTTCATCCTATCACAAATACTGGATGACAGACTGTCTCAATGCATGCACCTAAAAAAGATTAAGCGTTACCGATCATAGCCAATGTAACTTTGCATAGAATGAGATGGTAGCAATAGCACGCTGAAGTAGCACGATCTGAAGACAACTCGATGTCACGGCTTAATGTCTCGTAATATTTTAATACGGTGGAATGAGTCAGAAATAATATTTAAAATACTCAGAAAAATTATATAATTTTTATAACGCACAGAAGAAGGATTCAACTACAGAAAATGTTTTAGGGTTAATAATTTGCTGCATTTGGAAAGAAGGAATTAATTTGAATTTTCAGCGAATGGAAATGATTTCACGCTTTTCAGCTGGGCTTTGGAAGAGAGAATCAGCAACTGGCCAGTAACAAACGCAGTAGCAGTTAATCAGTTCTTGGACTTATTTTGCTGTTATGCTCCCTTGAAAACTTTCTGCATATCTTTCCTTGCATTACGCGCATTTTAAATTTTAAATTGTTTCACCGTTTGAGGTAAATTGATTAGCACCTACATCAGTAATTCACTCTTATCCCTGATCCCCTTGGTTACAAATGAAATCTTTCCCTCTCCCTTGTTTCTGAAATCATGTTATTTTTCATACTGCTCACAGTTTCTATCCCAATATACATCCAGGCCTCATCACAAACTCATGTATCTCGCAACAGTGTCTTCAACTTTTTCCTATCTTTCAATAACTCACACCCTAGCTTCTTAAACTGATTACTTACTGCATTATACGGTAATTTCCGTAAACAAATCCAGCTTCCCTTCAGTGAATCCTCTGCAGTTCCGGTGTTTGGTATTCATAATGTACAGTAGCTAAATCCATACTACTACACCATTCTCAGGCAGTTTTGAATTTCCCTCACCTGGTACGTACCCTCATCCCTATACTGCACAAAAGTATACCGACCAGTTGAGTTTATTAGGAATTTGTAGGTAAAAGTATTTACACCATATATTAATACTAAAAAAATTCCATGGGAATCCGGTCTTTGGCTTTCGATTATCAACGCTCATCCTGCAGTATCTATCATGTATGTGGCACAACCGGCGCTATTGCAGATACTTCACAGCCTTTATGTACACCTCTCTGTTCATGGATGTTGTCTAGTGGGATAAAGAGAAGCTCTCCTGTTACAATCCCAATAAAACACAAGACCTCACAAATTACGGAGGTGAGAGAAACTTTCGGGCTAGCACAGAGATGGTATTGGTATAAGTGAAATATTGTGATGATGGTACACGTGTCGTAGTAGTGAATATTAAGTTTCAACTATCTTCAACTTGTTCTGTGGAGTACGATTTCATTTACTCTAGTTTTTAAGATAAAGATATATTGCATGTCTCGCTGAAGATGATAAACTGAAATATTGTGCCATCATAAAATTCTTAGCTTTGGATGGTTTGTTGCCGACCGACCGTGGTGGGTGAGTGATTAACGCTCTGGCCTCGCATTCGGGAGGACGCCGGTTCGAATACCCGTCCGGGCATCCGGATTTGGGTTTTCCATGGTTCCCCAAATCTCTCCAGACGAATACCGGGATGCTTCCTTGAAAAGGGCATGGCCCAATTCCTTCCAGTTTCTTGCCGCCAGTCCCATCCCGCCTCTAATGACCTCGACGTCGACGAGGCGTAAAGTCATAAGATAAAAAAATGGTTTATTGCAAGAATATATTCCTCCACTGTCAGTAAAGGTTTTTATAAAGAGTGTGCTCCTTTGTTTTCATTAGTGAAAAATTGAGCGAGTCAATTTAATCGTGGTAGCACTCTCCTGCAGATGATCCATGTGAAAGATGATCAAAAAGTGAAACTACAGATCAAGAAACGGTAATTATATTGGATGTTTGGAATTTACTCTTAGTCATCAGAAAATAAAATACTACATTTTACATCAATAATTAGGTATTTGATAGCATTATTGAATACGCTGATCAAAAAAAAAAATGATGCAAAAAAGAACCATTTTAAAAGGATTTTACAACTTTTGTGCTGTGGTTTATTACTACGGATGAAACTAAACGAGAATCGAAACATTTGGTGGAAGTCGGTAGCTAAATACCAAAATTGGAAATTTATTTTATCTGGCATAGGAGGTCATGGCTAGTGTTTCCTGGGATTCAAATATTTAAACAAAAAATCATGTTAAAAAAGATAAAGCAATAACTTGCTGATACTAGGAAAGTCTTCCGAACCAACTAGATGAAAAAATGAGAGAAGAGAGAGGGATTACGAAAGAAAAAAATCATCAGAAAAATGATCCAAGAAACTTTGAAAACGGGAAAACTGAGGGATCTGAAGTATGAATTGTTACAATATGCACCCTATAGCGCAGGTGTGGCCAACCCGTCGATCACGATCGACCGATCGATCGCGGCTATTAATCCAGTCGATCGTGGCAAGGTAGCTCCCTCGTGGTTTTGATATATTCACGGAATTCAAAGCATATGTTAGTAAGATTAAGCTACCTTTGCATAAACTCGTATCAATAACAATTGATGGGCCTTCTGCAATGACTGGCATTCATAATGGTTTTATTTTCTTTGTCACAAAGATGAAGACTTTCCAGACTAGTCAGAGACTAAACACAAAACATGTAATGCATATTTCTTTCAAGATTATAAATTCCATAAAAGGAAAATCTCTCCAAAGGTGGCTATTTAAACAGCAATTAGATGAGAAGGAACCAGATCCGGCATTGTACGTAAGGTGTTTAAGTTGAAGCAAGTTTCAGCAAAGATTTCGAGAACTATAGGATGAAATAATATAATTTCTTGCAGATGGGGGTGATTCAACTGTGTGATTTAGACCGGAAATATGATTTAACATTTTTAGCAGATTTTACCGGAAAACTGGCCACATTAAATCTGGAACTACAAGCCAAGAATGAAACATTAATAGATTATGAGTTCTAATGCAGGATTCCAAAGTCAAATAACGTATCTAATAGTTGACATCGAAAAGAAAAAATTTCAACAATTTGTAAACATCAAGGATCATATGGAAGAATATCCTACCTACAATTCCATTCCAGACAAGTACACGGCAGAAATTAAGGCAGTGGTATCAGACTTCGAAACTCACTTTAGTGATTTCAAAAAAAATGAGAAGTTGGTGGAATCCATCTGTTACCCGTTTAATAATTCCATTGATCAATGATCATAGTGATATCTATGAAATGGCTAAAAAAAATGAAGATAAGTTTCAAATGGACCACATCATATTTTAAAACGAATATATTACTCTGCGCAGCGACATATTTCTAAAAGCAAGGTCATCCGCAGGGCTAGATTTCTGGGCATTGGTTTCCACGAGAAATATCCAAATTTGAAGAAATGTGTTGAACAACTTCATTCGTGTTTTGGTTCAACATATTTATGTGAATCAGCATTTGCCTTCTTAAAACAAACAAAAAATAAACACTGTTCAACCTTGACAGACGCTGGATTCTGTAAAGGTGGCAATTTCCAATTACAAACCTGATTTTGCTAATCTAGCGGAAGACGCAAAGACGCAATGCACACACTAATGTAAATAAGTAGTTACTAAGAATAATATTCAGTATAATGTTTTCCCTCTTAATAAAATAAAAATACAACAAAATTGTGTACTGAACTATACTGTTTCGTTCAAAATTTTAAGCAGTATGTCATTGGTCGATCGCACAGGGTTTCAGTAGATCTTGTGTCTAATAAAGTTGGCCACCCCTGCTATAGCGATTTCGACCTATCTGACTACCATCTATTTCTAAATCTAAAGAAAATACCTGTAAAAATTTTGAGTCCAATGAAGAGGTAGGCTAATAGCAGCACTTCATGGATCAATTTCGTTCATTTCTTAATTGATTCAGAATTGCTTAAAAGCTATTGTGAAATTGTATCAACAAAACAGTACTTTTCACCGCACGAAGTCTGCATTACATTTTAAATATGAAATGGAAAGTCAGCTACTGAGTCACTGCACAACTATAAGAGACCTAGCAGTTCTTCTGACATACAATCTCAATCCGGAAGAACATGTCCACAACATATGCGCCAAGGCCTCCAAGTGCCTGGGCTTACTGGCATGCACTTCCAGATTTATTAATAATACTCACACACTCAGGCTTTTGTACTGTGTCCATGCCAGACCTATACTTGAGTATTGTAGCGTTGTATGGTCGCCTCATCAGACCACACTAATTCAACAGATTCAGAATCCTCAAAATAAGTTCATAAGGCTTATAGGTTGTCGCATGGGCTTTCATTACAAAGACGTTCCGTTGGTTGCTGTTGGAACCTACCTTCGCCTCCATTCTTTAAAGTTGAGACGGAATGTTCATGGTGTCCTATTTGTACATAAAGTAATCTCAGGTGTTACAGACTGCTCTGAAATTCTCATGTATTTTCGTTGTCCGTCTGGTACACGATTGAGAGAGCTATTGGTCGTCGACATCTGCGCACGAACTATGAGGCATGCAGCGCCTTAGAACGTACAGAGATTAAGTAACAGTATACCTCCTGAACTTGATTTTTTTCATTGACAGTGTTGCTGATTTCAAGCGAGTACTCATACGTGAGTGGAGTCAGCAATGATGGACTTAGTACAAGTACTGTCTCTTATTTCCAATAATATTTTTTTTTTTTTTTTCTGTAGTTGTATGTTTAGTCTTATTATTAGTTTTGAATATTTAATAATTTTCTCTTGTGTACTTATTTTTCTAGTTTCAGTAATATTATCCTATACTTGCTATTTTCTGTCATCTTCTTATTTTCACTGTAATTAATTGTTCACAAATAGTGATAATTGTGTTTACTAAATAGCTATCATAAGATATATTAATATAAAAAGCTTTTTCTGTTGGAATAAATAAATAAAGAAAGAATAAATTACTACACTTTTTCACTGCCATGCCGAGAACTTTTCATCTTATCCTCGTTGCTTCTACAGAAGTTGTACTTCTAGTTTTAGCATACTTCATCTTGAAAGTCCTGATCCATCGACATGTTATTAAATCCCAGAAAGCAGAACCGTTTCGAAAGCCATCTGGAAATCCGCATTAATATCACTTTACGTCTGGTTTCTGTGTAACTTTAAAAGATCGATTAACGGAAATTAGAATGTCATCTACAATTCTGATAAACTTTTAATGTATTTCTCAGATCCAGGTGCAGTTGCAATGGTTTTGTCAGATTTTAAAACATTCGGTTATATAGAGTTTTAATTGGTCATTTAAACAAATTGTGAATTTTTATTCACCAGTAGTTGTTCAAATTGGCTAAAGAGGCAACAGTAATAAAAATTTCCGAATCGCTGCGTTTCTATTATGTTGGTAGTTTCAAGAAAAAAATCAGAGAAATTAGACAATATAGCTTCCATCTCGGAATGACGTTTTGTCTCACGGTTTCCGGAAAAATGTAGCTTCAAAGTTATTGTTGCTTTGTCATGAGCGATATCATGCAATCCCTTCCGCAGCACTTCATTACCTTATGTTATTTGCTGCCTTTCTCTTAAGTTTCCTTGCTTTAATATGCGCCATGAGCCAAGACTGAACAACGTAAGCCTCATCAGCTGAAGTGGAACATCCTAGAGCAGTAACCAGTAGACATTTTATATTCAGTCTCCTTTCTGTTTTGCGAAAATAATGGGGAGCAAATCATGGCCGGAAGAATGCTTGGTGGAAACCACCATGAGTTCTGCCACTGTTAGATCGCACCGTTAAAAGGCGTTATAGCCGATGTTTATTACGAGTTAGAAAAATGTATGCAGTGCTAGTTTATTCGTGGAGCATTGATTATCTTTGTTGATGCCAATTTCTGAGGACGGAATGGCTTTCGTTTGATAATACAACTCGTCTAGATGAAATTACATTTATTTCATCAGGAATTCTATTTGTGCCTTGGCCCGTAATCTCGACGGATCTCTGACAAAATGCAATTGTCGTGTGTGACAAACGATGGCTGAACTACGGCGACAGATCCCAAAAAATGATACGGAATTCGAGTGGTGGTTGGGCGTGAATGGTCAACAGGAGGCTATTAGAAAGCTTTTTGATTTACATCTGTCTGTACAAGACAGGTGCGTTCAATCTTCAGCGATTGCCGGCCTCGGTAGCGTAGGGGCTAGAGCACTAGCTCCACGTGCCGAAGGTCACCGGTTCGAATTCGGCCGCGGGCATGGATGTTTAAGTGTTGTGTGTCTGTGTGAATGTCCTGTCCGTCCTGTGGTGTCTATACATAGGAAGCATAAACGCACTGGATAAACTAAAAAATGCACATGAAGAGATATCATAAAGACATTGAGCTGGCTGAATGGCTTAGTCGCCGAAAGCCATTAAAAAAAATAAAAAATCCTTCAGCGATTTATCCTGAACAATTTGTTCCATGACAGTGCAATTATAACTCTACATAGTTAGTTAAATCTTTCTAGGCTTACACAAAACTGTTACAGCTCCAGTGGTTACCACTGATGCGCAAATGACAGCAGCTCACCTCTATGAGACCTCCCTGCAGGAAGGCGATGAAAGCCGAGCCGAGCCGAGGTAACACGAGCCGTGGGCCCGGCAGCGCCGGTAGGTTCCCTCAGCCACGACCTTCACGTACCGTCCCGATACATTCATCAGATACCCTCTCCACTATCGGCGTATACGAGAAGGTCGTGACTGAAGAAGCAAAGGGAGAATTTACTGGTGTCCTATAACGATAAGTGCTTATATAAACATAACTGGCGAAAATGAACAAGATTTAAAGCAGTTTAATTCATCAAATTCGTTAATATTTATTTCCAAAAGAAGAAAGACTTCACGAAAAACGAAACAATACAATAATTTTTATCGCGTATATTTCGACGGGCGTTGTCAGTTTCAGCCTTGGAAGTTTGTAGGTATTTGTACGATGGGTGGAATGGTACGTTAATATAAATGACTCGGAGAACCAATAAAACGACGAGTCATAAAACGTTATTACATGGGAAATGTGGCGAATTTTTATTTGATTCTTTTAATTAAAAATAAGTCTTGGGATTCTACGATATCCAGCGATCAACCTTTGTTGGCTCGTTTATATGGCTACACTGTCTTTAATCGCAGAAACATGTAACTCCAATTATTGGTAAATAATATATATATATATATATATATATATATATATATATATATATTACAAGAAACCCTTCAAACAGTTTGAAATCTCTATAGTCACCTTTGGAGCCATGGCTCTTTCTGTATTTGAAATAAACAGTTAAAAATCTTTGAATGGATTTTAAGTCATCAACTTTGATAAATGAATTCAATATAAAAACTAATTTATTCCACAACCCAAAGTTTGATGGAAGAATGCTAAGCCATTGTGTGAGAAGTAGGACGGCCAATTCCTTTCCTCTGTGACTTACAGTTTAACATAGAATCCGAACCACGGAACGACCTGGCGTAATTCATGTGTTCAAACACAATTCTTAGACGATATAAATACTTTCGCGTGCTAACCGTATGAACGGAATCTCTAACAATGAAGAGAAACTTAAAAGACTTTTCACTCTACAACGACACTAATGCGACTGACGAGCTAACTAATGGGAAGTTTCGCAAAGTATACAAAAACAGAAGTAGCTGTAACTAACAATTACTAAATTTATCAGTGACTTAAGTAATATTGTGCCATTTTATGTGAAATAACTTGATAGCGTTGCACATCTTGTATATAAAAATACAATCGGAATCTATGAGATAGTGATATTATGTTGTATATGTATGATGTTTCCATCGCATGATGGGCGCGAAACTTCACCACATCCTGGTTCACTCACATTTGTTTATTTATCATTTAGTCATCTCATCGTTACGGATTCGAAGCTCGTATGGTGACAGGAGAGGTATTTGTTGATTTGTCAGCAGCATACTACTAGTCAAGTTCAACAACCTGACCAGGAATTCTTTAGAATCGCAGATTCTTCATTGACTTCCAAGGATAGCGTAGCCGTTGGAGGTTACAGAAGAATGGCTAATTCCAAGGAAGTGTGTTAACTCCAGTTCTGTTAAATATATACAGCAATGATCAGCCAATATCCCCCAACAGCAGGAGTTTCTTGTATGGTGAAGGTCTTCTATGGGATTTGAATTAGCAGAACTTTGATTCAGTGGGGAGTACCCTCACTAACGGTCTTGAAAGTTTGTCAAGATAGTACAGCACAAACCAGATTAACCAAATCATGCGAAGAAACAAGTATGAGATTTTCATTTAAGGAATAGAGAAGCCACTCTTAGGTTAAAGTTAATATGGTCTGAGGTAGAACTGGAATAGTGCGACACTACAAAATATCTAGGATTGGCCCTTGACAGATCGCTTACATTCAGGAAACTTTTCATGAATTCCAAGCTGAAAGTTTCCGCTGGTAACAATCTCCTTAGAAAACTGGCTGGATCACAGTGGGGTAGCCAACTTTGCCTTAGCATTGCGTTTTTTCCGCTGCGTGCATGCCTGTCCAGTATGGTTCAATTCAACTCATACCAAACAGATGTACATTGCTCTCAACGGCATCTGGAGAATCATAAAAGGGTGTTTAAAAGTCCACACCAGTCGAAAGGCTCCTCCGCCTCGTAGAAATAGCACCACGTTCAGTTCAAAGAGAAACAAGAAAAGGAAGAAAGTGGATCATGAAAGAACTCATCCGTTATACGAGCATTTACCCTACGGGCAAAAACTGAATTACATTAAAAGTTTCTTAAGAACATCAAAGGAATTGAGAAAGCCAGGTTAGAATTGGGGACTCCTAAGGCCCCCTTCCCCATGGCTGCGGAACATTGTCTGAAACTTTACCACTTTGCTATGACAAGGATATGGAAGCCTTTGAATTGGCTGAGATCAGGAGTGGGCTGATGCAAAGTCAACCTAGCAAAGTGGGGCTATACTGAGCTCGATGATATCAAGTGCGATTTGGAGAAGATCAGACTGTTCAGTACATGTTCGAATGTCGAATGTGTGCTGCCTCCTGCTCGGAAGATGATGTATATGAGACCTCAGAAAATGCACTGGAAGAGACAAAGATTTGGTCTTGTACAATTTGATATTTGTAATTGTGTATCCGTCGGGGTTTGCTAGTCCCCCATGGGGCGCCTGCCCAGGTGGCGGATCGGGGAATGCCTCCCAGATATGCGTGGTACCGGGAAAATGAAATACCCGGGGCGGACCAAACCTAGCACCTGCATCTAGCAAGGCAAGCAGCCTGCCGAGTAACTCTCGGGATAAACAGACACACTCTACCAAGCGCCAACGGCTTCCTACATGGCGGATGAGCGGGTAAAGGACCAAGGCAATCTCCTGCCTTAGGGAGGAGAAATCACCCATAAAGGCGGAGGAACCTGTAGATGGTCAACAGCATGAGAATGTGAAGGCAACGAGAAACAACCACATTAAAGATCCTAAAGGATTCCCTAGAAGGAGCATGGTGATGGCGCTTCAAGTAAAATGTTCCGGAGTAATAGCCCTTCGTTCGGATCTCCGGGAGGGGAATACATCGAAGCGTGGGAAGGGGGTACAGAGAAGGGAGAGAGAGAGAGAACAGGAACATGGAATTTTAGAACTCTTCTACAAGCGGGAAAATTAGAGAATTTGAAACAGGGGATGAAGATAAATTGGTTGGATGTTTCAGGAATATGTGAAGTTAGATGGGGTGGGAATGGAGAGTTTGAAAGTGGAGAGTATCAATGTTATTATTCGGGAGTGGAAACGAGTGGGAATTTAGGAGTAGCCATTGTAATCAGGAAAGCTATGAAGAGTAAAGTAATGAAAGTGGAATGTATAAACAGTAGAATTATGTTTATGAGACTAAAAGGAGAAAAGAGAGATGTACTTTTGATTCAAGTGTACGTGCCGACAAGCCAACACTCTGATGAGGAAGTGGAGGGATGATATAATGTTCTGGAGGAAATTATAAAGGAAAAGAGAAATGCTTGTTTTATGATGATGGGGGATTCGAATGCATTAGTTGGAGGGGAAAGGGATGAGGGAACAATTGGCAATTATGGACTTGGGATGTGAAATGAGCGAGGAGAGAGGCTGGTAAGCTTCTGCAAGGAAAATGAAATGGGAAACACTCTTTTTGAAAACCGTAAAAGAAGAAGGTATTCTTGGACCTCTCCCTTTGAGGGAAAGAAGTAACTGATTGAATATAATAATCCAGAACAGGTATAAGAATTGGTTAAAAAATGCAAAAACTTACCCAAGAGCTGATGTTAATTCTGATCATAATGTTGTTGTAGCAGAAATAGAAACAAGATTGAAAAGAATTGAGAAAGGGAAGATAGTGAAAAGGTTTAATATTGATGCTCTTAAAGAGGAAGGACAAGGTAGAGAAATAGAAAAAATCTTTATAAACGAATGGGATAGAGGAAATGCAAATGAGGGTGTGGATTAAAAATGGGTAAGCATGAAGGAGAGTCTGAAACGGGCTGCTGCAGAAGTAATACTGTAGAATTTTTAGAAATGCAGTAGAATAAAGAAAGAATGGGCGACTGAAGCAATGGTACAGAAGATAAAAGAGAGAAGGAAGTGGAAAAATATTGGCAGTGAGTAGGGGAGAAGAAAATACAGAAAATTAAATAATAAATTTAAAAGAGAAGTTGAGAAAGCAATATATAACTGGATGAGAAGTAAGTGTGAAGAGATAGACTATAGAGCAATGGACATCTGATTAGAGAGTTCGGGACGCACTGATAATATCTACTCGTTTTTGAATAGCCGTGCTGCGATGATGTTCTAGTAAACTCAAAACTCCACATTCATAACAAATCAGAAGTAAATTTTTCCGACGGCAGTGAATGATCTGATGGTTACATCAAGAACGCTTCAATGATGCAGATTTGTTGTTGACTACAATCAGCAGTTTTTATTTTGAGTTGGAGGCAAATGCCTCTCGAAAATATTAAGAATTTCCAAGTATTACAATAAATATTTCAAATCTTACATTATCTTAAGTCGACGCTAGTAGGACTGTTGAATTAAATACGTTCATTTGCAATTTTGTATTTAGCGCCTAATAAAAGAAACAAATCCGAAGTTGTTAACGTTGTCTGGTAATCAGGGACATATACTACCACATTTCATTCCAACGGTCAGAAGACGGTGTCATTTGCTCGACAGCTATGAAAGATATTGCAGTAGGTATGAAAAGTAGTTCATGGAGTGGAAAAGATGACCATGACCACAAGCTGGCACTCGATTTCAGGCACCAGGATGTGGGAAGATTTTCTTTTTTAGGTAAGGGTGTCAGGGATTGGAATGAGTTACCGAGGGGAATAATGAATAACTTACCGAAAACGTTAAAAGAATTTAAAGTTAAAATTTGTAGAGGGCAAATATAGGTGGGTGCAGGATAGGGGGAAGTTGGGTGTGTAGGGAAATTGCCACCGGAACGTGTACTCCATTGCAATTAAATTAAATTAAAAAAAAAAGAAGTTGAAGAGAATCTAACCTTGGAAAAACAAGTTATTGTTAAATTTCTCAAAAGAAACTTGAAACAATTAGAAATGTAAAATACATAAAAATAGGTGAAAAAGTATCGACAATGAACCACATACTTCACTTCCGAATACATCAGCAACAGAAAAAAAAACAAAAAAACAAAAAAAAAAAAAACATTTTACACAAGGACTATGGAAGCTGTCGAGAGCTGGAGCTAGTGCTCTGGAAACGTAGAAAACTGTATTATAAATTACTTGTCTTATGCTTCTTTTTAATACATTATGATATACATTTTAAGGATACCTGTGGACGTTTACTTTTGCTACAACTTCAAAAGAAAAAAAAAGAAAAAAAAAATACAACATACAATTATATTTCTTTTATTACTGCAATATAAATGCTTCACTTGTTAGGTTATAATTTTTTGTGTTTATAGAGCAGTTCTGTACGTTGGCACGAGCTTAATAATCAGGGTTGGCTTAAAAAATTTCGGAGCCCCCTGCGAAGTTTGATTTCGGGGCCCCCTACTTCTTTTCTAGATGTACCTTTGCCTACACTTCTGATAATTTTCATAACTTTATACACACACACACACACACACACACACACATATATATATATATATTGTGTACAAACGGGCCAGCAGTTAATTGAGTATTAACTGAATGGGAAAACTTCGCCGAGTCTTTGGTGTTTTATCAATGCATCTCATATGGATCTCCCAAGTACTGTCACTTTCAATTTCTGGCACTTTCTGTTGCCCACTGTGTCAAATGAAATTGTTTTCGTATTCAATTTATAACTAATATATTTATAATACACTTTTTGTATACGACATTTATTTTCTTGCCTTTCTTTGCTAGTACACATAGGTTTTTGGGCCTGGAGACACGTGAGCAGCCATACATATTTTAATTCAATAACTTTTTTATATGAAACGTCAAAAGATGAATGAGTTTATTCGATCGAAATTACATAAATTGCTGAAGCAGGTTCAGAGTAATACGCGCCTTTAAATATATAGGCCTATTGTAATTACGTCAGATTCGACTTTCTCAAAACTGAATCTGATGAAGGACTTCTCGTGAAACTCCACGCCTCGGAAACGTCTATTGTGAATGCAGCTTATCGACATTCTAAATTTTTGGAATTTGTAGATTATTTATTTTAGGAGGAAAATTGTTCGTTAAGTAAGGACAAATTTTGAAGGGGATCGTCGCGGGGCCCCCTCAAGCTTGCGGTAGCCTTAAACCGGCCCTGTTAATAGTAGTTGATGAGGCTATCCATTCCCATCCAACTCTTCTCCTTTTGTGACCGTCATCTTGGGACAAAAAAACTGAATGTGATGGCGCATTGGCTAAGTGCTACAGCACTGCTTTTTGAGGGGTCCAATTAAAGTCAGGGAAGCGAGCTGTAAATAACGTTGTTACTGCAGCTGCTTCCTCTATGATTCGTACGGTACAGCCAAATTAAACCTGGCACCTTCTTCCAGAGCAGTCGCATCTCAGCATAGGAACGGAATTAATAATTACGTATCACACTGGGCTGCGTTATTAGTTGTTAATAATACCTTTTTTGTACACTTGCACTTGTACGAGAGTTAAAATCTTTGATACCCGAATCTGGCCAATGTTAAAGGAACCGATTCTAAAGCTTTTAGTGTGTCATGTATGTGTGTCTTTCTTTGTGTGGAGGATTTTTATAGGTGAACAGTAACTAGATCGTTAACTATCAGAATTATATAAAATTTTGTATTCATCTTCTCATTCGTGGTATCTTGAGCGCTTATGGATACTTATATTAGGGTTACCCAAACTACCTGGGGTGCAGGGTACGACGTAGTTTCATCGCCCTTGCGGACAATACCCTAGCTCTACACTGTTCGAAGTACTATATCTCCTTCACCACCTGTAGATTGGAAAATCTTTATTATAACATCACATACTTAGCGAGTTTCCTCTGACATGTCATTGTTAGTACTGAGAAATAGGCGTTTATACTTTTAATAATAAAATTGTGGCCGGGGGGGGGGGGAGGAATTTTCTTTTCTCGGAAGGAGGACGTAATAAGAAAAGATTTGGGAGCCCCTAATTTATATGATTATTTTGAGACCATTTATTACTTAACTACGCAGCTTCGTCCACAGTTCCTCGAACAAGTGTCCTCAAATCCCTTTATTGTCTATACATATAATAAACAAGTCTGTCATGTATGACGTCACCTGTCACGTCATGACGTCAATCTATGACGTCCCGCTTCACGCAATTGTTCTTGGTTATGCACGTTATTTAATAACATTTCTAAGCATCCGCGAATAAATTAACTGACAGAACACGGAAAAAAATTATGTATTACGTTTAAATCGTCATGCCAATCATTAGATGCTTATATTTACGTATTATTATTTTTATAAATAGAAATATTGCTTAAATTCTTTGTCTATAGATATATAATATAAAAGTTTTAATTTTCGAACATCAATGTTAGCGAAAGCTTTGCTTAGATTGGACAGAATTACGACTGGAATTAGACGCTACAGCAGAGGGCATGAATAATTTAGTTTTTTTTAAAAATAATTTAAACTGTTCCCTATTATTGAAATTATGAAATCGTTTGAACGGAAATAGTTGCACACTGATCGCGAGCTGTGCAGCCTCCACTACAATTGAAATAAATATTACGTGGAATAATGTAAATTTATGAGATTTATCTTAATCTTCTTTGCTTTCACTGAGTAATATTACTGAGGCTATTATTTCCGAAACATGTAACTATGTCAGCTATTCAGCCGTTGTAATATCGGTCTGAATCACGGATAACAAAAAAGAAAGGTCTTACACTTTTCTTTTTTGTTTAAGATTTTTGGTTTTAAACTTTTCTTTATTGTTGAAGATTTTTGATAAAATTTCGGTAGTTGTGCAATCACTGGGACTCATCAAGGAATTGTCGTTTTGGTCTGAAAACTGTTGCATACGTTCTTGGGTGATATTATTTAATATATGTTTCTCTTAGAGTTGTAGAATGTATCCATCCTTACAAACTTCACTCGAAAAGTGCCGTAACTTTAAGCGGTGAGCTACTGGGAGAAGGCATATAGCGATGTGTAATGATAATGCAAACGTTCCTTCGACTATATTATTTAGTAATTTGTTTCTAATACACCCATCAAGGTAGTATACAATGCACAAACTTCAAGCAAAACAAATCTGTCATAACGCTACACACTAAGCGATTAGAGTGCGCCATTTGTTATCGTATGCAACCTCCAGCGAAACTAATAATACGTGCAACAAAATCAATGACCAAAAATGATGAAAATCAAACCAACTTTATAATTAAAACAAAAGGAAGCATCTATGTCAATTCTGGTCCAGGCTACATTCCAACCTATCCACAGGTGCTGCTAATGATTTTGCTCGATTATCATGATAATTAAAATGTTTAATAAATCCAAATTTCTTGCGAATAATGCTTTAACAAACAGGACCAACCACCATTTTGGTACAGGTTGTATTTCAACTATAAATTCCTTCGTTCGCTAACGGTTCAAAGTTGTTGCAGTTTTTTTTTGTGTGTAGTTTGTTCCATATTTATATTTTTGATGGCTGTGATAGCAACATATCCCCGAATATTATCGTTCAAAGAACGTGTGCAAGATCATTATACTACACTATATAGCTTCTCCCAGTCCTCGCGTAACGGCACTCTTTTTTTGTGAAGTATATAAGGTATGTATACAGGGTGTTACAAAAAGGTACGGCCAAACTTTCAGGAAACATTCCTCACACACAAACAAAGAAAATATGTTATGTGGACATGTGTCCGGAAACGCTTACTTTCCATGTTAGAGATCATTTTATTACTTCTCTTCAAATCACATTAAACATGGAATGGAAACACACAGCAACAGAACGTACCAGCGTGACTTCAAACACTTTTTTACAGGAAATGTTCAAAATGTCCTCCGTTAGCGAGGATACATGCATCCACCCTCCGTCGCATGGAATCCCTGATGCGCTGATGCAGCCCTGGAGAATGGCGTATTGTATCACAGCCGTCCACAATATGAGCTCTAACATGGAAAGTAAGCGTTTCCGGACACATGTCCACATAACATATTTTCTTTGTTTGTGTGTGAGGAATGTTTCCTGAAAGTTTGGCCGTACCTTTTTGTAACACCCTGTATACTTTACAGCTCTAAGATCAACAAACATTAAACAATATAATCTATCGAACGTGTTTAACAATTTTCAGACCAAAAAGACAATTCCTTTATGAGTCTCCGTGATTACGCTAAAGCCCAAATTTATATAGCGATACATTATTGCCACTAAAATGCCATACAGCACATTCATTAAAATGCGTGAGATTTAAGTATTGTTTTTCTGGCGGCAAGTTTAGAGTAGTATGGGGTTAGGATGAAATGCAAACGGAAATTTTTTGCTACAGCGCAAGGCACGAGGAATTACATTGAATTTTATTTTTTAACAATTTTAATTAGTTATGCAATTGCTCAGAAATTAACTGTCGTAACACTTAAAAAGAAAAGTATGTATTTCGTTTAAATTGGCATATTAATTATAAGTTTTTTTTTTTTACTGAAATCATTACATAGTTTGAACGAAAGAAGTTGCAGATTGATCGCGATCTATGATGCCTAAACCACAATTAAATATTACCTAGTATAGCATAACTTGTTAAGATTTATTTTTAGTATCCTTCGTTTTCACTGGGGTCATTATTTCAGCCAATGTAAGCTGTGTCAGCAATTAAAACACCAATCTTCATCACAGGTAATAAGAAAAAAAGGTGTAAGAACCAGTGAAGATTTTATATCAAGTTTATATCGTGATGCATGGTGACACTGACATGCGATACAGGGAATGTATTAATTCACGTGTGATGAAGCTTTGCTTCTCTAACGGCAATATTAGCGGAGTTGGGGTTAGACTGAAATGCATCCTGGAACAAGTGGATAACTGAAGCTTTTTTTTACAGCACAAGGGACGATAAATAACAATGAGCTTTATATTGTAACAATTTTATTTAGTTAAACAACTGCAGAGAAATAAATTACCGTGATTTTTGTCGGGCTTTGGGGCTAGTATCAAATAAAATAAAATAAAAAGAGAGAGAGAGAGGGGGAGAGGGAGAGAGGAAGGAAGGCGTTTGGCGTTTGTGTAGGATACGTGTTTGTAAACGGAAATTGTCATTCAAGCGCGGAAAGACCCTGCAATTGAGATTTATTTATCATACACTGTTTTCAGGTAATTAGGAGAAATAGGGTGTGAAACTAAAATCTAAAGAGTGTACAAAGTTCAATCAGAATATGAATAAAAAGTACACAGCAAAATACGTTTTGTTATTCTATCTACCCAGTGTTTGGCCTGGTGGTCTGTTACGGTCTCAGTCCATCTTCTTGATGGTCTTACTACTTGTCTCCTGCCTCTGGATTTGTATTTAAGAATTTTCCGGGGGTTAAATTACAGGCATCTAGATAAAACAAAGTTTGCTTAGTATACTTATGAAAACGAAGATATAAATTAGGAGCCAACCCATATTTTTATAGATTCATGTTGGATCCTTGTATGCAGTTTGAAGACAACCTGATTAGATGTATGTTGTAGTGTATTTATCTGACATGTTAATTACCTTGGAGTCCCCTTTTGGTCTTTGGTCTGTGCGAACACGATTGAGTGAATTCTGTTCCTGTCCTCAGAAATTAAAACCATGGAGTCTCTCTGTTGTATTAGTAATGAGACGTTCCTGTATCAGAGAATTAATCTCCCGCTGTATGCCGTCAGTGCATCCCATACCCTAGGCCGGACTCAAATCAGCGATTCTTGCACCGCGTGGCCATCTTGCAAGCCCTTAACCTGCTACAGTCGACTGAGATCTAGATTGTTTCAAGTTAGGAAAATGAAAGATATAGTGAAGGATGGAAACTTTATAAGTGGAGTAACAGATGCTCCTATAGCCAAAAACGATTGATTGACAACAAGATAGTCTATTGAGATCTCCATTTGTGCAGTCTTTCGGTGACTAGAATTGATGTTAATATGTTAAGAAATTTTAACATTTCAATGGAACTGAGACTTTTAACGAATTCCTTCTGGCATTTGCACCCTTGATTTTGGCAGAATAATCTATAGTGCCCTGAGTGAATGGCGAATAAAGTGCTATCGCATGGTTATAATAACTGAGGAAGTAACCATCCAACATCAGTAGCTTTTAACAACAGCTTGTTTATTCGGACAGTACACACAGTTCTGTTAGATGAAACTCTGAGATATTTTCGATATCCTGACATGACCGTACTTCTGTATTTAAATTAATGAAATAACCTTTTAATGGAATCAGCTATTTTTTGGGCTAGATGTGTTGCCTGGTTTAATTCAAATGTTTGAGTTACATACTTAATGGGTTAAAAGATTAGCTTACGCAATTTGGTTTCAGTCTCCGCTCTGCCAGTCAACTAGGAAGCATGAAAAAAACCATTTCAGGTCTTTCACTGCTCAGTGCATAGGTACATGTTCTCACGCTTCGAGAAACGTCAAAATTCCAATTTACTGAACGTTGTGGGTGAGCGGTTAACGCTCTGGCCTCGCATTCGGGAGGACGTTGGTTAGAATGCTTCCTTCAAAAGACCATGGCCGAATTTCCTCCAGTTCCTTGACCCCCGTCCCATCCCGCCCCTAATTACCTCGACGTTGACGATGCGTAAAGTCATTAGAAAAAAAAATCCAATTCCTTTGAGCATATGCTCCTGTCGGCACGAAGATTGTGAAGTATTGGCTTTCGTCGTTCCCGAAATGCTCCGTACTGGCTGAATAATAAGCTGACACCAGGGCTTGTATTCGAGAGCTCTACCTGCGTCTCTAATAATGTTAACATTTGTTTTCCGTGCCGGACTTGGACAGAACACGAGTCCATGTTATGTAAGAAAAACATCCGGGAATCTTCAGAAGTTGGGCTCTCCATGTAGACTCTGACAGATCTCTAATCAATGTTATGTAAGAAAATCATCCAGGATTCTTCAAAAGTTGTACACTCAAATGAATTTAATTCTTGTTCGAAGATAATACTTTTTTCGGTCTTTACGGCTTATCAATTTTGAGGATGAGTGGCAAGGAAAGGGAAGCAATTTGGCTATGGCATTTTGATGGCACCATCCTGGTATTCGCCTGATAAATGAGAGAAAACGTTTGGATCTGGAATTTGGAAGACGCCGGCTCGAATCCCCGTCCGGCCATCCAGAGTTCAGTTTCAGATGGATTTCTTAAATCATTCCAGGCTAATGCCGGGATGGTTCCTTCAAAATGCCATGGCCGAATTACATCCCGTTGCTTGCCCTCAGTCCATGCTCGACTCTAAGGATCTTGATGTCGGCGAGCCGTAAATCAATAAGATTTATCATCTTGAGCATGTAATGCGCTTAATAAAAATCTGCTGTCAGCTGATTCACTTGAAATGTATTGCTGTGATTTACTTTATTTCATAAAAAATGAAATTGGGCAAATTTATTCGAACTGAGACAAGACTAACTGAATGAATCTACTTGTACAGTTGTATTTAGTGCTATTAGTCTCGAAACCTCGTAAGAAATGATAAAAAAATAATAAATATAACATTTTATTTCATTGGCCCGGTATCTAAATGGTTAAGGCGTCAATTGTAGATCGAATGCACCTCGGTTCAATTTCATGTCTCGAAGGGGATTTTCAAAGACCCTTAATCCGACTTTCACCTCTGACTGTGCAATGTGAAGTACGCCAGAACGCTTCCTTGGTTCGAAATTCCACGTTAAATTGTAAGGGCCTTATTACACTAGGCCGCAAGGTGGCGTAACCAGTTGCGCGACTGATGGCGCTGCTCGTCACTGGGCATTGAGTCTTATGGAGCTTATTACACTACGGCAGCCAGTGGCGTCGCCACAAACTGGCGGCCGACTGGCTGCCGTGCCCCGCCACCATGTCGGCAGCCACTGGAGGCGAAGAATCGTGGCGGGGCATTGTATACCTAGCATATTACACTAGGCCGCCTGGCGACGCAGCCAGTCTCGCCACCACTCGATCAGTCTACTGTTCATTAGTGACGAGATAACATGTCTGATAACACATATGCTCCTTCTTGTACTTTAGGATTTTAAAATTGCAGAGATATTGAGTGACTGATTTAGTGAGACAATTAGGGACAATCATCCTGTGATGGGAGAGAAAGAATCAAAGGAGAGTATTCCTAAAAGTATAAATGAGGAAACTACAAAATTTGAAATAAGTTCTCAAGAAATTATGAAGAAACTCAAAAAGCTAAAAAAAACTGAACGGGACTGGTACATATAATATTACTATAGATTATTAAAGATTGTGGGATAAGATATTGTACCTTACAATGAAATTTTATTTAAAATGAGTTTGGAGTCTTGTTGCTTACCATAGGATTGGAAATGTGTCTTAGTAGTACCGATTCATAAAGGAGGGGTTACAAATAGGGTTGAAAATTACATATCAATTAGTTTGACATCAGTGATAGGCAGAATGATGGAGAGATTGATATTCAACTACTGTATATCAGAAATGTCTGTGAAGAAAGAAACTGGTTTTCATTTCGACAACATGGCTTTAGGTAAGGATATTCATGTGAATCTTAGATGGTGGGCTATATGCAAGTTATTTCAGATGAATTGGACAAGGGAAGCCAAGTTGATAATGTGGCACTTTATCGTTTTAAGGCATATGTTGGTGATGAGGCTTGGAGGGATATTGGTCAAAGAATTACGAATAGTACATGGAAGGGGAAAGGCGACCATGACTACAAGCTTGCACTCGATTTCATGCATAAGGGAGTGGGAAAATTTTCTTTTGTTGGTATGGGTGACAGGGATTGGAACAAATTATAAAGTGTAGTGATGAATAATTTACCAAAAACGCTTAAGGATTTTAAAATTAACATTTGTAAATCGGAAAAGTAAATGGGAGAGGAATTTAAAATTACAGCTATAATATATATGTAAAGAGGTAATTAGATGATTTGGAAAATTGCTACCGGAGTGTTGGCAACATCGCAATGAAATTAATAAATAATTTTAAAAAAAATGAAGAAGAGAAGGCGAAGGGAGAGAAAGATGCATATACATCATATTCCATCGCTAAGGGAATCTATACTCTTTTAGATGAACTGTATTCAGACGGCAATAAGTTTTTTAATTACTTAAGAATGTCTAAATCGTCTTACTTTGAATTATTTTAGTTAGTAAAAGTTGATATTGCCGGGAAAGATACGAAAATAAGAAATGTTTCTTGCTTTACCCTCTTGTCTTCTCTACACTTTCAGTTTGACTCATTTCCATAGTGACATTCTGCAGTTCACTGGACACAATTCATGTACAATGCGAGGATAACAGCAAACAGACTGCTCGGCTGTGCGAGAATGGAAACGAGTGGCTGCTTGGCTGGCTGCGCCACCAGTTACCTGTACGCGTCGTCAACAGAGTAGTCTTGTGTAGTTCGTGAACGAACTAGTTCGGAAGAGCGCTCCCACGAGCGAGCTACGCGAACTAGTTCCCAGATCTCTCACTCCTTAGTTCGTTCGATCCTTTCCCGAAGACCAACTTTTGTTTCAGTTTATTATCTAAAAGGTAACACAGTTCGCTGTGGATACATTTCACTGAAGAGACAGATATAAAAAAAATAAAAAATGTAATTGTTAAACATTAATAATTATTGCAGAAGTCAAAAACGGAAATTTAACATGGAATGTGAAAACAAAACACACTTTGATCCCATTAACACTTAAAAGACAACTATCAGTAACCATAACCATTATAACAAAGAAGAGAGCGCGTGAAGTAACGCTAACAAAGCGAGCGAACGAGCTGTCTTTCTGGAATTCCAGAGCGGAGTGACCTAGTTCGCGAACTAAACACAGCGCTACCGCTCGCGAACTAAAATGAGCGGTACAGTTCGCGAACTAAATTGAGCATTCCCGGTCGCGAACTATCACCATTCGCCGCTAGGATTACCAACATTTTTTCGGTTTAGTGGTAGAATTTTTTTTTTTTTTTTTAGAATAACCTATAAAAACATAGTACACTTCAAAAATGTAATATTTCACGAAAGAGTACTATTTTATTTTTTAAGCTATATTTTTTTGTACTTCTTGCATCTTTAACAATTTTCTGTCTACAGTAAAATTGTAATATGCTTTATCGCTTTCAGCTGTTAAATTAATGTCGATCAAAAGCTCATTTTTTCTAATGAAATACTGCTCTTACTTTTACCTAGATTTCGTGTAATATTGTTATTTCAGAGTAATTTCGTTCACTTTGATACTCATTTTTTCTCATAAATTTAGGACCTCTAATATTGTCTCACAGCCATCAAATGAAACCTCGTGTTTTAAATATAATTTTTGAATTTTCTATAGCCAATTGCTTTCATTAAAATCTAACTATTTACTAAGATACTCCAGACTACTTTTATCAACGAATACTAGAGCATTAATTTTAATATTATCACTTTCTGTGGAAAATTTGGCTTCTAAAGGCTTTTTCTTGTTTTCTTAACCAAAGAAACAGTATCTTTTACATTTTTCTAGCGCTGATTTTAAAGCTGACATAATATAATATTTATCTCAGTCTGTTGGTTAACAGATTTGTAAAAGTTATGTAAAGAAATGACTTGTGAAATTCAAAAAGATTTTAACTTTTGTGTTTCATTCGTCGCCAAAATATTTTGAATGTGTGTTGGATTATCCTCCCCTACACTAATAAAAAAATAGCTCAATGACTTCCAAAATACTGGAAATTTACGCACTTTCGTTATTGTTACCACTTTCTCATTCAAGGATCACTGTCATTTTTATATGTCTAATTGTTAGGTATCACATTGGAAGTATTACTGTTACTTTTATTAATAATATAGGTAATATTGTTTCTGTCATATAGTACTTAGCTTGTAGCCAATAGTAGAATTATATTTTGTTCATGATTTCCAAAACTATATTAAAAAAAAGGCGATTACTTATAAACGGGTAACATAAACGCATTTATAATATTTTATAAGTAATGTTGTGTTGTTGTTGTTGGGGTTTAAGGGCGCGTCGACGGCGGGGTCATTAGCACCTTTTATAATTAATGTTTCTTCCATGAACTAATACATAAATCCATTAAAAAAATTAATATTTACGAATGCATGTAAAGTAAATAGTAAAAACAGCACAGTTATTCAGTTTACCCATTTGTGCAAAAGACAATGAGCACTTTGGTTTATCGGCGGCAACTGATCATGCTAATGTCATTTGAAAGGGCTATTATTAAGCAATAACTTTTGTTAAGAAGGTCATATTAAATTCCATTTAGAAACGACAAAAAAATGATTATGTCCTAATAAAACTGACATAACAAACAAAATAGCGCGTGCAGTAGCGGTAGCAAGGCGAGCGAACGATCTGTTTCTCTGAATTCGAGACGCGAACTAATGAACTAAAAGAGCGAACTAGTTCGCGAGGGAGCTGCGAACTAAACTGAGCGCTCTTCTTCGCGAACTATAATGCGCAAGTCTACAACAGTCACCAGTGGCGCGGCTGGTTGCGTCGCCAGGCGGCCTAGTGTAATAAGAGGCTATGTCTCCTCTACGGCTAACAACGCTAGTAATAACACGGGTGTGGGCACATCCAAAGTAAATTAAAGCCAAACGAATGTTCTCAAGCGGCCTTGGTTGGCCCAAACGAACTGCCGATTTTTTTTTCAAATTAAATGGTATTTTTTTGTCTGTTATTTGTACGCTTCAACATCATGTGAAAATTTCCAATGAGCTTAAAACGCAAAGTTTTACAATAATACATTGACAGAAACCTGTGACGGGTGAAGAGAACTGCAGATAAATAAGTAGTCATTACAATCACGATATCGTAAGCCGAGTGGTTGAAGCTAAACGAATAGACTTATAGTGTCGCGTGAGTCAGGGTCAAGTCAAATTGAACCGCAGTTCCGATCTGTGTAGTCGTCGTAGGACTATCATGATTCATTTTTAGACTGTTTAATGTACAAAAATCTACATGAATACAAACAGACGATTCGTAAGGCTGAAGACGCGATTGGATTGCAAATAATAGTGATAAGGCGCTTACGTTGCGGGGCTAGCGAGCGTGCTGTCGGTGACTGGCTTACCCGACTTAATCCCGACTATTGCAATGTTAATTCCCTGTCTAGGATTCGTCTGGTCGCCACTGGTTGAAGTCCATCTGCTTTCTTCTCTGACTTAGAGCGGCACAGAGAGTGAACGATCCTTAACAGCGTTTTATTCCTAGATCTCCTATTGTCTAGGGCAGCAGTTCCCAATTTTATTTTTGTCGCGGAACCCAATTGATCATACTTTCTTTGTCTTCAGTCTTTCGACTGGTTTTATGCATTCCTCCATCTCTTTCTTTCATCTCATCATACCTCTGTTATTTGTTTCGTACATTCTAATCTTACCTTCAACTATTTCATCCATTAACGAATTAACAAATTCCGCATGTCTTAGGTGCGCCATCCTGTAGTTTGTTTCTGCAACACTCTTGCAATGAACATATTCTGGTTTCTGAATCTCTGTTTCACCATGATACAATCTAACTAATATCTACCTTTATTCACTGGACATTTTCAGGGTGTTAATCCTTCACGTTAGATTTCTTAAATAGTGTGTTTGCCATGATCAGTTTATATTGCACAAACGTCTAACAACCTGCTTCCTAGTTCATTTCTTTCTCCTAGACCAAAACTTCCTACAGTATTCCGTCCTTGTCCTTCTCCCATTACCCCATTCCTGTCGCCCATAATTATTAGATTTACTTATAAAATTATTTCTTCGAATTCCTTATACATTTTCTCGATTTCTTAATCATTTTATTGCTACGTTGCCATATACACTTGTACTAACATGGTAGGTGCAGACTTAGTTTCTACCCTCGTCACCATAGTCCTGCCCATAAGCAGTTCATAATTACTCGTTTGCCTGCTATCTTGTTTAATGTAAAACCCACACCAGCAACTCCACAGATTGCTTTTGTGTTAATTATTCTGTATTCCCAGACCAGAAATCCTGTACATCCTTCCACTTAATCTCACTAAATACTCAATACAAAAATGTAATAGATCCCTCGCGGTGCAGCATTTGACGTCTGAATCATTGTTGTTTGCGTATTTGGTGATTTTGGCGGTGGCATACTAGACTACGAAAGATGACTTAGTAGCGTGAGTGGAATACTGTGAGAGTTTGTGATAAATTTCCATCCCGAGTGCGATTCTTACGACGTTCTCCATAATAATACTAAGTTGCTTGGTTAATCTCATATCTACTTCTCAAAAACGTACGTTCCAAAAATATTTTTACTTAGGAGGCCATTGCCTGTGCGTAATTGAAACCCCTTCAAAATCCGACGAGCAGATTCTGCTTGAATCCCGTACATATCTACTTTCAGACAGACAGACATATTTAAAAAAAAAAAAAAAAAATACAGTTGATTTCTGCCCTGTTGCGTATTAATAGTGCCCAAACCCATTATTAGTAACACCGAAAGGAACTTTCACTATTTGGGACAATCCCTCCACCTCTTGAGCTTGTAGTCTACTTTAATGCCTTCCTCATTATTCAAACGGCGGGGCAAAATGAATAACTTCATTGTTTACTACATTGGTACAATACCTACATTTCGATTTCGAACATCTCCTCCTCATTTATCAGTGTTAGAACTGATTTTAATTCTCAGCGTTTCTAAGCGATATCGTATTTGTATTATATATTTAAATTTCTTTTCAGGTATTTGTATTATAAATTTAAATTAATTTTCATGACGTCAATCTGTTAATAAGAAATTTTTATGCACAGGTAATATTTATATTGCTTAATCAAATTTGATAATGGCTTTGAGAGATGTTTAATGAGACTTGACTAACAGTTTCCTAGAGTAAGAGCTTCCTAGACACGTTTATGTTAAGCGTGTTATCAGTGGATTATGAGCAGCGGGGGCACTGACTCCGGAAGTGAACCTGATAGCTTCCGACAGTCTATTTTCAGGGAGGGCCTGCACGTCTGGTCTCTTTCCCAACAGGCTGATGACTCGAGAGAAGTAAGCAGCATCGTCAGTTAGTCCCTCGGAGGGTGCTTCTAATTGTGTTTCTAACGGCTGTGGTAACGCTGTGTATCACAATTACGAGGCCGTTGCGAGCCAAGTACGGACCGCGTCTGAACCAATAAAAGCGCCCATCTGAGCACTTTGCTAACGGGAGAGGCATTGTTTCGTTTTAAGTATCGGTCCAGAAATATGACACCTATCCTTCAAAGACTAGAGCATCGGAGAGACAATTAGAGGAGGATGCGTTTCTGAAGCTAATATGTTACGTTATCGTTAACGCAATATCCCAATGTTTCCCGTTATTTTAATATAGGTTAACAAGTGATCTATTTATTATTTATTATTATTATTCCGAATAACCCTTTTGGAGGGTACGATAAATCAACTTTGGCTATGTTTCTTTGTATTTAATTTTCTTTGCTTCCAAACTTCCTTCATTCTTTGAGAGTGTTGTTCCTTTTGTTCCTGGGTCCATTTCCTTCCCTTGATGTATTTCTGTCTCTCCTGAAAACCTGCCTTGTGAATTACTTCTCTAAAAAGGGTTCTGTTGTCTATTATATCTGCTTTCACTACAGCATTGTTCATGTCCTTTTCAGTTTAGTGATCTATTTATTATTTATTAGAAATGAGAGAACTATTGCCATCATAAAAAACAAATAAGCAAGAATCATCCGGGGACAATAAATAAATTTTTGCAAGATCGCATGATATAATCATTTAAAATATCAGGAGCCTAACTGCCCTTCCTTCAGTGTCTAATTACAAAAAATGGACGATCAAAAACTCATCCACAATTCGCTCCTGATTCCTAGCAATGAACTTTATCTTAATTAAGGCTTATTTAAGAGGCTCCATTACTTTTTGTTCTCATGAATATTTACCACAATTTTTATCCGCTTAGATTGCAATGAATTTACAATCTCATCATGCCTAGGTTCTAGCCTAATAGATTAATCATGATTTCTAATGTTTATGCTGATAAGTATTCCTGTTCAATGTCAGATCGTCAGACCCCTTTGAGGCAGCTTTTTTTTTCCTAAAATATCAAAAGTATAACTTAAACAGAAAGAGTTTTTTTTATTTTTTTTATTTATTTTTAAAGTGATTCATAACTCTATAAGTCAACCAGAAAAAGTATGGAACAAACGATGATAAAAATTTTATACTATGTAATACTGTCATAATCGCACGTGGAGTGGTTTTGGTATTAGAATATTAAATTTAAATTTAATGACTGGTAATTAATAGAAACAGACATTGTGCCTCGGTGTCGTTCTATACCAACCAGGATTTTTATCCTTTTTCGTCATCCCACGTGGATGGGTTTGCTGGGATAGCTTTAAAAACACACCTTTCACAAACAGAGTAACACAAATAACATTGTTGCTACAGTACGATTTTTAAACGTTAGAATAGCAATTCTGGGTGACTTGAATGAAGTCATCGCTATTTGTCATTGTAGTACTGTAGAGGCAAATAAATATGAATGTGGTATACATGAAAATAGTTTATTTGATGAGTAAATGCAGACTCCACAAATGCTATATTAGACGATAAACATTCCTATGTGTTCCCACTCTGTTTCTCAGGAATGTGAAACAGAGTATGATTTCACCTTGCCAATTAATTATTAGCAATTAGTAACTAGGTATCCAAAAGCCACAGTCAGTTTAATTACAAACGCAAATGGTATGCACCCAACACAATTTCAAAAGTGTTTGTTAGTTGCTACATTTGCACATTAATAAAAAAAATTTTTAAATAAAGAAAGTCGGGTATTTTATCAATTGATTTCAATTTTATGACACCTTAAATTTCTTAAAACAAAGATACTTTATTCTATTAGTCCCCGTTTGCTTTTTAAGTCCAAAAACGAAAATCTTTCTCAAATAAAAATTGGTTCCGAAGCAGAAACTGTTAAGGTTCTTTGGTGGGTTAATTTACTGCATTAATTTAAAAGTCCACCAAAAAACAAGGTTATGTGAAGATGTTCGTTTATTTTGAACAAATCAAAACAAGTCTGCGACATTCACAAGCATAGTTGTTACAATCCAAAGATGCAATACTGACTGAATGAAAACTTGCATGAATGTCTCTGTAACACTGAATTAATACTTAATGCAAACTAAAACTCTCTGTCCAGGCGATCTGTTTATATAGAGTCTATCGAAATTACGAGAATTCTTCAAAGGCATCCGCCCGATATTTCTCGATCATTAACAATCACTCAAACAATCAAACATATTAAAAACAATCGGAATTGATACAAAATTAATTAATAACATTACAAAATGATTAGAAATGGTAACTAGAGATACTTAAATACAAAATTATTTACAGAAATCCTTTCAAATGGTGGAAAATTGTCCTGTAGACATCGTAACATACATTAATACAAGTAATTACAAACTTTTAATAAATTCTCTTGCATCATTCGGTTCTTAAACATATTAAATGGTCTTTAAATAATTTTCTTACCTAAAACAAAGTCTATATACACTTATTTACAAGAAATTACAAAATAAACATATCAAATCACTTTCAAGCAAACTTTGGCTCGCTACAAATATTTCACACAGTCCAATACTATTCAAAATACAGGTATTAGGGCTGTTACAACCCCTCCCCAGGATTCACTTAATTTTACACAGATCAAATTGATTGAATCCGTCACGAATCTAAGCAGGTTGAATGTACACATAATGCAGACACGAACAGATTACAATCAATCAACCATAATGACTTTACAATGATCAAATACAATTCTTCATACAACATTTGCACATAGTCCATGACACTGATTTTGTTTACAATAATTGTCTTTTCTCAGGTCCAATCATTTTATCATTTACTGTTTTTACACAACAAACGTTCAATGCCATCACCTTAAGTTACAATTTTTTCACTCCAAATTACACACTTGATGTCTGCTTGTTAATTACACCAGTCTGTTTACATTTTACAGCTGATAATTTGTCACCAAAATGTAGAAAGTCACAACATCATGAAAATACCAAAGGTCTCTACACAAAACTGTCACAAATTATACATTGAAATGCTTACAGCTGCATCTGAGCTTAAGCACTCACACAAACTATTTACATGCATTAATTGACATACTTATTTACAAAACTAGATATTTACAGGCTATTGACCCCTCCCCAAACCATGCATTTCAATTAATTCTCATAAGTGGGTTTCAGGATTTCCCTGGAAACCCAGAACCATGTAAGTTACTTTTTCCTAACCTTCCAGTTTTCTTCAACTTTTGTATACACATCTAATATTACATTTCTATTTACACAAAGCTTCATTATATACATACAGAAACACAAACTTCCAATCATCTCAGACAACAGACTTTGGTACAACCACGCAACAGCTGAGACATACAATGGTTCTGTTTTAGCAAATTGATTGTCACTTAAAAGCAATGCTGTTGACTCAACTGGTAATACAAATTTATTATTCTCACTACTACAGTTTAGTCCATCATTACTCCCATCCCCACTCTCCATCATCTGATTACTACTTAAACTTACCAAATTATATGAATCAGTACCTAAAACTGTTTTAACATCTGGCTTACTGACTTCATCCACCAAATAATCATTTTTCTCAGCCACTACTACTTCACTATCAGCTTCCACATCAAAGAAGGTACAAAACATAGTGTCATCTAAGTCACATTCTGTACAATTTTCCAAATTAGAAACTGGTTCAAATAAATCCTTACTCCCACCCATTTCTTCATTATCATTATCTACACCAAATACGGAGCTAAATAATGTATCAGCTAGGTCAAAATTAGGACATTTTTCTAACTTAGGGATTGGTACATATGGCTTTTCAACCTCTCTCTCTTCAGAAGACAAATACTTTGACTTACAATTCTCCTCCTCATCTGGGTCTCCTATCCACACCACTGTATCACCTTCATCTTCAAGATATTTGAGAAACTCTTCGATTTCAGCGCTTCTACAAACTTCATTACCACCTATATAAGCACACAGTAGTCCCAACTATGCCATTCTGGACCTTATAAGTTTCCGATAGCCACACTGTAGTATGCACTATAAATTCTGCACCCTTTTTTGTAATTAAGCAGTGACCATTTCGAAAATCTTCTACATTAAAATTATTTACTTTCGCACACTGATTCTAGTGATAAGGTACTATGGTGGTCCCCTTCCCGCTTTATCTTATTATCAGCCTTTACATCATCAACATCATTAATTACATCTATCATAACCTTATCCTGAAATTCACTTGCTGCTACCTCTACCTCTTCCAATAAGTCTTCTCGGGGATTATTCATAAAAATGGTATTAAAGCTATAGCAGTTGGTACCTGGACCCACAATCTTACCCATTTCTTCTATATCCTCATCTACATCAAATAAAGTGCCAAGCATCGTGTCATCTAAGTCAAATTCAGAGCATTTTTCCAACTTAGGAATCTGTACACAACTTCTTTCATTCTTCCTTGGTTCAGTGGAAAAACATCCTACCTCCCGACTCTCCTCCGCATATAAATCTTCTACTGACACTATGGTATCATCCTCATCTTCAAGATATTTAAGAAATTCGTTAATCTCAGCTTTTTTAAAAACCTTCTTCCCACCAATACAACCAGACATAGTCCCAATAATGCCATGTTGTGGCCCCCCAGTTTCTGCTAGCCAAACTGTCTTGTGAACTATGAATTCAGCATTGTTTTTAGTAATCAAACAATGACCATCCCGCAAATCTTCAACATAAAATTCATTATTCTCATCTACTGAAATGATTGAGAAGCCACAATCGTCATGATTAGGAACAATTTCTATCTCTTGAATCACCCCCCTTCCTGCTCTCAGAGTATACTGCTTCCTCAGTAACATTTATATTTGACTTACTGTTAATTTCAGAAAATTCTGTATTCAGATAACTACATACTCGTAATACCAAGGATTCTAACTTTGTTTGCAAATTTTGACTCTCAGCCATTTTTAGTAATTAGCAAAATCAACATACAAAACAAAATTAAGGAAAATTAAAATCTTTCCAAACTGCCACACATTTACATGCAAAATAAATCACTTGAATATTCAATGCCGTACTTACAGTTATTCCTCACTTTTGTATCACATTATATTTCACTTAGAAGCACTTAATTAATCATTAAACACCACACTGACTTCAAACACTTAACCACACTTTTCACAATCCACTGTAGGAAGACGATTTTGAGGCCGAAGGAAATCCACTCGTCGTCGGAAGATTACAGCCGATTCCCGATGAAAAATTCTCCGCCTTAGGCCGTCAAATCCGTGTCGTCGCCGGTCGAAATTTCCTCTCAGGTTTATCGCCGATACTCCGTCGCAATTTTCTGCAGATTCTTTTTAGAAGATAAACATCCCACAGATGTTTAAGAACTTCTCGTCATGTCAACGGTCGCCATGTTAAGGTTCTTTGGTGGGTTAATTTACTGCATTAATTTAAAAGTCCACCAAAAAACAAGGTTATGTGAAGATGTTCGTTTATTTTGAACAAATCAAAACAAGTCTGCGACATTCACAAGCATAGTTGTTACAATCCAAAGATGCAATACTGACTGAATGAAAACTTGCATGAATGTCTCTGTAACACTGAATTAATACTTAATGCAAACTAAAACTCTCTGTCCAGGCGATCTGTTTATATAGAGTCTATCGAAATTACGAGAATTCTTCAAAGGCATCCGCCCGATATTTCTCGATCATTAACAATCACTCAAACAATCAAACATATTAAAAACAATCGGAATTGATACAAAATTAATTAATAACATTACAAAATGATTAGAAATGGTAACTAGAGATACTTAAATACAAAATTATTTACAGAAATCCTTTCAAATGGTGGAAAATTGTCCTGTAGACATCGTAACATACATTAATACAAGTAATTACAAACTTTTAATAAATTCTCTTGCATCATTCGGTTCTTAAACATATTAAATGGTCTTTAAATAATTTTCTTACCTAAAACAAAGTCTATATACACTTATTTACAAGAAATTACAAAATAAACATATCAAATCACTTTCAAGCAAACTTTGGCTCGCTACAAATATTTCACACAGTCCAATACTATTCAAAATACAGGTATTAGGGCTGTTACAAAACACTTTTAGTTTATGTTCTAAGCTGTCAGTTATATGTACAGAGCATCTTATTTTTTGCGTTAGAACACAGAATTGAAAAGTAAATTTTATATATCTCTGTGCAATTTATAATGCGTTGAAAGCTTTTTGTTTAATTTTTTATTTTTGTTATGACTCGAGTCATTACATGCCGTAGAGGATTGGAGACAAGGAACGGGAAGGAATTTGTCCATTATCCGTTGAAGGTATCATCCCTGCATTCGGCTGGAGTGATTTCGAAAAACAATGAAAAATCTAAATCTGAATAGCTGGACGAGGAATATAACCCGCTTCTTGCCGAATACTAGGCCAGAGCGGTACTACCCGCCCTCTGGGCTCAATGCGAGTTGTTACATCTGTCCCCAGTATTATGGAAATCTACCATAGATCTGAGAATGAAGTGTTCGGGATTTTCGGTTGCAATAAACAAAAGGCAATATCGTATAGGACTGGAATTGTATGTATACTAAGTTTTCTGAACGGCCTTCTGTCCGATGTCCTTTGGCTTATTCCCTAAATACATCATAGAACAAATTATTGAGTGAAAGGATTGATGGGATGGAGAGCATATCACGAAAATAAAATGAAAAGATGTAATAAATTATCTTTAACTTTTGAATTTGTACTGATTGCCTAAAAATCACTTCATAAACTTGAAAACAGCTAAGCATTGTGACCTGCGTCATTGCATTTGATAGCGTTTGTCTGCTCTTCTCTGTAACTAATATTTTTCGCAGTGTCCACTTGTTACGTGGTTTTTATAGTGTGTGAAGAGCAGTAGCTTATATGAACTGGAATCTGAAAGAAATAAACAATAGGCAAATTCAAGCCGGTGGTGCTTGACAAATGCCTATGTTGAAATTTTTTTAACTGCTTTACGTCTCTCAACAGCTAGGTCTTTAGAGACGGGAAAGGATGGGGGCAAGGAATGGGAAGGAATTCGGCCATGGCCTTTTTAAGGAAGCATCCCGGCATTTGCCTGGAGTGATTTGGAAAACCATGGAAAACCCAAATCTGGATGCCCAGACGGGGATTCGAACCGCCGTCCTCCCGAATGCGAGGCCAGAACGCTATCCTTTACACCACCACGCTCGGTCCTATGTTGAAAGTTGATTGGACGGCTATTAATGGGACGTTGTCTGAAATGACGCATTGTTCGTCTTGTGCTGTCTGATGGCTTCCAGGAAATGACGCTGCTACCATCTGTCTACACATGAGAAGACTAAAGACTAAAGAGCTGATGACTTAATGCTTTAACAGCTTACCGAGCTGGTATCAACTAAAAAAAAAAATATGAAATTGCTGTTGTTAATTATGCTTTACACACAGCGCTTAGTATCCTGGAGACTGTCACATGTATACATCATAATTTTTAGGGAAGCACAGGACACTACGAATGCTCACGTCCAGTGGCGCAGCTAAATGGAGGAGAGGGTCCACCCCGGGGGTCACGCGTTGGGGAATGACACCTGCAATCATGAAATGAAATAATCGAAAATAGGGTGATACAAAAAAAGGAATTATTTTCGTATCATTTACCATTTCTACTTTTATTGTTTTAAATTTTTTTAAGTTGATCTAGCACCGTTTCTAATCCAATCCAGTGAACTGTGCGCTTTCGTTGCAGTGAAGTGCAATTATTGGCGACACTGCACTCTTAAACAAAGGTAGCATCGCTCCATGGCTCCAGACATCAGAGGAAATCGTACTTGTTGCCCGTCATTGTGGTTTGGTTTGATAGAAGTGGCGATGACTATAGTGTAATTTTTATTGGGCGATTATTTTCGAAGAGAGGTAGTTTTGAAATTAAAGGAAAGATATCTAAAATTACTAAAATAAGGGTAAGTGGAAAGTTGTAATTTCTCGTAATTATTTAAAGGAAAATATTTTATTTACTTCTGAAACCAAATAAAAAAATCATCCAAGTGTATGTCAGAACACGCACAGTCTGGGCATCCATTTCCGTAGTCCGGTCAGGAATTAACCTCAGATGTTTTATGCGTGACACTAAATCCAACTTTTTAAATTGTTTTGCTTACTTATAATTCAATTAGCTTCCAAGCTAAAATTCACGAGTGCCTTGAAATATTTTCTGCGGCTCGTAATTTTGAATTAATAATCTGACAGATTAGTGTATTTATAAAAAAAAATGTAAATTGGATAAATAGAGTACATTTCGAGTTATCAGATTTACAATCGTTTATAACTACTGGTATACCTATTGTGACAGTGCCCCCTATGGCCCTATAGTCGACATGAAATTGTATGGAGTTCGAATTCAAGCAAATACGATGACTCATGCATAAAACTAGCAACACCGTCAGGTTCCAAGTCAATCCAAAAGTATCCATGTATTCAGCGTCTGTCGTTACTGAACAGTTTTTGTTTAACGTGTTCTCAGGGACAGCGCTAGGATTCTCGGTCCCATGTAAGCGTTCTTAGCAGTGACGTAACCGATTGGGGCCCGTGGCAAATTCATCGGATGGGGCCCTCCTTCAGGCCAGATGACCTACGGGTGACAATGGGCGGAATCTTGGGCCGGGAAGTTAGCTTTGCTTTGCTTTCTACTGAACGAGAATTTGTAAATGTGACCATCATGAAATAAATAAGTATACGTATGACTCCGTAGTTTAGACGAGAAGAATATTTTAGTTGTGCAAACCTCTCTGTTGGATATAGGTATCTAAATGCTTGCGTGTTCCTTAAATCGACAAGTATTTATGTTCCTCAATAAAAATTGAGCTTTAATCATAAACTAAACTAATCTTCGAGGCGTTTACATTATTTTTTATATATGTGCTATGGCGTGGAGTTAAGGACCTAAAATTTACACGCGGTCTCGGTCTTCGGTACATACGATGTCATATTTAGGAGCGTGTAATTACATATACCATGTGTATGGCAGGTAGTGAAATACATCACTTGCTAAAGTACTCCACGTAAAGCCGGCAGATATTGCAAAGACATGTTTTTATACTATGTGAGCCGTTGTTTTTTATTTTTTATTGTTATTTTTATGTTATTTAGCCTTATTTTTTCTGAAGGAACTTAATGTAGAGCTGCTTTTCTGACAGTATCCCCCTGGGATTCACGACTTGTGGGAGCCGGGTACTGAATTTGCATCCATGCGACCTCATCTGGGTCTGGAATTGCTTCTATTTGGACCAGGACAGTTTTGTTAACTTTCCTCTCGATTTCCTTTGGTCAACTCTTGTTATTTTCTGACCCTGATGGTATTTTATGGTCATGGAAAGGGTATCGACTATAGGAGCAAAATGTATCGATTTTGGGCGTCTGTCTAATTCAATGTCGACTATAGGAGTAGGTGTAGAGGTTCAACTGCTATTCAGCTACATGATGAAATAGAAATATTTAGGAAGCAGAAAATAACTTTAAAATCCATAGTTATTAAATAGTATGACGACAGACTTCAAAAATGGAAAATTCGAAAATGAACTATTCTTAATGTCTCGAAAATTGGTGAACTTAACTTATCTGTCAAATAATTAATAAAAATTATATAAAATAATTCTAGGTACTCATGAATATGATTTTAAAGCTAATTATTGACTATTTAAACATTCAAAACCTGCAAAAATTGAATTTCCTGTCACTCGCAAAAGAACAGTAACATTACTTTTTTTATTAAAATTACGTTATTGCTAACAAAACACGAGTTTTTCGTATTTATTACTAAGATCATTACTAAGTATGTTATCACCTCCGTCATGCTGACGGATTACATTTCATTTAGTTGTTTGTACCACAAAATGAAAAATGCCTGGAGAAATTCATATATCGAAAAGGAAACGTGAAGTTTAGCATAGGAAAGCAAAACAAGATTAAATTAATGCAGTTCGGAGTATATCTGGAACCATCTTGAAATATGTTACAAAACTGATGGATAGCTAAAGTTCATCAAAAGAAACTGATTCTCACCGTGATGCAAGAAATAAATTTGATGAAGTCAGCAGATCTTCACGAAGCAAACAAGATGCTAAAGAAACAATCTACAGTACTTGAGAAATGTTTCACGTTGGAGTATACTCGTTCTTGGTATCTTTGTGTAGAGATAATTAAATTGGAAACAATTATTTCCAGAACAGAGAAGAACCATTTAGCACTGTACATACGCAAGGGTTCAAAACAAAAGGTGATGCTGACGTCTTTTAACAGAATGGTTCTAGAAGACGATGCCTAAAGATAAAGTAATTTTGCGCTCGTGGATGGCTTACTCACCCGTCACTATCAAACTGTTTTGCGACTCGATTTCACAAGTGGTGGAAACTAAATATTAAGCTGACAGAACACAAACCTACAAATGAACATCTGGAAAATCTTGCAAAGTTGAAAACTTTAGATATAAAGCTAAAATTACACTAAACAATAGATTATGCAGCCTTGCAATCAACTGATTCTGAAAAGCAGAAGTGGAAGGGTCTTTTATTTAAATTATTGGGTATAACTTTGTTTCTGGCTAAACAAAGCCAAGCATGTCGTGAACCCAGTAAAGGACATGGCTTTACAAATAACGACAGTTAGCCAGAACTGGTCCAATCTCTTTCAAAACATGCGGTAGTCCTCAAAGAGCACATCTTGGTTTTGGAACGTAATAAATATCTGTTGCCAGATACGCAAAATGAATTCATAAGCGTTCTATCAAATCACGTAAAGTATAAGGTAGTTACCGAAATTCAATCGGTAAAATATATCAGAATTATGATTGATTGCATACCAGACATTTCATTCAGTGATCAAACGTCTGAAGGGAATCGTTTGGATGAAAACTGATAACAGAAAGTCGAAGTCAAAGAAGTATTCCTTGGATTTTTTCCCTTAAAAGGAAATAAGCTGTCGACCTAAGGAATGAAATTTATAAGAAGCTTTATAGTTACGGTTTAGATTATGCGATGAGTATTTATGAAGGTTATGAAAATGCAGCTAATATTAGCGGTGTACATGGAGGAGAAAAAATCATGCTTAAAGTAAAAAAACATATAGCCATTTTCGTTAGATGTAAAGGTCCTTTAATTAATTTATGTCGGCTTACATTCATTTTCACAAAATGCATCTTGTGTAACATTTTTCGGAACCGCAGAAACTATTTTTACTTCTTTCTTAGTAAGACACAGAAATCATGTGTTAAAAAAATATCAGCAATTCGTTGGAGTTCTCAATATACTAAAGTAAAAATGCTAACAGAAAATTTTTGTTGGGTTGTGGTTGTAATTAATGAATTATATGATCAACAAGAAAATGTACACACAAGAGGTGCTGCTCTTACTCCTGTAGTATGCAATTTTACTTTTCTTTGTTATCTTTTCTTTTGGAATGATACATTAAAGGAAGTTAATTGTCAGATTTGATGGCAAAGTGAAAACTTGAGCCTTGAACATTCAGTGATAAAAACAAAGGCACTTCGTCTTTATATTCAAGAAAAGCGGTGTCATTTTCACAAGGAGCTTTAGATCTTTCTACGAAAAATCACTGTACTGCGACATCACAACAGAACCAAGAGTTCTATTGTAAAAACGAATGGCGAGTGAAGTAGCCACTGATACAGAACTCGCAATTAGAAATGAAAATCAAAATTATATTTTGGACTGTCTTGACCGATTAAACGCCGAACTCCGAACTAGATCAAAATCCGATCGAGGTATAATTTCATTGTTTGAGGTTGTACAGAAAAATAATTTGCTTTCGGCGAACATGGAACAATTAAAAATTGCTGTATCCAAATTTAGTGGTTTTCATTATGAATTATGAGAATCAGAATCTCTCCTGCAAATATCAGGATTGAGAAGGTATTTAAAAGAAGCCAATGTTAAAATTTCAGTAACAAATGAATGAGTAGCTCTGGACTTTTTAAAATTCATCGCGGAATCGTGTGGTCGCCCTAAAGTTACTTACGACAATTTGCGTATGAGGTGCTGTGTGTGAGTATAGCTTTAGAAAATTAAAATTAATCAAAAATTACTTTCGGTAAACAATGAGCAACACAAGGCTAAACAACCTTGCCATGTTGAGTACTGAACATAAAGCAAACTCAAAATGCTAATTTTGAAGATGTGATTTCCGAGGATGCAACTGTTAATGCTAGAACAAAGAGATTGTAAAAGCAATTGTCTTTCGTTTATTTATCTTTTAAATATTATTAATGTTACAATTTATTACTAAACGATTATTTGAAAATAACAATAAATGTTTATTTAACCACGTTTTATTAAAATCATACTTTACACTTATAGGATATTATATTTTACGCAACACTGAATTTAAGTTTTCATGGGGTGACACCATCGATGTCCGCCCCTGGTGGCACCCATGCTAGTTGCGCCACTGCTCACGTCTTTTGACATGAATGCGTCTTCCGAGTTTGGTACTGGGGCGCATATCAGAATTACGAGAGACTTGAAAACCGTCCAGTTTGAAAGGACTAGTACTCAAAGAAAATTGAACGGAATACAACGCGGTGAGAGAGCTTCAAAGATAAATGCTTGACTTTCCAAAGTTTTATTAAAATTTTTTGTTACCTTTCCCGTTTATGCGCGATATTGCTAAAGGCGCAGTTGCTGTTGACTCGCTAGAAGGGGTTAGCTAGTTCAAGTATCGATGGTGAAATAAATTATCACCATCTGGTCATTGAACGGCTGAGTAGGTGGCTCACAGTTCCTAAAAACATTCGGAACAGAAAGTGGGGGTCGATTTACAAAACGCTCTATAGATCGTATTGTCACCAGGACAAAATGATTGGCTTGAGAAACATTTTGAACAATCTCAGCGAATGAATTCGCTAGTTGGTTCGCCAGGTATGAATACAACCGAACATATCTGGGACATGATCGAAACTTCAGTTCGTGAACAACGTCCCGCATCGACAACACTTTCGCAATAATGGACGGCTGTAGAGAAAGCATGGCTGAATGGTTCTTCACGGGACTTCCGATGACCTGCTGAGTCAAAGCCACTCCGAATGACTGCACTCCGCCGGGCAAAAGAGGACGCACACGACAGTAGATGGCATCTCATGGCTTTTGGTACTCCAACAAAAGAACTGCTGACGATGCTTCACAGAATGAAAAGAAAACCATTTAAAAAAAACTGAACTGACTGCAACTGAAGTACTTTGCCATAACATCCACTCATTAACGTGTCTCCTAAAGGTCATTCAGTAAATACGGTTTTAATTTCTGCATTAATTTATGTTAATTTTCCGAACATGTGAATTAATTTAGTGAAAATGGGAGCTAACCCAAGCATCATCCGCACGTCGATCTTAACATTATCCTACTCCGAAGCGGAGTACTCCTGTCCAGTATGGCAAAAATCAGGTCGTGCTGAGACATTGGATATTGCGCTTCACAGGATGCCTCAGACCATTGCCTGTGGTGAAGATGGAGACTTTAACTGGTATCGGCTCTGCAGACATAAGTCAGTAAGTAGTTACCAGCACTGCAAGGCTCAGTCAGAGTGGCAGGAGATGCCCGACACCGTCTGCATTGTCAAGTATTAGCGCCATCGAGACTGAAGTCCCTATAGCGTTCTTAAGAACTTCAACGCCACTCAAAAGCCGTGAGTGAATATTGGCGTGGGAGAACAGTTTGGGACATAATACTGACTGGATCAAGCCGGAAGAGTGTCTACCCCTTGAGTCTGAACAACCATGGCCTAAAGTTACTGTACATATTTCGGGTTGCAGTTGGCCCCTGCAGAGACATACTCGTTTCATGGCGATACCTGGGGAAACAACCAGATACCACATGTTCTTTTGGTGAGATCCAAACTATGGTACATTTGTTGTCACATCCACAACACGGAATTGATGTTTCGTTATCAGCCAGTGACAAAACCATAAAATTGGCTAAAACAAGTACATTGTATTTGATGCTGTTATCGATACGAGAAAAGAAGATTTAATTTAAAATCCTTGCCATCTTTTGGTATCATTGCGGCATCACATAGACATACCTTCAGTATTTGCGCTTCCAGAGGATTTACCCCTGAATACTAGGCTTCCCTGTGCCGTGTTATAGACTGGTCAGCCATCAGGAACGATGCCTTTGGGTTGCATATGTAACTTCTAGTAATTATAATTTAGTTTTATTTATATGAAATATTATGATTGTTATTTAAATTTTACTTCGTGGTTATCTGGAAAAATTAATAAAAATGTTCGCTATTTCGGAAAAAATTTATTACCCTTTACCAACTGTAAGTAAATTAATTAACTGTACAGGAAATGTTATAAAGTTATAAAATGTAATCTTTAGCGAAAAAGTGCTTATTACAGCCCACACAGATTTACAGTCACCCAATGAACAGGGTGATTATCCAATACATGGAGTATGGAGGCGCACATCCACCCATAAAACATCTATGGCCAAAACTGATGACTCATTGTAAGTAGTTGTAACATCTCAGATGTCACGAGTTTATCCGCTGCCTTTGCCACCACTTAGCGAAGATAATCAGTCTCGTACAGATATTTTATAGTTTTTAAGGGTACCAGATGATGGACGAGGATCCGCATGATATATATTTGTGTGAAATATTGGTGTTGTAGCAGAATCAGAAAATGATTTGCAAGTGTGAAATTAAAAAGAAGAATATTAAGTAATGTATGCACCCTCTTTTAATAATAATTACGTGTGGTCTTAATGACCTATTAACGGGGCTGCGTATTCAGTCCCTGTCATAGCCGCCTTAACCTAATAGTCCTACCTGGTACAGGGGACCTACAGTTTAACGTGGAATCCGAACGATTGAAGCGTTCTGGCGTACTTCACATTACAAAGCAAGCTGTGCCAGAAGTGAAGGTAGGGTTAATGGCCTATGAAAATCCCCACCGAGACACGAATTCGACCCGGAGACCCTTCCATCACCAGTCGACGCCTTAGCCACTGTGCCACCAGACCACTCAAATTAATAATAGTATGCGATGCACTCTGCGTCTGGTCGTTGACAGTAATTGTGGAAGGTCTCACCCGTATATCGATATTTTCCGGGATCAGTGGTGTTGTTTCTCTATAAGAAATGAAAGTAAGGACATAGTAAATACCCGTGCCGGCCAATTAATGCCTACTCTTCATAAAGACATCAATTGACTGTCAAGTTTAATATCCCTGTTCGACGGATGAATCACAATCAACAATGTGATATACCCTCACTTCATACCCACTGTCGAGAGATTTGGGATTTAATCCAGTACTTTGTTATACAATCTGGTGATTATGAATCGTGCACAAAAAGATCCAAGCAAGCACTCCAAGTCGCTAATAAAGGAAACTACAGGTCTTAGAAACGCTATAACACCACAAATGTGATTAATTGCTTCAACTTTAATTACTGTGGATTTGTCGGGATTCGAAGGTTGCCGCCGGCACACAGATCATCCTGATAGTGGTTCCAGAAGGTTTTCAGGAACAACGTTAGTGAAATCTGAAATGAATGCTTTTTTTCTGGACAAGAATATGTTTTGATGTTCACAATAACATAACAAGTCCTTTTCCGATGTTTCACTTTCACAGATTTACTGTGACTGTGTACTGATCACAGTGTCTGAAATATCTAAATTCGTAATAAAAAATGAAATTAAAATAGCTTTTACACTTTTACAGTATGTAATCCTGATTCAAGTGGAACTGTAACTAAGAAAATACCTTTATTAACAGTGTACATCTGGATTCAATCTTTATAGAAATTTCTGGTAATTTTTGTTCGGCTTCCATGTTGAATTTGGTGCAACCCTTCCAACAGATTTATTACAATGTATTTTACTGCTGGAAGTTTGAAACAGGATTTAACTACCCCCAGGTGGTGATTACTGTTGAATACCACTTTATTTCATTTTTACTCCAACTTTTATTTAATTTATGGGATATCCTCTTTATAAGTGCTGATAGGAGACACTTTTACACTGCACAATGGTTAGGTTTGTAAAAGATTGGAGTTGCTGTTACTGCTCTATATGAATCAAACAACATTCGACATATTAAAAATAATGATTACGGAAGGCGAATGGAACGAAAATAAGTCTGGAAGCAGTACGAAGATAATGGGCAAGAGAAAGTGCTTCCACGAGCACTCAGTTGCCGGGCGTATCGATTACCACCGAATTTTCAAACTAAATTTCTCGCAATCCGTAATTAATTCATTGCATCCATGACAGTATGCTTCATACTTCGCTCCATCAAACAGAAATATAAAGAGCTATAAAGATTTAACTGAGTGGAGGTCAAACATAACCAGTTTCACTTGAGACTGTCCAGTGCAGAAGCCGCACACTTGCGGATTTTGTTTATAAGTACGTGATATTTTAAAATTTTAAACATAAAATATTTTAATATCGACGAAATGGGATGCGTCGATCAATATGAAAATAGGACATAATATTTAATGGTTACTATCACTTTGTTAGGTAATATAATGGATAATATAATTAGGTTTTTATGGATTGTTCCTTTTACATTCAAATTCAATATTATAACGCGGTAGCAACGTACATATATTTTGTTTTATTTTGTGGCTCAGTTTTTAAGATACCTGGCAGGAGATCGAGAGATCATCGGTGTTGGATTGAATTTTATGAAGACCAAAATAACCTTTACCTCTGCTGAAGATAAGTTTTGTAGATTAGGGTAGGACGCTCCGCTGCCCGTTTCACTCCTATCATTGGACTCTGATGTGATGCAACCATTCATAGTAATTAGAATTTACTTCATTAATTATCCCGATTGTCTAAATGTACAGTTTTTAGTTTAATACTTCCTCCCACTAATAAATTAATCATTCTCTAATGTCTCTATTCTATGCCCTTGTTTCTATATCATAATTCCGCAAATTCTTCATCCGCCATATCCGTACATTATATATCCATTCAATTTTTAACATCCTCCTACTGCATCACTTTTGACTACTTCACTTTTTCTTCTTCTGTAGTTTCCGAAACCGAAGCTTAACGTCCACAAAACCATGTGTTCAACAGATACAGTTATAGAAATATTGTCAGAGTCTGGTAGCAATTATTAACACTAAACGGGTTATCCTTCCAAAGCAAGCTTGTCGAGATAGTGCTGAATAATTCTAATTCATTGAATTATACTGTAATAAAATTTCCTCTTATTGTATTAAATAATTATCTGTATTTCCTGGTAGAACCAGCTAAGTCGGAATATCGTTGAAATGGTGGTTTTTATATTACTTTCCTTGATCGACAAGTCTAATTATGTCTATTAGACTAGGATATATTCATAGGATATATATTAGTTTAGAGTAAGCGGTCAATAAATAAATCTAATTTGGATATAATTTATCCCGTTTATGATAACTGTATGATATCAGTCAATCGCAGCATTCTGTTTTTCACTGAATCTGTATGAAAAATTCAAATGTTTCTTTCATTTCTATAAATTGAACACGGAGAGTAAACTGCAGCATTATTCCACCCATTTTTAATTAATTATTTTCGCTTGTAATTCTATATTTTTTAGTGTGGCCACATGAGTTATATATAAATATTTCGATATTTTTTTGGAGCCTGTGAATTTGTGCGATCTTAACGATTTGCTGACAGTCTCAAAGCTCCATGTACTCTACTCCTGTCACAGCTGATTCTACAGCTCGTAGCATGCTTCACAAGTACAAAGCAATCTTTATGTGTCTGTAAAACTTACAGCCCTCACTGGGATCAAAACAAATACGTAGAGTTCTCAAATTATTAACAGGTTGCTGTAATTTAAAATCAAACATGATTTTTTCAAAAAATAAACTTATAAAGGCTATAAACGCATCACTGTATTTCTTTATTCGTAATTTCAATGTTAATCTTACCCCATAATTTATTCCCCTGTTCCATACTTTTTCATAAACAGAAATCTGTCTTCATCTAACACCTCTTCCGTTTTCATTTTTGGCTTTCTCCACTGTTCTGAGCCGTTTAACTGATAGCATTTGAATAAAGTCACAACTGATACGGAATCCGCGATAAATTAAAGCTTTCTAACTAGACTATTAGAGGTATAAGGAAAAAAAAAAAATTGGTTTTAAAAACTTATTTTAATGTAAATTCCTGAAAATATATCAGAATCTGAAATGGTCAGTTTCGTTGTATGAGCGATGTAACAGATAAAAACAGACTGTCTTTTTAAGCTTTTCTTCACTGCTACAGAGGAGCAAGCGAACTGTATGGAGTCTGGTTACAGCGAATGTTGCCAAGATTACAGGAGATCAGTTCGCACCTGCAGGAGGCAGAGCTCCTTTATTTTTGCTTTATGATTCTCACTGCAACTCAGTTTCGTGTTAGTTTCTTTTTTGCGAATTAAGAGACCAGCGAGTTTTATTTTTAGCGGGTCCGTGCACAGTCCAGTTAATACTAAGCCTCCACGATATGATTACACCCTCGCATAAGAGTTTCTAATGAAACACTTCCAGTTCCTAAATAACTGCGCGATATTTTAACTCTGTTAAAACATAGTTAGTGGTTTCAGGCTTCATTTTGCATAGAACTAGCTGTGAAATTTTTGTTGGGTCCGTGTATAACCGCACAGGAAAGATATTTGTTTTTTGTTTCATGGCTCTACAGCACGGCAATAGTAGTTCACGCTATCTTCCCAATAAACATCAGTCACATATGTTTCGTCAATTGAAAATTTCGTTAAATATTCGCTACACACAGATATTTTTGTTAAAATAAATCCTTTCGTTCTCGATATACTGCCAGTGACGCCAATAATACATGATCCTAGCTGATGTGCTCTCGTTTCTGGCGAGAAGGCGACATAGATATTAAAAATTTTAAACCAGCATTTACTATTTACCTTAATACTTTCGTAGAGATATAACACTAATGTATTTATATTAACATATGATCTGGAAGATTTGTTTCTTGTCTTTCTACACTCCACCATTAAGAACAAGAAGGGTATGAAGAAGCAGCAAAAAGATAAAGCATATTCTATTCTGTTTTTTTTTTCTTTTTTTTGTCGAGGTCATTGGAGTCGGGAGATGATTATTGAAAAGAAATTCAGCAATTCTTTTCATAAGGAACCATATAGCGATACACCTAGCACGATTATCGCAATGAGGATAGCTGGACTGGGGATTGAAGCCGCGTCCTCCCGATCGCCAACCTCGCTCCCATCAGCGTCGGTATGAAAAATTGGAGACACTATAAACTGTTATTTAATTTTCAAGCTTTAATCTGAACAACAGATCAAGTTCCATTTACATTTTTATTTCGTGTTGCTTAAAAAAATAATAATGAGATGTATCATACCACTATTAGGAAAAGAAAACAATTTAATATAAATTAATAATCTTTCTTTAAATGATATCAATGAGGGTCTTCTCTAATACAGTGGTCCACCCAGGAAGAAATTACAATTTCAAATAGGTATAATTTTTTCGTTTGCTTGGCAAAATTTTAAAAATATTTTGGAGTTACTGCGCGATGGTTAGGAAAATTCCTCAAATAACTAGGCTCGTGACTTTAATAAGAAAGTAAGCGTTTTAACATGTCATTCCAAGTTTCTAATGTTGGTGTAGTGAAGACTTTGATGCAGGCTCAGCGTATCTTGGATACGAACAATGAAAATTAAGGCCGGCGACGCATGACAACAAGTCTTTTTTTTTTTAGTTGCGTTGCGTTGCGTTGCGTCTCGTCGATGTCATAAGAGGCGTTAAAGGAATGAAAACAGGGAAATTCGGTCATGGCCTTCTAACGAATCATTCACCTAAAATGATATTGGTAAATAATGGAAAACCGAAATCTAGATGGCCGGACGGAGAATTGCACCAGCATCGTCGCAAATGCCAGAGAGATTACTGAACTAAGTTCATGTGATCAGAAGTTTTCTGCTAACTGTTTGAGTCGAGCGAAGTGTATGAATTAGCTGAAGAACCTACGCCAGCAGACGAACGGAGCAACTGAGTCGGCGCGTTGCCGAACATTCTGGAAGCAGCGAACTGGAGCAGGCCCACACGGCGGACACGAAGTGTGCTCCCTGATGACGAATTACGCCTGCGAACGAACGAATAAGAGGCATAGTACCTTCACATACAGACGTAAATCGCATGCTGTCTCGAGAATGGTATTTTGATACCCGTTTACAAAATTCATAGTTTCTACAATTTCCAACTATTTATAAATACTTTTTGCCTATTGAGTAAATAGCCACTCCCCATGGAAATTGTTTTCTTCAAAATTCCTCCACCAAATTCAACTCCTTTCTTTCTGAAAAAAATTAGGCCCATTCGTGTTGAACACTTGCTTTCGAGCACTACTTGGCTTGACTAACGAACTTCTCATAAAGGACCTTCAGAATATATTTAACTTGGCAAGTCGGCTTGCTGCACTTAAGTCAGGTGAGAATAAGAAGTGGCGCACCGTTCCCTCTGAAACACAGTAACAAGTAGAGAACGACTGATTGCATCAGTTAATACGGAGAATTTGCTGACATAGCGCTGTATTGTCGTTTGCAGCGTGATTTTAGATTTAAGGTTCACGAAAATTTCGGACGGAACCAATGCTTGTAACGCAAGGCCGCGAGATGTAACAGAAATTGACCTATGAAATGAACTAAGATGGCGTTCCTACCTGCTACTGATATCTCATATCCCATCGTTTAAGGTCTACCATAAGCTATAAACAACAAATTTCGAACTAAATTTCATGTAAATCAGCACTTAGTAACTGAAGCGAAAGACGCTGGTAAAGAAACACTCTCATATACAATACCGTAAAGCACAAAATTTCAAGAAACTCTGATGATTTTGTTTTAATCGTTCTTTCCTAGAACCTTGTCACTAAAACTGGTAAAACTACAAAATTAAAAACATAAACCTCGCGGATATAGTCTTATCAGACTATTAATACAAAATTTAATCGATGTTTTTCCTATCAGCCGTCGGAAGTTTTCCTGGCACATAGTATTTGTATAGTTATTGGTAGTTCCATACTTTTCTTATGTTCTTCCGGGAGAACGCCTGAAAATTGGGTTACAAAACTTTAGTAAGAACATTGTTTGAATAAGGTGTTGTAGTATGGGACCCATATTTTGGTATCAAATACAGGAGTTGGAGGCGATGTGAAGAAGGGCTGCTAGATTTGTTACTGGAAATTACCGCAGAACACAATCAGTTACTGATATTATAAACGAGCTGAAATGGGATTCAATGAATACAGGAAGAGGGTGAAGAGAGTCATGGGAGTGTACAAGACACATATTGGTGATAAGGCGTGGAAAGATATTGGTGGAAGAATAGGGATAGGTGCAACGAAGGAAAAAAATTACCATGATTACAAACTGGCACTCGACTGCATGCATAAGGTTTTGGGAGGATTTCTTTCGTAGATAAGGGGGTCAGGGATTGGGATAAATTATAAAGAGAAATTATTTATCAAAAATGTTAAAAGTTGATGTTAGTAGAGGGCAAAAGAAGGTGGGAAAAGGAAAGGGGAAAAAGGGTGTAGGAAAATTACTACCGGAGCAAGCGATCCATCGCAATTAAATATACACTTGACGCTTCTCCAGTGTCAAAAAGGGATAAGTGAGTTCACAAATGTTCCGTCAAGACAGTGAAAATTCATGTCAATCACATTAATAAAAGACAATTCACAGACATGTCGGATAGAAAATCGAAGATTTTCTTTGTTATTACGTTTTATTTATCGTGTTGCATACTGAGAAAGTTAGAGAATGTACTTCTTATTTCTGTTGTGATCGTTGCATTGCTGTGTGAGAGACCTGAACCAGAGCAGACGCCGCGGTGCAGAACGGCGCCCCCCCCCCTTTCCCTCCCCCACGGCGGGTATATAAGCTTCGAGCGGAGCGGCGCGGCTCACTGCCTCCTCTGGGAGTGTCGCATAGGGACACAAGCCTCAGAGAACACGCGGCCGCAGCGAGGACATGGTGAGTACATCAGACCACCTCACTTCACAGAAAGATTCTCAGGCCTCTAGCCGCCACAAATTCGCATCGCTGGCGACGTTTCGGAAGCTAGCAGCTAACTTCATTTGATGTTGAGCGTTGGCTTGACAATGGAAGCAGTGCTAGCTTTAGAAACGTCACAAGACGATGGGAATTTGACTATTTCTTTCAGTGTGGCCGCTGCGAAAGCGTATCTAGTTACCCCATGGGCATATAAAACATGCAGCTCAGTGAGATGTTAATATAAGAAAATATTATGTTTTTCATGTATAGTCTATATGAGTACGAGAAGGTGAGTACACAAGTAGGTTTATGTTTAAATTTACTTCATCTTGATATATGAAATAGTTTCACCTCTTTGCACCTCCTTATTGCAAAACTTCTACATTTTTATTTTTGGTCAATTAACGCCACTGCTGCTTCAACAAGACACTGCTTTTTGGCGTTCAAAAGATAGAAGTTATTAGAATTATGTTATTGCTTTACAAAACTAAGGATTTTAGTTGCTCCATGTAACAAACAGAGCAACACACACAAAATAACAGGTAACAGAACTTGAATTTCTAGAACCGTGAGATTTAATTTTAATTTTTTTAAATTTATTTAACTGCGATGGAGCGCACGCTCTTGTGACAATTTCCCGACATACACATTTTTTTCCATCTCTTGTACCCATTTACTTTTGCCCCCTACAAATCTTGATTTTAAATTCTCTAATTTCCTTGTTATAAAACGTGAATTCGATGCACATACCTCAGTTTCCGAAGTACGATGTGGCAACACGAGTACAGCTTTCAATTTTTGCAAATTGTTGCGTTACGTTATCTCAGATCAAAGGCAGAGACGACAGTCGTTTTGAAGTAAAAATATCTTAAAAATTTATGCAATAACAAGAAACTGGGAACTGTTATCGTAAAAATTATCCCTCTTTTCTCCTTCTGCGTGAGCTGTTTTGCAGCTTCAATTAACCAGCCTAGCTCAGAGTTCGTTCTGAGCGTTTTTTTTTTAAACAGTGATTCTAGTATAACGAAAATTAATTTGGTCAAATCTGTTATGAAACACCTGGATTCCAAATTATTATGCTTAGACAAAAATGTACCGTTTAAAAAGTAAATACTTCTATTCCAGTCAGAAGTGTTTTACAACTTGTATATTTGTATCCCACTTCACAGGAAATTCAAACGCATTCATAATAAATAAATAAACTCTGTAGTTTGTCTGTTATAATATTATAGTAATAAATTTTCGTGTTCTTTTTCTTTACTTCCGTTCGCAATTCATGTTCTGAAAATACAACATGCACTATGGTTATGGGTAGTTCTAGGGAATATAGTTGTCTGTTTATTGTTTTTTTTTTTTTTTTATCGGCTTGGTTTGCAATAGCGTTACTGTTTCTAACGTTAAACCCAACATGAAAAAAATTCTCCATGACTCTCTGCTATTTTTCACGTTTACATCAATTTGGTAGAACTTAACTGAAATTTTAAGAATTCGTACTGGGGAGAAGAAAGAATCAAATAAATGCATGTTCCGGCGTGTCACTGGAAAATATATTCAGTGGAGTTGCGTAGCTTATGTATTCTCAAAAGAAGTAACATGTATGGTCTTATTCACCATCTGAATGACATTTTAAATCGGCGCGGTAATCTACCTGTTGTGGCTACAAAACTAATTCCGGTAAATAGAGCGTGTAAATTATAGGCTGAATCCACCATTCAGTGGACACCGCTTGCACATAGAAGGATCAACAGGGGTTACCGGAAATTGGGATCGGAACACCGGACTCTCAGCTCTCTTGTCAGACTCCTCACCACTAATTTCGAATTAGTTAGAGGAAATATTCATTCTGAATTTTTTTTAAAATAATTTCTGCCTGTACTACACAAGACTGGTCAAGTACGATATTAAAAATTCTGAAATAACAGTTCAAGCAAACCTTGTAGCTATGAGAAAAGAGGTGTGTTCCAATTCCAAGCAGACTACTTTTAACTACTCGCTTCGTGGAAGGTGATCTGGGAATATTCTCATTCGCTAGTAAACCCAATATGCAATCTCCACGGCGCACTTCACGCTCACGGCTTTGGGCTGTAGACTTGCAGATGCAGTAAATCATTTCTGTTGTGCCATGTTATACTAGCCGGCCGCGCGGTAACTGCTAGTGTGGCGGAGTTGCATTGAGCCTGTTTCTGTTTCAGTATGATAGCACGTCGCATTTCAACTTCGGCAAGCTGTAATTACAGTTTCCTCGGTCGCTAACGATCGCTGGTGCACTCTCCTACAAGCAACATGTATCCGCTCGCTAAGGAAGGGGTAACGTATCGAATCAGCAGCCACTAATATCAGGCAATGTCTCTTGACTAGCACTCGCACAATACTACTTCATATAATCACCATAACAAACTAACGGTAATAAAAGTTACGATGTCGTAAACTTAATGTCTGCTTGCCATAGAAGTATTGCTATCACTTCGAAACTGCAATTGAATGTGCATATGCATCTGCATGACTAAAGGTTGAAATAATACTGTGAATGAAATTAACAATAAACACCGAAATTCCCTCGAATTTCACGCACATAATTATGTACTAACAGTGTACCCCGAAAATGTTTTACCAACGTTCCACGCTGAAATATTGGTAAAGTGATTGCTATTATTGTTTTTGCAGATGCTAAAGCCTCATATGATCGAGATGTTATATCTGAGCGGTCTTGTAGATCAGTCTGAAAGATTCCACTAAAACTACACCAACATGGTTCATATCACGATTTATCAGAAGAGTTTTACCCTAAGCGAAACTATCGAAACGGCTACCTAGGGTCACTCCAAATTAGTGTCAAAGAATCCTACACAGATTAAACGACGCCACCACCACCCTTCCACCTAGCTTATAATGGAACACACAGCTACATTTTAGTCAACCTGCCAACTGCTCCATCGAAGTGTAAGGAACGGAATATAAACTAGGACCTCCATGATGCCATCTGTATTCGTAATTTTAATATACTATCTTGGGTATTTACTGAACAAAAGCTCGGTCATTCACTGATAGTTTTAATTTCCGCAAACAAGTATGGGTGCAGTAATAAAAATATTGATAAAAATGTTACTTCCATATGACCGAGTGTAGTGGGTGAACGGTTAACATTCTGGCCTCGCATTCGGGAGGACGCGGGTTCTAATCCCCATCCGGGCATCCAGATTTGGGTTTTCCATGGTTTTCCCAAATCACTCCAGGTGACTGCCGGGATACTTCCTTCAAAATGGCCATGACCGAATTCCTTCCCGATCCTTGTCCCCAGTACATCCCACCTCTAATGACCTTAGTCGTCGACGAGGCGTAAAATCGTAAGAAAAAAAAACTTCCATATGATGTAAAACGGTAAAAGAATTTACACTAAAAAAAATGTAAGATCAAGAAGAAAGTTTGTTTTGAGTGTGAATTAAGCTAGTCAATGAAGCGTACAGTAGGTTACTTGAAAAATTTAGCAGTAGAATCAAAAAAAAAGTGTGAGGAAATAACCCATAACACTTGAAATTCGGTGGCAATACTCTATAGAGCCATAATACTTTTTTAAAAAAGCTTCCCACTTCAACCAACAATACGTTAGCATAATGTAATTCTCTTTGTTGCGTAAGTAAAGGTATAGGAACGATTTGCGCAAGTCTCCGTACCATCCCTTAGCACAACGAGGTCTTATAACAAGGTTTTGACTATTGAAATGATCACAATGCCATACAACATATATGGGCAACCCCCGGCCCCCGGGCCGGATCCGGCCCTCCACCAGTTTCAATCCGGCCCGCGAGAGGTTTAGAAATTTCAGATAGGTACAGAACATACCTTTCCGAAGAAAAATATCCACAGCTGAGAGTTTTCGCACGAAAAATAATTTGCACATTCGGAAGCACTTATAAAATGTGAGCAGCTTTTTTCAATCATGAAAATGAATAAAAATAATCATCGTACTCGGTTTAGAGCATGGTTGCCAACTCGCGGCCGCCTTGAAAATTTTTCCGCCCCGCGTGATTCATAGTTTTTCAAATTATATTTAGTTTATAATTGCCAATGTAGTGAAAACCAATGTATTTAAAAAATACATTATTTGTGGATCCATATATTTCAAAATTAACTGTCGAAATTATGAGAAAAAAATTACTTTGATTTTAAAATAATATTTTTGCGAATATATGACAGATATTGCCTGTTTTATTTATGAGTTTACAGTTATCAATTCGCGGAATAATTATGTTATATTCTGCGAACTCATAATGCGCGCACATCTCGGAACAGCTAACATAATTTATAATTTTATATGCGGCCCGCGGAATTATGACGCATTTCCAAGGTGGCCCACAAGATCATTTGGGTTGCCCACCCCTGCCATACAAGTTCATTGTGGTATGCTGAACTTAATTCTTTTTCTTGTTGTCGTTCTGCAGCAACAAAGTTTACTCCAAGTGTTTCATAAACTTCCTCACAAATTCATTATATCTGTACTGCGTTTATTTCTTAGGAATTTGAAATTTGTCCCCAATGTCTAACATACTAAAATTACTCACATCTTATAGTTTCCAAGTTTCTAGCACAACAAAAAAAAAAGAGTTTTTATTTTGAGATTATTTTGCCATTATTAATACTTTTTTATTTAACAGTTCTCTTAGTTGAGAGTTGATTACACATTGATGTAGGTAAATGTTACGGGTTCTTTCGTCTCATTTCCGTTTACCTGCAGGATGCACGGAGGTAGAGTCGCTTTCCCAAATCGACTTTCTGCATGAGAATGGATGTGACGGTACGGAGTTTCCTCCACGGTACTCATTTGACAGGCTGAGTGGGCCTTCGAAGGCGTTCTGGACGTTTAGCTTCGAAGAGGGATCCTGGTCTTTGTTAGGGATAGAACCCAGAACGTCTGGGCCGCCTGAGCTACTCGGTCGCCCGCGTGTTAATATAAGTAATGGTAAAACAGTGGGTTTTCACAGCTTTCAAGCCGTATTCCCGTAGGATTAGTGGAGGTAGAGCTCGGCATTCCTATTTCCTGACCGTAGGTACTAGAGTGGACGAGCCGTGGTCGGCAACAAGATCCGATCCTTTTTCTTTACCTTCCCGCGGAGTTTTCCTCATCGTACTCACTTGATAGCAGCCTGAGTGGGCCTGGGAGGTCTTTCTGGACGTTCAGCTTCGTCGGGCATCGAAACCCCAGTCATCCTGGACATACTGCCCGGGCTCCGCGGCCGCCCCATGTTAACATAACTGTTGTAAATAACAGTTGCGCAAGCGGTTCGAGTAGCGATGTGTTTTAATTAGAGCTATAGAGGTACCGAGAAATTGTGTACCCATATATATGTATTGGTTTCTAAAACCAATCAGTACTCGTTACTACCGAATCGTTACTCGTTACTTTTGGTACAATCGAGCGCTAGCATGAAGCATCGCGTCAAGTACGGGTTACGAAACGACTTCATTTGTACTTTGTAAAGATTAAGTAAATTGTTCATTTAGTAAGTTTAGGCAAAATTTGCACTGTAAAATAAAATAGAAGTTAGAATACCGCGTTTTAAAATAATCGCATTTCATAAATGCTTGAAATTAATAAAATCTCAGCAAGTTATGATCAATAAAAAGCAATAATCATCTATGCAAATTTTCTATTTACAAATTACGCCCTGTAAATTTTAATCTTAAACAAAAGCAAAACTGCGAAATAACTCTTAATGTTGTAAAAATTACAAGCACTTACCTTGTTAAAAATATCATCACTTAAGAGTTAATAATATTAATTACATTAAAATAATGTACCCGCAACATGTCTGTACTTTTATTTGTAACGAAACGAATTCAAATCAAAATTCCTAGAAACACGCGACGCATGATGTTTAAATGTTCTTCTCTCATTCAGATTAATTTAGTGGCTGGACGAACCGTTACAGTTCCCGCATAATGCGTCGCATTTGTTCGTTTATCGAATCAAACTGACATCCGTACGACAAATGCGAGTAACGAAATGAATTTGTGAGTAACGTTTCGGTACTTTGAGTTAGGCGATGTATTCGTTACACAGTAACGAATACATACGGTTTGCTATAGTCTCAATGTTGGGAGCAGTGGAACAGTTCCTATGCTGAAAACGTGACAAGCATTGATTTTTGTAACAAGCAACTAACTGCCACGTTAAATATTTTTGTTATAGTTATTAGGATACGGAGTGCTAATTACAGCTCAAGGAAATAACCTAGTAGAAATTGCTGATTGTTGTTTACGTCAAGAACTTAAGTTTAAATTATATTCGCTTAACTCGGCTACATAATGGTCAAAATAACACATCACACCGCCTTTCGTATCTGGAGCGTTTTTCCTCAAATACAAGGGAGTGCCCCCCCCCCCAAAAAAAAAAACGGAATTATTTTTTAAAAGCTATATATTTTCAATTTTTTTACAAAACAACCTTATCCCCTTCAAAATATTCTCCATTACAACTAACACATCTGTCCCACCGGTGCTTCCACTGTTCGAAACATTTTTAGAAATGGCTGACTGCTCCTCCCTCGTTTTTTTATTGACCTCTTCAATGTTGTCAAATCGGTGTTCTTTCATGCCCTTTTCATGCGTGGAAATAAGAAAAAGTCGCACGGAGCCAGATCAGGAGAGTAAGGTGCGTGGGGCAGCGGAACCGTGCCATTTTTAGCCAAAACTGCGTAACAGAGACAACTGTGTGTGCAGGTACATTGTGGTGGAAGAACCAGTCTTCTGTCTGCCACAAATCGGGTCTTTTTTGATGAACTCTGTTCCGTAATCTTCTTAAGACTTCCAAAAAGGTTTGATTATCGGTCTGATGTGGCGGAAAAAAACTCTGAATGAACTACGCCCTTGGCATCAAAAAAGCAAATGAGATTGTTTTGATGTTTGATTTGACTTGATGACATTTGTTTGGATGGGGTGACATTAACGTCTCCCATTGGCTTGACCGTTACTTTGTTTCTGGGAGGTAACCATAGCACCATGACTCATCACCAGTAATGAACGTTGACAGAAAATTTGGATCAATTTCAAGCTGTTGTTTCAAAGCACGACATGTTTCAACACGACGTTCTTTTTGATTGTCAGTCAGAGCTCGAGGAACAAACTTGGCAATCCTTTTCATTCGCAAATCTTAGGTTAAAATTCGCTGAACCGAGCTCCAAGATAAACCATTAATCTCTGACAGTTAATCAATTGTCCGTCGACGGTCTGAGAGCACAAGCTCTGGAATTTTCTCAATATTTTCGTTGATTCGGGCTGTTGATGGACGTCCAGAACGAAGTTTGTCATCGATAGACATGTCGCCATTTTTTAACCGAATGAACCACTCGTACACTTGAGTTTTTGCCATAGCATCATCTTTGGAAGCTGTTTTCAACATTAAAACAGTTTTAGCAGCATTTTTACTGAGTAGAAAGCAAAATTTCGCAGCTGCACGTTGTTCATTTAAACTTGCCGTCATCAGAAACGAAACAATAACAAAACAGCGCTGGCAAAAACAATCACTGCAGATTAACAGAAGTCAGGTCGACAACACAAGCGGCACTGTACTGCCAATGTGTTGCGCTATAAACGCCTAGCGGCAGAAATGCGTACTACACAATCTCCGCTCACAGCAATACTATTCCGGTTATTTTTGGGTACCCCTTCATATATGTTTTTGTAATTACTATGCATCAAATTTATTTTATAAACAATTACAGTAAAATGGTTGTGAAATTTTCGCTAATACAAAACCCTATACGTTTAATAAAGTTAAATCAAAAAATATAGTTAAATATTTCGAATTAAGGCTTCACAATGAGCTTTTTTTCACCATTAATCTCAGTTTATCATACCGACTGATGACTAATAGAATAACAAACATAATACCCACATAATTACTGCTTATTTTTTTAACTTGATTTGACAGAAATGGAGATCATCCAAGCAACACTCACTGCATATATATAAAATGTGTTCTTCAAAAATAAAATAGCTGTTCTGCTGGCCGACATAATTTTCGGTGACTTTTAAAATGGATCACCTGCCCTTAAGGCAAATATTCTGGAAGACGCAGTATGGCCATACTGATTTCAGTTTTCCATGATTTCCCGAAATCACGGCAGGCGAAAGGCGCGATTGTTCCTTCAAAAGGCCGTGGCCAAATTCATTTCCGTTCCCCGTCTCCAGTCCTTTCTCGCCTGCAATGTCATCGACGTTGATGAGGGGCAAGACTGTAAAAGAATAACGGGTCAATAATCCATATTATTTCTACCATAGATGTAACCGACAATAAGTGGAGCGTTCTTCGGAGGTTGATAATATTGTTTACAATGAAAGAAATTTATGCAGATCTGTAGTAAAAATGTAACGAAGTGGAGAATAATGCTAATGATCGAGGAAATAGGAAGGAATAAACAATCATTTTAAAATACGTGGAAACATGACCCAAACTCAGATAACTATGTACGTTTTCTCGGCGGTAACACTTAAAGAAAGCTTCTTAGTGTTATAGCCACGTCAAACTCGCGTCGCCTGGCGCCGTTACGGAAGCCAGCATTGTTTCCGTTGTCAATCCACCGGTCAATATCAACGATAATCCGTGCAACCAATTTTAGTTGAATGCGAATCTGTCTTTAAATGACCCGAATTCTTCAGTCTTCCGTGTCGCGTATAAATATTTTAAAGACAATGAAAGTATTGCTATTTGATTTTTCTTATTAAACATTTCTTTGTACTTCACATTATTTTTGTCAGATTTTTGTTTCTCTCATCGACGTCTAGGTAATCAGGATTGGGGAAGGCTTTTTAAAGAACTATTCCAGCATTTGAATTTCGGGACGTGTAATGTGGATAGTCTGGACGGAGATCGAAACCGTGTCTTCCCGTTTGCCAGACTCAAATGTAAATCACTTCCTCACCTGGCTCGGTAGGGGTAGTAAAGAGTAGTCCACAGAGAAAGCAAATCATTTACTTGACCACACACATTCTAAAATGTAATTCAGATTTATTTTTATGTCAGCGTAAAATGAGTAGAGAGTTAGTCGTCATTGACAACCAAATAATCTAGCTGTTTGTGTTTTAGATTTGGCGTATGTTCTAAAACGCAATATTTGTTAAGATATTGGGTTTGATTTTAAAATAAATACTTATAGTTTTCTGCTTTCCTGTGTAAGATATTCTTTTATACATCCGGAGTTGAAGTGTGCTCGGGTTCTTCAGTTAAGCAACCCGGTGAATTTGTTGCTACTGCACGCTTGCCTGACAACCTCGCTCTGTTCTGCCGACAGCGTCAGAAATAAGTGATTAATCGTTTTTACCTGCATCGAGTAGTTTACTACCCAAGACAACTGCTGTGAAGCCCATTTCCCGCTCCGCCCAAATCCGTGTTACTCTTTCAAATTGGAAACTAATGGCCAAAACAGCCAAAACATGTTTCGTGTTAGTTCCTCCATACGCTGTACCATTCATAAAAGAATTTGAGTAGCACTTCTATTTCGAAAAAGACTCCAAAAGTCGTTAACACTGGTTTTTTTGGTATCTCTATGTAGACCTTAATGACAGATTTTTATGAGTATTGTAACCACAATCATAAGCAATACACTCCTAGAAATTGAAATAAGAACACATTGACGCCGGTGTGTAAGACCCACCATTCTTGCTCCGGACACTACGAGAGGGCTGTACAAGCAATGATCAAACGCACGGCACAGCGGACACACCAGGAACAGCAGTGTTGGCCGTCGAAGGGCGCTAGCTGCGCAGCGGTTGGGCACCGCCGCAGTCAGTGTCAGCCAGTTTGCCGTGGCATACGGAGCTCCATCTCAGTCTTTAACACTGCTAGCATGCCGCGACAGCGTGTACGTGAACCGTATGTGCAGTTGACGGACTTTGAGCGAGGGCGTATAGTGGGCATGCGGGAGGCCGGGTGGACGTACCGCCGAATTGCTCAACATGTGGGGCGCGAGGTCTCCACAGTACATCGATGTTGTCGCCAGTGGTCGGCGGAAGGTGCACGTGCCCGTCGACTTGGGTCCGGACAGCAGCGACGCACGGACGCACGCCAAGACCGTCGCATCCTACGCAGTGCCGTAGGGGACAGCACCGCCACTTCCCGGCAAATTAGGGACACTGTTGCTCCTGGGGTATCAGAGAGGACCATTCGCAACCGTCTCCATGAAGCTGGGCTACGGTCCCGCGCACCGTTAAGTCGTCTTCCGCTCACGCCCCAACATCGTGCAGCCCGCCTCCAGTGGTGTTGCGACAGGCGTGTATGGAGGGACGAATGGAGACGTGTCGTCTTCAGTGATGAGAGTCGCTTCTGCCTTGGTGCCAGTGATGGTCGTATGCGTGTTTGGCGCCGTGCAGGTGAGCGCCACAATCAGGCCGACTGCATACGACCGAGGCACACAGGGCCAACACCCGGCATCATGGTGTGGGGAGCGATCTCCTACACTGGCCGTACACCTCTGGTGATCGTCGAGGGGACACTAAACAGTGCACGGTACATTCAAACCGTCATCGAACCCATCGTTCTACCATTCCTAGCCCGGCAAGGGAACATGCTGTTCCAACAGGACAATGCACGTCCACATGTATCCCGTGTCACCCAACGTGCTCTAGAAGGTGTAAGTCAACTACCCTGGCCAGCGAGATCTCCGGATCTGTCCCCCACTGAGCATGTTTGGGACTGGATGAAACGTCGTCTCACGCGGTCTGCACGTCCAGCACGAACGCTGGTCCAGCTGAGGCGCCAGATGGAAATGGCTTGGCATGCCGTTCCACAGGACTACATCCAGCACCTCTACGATCGTGTCCATGGGAGAATTGCAGCCTGCATTGCTGCGAAAGGAGGATATACACGGTACTAGTGCCGACATTGTGCATGCTCTGTTGCCTGTATCTATGTGCCTATGATTCTGTCTGTGTGATCATGTGTTGTATCTGACCCCAGGAATGTGTATATAAAGTTTCCCATTCCTGGGACAATGAATTCACGGTGTTCTTATTTCAATTTCCAGGAGTGTACTTTTCTAAATTTCGTATTTACTCTCCTGCATGTGTCATGTCAATTTGATTGAATCTTCTTAAACATTATTCTTCTTCAATGCTATTTGTTAAAAGATTTTGGAATAACTATGTGAAAATAAAACATTTTAGGAAGTTTTTGGAACTATGGTCTCTAGCAAGTTCAATAACAAGTTTTATCGTGCAAAACAAACCTTCTCCTTCATGACATAAGAACAGGTTTTTGTTATAACATCCATAGTCGTGTGACAACTGTAGTGAGTAATTTCCTTTACACTAGTAAATAGAAAATTGATGTATTAAGGCGTTGGAAAATTTTCTTTTGAAAGTAAAAGGTCAGAGATTGGAATAAGTTACCAAGGAAAACGATGAATACCTCAGATTTGTTGCGTTTCTGGTCAAAGTTGCAAAATGTTCAAATATTCATAGGAGCTTTCGAATGGAAAAACAAATAATAAAATATCAATATCAGTGTAAGCTTCGGGATGATGAAGCGCTTAAATTCGTAGAAAAAAACTGAGAAGAAATAGAAAAATAAAATCTCAAGAATGAAAACTGAACGTGTTTTACCGAACCACCCAGCACCCTATCTTAGGAAGATAATTGTGTCTTTCGTCTGAAGGCTTAGCTCCACTGGAAGGAGCTGCTGCATCGGCGATATTGTCATGATCTTCCAATTTCAGTTTTTAACGCCGGATAAGAATTTCACAAAATTTCTGGTTATCGGTTTTAGTTTAAAGCTCATCGTCATCAATAGTATGTAAACGATAGGCTATATTGAGTTACATTATTCATTTATATTTAAAATACAGTTCTGATTGGACTGTTGTCAGATCCATTTGGATTTATCTTATTCCACCTTTGTTTGCTGAGTGTTGGTGACGTTGTAATGTTACACTACTGCACTGCAGATTCATATTATGCTGTTATATTCAGCGATGTTCCAACGACGTTTAGATCTTACTCTTGGATATTATAAAAACCATAACAGAACTTAAACAGCGAATACTGTATGAAAATTATACTCCAGCAGTCACGTTCCATTACCAGTAAGAGGTGGAGGTTTCATATTCATGGTAACATTTCGGGGTAACGGTACAAGGTAACACCAAGAAGAATCAAAACATAACTAATAAACGCAATTGTTAAGCAGCAGACTAAATTTACAACAGAATTCTGAAGAACTGCAGCAAAGACAAGTAGAAGACGGCGCATTCAATTCCTGAGAAATTTCTTTTGGACTACTGCATTCGTTGTACCACATACCAACGTTCAGAAATATTTAAAAATTTCGTAGGACGATGTACATATCAACACAGACGAAACCGCATAGATTTGCACCATATTATTCCGCTTCCACGTTGTTACTGTGTGTCTACAATCCAGCATGTCGAATGAAAATGTCAGACTACATGCAACGGAAACCACTCTTGGCTTCTAAGGATAACGATTAATCTGTGTTACGCTCTCTTGACGTCGACGTATTTTTCGACCACTACAATTCGCTGTGGTACAACGAGATTTGTAAAATTGCGACCGCTTGTCAGAAAGGTGAACTACAATTGCATCTTGAAGGTTGTTAATTTCTATACTAATAGAGTAGCTTAAAACCAGCACAACTTGAACATGCGAAACGAAGTATTAATCACTAGCATTTTCCCGCTGCTTTCGTTTGCGCGGACCTTGCAGTGTGTATTAATGCGTTTGCCTTTTTTCTCCCTGGTAGCAAAACATAAACGTTTGTAATTTAGAATCTTGTAACTTTTACTATAAATTAAATGTTACAATTTCGTTACGCTTATTAAGAGTGTTGGTATTTAATGAAATGGTTTGATTAACGATTTCCCTGTAATATTTCGTATTATATTTCACTAAACTGAAAAAATAAATAACTAAATATAGGTTTCCAAAAAACAATATTAACAAAATCCAAAGACTGGGGTGTTCATCGTCGTTGTAGTGTTATCTTTGATCGGTATCTCGTGAAGGAATGTTCATCTGAGATGTAGTGTAATCGGTGGCGCATAGTTTTTCTCGGTACTACAAACATATCAGAGCTGCATCATTCTGATCTGATTTCTATGAACTATGACATATTATCAACATCACCGCTTTTGGTGTGTTGGTACAGTTTATGATCTTTCCGCTTCCATGTTGATTATCCAAGATACTAGCCATAGCGTGCTGCTACTTTAACAGATCAGATTCCAAGTGATTAATGGCAGTGATGAAGAGAGATTTGCTACATTGCATTAACGTTTGCAGAAGATGGAGTTATGTTACATATTCCAAAATGTACAAAACACGCTAACGTAGTGAAAGTGTTATGTTAATCACGCGATGGCTAAGATGAAGACATGATTTGTATCTCTTTGTTTCATTCCCCAGTCTCGTTCTTAAAACTGATCGCACCGATTCCTCTGAGGACTCTTCTGCCGATAGAACAAATTTTGGTGTGGAGTATTCCACATTCTACTCTACAGTATCTTTATTTTATTCTGGTAAGGAGCGAGATATTGATACTAACTGTGGTAAATGCCGCTTGTCTTGGCTGTAAGTTCTAAACTGGCATAAAAGTTATCAGTAAACTGACCTGATGTTTCGTTCTTGTCAAAGTTAATGAAACTTACCCCCACGCAAAAGAAGAAACATACTTAACTTTTGATGTGTCGTAGATCTGAAATTAATAGGTTATCGATGTTAAGATCACAAAATTTCAGATTTAAATGCTGAAAGTAACTCAGATAAAGCATATGTAAATTAACTGTCATAGCATTCTCGTAATTTAATATCACGAAATGGGAAAAATCTTAATCTGGATGACTGCATAGCGATTTACACCTGGAGATGTGATTTTATACAGTGTTGAAAACTACACTGGTTGTTATTGAGTAGTTTGTAATTGCTATTTTAAAACAAAATTTTATGATATTAACCCTTCAATTCTAAAAAAATGCTTAAAATATTCTAAGTTATTCAGTGGGGTGAACAAGTATTTTGTCACAAAAATGTTGACATGCGTGTTAGCCATTCGCACTGAATAAAAATCGCATACCAAGTTTAAAATCAGTTCCCGGCTCATTGAAAGATCTTTGATGAACTTACAGTCGACAGCCATTTGCCACGTTACGAAATAATGTTTCAAAAAATTTAGATACTTAGAGAAGATATAGATTACTAGCTGGTGCCCACGACTTCGTTCGTGTTTGTAAAGAATTTGGAATGACAGCTACCGACATCTAACAACCATAGTGCACGATGAGAGACTGGGATGCTATTACCAAGGGCCGGCGTTAGGGGGGGGGGGGCTAAGCGGGTCAAAAGTACCCGGGCCCCGCCGGCTGATGGGGACCCGATCACCGACGATAGGGACCCTCAGGCCATGAAGCCAAGAATACGCCCATTGTCGCCTGGCCATTTTGTAGGACTAAAAAAAAAAAGGTCACCCATTTTACCCCGGGCCCGAAATTCCGAAATTCCTAGCGCCGCCCCTGGCTATTACCACACACAAACGCCAGTCGTCTGCGTTATGTAGTTTCAGGCAGCAAAGTAAAATCTACGGACCTACGGACACACATGTCTTTGGTCGAAATACGAAAATATTCTTGATCGACAAATTTCAATCACCATATCTCCCACAATACCCAAATTCGGCCAACGTTGTTATCGACGGGTGACTCTGTGCTACTACCACACACCAACACCAGTGATCTGCGCTAAATAGTTTGGGCTGAAAAGTGATACACCATGATACAAACGTTTTTGGTAGAAATATGAAAGTGCCGCTGGTCGACCACTTTCAACCACCATATCTCCCACACCCCCATAGCTACCGACATCTGATCACCGTAGTACACGATAGAAGACACGATACCACTACCACACACAAACATCATCGGTCTATGCTATGTAGTTGTGACAGCAGAGTGACATATACGGAGAAACATGTCGAAATACGAAAATATCCCTTGATTGGCCAATTTAAACCAGCATATCTCCCTCACTACCACAGTCACCGAAAGTCGGCAAACGTTGTTATCGACGGGTGACTCTGTGCTAAAACCACACTCAAAATCCAGTGATCTGCGCTAGATAGTTTTAGCTGAAAAGTGATACACCATGTGACAGACGTTTTAGGTAGAAATATCAAAGTGCCGCAGGTCGACCACTTTCAACCACCATATCTCCCACACCTCCATAGCTACCGACATCTAATCACCGTAGTACACGATAGAAGACACGATACCACTACCACACACAAACATCATCGGTCTATGCTATGTAGTTGTGACAGCAGAGTGACATATACGGAGACACATGTCTTTGGTCGAAATACGAAAATGCCCTGCATCGACCACTTTTAACCGTCATATCTCCCACATCCTAACAACTATCGACATTCGGCCAACGTTGTGCACGACAGGAAACTCCATGCTACTTCCATAAACAAACACCAGTGATCTTTGCTAGGTAGTGGTGGGTGAAAAGAGATATATATAGGAAAACACACGTCTATTTTTATATGTATATATCTATATATATATGATTGGAGGGAGATATTCTCTGAAAACAAACTCTAAGAAAAAACAATACCAGAATGGCATGACACTTCCTCGTTTTCTTCATATCAAACATATCGAAAGCCCTTATTCCACATAAGCAACATTGCAATGCGTTAACGAACTATTCTAAGTTGCAGTATGGAATTACAATTTTCCCTGATGATCGAGAAAAAACAATACAGTTCTGTCAGGGAAAGAGTTTATATCTTCCATTAGTTCTGGACACCCAATCAGTGATAATTCTAATCTTGTAGCCTTTTACGGATTTCCTGCAGCTTCTTTATGTTCAACTGAAATTGTTGAATGGTCCAGCGTCTCACAAGAAATTCGAGTTTCAGAATCAGAACTATGCAACAAACATTTGCAGCCATATGATCAGAAAAATATCTTCCTTGATTTGTACATTAATTAACCTCCATCGCCAAATATGCACTTGAACCCCATTTGAAGGTAAAGTAAGTAAATTTTATGTTTTAACGTTAAGATGGGAGAAGCCTTCTTTTGAGTACTGTACGTCAGTTCTGTAAAAAAAGATTTGGGATTACATTTGCTTTAGCACTCATTTATTTCGTATGGCAGAAATACAAAACAATAACTACATTAAATTACAATAAATATAACTCTTACTACATACTGATGTCCAACGATTGCATCCATTCAATTCCTTCTGTGGTTGCTTCATGAATATGATGCGTTTGCATCATTGAATCTCCTAAAAGGGCATTCCATGGCTCGTATTTACAGCAGTCATAAGAAGGATTCTCTATCATTCGCCACTTGTACATCCAGTAGTTGCATCTACCGTGGCCTGTTCTCACATGGTTCAGTGCCGTCCATGTTCTCCTAGGAAGGTTGAATCCAGGAGGCTGTAGTGTAGGGTCTTGGATTAGCGCATGTTTGTCGAGGTTGGAATATGTCCAATAAGTGCACCACGCTTCGCCTATGTTGAAATTATTTTGGGCAAGCTCTTGACCAAACTTCCATGTTGAATATCTAGATTTTAGTCTATCTGGAGCTTTGTGTGTGCAGTCGTGATGAATTGGAAGGTGTGGATATCTTAAGCATTTCTGCCATTCATTTTTTAAAGCCGCTTGTCTTCGGGGATTTGGTGGAGCGATGTTAGAGAGTACAAGCAGCCAGTCTGTAGGCATAGATTTAACAGTTACAGATATTGTTCTCATTGTGTCATTTAGTTGAACGTCGCTCTTTTTCGTGTGACTGCTATTTAGCCATCCATACTGGGCTGCAGTATTCGGCAGTTGAGTATACCAGAGCAAGAGCTGATTTTTTACAGCTGCCGCATGTGCTCCCCAACCCGTTCGTGAAAGTTTGTGAAGGATGTTATTTCTAGTTTTCATTTTTGCCGCTGTTTTATCGATATGCTCCTTAAATGTCAATGACCGGTCAAGAACCACACCTAGATATTTTGGATGAGGGTTGTACTTCAGTAATTGGCACTGAATTTTATTTGAGATCTATAGTGTGGCTTTTCTATTGTTTAGTTGAAAAGAGTTATCCTCTGTCTTATTTATATTCAGTTTCGGGCACCATGTGTTGAAGTACTCATTCAGTTTGTGAAGGTGAGTTGCGAGAATTTCTTCAGATGTTTTGAAGTCGCTAGATTGTGCTGTCGTAGCTGTATCATCAACGAATGAAATTTCCTGGAAGTAGTGGATGGAAAGTCTGCGGTGTAGATGTTGAAAAGTAGTGGAGCAAGGACAGATCCTTGTGGTAGTCCGTTGTTTAATAGGTAAGATTTGCTTCTATTCCCATTTAGATGAACCTCAATCATTCTATTGCATAGAGGCAATCGTTTTGCACGGTGTAATCCTCAGAAATTTCAGGATCATTCCCGTCCTCCAGACTGTGTCATATGCTGCAGTCAAATCTACAAACACTGCCAAGGTCTTTTTCCGATTTTGAAATCCCTTTTCGATATTGTTGGTCAGCGCCATTACTTGGTCGCAGCAACTCCAGTAATCCTGCCTAATCCTGCCTGCTCAGTTGGTATGTAGTCAAGTATTTTTTCTGAGATCTTGTTGTAGATGTCTCTTTGAGCAGCTTGTAGCATGAACTCAGAAGGGCTATTGGTCTATAATCTTCTGGGCTGCAGCCATTTTTGCCTGGTTTCAATATATCTAATACCTACGATCTTTTAAGGAGGTTTGGGACTTTACCGCATTGTAGGATATTGCTGAATAATTTGGCAATCCAATCTAATGTTCGCGGAGCACAAATGTTTTAGAAATTCAGCACTGACTGTCAATAAAGAAACATATATATATTAATTTTAAATTAAGTAACTCAGACAAAAACAATTCATACTGTTAACGCACGTCAAAGATTGTTTTCCCTTATGTGCTTATCCCTCGTCGACATCGAAGTCGTTAGAGGCGGGAAAGGACAAGGGGCAAAGAACGGGAAGGAATTCAGCCATGGCTTTGCGATGGCACCATATCGGCAACCGCCTCGAATGGAGTAGGTATCCAATTGCTTCAGTACAGTTAATAACATTCCTGCTTACAAACCGTAATGATTTTTATAACAAACTGCATGTCGCTGCAATTATCCCATGTGAAAGCTATCCGGTATATGGTTAGCGCAACACTGTCACAACATCGCTACATATTTTTTCTTGAACACTCATCAACTAGTTTGGATTGATTCAAGGTATGCTCATTTCATTTTAAAGAATTATAGCATAATAATTTCTTAGCCTTCGTCTTTAGATTAACATCATGTTTAAAAAGCTGTAGACCCTTTCATAAGTTGGGCAGAGCTCGTTATTATCTGAGGACACGCCACCTAACAATTCTCGACTGTGCTTCAAGGCAATAATCGCAAACGACTGAAACATTTTCCGTAAATCACTCACCACTATATAAAAGTCGCAATGAAAACTTCATGAGACAATTTCTTATTATATTTCGAGCTGATGACCTCAGCTTGTTAATGGGATATACGTGTCACACTGTCACACAACATATAGTATCTGGCGCGTGTATACTTGTTTATTTCGCTGCAGTGCCGTAACGCTATTGATATTGAATTTATTTATTCCTGATAATTATCGTATGTAAGACATAGTTTTGGTAAAAGGTAGAGGATTCTTGGATTCTTGTAAGAAGAAGGAATCCAAATATTATTCAAACTGATATCAAAAAGTTATGAAACAAGTGATACTCCAACTAATTTTAATAAAAATATCATCTTCACACTTCCGAAGAAAACAAATATGAGAACTATCGCATTGTAAGTCTGACATCACATGCTTCAAAATTACTGATCAGAATAGTATACAGAAGAATGGAAAGAGTAGTAGAAGAGATTGTAGATGAAGATCAGTTTCGGTCTAGGAAAAATTGTGGCACAAGTGAAGCAATTCAATTGAAGGGAGGATCAAGAAAAACTAAAAAAAAATTATGGGTTTTGTTGATTTTTGACAATGTTTGGTTGGGAATATTGTTCAAAATTATAAAGAAATTAATTCTATAGTATCGAGATAAAAGAATACTTTACAAACTATATTAAAAAAAAGGACGCCGCGACAAAATTTTGTTGCCCTTTCAAGCCCGCCCTAGATCCCTAGAGAATCACGAGAGACATGCATCAGTAAAAAAGCATGTGAGACAAGGTTTTAGTCTATCCCCATTAACTTGTATGTAGAAGTAGCAATAAAGGAATTTAAAAAACTGACTGTGGCTTAGATTTTCAAGGAGGAAAAAATCAGTATGCTACGATTTGCTGATGAAATTTTGCTGTTAGCGGAACGGACTGAGGATTTTTGGAAAATACTGAATGATATATAAAAAACAATGGAGGATGATTTTGAACTAAACAAAAATCAAAAAAAGATGATGAAATGTAGCAAAAATGATAGTGCTAATAGTAAATTAAATACAAAAATAGGATCGGATTCGAAAGAAGAAGTAAGTGAATTCTGCTACTTAGGAGGTAAAATTACAACTGATGGCCGAAGCAGGAATAAGTTAAAAGGAGCCTTCATGAAAAAGAGAAATCGTTTAGTTTCAAATATGGATCCAGTACTCAGAAAGAACTTTTTAAAAAGATGTGCAGCACAGCCCTTTGTGGTAGCGAAGCATGAACTTTAGGAATACCAGACAGAAGGAAAATTTAAGCACTTGAAATGTGGTGCTATAAAAGGATGCTGAAAATTAAGTGGACAGGTAAAGTGCGAAATGCACTTGTTTTGGAAATGATGGGTGTGGAAGGAAGTTTGAGGCAGAGCCTAACAGAAAGAAGAGGCATGATGGGTCATATTTTGAGACATGCAGGTGTGGTTAATTTGTTCGTGAGGGAACAGTCGAAAGGAAGAACGGAAAAGGAAGACAGGGAATAGAATATATGAAGCAGATAACTGAGGACTTTGGTAGTAAGTGACACGTTGAGATGAAGAGGTTAGCGCGAGATAGGAAGGGAGGATTGAATAAAACTAAGCTTGAAACAAACGACAGCTTTAATAGTAAAAGCACTGAATTATAAACTTAACACCTAAGTAACCGTGGTCTCAAAGCATTACTCTCCGAGATTGAGTTACCGTATCTGAGAACTATCCTGTTAGCTGAGAGCAAAGAGATGGAGCAGGTTCTGCGATCTGCCTACCCTACAGGCGATAGGCGGCGGTCTTGGCGTTTACAGCGCTACAATACGTAAAGCGGATAATATGGCGCCGGATATTTACACCTTTAAGTTAACGATTCTCATACTTTGTAAGCAATATTCCTTCCGATAAAATCATTTCATAGAAAGCATTAAATAAGCAGCTCACAGAACTGTACACGTTTTCGATGTTGTAGCAAGTCTAAAATGAAGAATGTAAATTTGATAGAACCTTCCAAAGAGGATTTGTTTATTGCTGCATGATAGAAACCGCAGGAATAATATAGAAGTCTGATGACATTGTTGAAGTACGATCTTGAATTTGAGATGCGAGTGAATTTTGTGAAACATTTTTTTACTTTCTCCAACAAAATTAAATTTTGGTAGACTTCTGATTTCCCTTACTATGTTGTTCGCAACTATCAGAATAATATGACCGAAATCTGCAATGCAAATATGCAGAAATATTTTTCCTCTTCTAATCGCAAGAACGCACATAAGTTAGTTGCATGCTACTACTGCAACTCTAACATATGCAATTATTTGTTCTATTAAGTTTGAATATCTGAAAATAATTTAGAAACAACTTTCAGTAATCAAGTAAGATTTCTGTTATTTTAGTGTGCAGCACACAGCTGCACACACATTGTAATTTGGGAGTGCCTTTCGCAAATAAGAAACAAATCAGATGATTGCGCAGGCCTCGAACCGTTGATTGATGTGCAGTTGCTAATACTTTAAGAGGAGAATAAACTCTATTACATTTCGTTTGCGGCTACGGGTAGTATTATAGTACTGCAGGAAATATCTCTATAAAAATGAGATTTCCTGAGTTGTTCTAGGGAGATTGTCTTGAAATAATCTCCTCTCCATATCAATGAATTGTTTCTCTGTAGCAAAAAATACCTCTTTTAGTATCTGTTGTCACATGCGTTTCTTACCATATCGATACAATAAACCCGGGATGTGATCGAGGTGAAATCTGTAAAGATATGAAAACAATAAAATAAAATTACCCATAAAGCAGTGGATTATAATGTGAGAAAAATGTGATATCCACGAGAGTTCATGAACGATGATAGTACATTTTATAATACACAAATTCCATGACATTGCTCAATACTGTTTGTCTCTGGGTAAAATTGCACCAAAAATAGATGCATGGTCATTAACCGGACTCATAATTTTCATGAGAAACATCAGTAAATATAGTATGTTTTATGTTCTTACTAGCTGGTGCCCACGACTTCGTTCGTGTTTGTAAAGAATTTGGATTAACAGCTACCGACATCTAACCGCCATAGTGCACGATGGGAGACTCGATGTTATTACCACACAAAAACGCCAGCCATCTGCGCTATGTAGTTCAGGCAGCAAAGTAAAATATACGGACATGCATGTCTTCGGTCGAAATACGAAAATATCCTTCATCAACCACTTTCAACCACCATATCTCCCACACTCTCCCAGTTACCGTAATTCGGCCAACGTTGTGATCGACGGGTGACTCTGTGCTACTACCACATGTAAACACCAGTGATCTGCGCTAGATAGTTTTGGCTAAAAAGTGATACACCATGACACATACGTCTTTGGTAGATATATGAAAGTGCCGCCGGTCGACCACTTTCAACCACCATATCTCCCACACCCCCATAGCTACCGACATCTAACCACCGTAGTACACGATAGGAGCCACAATACAACTATCACACACAAACATCAATGTCTATGGTATGTAGTTGTGGCAGAAAACTGGCATATGAGGAAACACATGTCTTTGGTCGAAATACGAAAATATCCTTGATCGGGCACTTTCAGCCACCATATCAACCACACTCGCACAGTTACCGAAATGTGGCCAACGTTGTGATCGATGGGTGACTGTGCTACCACAACACATAAACACCAGTGATCTGCGCTAGATAGTTTTCGCTGAAACGTGATACACCATGACACATACGTCTTTGGTAGAAATATAAAAGTGGCGCAGGTCAACCACTTTCAACCACCATATCTCCCACACCTCCATAGCTACCAACATCTAACCACCATAGCACACGATGGGAGATTCGATGTTATTACCACACACAAACATCAATGCTCTATCCTATGTAGTTGTGGCAGGAAAAAGAATTATAAGGATACACAAGTCTTTTGTCGAAATATGAAAATTCCCTGCATCGACCACTTTTAACCATCATATCTCCCACATCCCCACAGCTATCGGCATTCGGCCAACGTTGTCCACGACAGGAAACTCCATGCTACTTCCATAAACAAACACCAGTGATCTGTGCTTGGTAGTGGTCGCTGAAAGTGAAATATAAGGAAACACATGTCTATTATATATATATATATATATATATATATATATATATATATATTTTCATATCTGAATGTTTTTTGGATTCGTGTTTATTTGAAAATTTAGACAGTGGTTTGATGAGATGGATAATATTTTGTTTTATCTAAAATCACAGGTATGACTTTTTACAGAAATGTTTTTCGAAAACAACCATCTACGACGCTCTGTCATATTTCTTATATCACTGTTTCGAAGAGAAAACTATTCTCGAATATTTTTGTAGTACTTCCTGCATTTCGAAGAAACAGGAATGTTACTTGACTGGAGTCCGAAGCAAGCAAGGCCAGCCGCCGAGACGATTAACAAAACGTCAGTTTTGAATAATTTACAATACAAAATTAAGCACTACTCTAGAGCGCAGAAATGGGTAAGATCCGAATTGATTGAACTTACTTCTGATTTCATTTATTCCCATTTTTTTATAAGCCTTTTTCCTCTTCTTTTTTTTTATAGAAATAACAAGAAATATTTTTACTGGAGTAAACATAACCTTCTCATAAAACTTTGATGCGGAAAACTATCGAATTTTGCGATATACTTTTTTCAAACAATCCATCTATCAGCATTATATGTTTTATAACGTGACTGTAAGACTGAAAATCAAATTGAGAGTTTTTATTTCACCACCTTTCTTATTCCTCTAATTAGTAAGCAATGTACTAAATATACTTAACAGTTCCATTTTTTATTATTAAGTGACTTGGTACATCTATGTCAACTAATGTAAAATTTCAATATCCTGTAAAGGAAATGTCAGTGGTATTGAAGAAAATGGTAAATAGTGTGACTGACTGTCGAAGGGATCCCGGATTGAGTACGAGGCATGGCGATAATATTTGCATGCTCTTATCGTGAATTTCGCTCCTTATGAAAGCTTGCTTTGTGGAAGCGAACTATTTTGTGAACACTGTTTTTTACATAGGTCGCAGAGAAGTGATGTTCGCCTATTCTTTTGGTTCACTGTCTTAGAGTAGGCTCCTGCTGAATGATCCAACCGACCGTCGAGATATGGACTAAGTTGTTTTTAAGTGTTAGTAGACATAGCTAGAAATATAAAATCATCCACTGTTCAGTATTCTTGAAAGAATTTGTATATTATAACCGCGAAAGTACTGTCGAAAAATGTGATCCCTGCTTTCCGAAGGTTGGTCTATTTACTGGGCAATGTAATAAATATTATTCACGGTTTCTGTATGAGACTACGAGATTCCTATGCCTGAAGGTTATCGTTTCCAGGTGCGCTAAGGTAGGCTAAGGTTCGTTCAGAAAGTATGGAACGATATCAACTACGTATTCTCCCTCGTATTAAGGTAGAGCTGCAAGCGACAGAAGACAAATGAGTTTGCAGGCCACACGCGATAGTGTTTGAGACTTCAACAGGCGGACACGCCACCTCCGACAGCCACACGCTGCTGTCTTGACAGTTGACGTCCGGTCAATATTTTGGACCGCCCCAGAAATGAGTACCGCGCGAGAGATCGCGTGTCAGAACTTCACACGCAACGTGTTTGATGGCCTCCATTTAGGAGTAGTTACGCTTATTTTCATTCCTAAGTTACGATCTCACATTACAAGAAAGTATCTTGCAAGAAAGTCAAAAGTGGTTGTTTAAGAGAAGTCCAAGAAACAATAACATTGTCTCACAGTTTTTCTTTTAATGATATGCTTTTAAAGGCTTTATTAAGAGATCACTCCCGCTGATTCCAAAAAACCAGAAGGTTCGTCTTGTCACTGTCTTATAAAATACAAAAGCATCAACCAGAATCTTAACTATTTGAAATCTAAACATAATTTAACTAGTAATCGACACTCGTTTTTTGAATGGACAATTTAACAAAGTGTGAAGAGGTCAAGAATAGTGTCGTAAATCACTTCAGACGAGCCAGAGATTTCAAAATATATCTAGACACACTGGCATGCTAGTGAATATAGACATTGGTTCTTTTATTAATATTATTATTATATCGTTTAGCCCACTAAGGAGCACGTGGAACCATTAATTTGCATTGTCCTTCTTATTCTTCTTGCTGTTCTTCTTATTTTCCCAAAACTTCCTCATCCTTTCGCTGTGGGCTTGACGTCTCTCTTGTGTACATGCATTTCTGAGTTTCAGATTTTTTGACGTAGGGCTCTTAGGGGCAAATTTATGCGAGGTGATCAATTGTCTATATTTACTGTGTGTGGATGTCAATGGGTCAAGGCTGGCTTCTGCGAGGTCCTTCTGGGTTTCTACAAACCAGCGTGCTTTGTTTTGTCGCGGACCGTTAACGATGTGGAAAATTTTCTTGGTAAGTCGTGAGTCATCCATTCGTGCTGTATGTCCATAAAATTTCATGCGTCTTTTCCGTGCAAGTGAGGTGAATCTTTCGGTCAGTGAATACAGTTCTTCTGATCTTTTGCGCATCCAGATGCCATGTTGGATTTTGGGACCGAATATTTTTCTCAGTATCTGTCTTTCTATTTTTCTATTCCTTTGACATTTACCATTAATGATGATGTCTCCGTCGCATACAGTGCTCCTGGAAGAACGACGGTGTGGTAGTGATGGAGTTTGGCTTTGGTGGAAAGCGATTTCTTATTGTACGTATTCCAAGTAATAGCATATGCTTTTTGCAGTTTTTCAGCGCGGTTCTTGTGGGCTTCTTTCTCAGTTCCAGTATTTCCAATAATTTCTCCTAAGTACTTAAACTGTTTAACATGTTTGATAGTACCATATTTGGTCACGAGTGGCTTCAGGTTTGTGCTTTTGGAGTCCATATATTGCGTTTTCTCATAAGAGATTTGGAGGCCGGTTTTGATAGCTATCTCATGAAGCTTCTCTACAGCATGTTTGGCTTTCTCGACAGTTCGTGTAATTACTGTTAGATCATCCGCAAAAGCAAGGCATTTTATGTTGATTCGTTTATCCTTTGTTCCCATATATATTCCAGATATTTCTTTTTTCCATATGCTAATGATCTTGTCTAGTACCAAGTTGAACAGGGGCGGTGATAACCCAACCCCTTGTCTTACACCAGTTTTAATTTCAAAAGATTCAGAGATTTCACCCATAAATTTCACTTTTGAAGTTGTATTTGTCAAAGTTTGTTGAATTAAAATAGTTGTTTTATTATCTACTCCATATTCACGTAGTATATTGAACAGCGTAGTGCGGTCAATCGAATCATATGCTTTCTTAAAGTCTACAAAAGTTACCACTGTGCGGGTTGACTGACGATGTTGGAGTATCATTTTTAGGTTCCAGATCTGTTCTGTGCATGATCGGTGTGGTCGGAATCCTGCTTGGTATTCACCAATCTTGTGTTCTGTCTGCTTCTCCAACCTTGACCGGAGGGCACAAGAAAGTACTTTATAAGCGACTGGCAGAAGTGAAATCCCTCGAAAATTGTTTGGATCGGTTCTGTCTCCTTTTTTATGTAGCGGGTGAATTAATGCAATTTTCCAATCTGCAGGTATGACTTCGGTCTCCCATATATCTTATATATAAAAATGAATCACAAAATGTGTTGGTAAGCGCATAACTCAACAACGCCTGGACCAATTTGGCCATTTTTTTTTAAATGTTCGTTAAGGCACAAGGAAGGTTATTATGGAGAGAAAAAACGCAAAAATTGGAAGGAAAATATTAAAAACAACACTTTTCTTTTCCCTCAATCAAAACAAAACAAAGGCGCGTTAGGATTATCTTTGGTATGACCTCAAGTTGTTTAGGCTCTATGGATATTAATCTATGCCTACGTGTGATCAGCGAAAATAATATCACCGACGTACGTGTTATCATTATTTCCTCTGTGCGTGGCATTTTCTTGGTTGCTTTTAAATTTTCGCTTCTCTCTAAAATCAATTGTGTGTTTATTTGTTCAGTGTGTTTACATTTATACCCATGCCGCCTACCACGAAAGTTTCGACTGTGAAAATAGAATACATCAGTTTAGAAGGATGCAATATTAAGAATACCTAAAAAGCAAAATCGATTACTGGTATTTCAGTTGAGAAGCGATATGCATTATCGTCTGACGATCGAGCCACACTTATCCTATTATTTTAAGAATGCAATGTTCTGGTAAGCCTTGTGGTGATGTGTTCCATTCGTTTTAAATTATGTTCAGGTAGAATTCATGATGACTGAATTGGCTGCAACTAATAATACTTTCTAACTTTTAAAATCTTCTATATAAATAAAAATGAATCGCCAAATGTGTTGCTAAGAGCAAAACCCGAGAACGGCTAGACCAATTCGGCAAATTTTTTTTTCCTTCATATTTTCGTTAGTCCACAAGGAAGGTTCTTATGGAGAGAAAAAACGTAAAAATTTCGAGGAAAATGGTAAAATCAACACCTTTCTTTTCCCATACAAACCAGCCAATCAAAATAAAACAAAACAAAGGCGTGTTAGGATTAGCTCTGGTATGCCTTCAAGTTGATTAGACTGTATGGATATAAATCTATGCCTGCCAAAAATAAAGTTCGAAGGAAAAAAAAAGGTTTGCGTGTCATCAACGAAAATAATATTACTGCCAGTCAATCAAAACAAAACAAAGGCGTTTTATGATTATCTTTGGAATTGCAAAATGATCGATCGAAGAAATGTTTTCAAAACAACTCATTGGCGTTGGTAATGACAAAATCCCTGTAAACGTTTTGAGTGTCTGCATTACATTTCCTGTCAATTTTTGGTTGAACGACCGAACTATATTACAGAGACAAAAACACGGACGTAAATTAAATAAATTTCGAAATTCAAAAATGAAATTTCCCGGTGAATTAAGGATATACAAATCAGTTGATTGCGCAACTAACCAAGATGATGTCGTCAACTATCCACCAGAATTTTTTAAACTCACTGGATTTGCCAGGATTGCTGCTTCATAATCTTATATATATATAAAAATAGGGGTGTAAGGGTTTGGGAGAGACTATACTAGTCTTTCCCAACCAAAATGTCAACCTCTCCTTCACGTGGTGCACCCTGTTTGCACGGACGAGGCTCTGGCGACTGAAAGATTCCCGGTATAAGGAGTTACCCACTGCTTGCCAACGGCCTCTGAAAAGAGGGCGGAAGAGCGGGGGAGCGGTTCAGGGCACCCTCTTGCCCTTGGGGTTGGAAACGGCCCCTAAAGGCGGATGAATCAGAAATGATCAACGGCATGGGGATGCAGGAGGCAACGGGAAAACCACTGCATTAAAGACCCAAAGGGTATCCCGATGACATGTAATCCTCATCAAATTACATATATCATGATGGCTTCTTCCTGGGTAAAATATTCCGGAGGTAAAATAGTCCCCCAACCGGATCTCCGGGTGGGGGACTGCTCAGGGAGGAGTCATCAGAATGGATAGAAAACATTCTACGAGTCGGAGCGTGGAATGTTAAGAAGTCTGAATAGGGCAGGTAGGTTAGAAAACTTAAAAAGGGAGATGGAACAACTTATGTTAGATGTTGTTGGGATTAGTGAGATTAAATGGAAGGACGCACAGGATTTCTGGTCTGGGGAACACAGGATAATTAGCACACAAGCTGTCAATGGAGTCACCGGTGTAGGATTTGTAATGAACAAGAAAGTAGGGAAACGGGTCAGTTATTATGAACAGTTTAGTGACAGGATTATTTTGATGAGGTTAGAACCTAAGCCCGTCCCAAACCACATTAGTACAAGTATATATGCCCACGTCAACAGGAAGATGACGAAGAAATAGAAAAAATATACGCTGAAATCGAAGAATTAATCCAATATGTGAAAGGGGAGGAAAATTTAATAATCATGGGTGATTGAATGCAATAGTGGGAGAAGGAAAAGAGGGGAATACTGTAGGAAGTTTTGATCTAGGAGAAAGAAATGAACGAGGAAGCAGGTTGCTAGAATTTTGTGAAAGATATAAGCTAGTAGTGGGCGAACACAACTGTTTAAGACCATGCAAGAAGAATATACACCTGGAAACGTCCTGGGGATACAGGCAGATATCAGCTAGATTATATCATGGTCAAACAGAGATTCAGGAATCAAGTTCTGGACTGTAAAGCGTACCCAGGAGCAGACATAGACTCGGACCATAATTTGCTAGTAATGAAGTGCAGGCTGAAATTCAAGCGAATAAGGAAGCAGCATAAGCAGAACAGACAGGAAGTGAATAAACTGAAACAATCTAACACAAGAGAAAAATTTGCAGAAATGGTAGACTTAGGTCTAAGAAGTAACTGTGAAAGGAGCTCAACCGAGGACGAATGGAATGCATTAAAGACCGAAAGCTGAATAATGAAAGCTGGCAAAAGAAACATTAGGCTTTAGGGAACAAGCTGCCCGAAACCTTGGATCACAGAAGAAAATTTTTGCAAGCTGATCGATCAGAGGAGAAGGTACAAAAATGCTCAGGATGAAGCAGGAAAGAGCAGTACAGGCAATTTAGAAATCAAAATAAATAGGAAATTGCAAAATAGCAAAGAAAAATGGCTACAAGAAAAGTGTGAAGAAAGTAAAAAGGAAATGGTTGCAGGAAAAGTAGATGTTGCATATAGAAAGATCACACAGAATTTGGAGAAATGAAGAAAAGAGGTATAAGACATTAAAGCTGCCGATGGGAAACCTCTTTTAAGGTCAGAAGATAGAGCTAACAGATGGAAGGAATACATTGAGAAACTGTATGTTGGGACGACTTGAGCAATAGTGTATTGGAAAAGGAAGGCGATGTCGACATGGGATGACTTAGGAGATCCTGTTTTGAGGACAGAATTTAATAAAGCTCTGAATGACTTGAAAGCAAATAAGGCAGTTGGAATTGATGAGATCCCTGCAGAACTTCTTAAATCTCTAGGAGAGGAAGGAATCGAAAGATTATTCAAGCTGATATCAAAAAGTTATGAAACAGGAGAAATTCCAACTGATTTTAATAAAAATATCATCTTCACACTTCCAAAGAAAGCACAAGCCGACAAATGTGAGAATTATCGCACATTAGTCTAACATCACATGCTTCAAAATTACTGACCAGAATAATATACAGAAGGATGGAAAGGGTAGTAGAAGAGATAGTAGGTGAAGATCAGTTTGGGTTTAGGAAAAATCGCGGTACAAGGGAAGCAATTCTGTCTTTAAGATTAATACTTGAAGGGCGGATCAAGAAAAACAAAGATACTTTTATGGCATTTGTTGATTTAGAAAAAGCTTTTGATAATGTTAGGTGGGACAAGATGTTCAAAATTTTAAAGAAGTCAGGTCTAAAGTATCGAGATAGAAGAATACTCTATAAACTATATAAGAATCAAGTGGCTGTAATAAAAGTAGAGAATCACGAGAGACATGCATCAGTTAAAAAGGGTGTGAGACAAGGTTGTAGTCTATCCCCGTTAATATTCAACTTGTATGTAGAAGAAGCAATGAAGAAAGTCAAAGAAAAATTTCCATGTGGCATAAGTTTTCAGGGAGAAAAAATCAGTATGCTACGATTTGCTGACGACATTGTCTTATTAGCAGAGAGGGCTGAGGATATTGAGAAGTTATTGAATGGCATGAACAAAATACTGAAGGAAGATTTTGGACTGAATATAAATCAAAGTAAACAAAAGTGATGAAATGTAGCAGAAATGATACCAATACTAGCAGATTAAATATAAAAATAGGATCTGATGCAATAGGAGAAGTGAGTGAGTTCTGTTACTTGGGAAGCAAAATTACAACCGATGGCCGAAGCAGGAATGATGTTAAAAGCAGAATAGCACTAGCAAAAAGAGCCTTCATGAAAAAGAGAAACCTTTTAGTTTCAAATATTGATCTAGGAAGAAAGAACTTCTTAAAACTCTATGTGTGGAGCACAGCACTTTACGGTAGCGAAACATGGACTTTAGGAATACCGGAAAGAAAGAAACTTGAAGCATTTGAAATGTGGTGCTACAGAAGAATGCTGAAAATTAGGTGGACAGACAAAGTAAGAAATGAACGAGTTTTGGAAATGATGGGTGAGAAAAGAAGTTTATGGAAGAAGCTTACAGGAAGAAGAGACAGGCTGGTAGGTCATATTTTGAGACATGCTGGATTGGTTAATTTGTTAGTGGAGGGAACAGTTGAAGGTAAGAACTGTAGAGGTAGACAGAGATTAGAATATATGAAGCAGATAATTGAGGACGTGGGTTGTAAGGGGTATGTAGAAATGAAGAGGTTAGCACAGGATAGGAAGGGATGGAGGATTGCATCAAACCAGTCTAAAGACTGACGACAGCAAAAAAAAAAAAAAAAAAAAATATAAAAATAGACGTGTGTTTTCATATATTTCACTTTTCAGCCACCACTACCCAGCACAGATCACCGGTCTTTGTGTGTGGAAGTAAATGGAGTTTCCTGTCGTGTACAACGTTGGCCGAATGACGATAGCTGTGGGGATGTGGGAGATATGATAATTAAAGTTGGCCAATGCATGCGTTTTCATATTTCGACCAAAAATTTGTGTCTTCTTATACTTCTCTTTCCTGCCACAACTACATGTATAGACCATTGGTGTTTGTGTGTGGTAGTAGAATCGTGTCTTCTGTCATGCACTATGGTTGTTAGATTTCGATAGCTATGGGGGTGTGGGAGATATGGGGGTTGAAAGTGGTCGACCTGCGGCAATTTCATGTTTCTGCCAAAGACGCATGTGTCATGGTGTATCCTTTTCAGCTAAAACTATCTATCGCAGATCATTGGCGTTTGTGTGTGGTAGTAACCAGAGTCGCCTTTCGATCACAACATCAGCCGAATTTCAGTAACTGTGGTAGTGTGGGAGATATGGTGGTTGAAAGTGGCCGCTCAAGGATATTTTCGTATTTCGACGAAAGACATGTGCCTCCGCAAATGTCACTTTTCTGCCAAAACTACATAGCATAGAGCATTGGTGTTTGTGTATGGTAGTAGAATCGTATCACCTGTCGTGCACTATGGTTGTTAGATGTCGGTAGCTGTCAATACAAATTCTTTACAAACACGAACGAACTCGTGGGTATCAGCTAGTTTGAAATAATTGCGTCCTGCCGTTCAGTCAGTAGTTTGCCCCCGATCTTGAGCATCTCACCTATTACTCCGTCTTCCCCTGGTGATTTGTTATTTTTCAACTGAAGTATGATATTTCGGATCTCATCCAGTGTTGGTGGAGTTTAGTCATGGTTTGGGGAGGGTATCTGGAAATGGAGTTTCTCTGTAGGTGGTTCACAGTTATTATTATTATTATAATTTTTAAAAAACTATATAATTTGTTAAGAAAAAGCAACATGGTTGTAAAAATCCCTTTCTTTTTTAAAATTGATCTTTCCTATTGCTAATTCCATTTGGTGAGATTCACTGAAGGCTTGTGATGGTGAATGTGATCTTTTCAATGTGACTCTTACAGTTTTACAGTAATATTGGCAATACCTGCAGAAAAAATATTATTTTAAATCGCTACTGAGGCCAGGCATTCATTTTCGTAGAGTCAAGTAAATCGTACGACTTCAAGGTATATCTTCATCTGTCCTGAATCAACAGGCATTAACTGAATTTACCACAGTGTCTTTATTTTCCCAGGACACCTTCTTCTTCACCTGTCTCTCCTTTTTTCAGTTCAAAAGTACTCTGTGTCGTTGCAGCTTGGAGTTTGGTGAAGATGAAAGGTGTGTTCTCGTGAAGGGTGTTGGTCTCGTGTTGCCCCTGTACAATAGACTGATGAAAAGCGGTTAATCGAGTTACGGGAAATAATTTACGCAGGAAAATGACTGTAAATCATGAAGAGAAAAGGCGTTACGTCTTGTGTGAACGGCCGAACACCGGTTTTTACCTCAACCAAATATTTATTGACCTATGTCAGGTTTCGAAAATGTGTCATTTTACTCGAAGAATCCGCAGGTCATCGAAGTTGTGATTCGATAAGTCGGAGGAACCATCTAAGGTGGATGTAGTGAAACTCTAGTAAGCAAACATCCGAGGCTCTTAACGGAAAACAAGAATTATACTGCCGTGCTACGATTAGACAACTGGGGGGTGCTGCTCAGCCTAGCACGGAGTGTGTTCGGTACTGCATTCCCCGTGCAGAAGCGGAGCCTGAATAAACTTTTCGAGGCTGACGCCAATTGTCCCAGTCAGCTTCAGAACGAAAAATAATGTATCCACACCAATAAGGAAATTAGGAATGGAATCTAACCCCTAAAACAACTTTGTTGTACCTTCAGTAGGATATAAGAACAGGAATACGATTGAAAACTGATCGTCATCTCGTCAACTTGAATAAGAGATGTACTTTTAATGATAATGTTTGTTGTGTATAATTTCCCTCAAAGCTCTTGCTCTCATATAGAATTATCTCTGAGGCGCTGTTACAGTTTGTATTCTCTGAAATATGCTGGAAAAAATATGTAAGAATGATGGAGAGTATTTAATATTGTCACACTATTTTTCTCTATTGGTTGGTGCTAAATCTATGACGCTGAAAGATTTTTTTTTTTAATCAGTTGTTAAAATATTAATGTTCAGTCGTATACCAGTAGCTTGTATAATTTAAAAACGAAAATCTCTAGTGGCTGGTGACTTTATGACACGGGAAACTTGCGATACAAATGCACTTCTCTACCCCTCCCCCTCCCCCCATTTTTCCGTGTAGCACGCAGCTTTTCCCTATTGTTCCAGAAGACATTTATACTGTTTTCTTTTGTCAGACTATCGTAAATTACATATGGATATAATTAAATGACGGAAATAAGATATTCACATTCTGCTGTGTGTTCTGTGCCTTTTTTAACTGTGACAATTAATATAAATGGAAAGCTACGTTGCTTGACTCAGATCCCCTCCCTCCCCCCATATGGCCCAGCGTAGCTTTCCACCCAACCCCTCCTCCCTCCTAGACCGAGCCTCTTAGTTAACGGACGCTCCCTAAGTAATAATTGAGGTTTCTTCTCGATTATATTTCGAAATACTATAACATTAGCATTCGACCATTAAATTAATTACACGTTTAGTTTGTCAATGAATAGCATACATTAAGACATAGAGATTCAAAGTATGTGCCAGATTGTTCAATCACCTCACTATTTTTGGCAACGTTTGCGCAATTGTGTGTGAAAAGTAAGCAGTGCACAGGTGGCGCTGGCCGCTGATGTCGTGATCACGTGAGCGCTGGTGCCGGGTACCGCTCTTCTTTTGTCGACGCCGGGACAATACGTGTGACTGACACGGCCCGCTGCGATATCGATCACATTCCAAGAAAGTCGACGAACTTTGTGCAAACTACCTGTCTGACGCAGAATGCAGGAAGAACAGTCGACCTAACTTAAATATATTTAGGTTGTCAGCATTTCATTGCACTGTTGAACTAAGAAACTGAAGGATTTTCCGGAAATATTGCGGTGGCTAGACGATTATGTGACTGTTGGAAACGTAGTTACAAAGTATCTGTTAATCACAGCTTCACATCTCTACGTAACCGCTTTCACGCTGTACGTATACTGATACTCTGTACGTATACTGATACTCGTGGAGCTTTAAAGTCTGGCAGGAATCCTGGACTTCGGTGCCGGAGACTGACACGTGTGTATGAACGGAAACAAAAAGTCTCAAGACATCCAATGTTTTCAGCATTGTTTTTTGTCAAAAGTTGCTTCAGTATCGATTATTCTGTTTTTCACCATTGATAATGGATATAAGTTAAAACTAGCATATAACATGATACTTAAGGGTGACAAATTTTTGCTAACATGGTGTCATAGATCAGTTATATTATATTACACCGATCTCCCTCATCACAAGTTTGGAGAACCTTACCGCTGAAATTTATTCCAACAGGTTTTACACTTCGTCGAAGGAAAGTAATGTGTGAAGGTATATTCCTGTATTACCGGTATTTCACTCAATCTCTAACTTCACTTTTTCTGAGAAAAATTAGCAGATGCACATTCCAATTGCAGGACAAGTACATTCTAGTTCCTTTTGAAAACTGTGAAAAACTCTTTTTGTTGGCATTCGATCCGTGGCAGGCGCTGACCCAGACGATATATTTTACCAAAACTGAGTGGCAAAGATACTGAGCGTACTATTAACTAAAAATTTCGTTAATTAGTATCTAATTTCATTGTCTTCAGAAGAGAACTGAGTCACTAGTTGGTACGTCACTGTGATATTACGGTTCGTTATGATTGCTCAATGCTAGAAGAAGCAAGCGGCAGCAAATCACATACGACGCGCAAAAATAAAAACAAACTTCAAACCTCCAATTACTCTTTAGAAACATTTAAAAGTTACAACTTTTTTATGGACACGTATAATGTGCAAATTCTAGAAGACAGCCATTCTATTTCAACCCTAATTTTTATGTGAACTTTTCTATAGGATAGTTGTCTACGTTATCAGATGTTTCTGATGCCATTCCACGATGTGAGAGGAATCCAAAAACACACATCGAATGTGGTGAGTGAGCGGTAACACACTGGCCTCGTATTCGGGAGGACGCGTGATGGTTCCTTCGAAATACAATGGCCGAATTCATTCCAGGTCCTTGCTCCAAGTCCTTTGCCGCCTCTATTGACTTCGACGTCGACGGGGCATAATATGTAGACCCATAAGAACAAACACACAAATAATACCTGCTGATTTGCTGCTAAATATTTATGCATTTTACACTGTCTGACGAAAAAAGAGAAGCAACCAGAAGCGGAAAAGAAACCTGGGGGTTAAGAGGGTATGTAATGTTATTTTAGTGATTACGGAATTGAGTCAAATTTACAAATAACTCGACAGTATCAGCCCACTTATTAGTAACACGTTGCACCCCCTTTGATCTGGATGCATGCACTGAATCGGTTGGGAAGTGTGTAATAAAGCCGTTGTATCCTTTCCTAAGACAAGCTTGCTCACAACTGTTGTAACTTGTCGTTAATATCTTGGATACTGCCACAGAGACGTTGTTGATGTCCGAGCTTGTCCCACAAATGTTCTATCGGGGATAGATTCATATATATCTTGTTGGCCAAGGGAGAACTCAACATCATGTATGCAGTTAATAGAGATATGTGCCGCGTATGAACGAGCATTGTTCAATTAAAAAATGGTACCACATTATTGTCGCATGAAATAAAACGGCGTATGGCATTTTCGGCAGGGAGACCCCGAAGGGTAGTTCAGCCGCCGGTAGAAAAGAGTTTCGCTTTGCCGCGTAGGCGCCTCTGTTGGGGCTAACCAGATAATCCTACCGGGTATAGATAGGGAACCTATAGTTTTACGTGGAATGCGAACCAACAGAGCGTTCTAGCTACTTCGTATGAACAAACCAAATCTTTGCCGGAGGGGAAGGTCAGTTTTTAAGGCCGTAAAAATTCCAGCCTAGACCAGGTTTCGAACCGGGGGCCTTTCTTTCCCCACTCACGCGCCTTGATCAACTGCGACACCAAACCACCCACAGATAACGTATAAAGAGGCAGGAAGTTCATGACGTACCGTTGGCCGTCAGATTTCCCTGAATCATTATCGGCTGCAACCTGAATTCATAATCACTTGCTCTTCACACCATGACTCCAGTAGTAACATCGTTGTCCCTTTTCAAAACATTGGAAGAATGAGACAGCTCCCCATGTAACCGCCATGCTCTCCGACCTGCGGTTCATCGCTGAACACAATGCGACACCTGCTTCCCGGTCACAGGCACCGCGCCAAATGCAGCCGTTTCTGTTGTGATGATAACTGCATCCTAGTCATGCGACGGCAATTCTTAACTCTGGTTGCCGCTGATCTCCGGCCAGTTCAGAGGGATGGCACAGAATGTTCCAGGGAGTCCGCTGATCTCGGATGGTAGGCGTAGATACGAATGGAATACGGTGTGCTTTATGCACAATACGACGATCCTCCCTTGTGGTGATCAGACGTGTACCGTGGTACCATTTTTCAATGGAACAATGCTCGTCCCCACACAGAACGTGTCTCTATGAACTGTATGCGTGATGTTGAGGTTATTCCCAGAACTGCCCCCGAACAAAATGTGTGGAACCTGCTCGGGCCACAACTCAGTCCCAGTGACAGTATCCAGGATATCAAGGACCAATTACAACAGTTGTGGGCCAGCTTGTCTCATGATACTGTAGGGTACGACGACCTAATGACACCCTTCCCAATGGAATTAGTGGATGGATCCAGGCCAGAGGTGATAGTGATAAATGGGCTCATACTGCCAAGGTGTTTGTAAATTTGACAGATTATGTAATCATTGAAGTAATACCACATACGCTCTCACCCCGTGAAGATTCATATCGTTTCCTCCTCCCCTTCTAGGTAATTCACTTTTTTTGTCAGGCTGTGTAGTTTTGCGTGACTATGCCAATTTACACACTAATTCTCCGAAGAATGACGGCCGGAGAAATGTATTTAAGAACTGTCACAACGATCTATCAGATCGCATTATCTTAAAAGTCCTTTGATACATTTTTCTAATCATTACTCACTGCATTTTTACTGTTGTATTAGTGAACCCCACACTGGACAAGTAAAACTACTGGCCCCATCCTTTTAGGGTGGATGAGGTTGGCCTCTACAGCATGCGACCTACACTTTCTCAGTGCAACAACGTTTGTAGGCCACATACCACATAAAATGACACTTAGTAACCTCTTACATTTCAAGGCTAAAGACTGTTTCTTTTTTGCCTCTTTTTTATTCATCTGATATCCCTAAACGCTGCTTTACTGCATTTTAGCCATCCACCTTTAGGCCTACTCTCTTTCACTTTGGTTTTTTAACCATTCCTTCTTAAATCCCTTTCTAATCCTTTCTATTTATTTGCTAACTTCAGTATTTTCTTCTTTCTCTTTAAATGTGTGTCATATATTTGTCACGTATTATATTCAAATAAATCCTCCAACCCTTGAAACAACCAGTGCCGATCTAGGCGGAGGGGGACAAACCGGGCAAATTGCCCCGGGTGGTAGATTCAGGGGGTTGCAGAATCTTGTTTGAAGGGGCGGCAAATGGCAAATTAATGTGACGGCGACCTTTTCTCATTAGCGGCGGCAACAATGGGACGAGGGCAGAAAAGTATGTTTGAAGAAGCGACAATCTCAATGTTTTTGCCCCGGTTCAAAAAATTCGTAGGTTCTTTACTGGATACAACTATGACACAAAAGTCAGAAAATTTTCCTCACTCTAATTAAAATTTCTGTTGGTTATAATTTTTTCTCAGTATACCTTCTCGCCAATAATAGAACGTGAGAATGGAAATTTTGCCGATCCCGATCTAGGGTCTAAACAAAGGAATTTATTTTCTTAATTAAAAAAGTAAATAAGGATGTATTAAGGAATTATTGTTCTATTTTCTTTTGTTATATTCACTGACCAGGGGTTATCGGAGGGTTAGGCCGGTTACACACTAGGCGGTTTCGGCCGCGCCGGAAATTTTTCCGTCGCCGTCGTTCAGGTAGTGGTGCGAGGTATCATATTGGGGCTTACACACTGGGTGGAGGGGAAAACCCGCGGCAGCGCTGCCGTCGACGGCAGGAATGCAGCCGCGCGCTGCCACTACATTCTACGGTAGTTTGGCCGCCGCAGTCCAGACAGTGGCCCATGTGGTCAGATAGGCGCTTGCACACTCGGCGGATTTTTAACCGCTTGTGTGTTTTCAGTCTGTGTAAAGTTAACATTTTTTGAATTTAAAAATCGTTATATGATTTAAGTGGTGATAGATAATGATCTTCTCGTTTCGTTATTAGAAGCGAGACGAGTTTTAAGAGACAAAACATTAGATTCTTTCAAAGATCGGGACGCTACCAGGAACGCTTGGAAAGTAGTGTGCTTTGAAATTAGGAATGTTTTTGACGAAATGGAAAATGCCTTTGGATAGTGAACTTTTGATCACGTATTTACAAGCTTCAACTAGAACTTGAAAAATGTTGAATCACATTTTATAGAAAGATTTTGATCTTTAATAAGAAGGTGGTAATATGGACCCCCATTTTGTTTTTGTATTATAAAATGAATATTATTAATCAAAAATAGGAGTGATTAGCACAGTTACAATCTGGTGCTAGTTACTGAACATATTATAATAGGTAGAGGCGTCTAAAACCACATTGTATATTTTTAAAAATTCGATTTTCAAAAGTCGACACATTCTTCAGAAAACGGGATGTGCAGTTAATATGGCCCCCATAGTGTTTGTAATATGGACCCCCTTATTAATGTAAGGAAATAATGGAGAATAAATTATTACAACTGCTTTGTGACCAAAAAAAACCATGTTTATTATACATAAGTAAATATAAGTAGATATAGTAGATATAAGGAGATATAAAAAATGAAATATAGATCACAATATGGAAAAAAATGAACCACAGAAATCGGAGACATACGCCTCCTTCTCTGCCTTTGCACATTTGTTATAAGTCATAAGAGAACACATTAGGCACTGGACTCATAATTCCCCGCGGATGTTATTGGAGAAGTTAACATAAAAAAAAAGACATCATGCGCCTTCTTGATTTGGTTGAGGCTTTCCAATTGGGATGTCAAGAGATTCACTGGAACAAGTGGAGAGCTGCATCCCAGCATCATCATCGTCACTGCTGTCATCTGGAGGTTGGTGTTTAGGGTTGATCTACTTTGATTTACCACACCCATGACCCAGAATCCATTCACAGCGTTTAATCCTATGGTACATAATAGGCACACCTTTCCACTAAGGGACGCTATATCGTAAGGTCCAACAGGTGTTTTTTCATGGAGCATCCATTGTCTGATGTTTTCACTGTAATGGGTCTTTAGGGCTCCCATGAAAGTTCGGTCTAACGGTTGCAATTTATGCATTGTGTGGGATGGTAAGCACAAAATCGTGATGTAATTCTTCCTCAATAAGTGTATCACTTCGATGTTTCTTGTGTGAGAAAATTGGCCGTCAAGGATAAGTAGTATAGGCGAGTTTTATCAACAAAATGAGCCAACCAGTCTTTGAACAAATTTTCTTGAACCCATCCAGATGGATGAGCTCTTCCAATAGACCCAGGAGGGGCTCCTTTTATAGGGAGATTTGACATGTTTGTTCTCAGGAAAATCGACATCGGAGGGACAGAAGATCCTCCTGCAATCATTGAACAGATGACTGTTATCAAAGATCCACGTTCTGTCGAAGTCAGAGAATATATTTGATGTTTACCTTTACTCGTAATTACCTGTGGTATCTTGGTCTCAACTATACTACAAATACGGGAGTAAAACCTTTCGAACGAGCATATGATAATCCATTTGGTTTTCGGATTGACAGCACGTCTAACGAAATGGTCTAGCCAAGCCCTGTCAGTAACATCATTTCTAGAGTTGGTTTTAATGCCATTTCTAACTGCCAGTTGTATGCCATTCAGCAAACATCCAGGCTAGTGAAACCGTAATATTTTGCTTCCATATACTGCAAGTACCCTACTATTTCATTTTCTAGTGCTTCAGGTAGAGCGGGTTTTCTTCCTAGTTTCTTTGTGGTGATCTCAGCTCCCTGAAATGTACTAGCCTCTTTTAAATATCTTCGCAAGATTGTCTTCGGCACCTCAAAATGTTTCGAAGTCTTTTTGACACCCATTTCTTTTTCAATCACAGAAGATATTGCTTCTTTCATCTTATCCTTGTCCCATAATTGCCTTCTACTGATCAGTTTCGGTGTCAAAATGGCTCAAGGAAACGGGAAAATAAATTAACCACAAATATTGAAGCTGCTTGTAATATGGACCCTGGAGTCCATATTACCATCACTTAAGGGGGCCATATTGCAGACATGAACATATTAGAAAAAAGTAACTATAGGATAAAAACTAAAATCCCCAGAACTTTCTAGTCTGTGTTAAACTGTTGCCAATAGCCTCTAAATCATATGCATGGTACCTAGAACTAAGTATTTATCAGTCATAGTAGGTTAAAATCAAGAAATTTACATACCTTTCAAAGTTTTGAAAATCATAACACAATTCACCTCACAACTACTCAGCGACTACGCCGAATGGCTTCCAGCGTTCCTACCAGCCAGTTAGTATTCTAGTGGACTAGTTCCAGTGTACTCCACTAGATTTCAGCACATTGTTATTAAAATACGGAGGGGGGCCATATTACCACCTTCTCCTCTACTATATAACTGTGTTATATCTTAGAGATTTGCCAAGGAACACTTTCAACAATCGAAATTTTCTGTCGCTCGACATTTTGAGACTTTTTTTTTTTTTTTAACACAGCAGTGAAAAATGGACCGTGTCCAGCAATTCCGCCATTTAACACACATGGCCAAACTTCGTGGTAATCACGACATTTGTTTTATTAGGAAAAATGAAAGTAAGCCGCTTTTGGCCATCTTTAATTTTCCATATTTGACAATGGGCTCTGTCCAGAAACTACTAGTGACGAAATAATTTTTAAATAGTTCCGCAGACAAATAAATTTTCTAAAAATAATAAGGAAAATTTGATGAGGAAACCCAAAAAACATTCTACATACAGACATGTTACTGCGCCATGGCGTTCTGAACTCTTCCTGAGAAAAAGTTTAAAGAATTCAGGTCTTAAAGTCCAAGAGCTAAAACGTTTCTGATGCTTAAACTTCTCACCCACCAGTGAAAGTTTCTGCAGATTACTAACGGTAATAACAAATTCTCGGAATCTGAATGGCGTTGAGTCACGAAAGCTGGGAGTGAAAGGTAACGCCTTACCTTCTTCATAAAGGACGGCCAGTTTGCGCTTGGAAAATGATTCTTTCATCCTTAAAATTACTTATCGTTAGACTGTACGAAAAAATGTTAACGCGTACTCTTTACTGATCTCCTCATCCTGAAATTCTTCGATACGTTTAGATGAATATGGTCTGTCTGATACAAACGATATCAATTATTAACGATTATGTGGGATGATGGTCATCCTCGGCCATAAATGCAAACGTTAACAGTAAACAACGACACATAAATTTTAACCAAAACTGTGTTATGGCCGATATCTGTGCATTTATTTAACACTGCGATATAGAACGATGCGTACAGCACCCAATGGTCGAGGGTGATTGATGTCTTTTCAGACTACTCTCGCTTTTAACCACGCAGTCGTATAGTGTGGTAATCCGACTTGACTGGTTCCCTTTTAAGACCCTGTGATTTATTTTCATTGTTCTATAATAATTCTCCTATATATTCATATCACAGGTGTGAACTGGTTGCAAGACATGAGAAACTAGGTAAACAGATACCACCGTGCCTGTGTCGTTACCGCTGGCAGAAATGTTTTTCAGATATTCTCGAGTTTGTGTTAAACATAGAAATGCAGATGAAAATTTGTCAATGTCCAATATCTCTCAGCGAACTGAAATATTTATATCGCCAGTTTCCTATTATTTGTTTGGTAAACTGGTATCAGATTTTGAGATCTTCCATATATTTTTATCATCTGAGACAGACAAAACTTGCTATCACCGGATTAAAGGTGCATATAATTTCTACTATGTATGGGGGACTTATACTGTTCTTCAGGTTATCAACTGTCTTTGAACGCTTTTTCTCCATTTAATGAAGATCTGTGTTACAGCATTTCCTCATCAAAGAGTTGAGGCTGCCACAAATTTCTAATGGTTCACTTTTTATTTTGCAATAAATTTAATAATGCGTTGATCCGTAGTTAGATGCATTTCCCATTTACAGCTATCATCAAATAACGATTCGCACTGGTTTCTGTGCTCCTGAAATAAGCTAGTACTTCAAAGGCAGTGTTACCAACATTGCATTTATTTTATTAGGCACTAAATTCAAATTGTACGATGCATTTTTGAGTCCGAGGTGACAACTGTCGTGATGGTTACTGTATTATCTATGTATGAAAGTTTGCGTGCCGACCATTTGCAACATCACAAATGAAGCAGGCTGATTGTATCGGCTTTATGAGTGAATATTAAAGCTGGCGTCTGGGACGCAAATAACGTGGGGGTTGTTGACCTCTTGTTGCCGGTGGCGGCGCTATAGATGCGGCTGAGATAAGAACCGCAATTTGCGAGACGAGTAGCGGGATTAGCATAAGAAGCTCGTGGAGCTCTCCTCCCCGTATCTGGCTGACCGACAGCCTGCCAGCACGCGAACAAGCCCAGCCAACGACCCCGCCACTCAATTCATCTGCCACAGTGATGCTATGATCATCTATTGGATTTACTATATTTAAATAGTTGTTAAGAACGAAAATTAGGATTTTATTTTTAAATAGACATATTATGCACCCCTTAATTCGTACATTACATGTTTGAGTCGATCATAATATATAACAGAGATTATTTCCACTCAGCTATATTTTGCAACTGCATGGTCTTAAATCATCTGAATAGATAATATGAATTTGTATCAGTTGGTTTGTATGGGCGAGGCAATGCTGAGAGTCAGTTCATTGTTGATATGGACTTGTGGATAACCTTACTTGTAATTACATGAATTTTTAATCTAATTACAAATCGTACAAATACCCTTGTTATGAATGCAATTCTACAAACTTAGGAGTTATCAGATTTGAAAGGAAGTAGGTTGAAATAATTTATTCATGAAACCTGTAAGTTTCTTACTGTAATATCACTGTCTGCAGACACATTTATTGATATCTGTTTTCTGCAATATAACTTTTATAATAGAAATGATTTAAACACACTCCAAAAAAATTTTCCAGTTGCATATTTTCTAATATTACTCATTCATACACATGGGCGCCAGGAAAGGGGTGCAAGGGGGTGCACTTGCACCCCCCTGCTATGAAAGAAAATACACAGATAATGCTTAAGAAACGAAAATTTTATTATTAAATTCACTGTTTGAATAATAACTTAAGGTGCCTAGGTTGTTTTCCAAAATTTGTTCACCACCTTGTCAATAACTTCAGTATATTTAGTTAATAAGTAATAATGGTTGTATATGATGTATATAAAAAAAAAACAAATGCACCTCCCTTAAAATAATCCTGCCGGCGCCCATGTTCATACACTATTTTCACTTCTTTACTTCATTCATAATATTGATATGTTATTGTGCTCGCTGCACTGACTTTATTTAAATATATGATTGTTTACAGAGTAATTGAGGATACGATTTGTGATTTTAACAGAGTTAGGTATAGAGTGTTAAGAACTTTAGCCATTCTATGAATGCTTCCCATCAGTTACCCTGAAAACTATCTAGAAACAGATTTCCATTAATTTACAGCAATTAGTTAGATATTACAGTAATTTTCCTATAATGTGTATGTTTACAATATTAATTGAACATTAATTCTAGAAAATACATAATTCTGATGTGATTGTATTGTATTTTGATCCATGAAGTCATAATTTATGGCATGGGACAGTCAATACAAATACAATATTGAGTTAAATAATAACATCAAGCTATAAAAAATTTAAAGTTTCACTTATAGAAATCAGCTGAACAGATGAAATAAATGTACCAGTTGGTTCTCAGGGTCATGATGATGCTGAGACTTATAAACTCAATTGTGGACTGCTTCCTCATGTTATTAAAACATTGCCATACACCACATATGGTGTCTCCGTATGTAATCATCTGATCCCCTTGTTGTGCATCTAATATCTATAGATTAATAAGGGTTTCCTCTGAAATATTGAATAGTGAGATAGCATTTGTGTGTTTATAATGGCCCTCTTACCTTCATCTATGGTAATGACGTGTTTATTTTTCATATCATTTCCTTTATTCATTGGCTGTAAATGATTTCATTACTACTGTAATTAAAATTAAAAATCACAGTAATCAACTTAAATTCTAAGTACAAGACTCTTCAGTTTCAGAGTGAACAGTATTGATCAGTAGTAACTCATTGCACTGACTGTTAAACTATAGCTCTGCATTCACCTATTACCAAATGATTACATCAAATTAGATACAACTGATTGTGCCATCCACTACTGAAACATTGCTTACCTGAATGAACATAATTAATAACTGACAAAATGACACTAACAAGTAGTGACCAAAATCATTTTTAAGTAATTATTGTTCACTCAACCTAGCTTTTTGCAGGTTCAGTGACTCCATAATGCTTTTTTAGTAGTACATACTTTCCTAGGATTATAAATATTTTTATGAAGTACCACATCATTTATGGATGTGGAAGAGCTTGTAAGTATAAAAAACAATAAAACATAAAATATAATTATTCAAAATGCATTTCCACTTACAGAGGGAGTGTATCTCAATTCATATTGGACAAGCTGGAGTGCAAATTGGCAATGCATGTTGGGAACTATATTGCCTTGAACATGGAATTCAGCCAGATGGACAGATGCCTTCTGATAAGACAATTGGTTCCGGAGATGACTCATTTAACACTTTTTTCAGTGAAACTGGAGCAGGAAAGCATGTACCGAGGGCAGTGTTTGTAGATCTTGAGCCAACAGTTGTTGGTAAGTTTGCTGTGTCACATGCATCTAATCTCCTGAAGTTCTGATTTACTGATGAACTATGTTCTTTTTTTTCTGACAACTGCTTTTAATTTTGCGCCTAGTGTTATGTAAATTTCAGCGTGGAAAAAATATTCTTTTGCAATTTTATTTCAGATGAAGTGAGGACTGGAACATATCGCCAGCTGTTTCACCCTGAACAACTAATTACAGGAAAGGAAGATGCAGCCAACAATTATGCAAGGGGTCACTACACCATTGGAAAAGAAATTGTTGATGTTGTTTTGGACCGTGTGCGCAAGCTGTCTGACCAATGCACAGGTCTACAGGGTTTTCTTGTTTTTCACAGCTTTGGAGGTGGAACAGGTTCTGGCTTCACATCTCTACTTATGGAAAGACTTTCTGTTGATTATGGGAAAAAGAGCAAACTAGAATTTTCCATTTACCCTGCTCCTCAAGTAAGTTAAATTTCCTACATTCTAACTTATCTCTTACAGAAAATACAGACACAAATAAGACTAATAATAAGAATATATTTTTCATTGTTCAATTACAATTGTATCATTCTGTTATGAATCTATAATTTACAAAAAACCATCAAAGACCATTCAAAGCATATATTACAGCAAATAAATAATATAAATAAAATACTAAGCTGCTGATGGGAAACCACTTTTAAGCTTAGAAGGAATACATTAAGAAACTGTATAACAAGGATGACTTGAACAAAAGGGTAATGGAAAAGGAAGGAAATGTTGACATTGATGACTTAGGAGATCCTATTTTGAGGACAGAATTTGACAGAAGTTTGAAACGCTTTAAACCAAAAAAAAAAGCACTTGGAATTGATGAGATTCCTGCAGAACTTTCAAAATTCTTAGGAGAAGAAGGAATCCAAAGGTTATTCAAACTGATATCAAAAAGTTATGAAACATGAGAAATTTCTACTGATTTTGAAAAATGTATCATCAACAAACTTCTGAAAAAAGTACAAGCCAACAAATGTGAGAATTATTGCACCATAAGTCTAATGATCAAGCTTCTAAATTACTGACCAGAGTAATATACAGAAGAATGGAAAGGGTAGTAGAAGAGATAGTAGGTAAAGATCAGTGTGGGTTTATGAAAAACCGCTGTACAAGGGAAGAAGTTCTGGCTTTAAAATTAATATTTGAAGGGTGGATCAATAAAAACAAAGATTCTTTTATGTTGTTTGTTGATTCAGGAAAAGCTTTTGTTAATGTTAGGTAGGACAAGATGTTTGTAATTTTAAAGAAGTCAGGTCTAAAATATTGAGATAGAAGAATAATTTATAAGAATCAGGTGGCTGTAATAAAAGTAGAGAATCATGAGAGACATGCATCAGTTAAAGTGGGTGTAAGACAAGGTTGTAGTCTATCCCCATTAATATTCAACTTGTATGTAGAGGAAGCAATAAAGAAAGTGAAGGAAAAATTTGAATGTGGCTCAAGTATTAAGGTAAAAAAATCAATATACTAAGATTTGCTGATGACATTGTCTAGTTAGCACAACAGGCTGAGGATATTGAGAAGTCCTGAATGGCATGAACAAAATACTGAAGGAAGATTTCGGACTAAATATAAACCAAAGCAAGATGAAGTATAGCTGAAATGTTACCAATAACTGTAGATGAAATGTAATAATAGGATTAGATCAATACGAGAAGTAAGTTAATTCTGCTACATGAGAAGTAAAATTACAACCAACAGCCAAAGCAGTAATGAGGTTGAAAGTGGAATACCACTAGCAAAAAAAAGCCTTCATGAAAAACATGAACATTTTAGTTTCAAATCTAGGACTTCGAAGGAACTTTTTAAAATTGGAGCATAGCACTTTATGATAGCAAACCATGGACTTTAGGTATACCAGAAGGAAGGAAAATTGAAGCATTTGAAATGTGGTGTTATAGAAATAGAAAGAAGCTGAAAATTAAGTGGGCAGATAAAGTATGAAATGAACATGTTTTGGAAGTGATGGGTGAGGAAAGAAATTTGTGGAAGATGCTCACAGAAAGAAGAGTCAGGATGGTGGGTCATATTTTGAGACATGCAGGATTGATTAATTGGTTATTATAGGGAACAGTCAAAGATAAGAACAGTGGAGGAAGACAGAGATTAGAATATCATTATCAGCCAGTTCAATCTTTTACTGATATATGAAGCAGATATTTGAGGATGTGTGTTGTAATGGTTATGTTGAAATAAATCACTGCCGTAAGCAGGTGTGCAAGGCGTGCACCCAACGCTAAATAAATTTGTCGCTCTTTAATTGCGATTTTGCCCCCCCTCCCCCCCTCCCACAGAAGCTGAGCATAAATAATAAGTCCAAGTAACTGCAGTCAATGGGAGTGGCAAAATAAAATTCGAAGGGATGTCAGTCTCACAGTTTTTTTCCCTGGTTTAGAAAATTCCTAGATCCACCACTGGCTAGTTATGCAGGGGGCAGCATAATCGGTATTGCACAAGGGCATTCAACCAGCTAGCAGAGGGCCTGGTTTGAAATGAAGAGGTTAGTGCAAGACAAAAAGGGATGGAGAATTGCATCAAACTGTTTGAAAGACTGATGACATAAAAAAACTTGACACTTTTGAAGTGAAATAGCAATGTAAGATCAAAATAAATTTTTTATACTTTTAAATAATTTATGAAAAAATTTAGAACACATGTTTAGAAATGTTCAAATTTATTTATTTATGTAGTACAACTGGATTGAGTAGTTTAAACATTTTGTATGTCATTTCTGATTTAATTATATGTGATGATACCTAATCTTTTTAGGAATTGTTTGGTTAAATTTTGAATTTATAATGTCATTTTTTTAATTTTTACATGTTATTTTTCAATGGAAGTATGAGATTTTCTGTAGTATGAGCGGAGTACAAATGAAAGTTTTTTTTTTCACAATGTAGAGTCAGGGATTATGATTTTCTTGCATGAACTTAAAAAATATACTCAGTTCATCTCATGAATTCACAGAATAAGTCAAATTTTGGAATTGTATGTTAAGAATGTATAATTTTCCTAAAACACATCAAAGATTCAAAGTGTCTAACACAGCAAATAAATAAGATTAATAAAATCTTAATAATAAAGCAACTTTTCACTAGGAATTAAAATCCTTAAGAACAAGAGAACAGAGCTTGAGAAAGAAACAGAAGGTTGGATATACTGATTAAATTAAAGATCTGTTAACATCTCTGGAATCATAAAGCAGGGAAAACTAAATCAGGTCGAGAATTAAAGCGGAAAGAAGTTTCAACGACAAACCAAAAAAGATAAAGCAACATGTAAGAAAATGAAATGATTCAGGTATGATAACAGATGATGCTTGGAAATTAACAAAATAATCTAAGAAGTGAAAATCCAAAAAATAGCATATTGCTAAGATAACAAAATAACTTACCCAAATTGAATATAAACAATTAGCTTACAAAATAAAGTTATCTATAAATTCAAAGTAAACAATATTTCAGAAGAGGAAATTAATTGAAAAGACTTGGATATACATCCATTGAATTAAACAGATACAGACCAACTACCATTAGTAGTTGCCAACAAAAGAATTTTAACTAATTACTGTTTGGAAAGTAAATTTAATGTAAATGTTAACATTGAATTGATAAAGATATACATTTAAAAGGTAACAAATGAAATGATGTTAATTATTAGTTCATCAGTGTAATGACCTAAAAGACAAAGCTTTAAGGATAAATATTGTAAGAAAAGTTTAGTTTATTATTGAAAAGCAAGTCTAATTTCAAGCAAGAGAATGGTGCATAGATAAAAATTGAGCAACAGACTGAGAGAAACTTTACTATTCATGAAACGTCCATGGGCGCCGGGAGGGAGGTGCAAGGGGGTGCACTTGTACCCTCCTGACATCCCGGGTCGCCGTCTGGGCAGTAGTAGAGCTAAAAAAAAAGAAAAAGAAGGTCGCCCAGCCCGGAAATTTTTGGGCTGATAGGGGGGGGGGGGCACCAATGCATCCCTGGTGCACCCCCCTAGAAGCAATCCTGCCGGCGCCCATGGGAACGTCAATATAGAATACCAATTTATAAACTTCACAAAATTTTAAAAAAATTACGAAACTAACAAAAGTACATGAGCCATTCATTACTTTTATAAGAATATCAAAAAAATACGAATGTTGTTATACACAAAGGATTACAAGACTTCCAAACAACTGAACAACAGCTTTTGCTTTTTTTCAGTCTTGCACAAAAAAGATATAAACATTACTTATCAGGTTTGGATGGATAATGCTACAGAATTAAAAACAATATGCATAGAAAAAGTTGATGGAGGACTCATACCATAAACTAGGTATTTGAGAGAGGGATTGTTTCATTTGAAGGTTAGGGAGTCAGGTAGTGCAACTAGTTATCAAGAAAGCTACTAAACAATATACTTCATGCAGCAGAAAAACTTTAAATTGAGCATAAAGTGTACAGGGAGATAGGATATAGGCGACATTATTATTAATAAATATTAAATGTTCTCAACTCATGGACAATACATTTATGAACCTTACCATCCTTCTGTTGTAAGCAATTGTTTATTTATTTTTTTTTTTTGTAATTATTTGAATCTGATAACCAGCTTCTTTTGTTTTCTATCACACTAAACTCTGTTCTTACTTTACTTTAATTAGTTTTCATCTGTGATGTAATTTACTTCTTCTGTTTTTTTCCCAAAAAATTAAATAGGTTTCAACAGCTGTTGTTGAGCCATATAATTCCATCCTTACAACGCACACAACATTGGAGCATTCTGATTGTGCATTTATGGTTGACAATGAAGCTATCTATGACATATGCAGGCGCAACCTTGATATTGAGAGGCCTACTTACACCAATCTTAACCGCCTTATTGGGCAAATTGTTTCATCAATAACTGCTTCACTTAGGTTTGATGGAGCTCTTAATGTTGATTTGACTGAATTTCAAACAAACCTGGTACCATACCCTCGTATTCACTTTCCATTAGCAACGTAAGTAAATCATTGATCAAAGATTTCTTTTTTTGAATGCATAACATAATTAAGTTATCCTTTAGTTCTCAGATTTTTTGCTGAGGTAACAAATTTTTTTATCAGTGACTTTAACATTAATACTTTAGATAGAACCGCAGATGTGTTACCATCTGTTATTGAAACATGTAACTTGTGTTATGTGTGATAAGCTATTATTATTCATGAAAATTGTATTTTGAGAGGTAGAGATTGGGGATCATCTTAGAATTTGCCTTGTGATTGGGGGACCATAGTTTGAAACTAGGGCCACTATAATTCTCTGATCCACTATAGTGGTGTCTTACTTCATCCAGCCACACTGGCTGATACTGCAAGATAGTTAAATTTCAAAACTTTAATTTAATTTAAATTAATTAGACTAGAATTTTGAAACCAATCCTATCTCATAGCCAAGTCAAACCACATTTATATATGTTCATGAACTATCTGCAGTGTTGCTAAGATAAATAGTGATGCAATTATGTCTTCTAGTAATTGTGTCAACTTTGTCTGTACTAGGAAAGAGAGGATCATGATCATAAATTAGCATTTGACTTCAGGCATAAGTTTCAACTTGTAGGAAGATGAGTCAAGGAACAGAAAATTGTTTTGATATAATTTAATTGTGATGGAGTATATGCCCCAGTTTTGTTTATCCTACTTTCGATTGAAACAGTGAAAGAATTTTAAAATGCAAATAAAACATACTGTTAAGTAGTGTGCATGAAACTGAAGCATAGATACCATCACATTTAATACCATCTGGATTTTTCTGTGTTGTTTATGGAACCTTGTGTGGAAACTTTGTGCAAGCTTCTGGGCCACACTCATGAAGTATGACATAACTGGTAATCATCAACATATCAGTTCTATATTATTGACCTGAATCATTTCCATTATTTGAAGCTTCTATTCTTTTTTATAATATAATAAAAAAACATCTACAGTATAAAAACTGCAGGCACTTCATTTAAAATGTAATCTTTTAACTGGCATGTGTAGGAAGTAAACTAAACTTTAATATTGTTTGAATGAAGAAATGTAATTTATGTTTTTAAATGAAATGTTTAGAATAATTACTTCTGAATCACTGGGCTTGGTAGTCTGTTTAATATTGGTTATTATTAGTTATTTTGGACTGTAATAACAAATTAATATACTTATGAATATTTAATTATTTCAACTTAAAGCATTTGGGGATATGGTACAATTATTTCACCAACATAATATGGAAGATCTGTCACCCACAATAGTTGTGAATTGCAGAGTATAGATGTACATGAAAAAGAAACATTAGATACGTACAAAGAGAATGCTTATAATTTTTTTATAATTCCTGTGTAAATGTTTAATTGGTAAAAACAAAACTTAGGATGTAAAAGGAATAATATGCAGGAGCTATTTTCCAAACTGCAATGTTACCTGTAGAACTCTTGACAACCATAAAAAATAATTGTTGCTGGTGCACTACAACATTAAAATGTTGTTAAGGCTGACAAATCTTTCGCAAGTAAGATTAGATTGGTACACCATTGCATAAAATATACTACCTTTATTCAATAAAAAAATAAAGTATCTTGCCAAGCATGCAGTATTTAGGATGAAGAATCATTTTTTTTTTCTGTTTTGTTTATAGATATGCTCCAGTAATATCAGCTGAAAAAGCTTATCATGAACAGCTGACAGTAGCAGAAATCACAAATGCCTGCTTTGAGCCCTCTAATCAAATGGTGAAATGTGATCCTAGACATGGAAAATACATGGCATGCTGTATGCTGTATAGGTATGAGGGTTATTTGTTGTATTTTCAATGTTTTTATTCTCTCTCTTTTTAAATCAATTTGATTTACCATATTTTACATCTGTATTTATTTTTAATATATCCCAATTTTTATTCATTTCTATCCAAACTAGTTCATTACTATGTGAAATACTAGTGATTTATTCTTCATGGTATTTTTTAAAATGAAAGATTTATATTGACTTATAATTGAAACAGGACAAAACAAGCAAAACCAAAACAAAAAAGAATTATAAATATGCTTGGTCATACAGTTGCTTGGTCCCTATATCCAATCTCTGATAATAATTACAGTAATCTACTTAAAAAATTAATTCTTTGGCATTTTTTGATCTTGCCCACAAATCTATAACAAAAGAACTCATCTTTTTAAAGTGACAGTTGTGATCCATAAACTACACCATACTCACACATTTTCACAACAGAATACTGGAAAAAAAAACAATATTATAAAAGATTTCTATTAAAAAATAACTATGTGTCTTATTTTCAATATAAGTCTAGCCATCTTCAATAAAGGAATATATTTTGTACAGGGGTGATGTAGTTCCAAAGGACGTTAATGCTGCCATAGCAACTATCAAGACTAAACGCACTATCCAGTTTGTTGACTGGTGCCCAACTGGATTTAAAGTAAGTAGTTCCTTACAAATTTTAGCCCACAGTTCAAACTATCATATTTTTTAAATATAATTTGCATTTGTATTCCTGATTTTTTCTTGAAGCAAAATGTGATATAACACCTAAATTTATAATTTGGTTTTGTTTAGAAAATTTTGATAGGGCTGCACAAAGGAACTATTTTTTATCATATATAAGAGCAGATTGGTACAGATAATCAAAACTCCAGAGAAATATACAATTATGAAATTTTCAGGTGTGAACTCTTTCTAAGCAGAAAGAACATGATGTGCATGGCTGGAAGTATGAAAGTAAATTATGGCTAGCTGCAGTGTAGTGTTTAGAACTTTTGAATATGGAAAAAATTCAAATTAGAAATAGGTGGAAAATTAAAATACAAAAGATAATTCCCAATAAAAATTTCAGAACTCATTTATAAAATTACTATAACACCATCAACTGGAGTAAGTGTTCCTGTTGCAGTAAAGAAAGATAACTACAGAAAAACGTAATTAGAAGGGAAGGGTATGAAAGTGAGAACATGAATAACATAGGTGTTTGGTGCCTAGATTGTGGTGCTTTCATGACATTGTGTTGCCTTTTGTTTGTTTTTATTGTATATCACATACATCCTCATCATAAAACCAAATACTACAACATTAGATGAGAAATTAATAAATACTGATGAAAGTTTTCAGTATTAGAATTTCTGAAACTTCTGCTTGTAAAGTGTATGACATCAAAAACTGAAAACACAGTGGTGATTCAACATCTATCCCCTCACTCTTACTCTCTCCACTTTCCCCATCTTCAACCTATTACCACTCCTCACCAATACTAGGTGTTGCAAGTTCTTTGATTCCTTGGAAATTAGGTGACATGATTATTAATTTAACTGAAATTTGGTACATACGCCAGTGGCAATTTCACTACCGACCCACATTCCCCTTTCTTATTTTTTTTTATCTTACGTTCTTTGAGTGTAATTACCTCACTCATCTATTCTCCCCTAGAGATGTGTAAGATACCTCATAAAAGGTATCTGGAATACAAGATACTCTTAAGTAATGGATATGAGATATCAGATACAAAATACTTTTGGAAATGGTATTTGAAATACAAGATACAAAATACGTATTTTCAAAATACTTTTTCAAGATAAAATACTTTTTTACATAATGCATTTTTATTTTGAAACATGTTTCTTTGTCTACAATGTACAAGATGTTCCTTAAAATTTTAAATGAGACTTAAGTAAGATAAAACCAGTTCTTCAAACATCTGATCACTCATTTTTAATTTATGAATTATTATTATTATTATTATTATTACTGGTAAGTTGGCAAGTAGTTATTTTAAGGTTTCAGAACTAATTAAATAACAAACTGTTATATCCTAAACAGAACAGTTCCTACTATAGGTGATAATACAGTAACCTCAACAGTTAAAACTGTACATTTAATTCAATACCATATATAAGAAATTTAGTCTTAAAATTTAGCTAGTTTGATAATAAATAGGTGTTTCGTGGGCATCCTTTACTACAAGGGTAAGTAGACCATACAATCTTGTCCTTTGATATAGATTAATAATTTTTACGAATGCGTTCTCACTGTTGTCTTTTTTTTTGTGTGTAAATAGTATTTAATATTTCCAAAATACAAAGATAATGAAAAAAAGTATCTAAATACCAGATACACAATAAAGATTAAGAAAAGTATTTCAGATACAAGTTGAAAATACATATTTTGTATCTGTATTTCAAATACTTGTATCTCAAATAAGTCACATCTCTACTCTCCCCTTTTATGGAGTTTAATTTTAAATTCTTTCAGTGTTTTGCTATGCTGTTCTATATATCTCTTAGTAATTTATTGAACTTAACAACTCCCTAGGAGAAAATTTCCCAACCATTTACAACTGAAGTCAAATGCTAACTTATGGTCATATTTATCTTTTTCCTTCCATGTGCAAGTAATAATTTTTCTATCCATAACCTTACAAGCCTAATCACGTATATAAAGCTTGCACACTTTCAGAATTCTCTATATCCTTTCTCCTGTTTAACAATGATTCCAAATCCAGCTGTTTATCATATCTTTTCTGATCATGTTCTGCAGTATTTTCCACAAACAAACCTAGCTGCCTTCCTTTGCACCACCTCCCACTCCTGAATGTGGGTTTCACCCTACACTGCCATATTCAAGTAATGGTTTGACCAACAGTTTCTAACCCTATTCCCTCACTTCTCTGATAAAATTAAAATTAAGTCTGTCTACCTAAGAAGCTGTTTATGATCTACTAAAAAACTTGAATATCGCTATCAGAAAATAGAGTTAATTAATAATTAAAGCTTAGGTTAAAAAACATTTAACAGTAGGCCTACTACTTTGGTTTAAGTTGGTAGTGTAATTTGATTTAATTCAAATTTCTTAAGAATCATAGTTATTGAGTTTGCTCAAATGTGCATTTGATATTTGATAAGTAGTAAGGTGATGAAGATTTTTGATGAACATTTCAATATTACATATTCAACAATAAAGAATAAAACAATTATATATTGTACAAAGAAAAAACATTAACTGATATTTCCTCATACAAATCAACAACACAACAACACTTATAGTGCAAGCAATTACAACTAACTACTGAGATCTGTAGTCAATGAGAACACATAAGTAACAAAAATACAAGAAGCAATTTAATACAATAAAATAACATAAATTTTTAAAAACATTCATATTTACATTCATAGATCCACTTCTGTAAAAATTTCAATGACAATGTCCCAAAATGAGAAAGAAAAAAAGCAAGCCAACTTTTCAGTCCTCCAGCGATTTAAATTCATATGAATAAATATAATCAGGCCCGCCGTAAGCGGGCGTGCAACGCGTGCGCTGCACGCGGGCGGCACATCGAGGGGGGGCGGCAAAACGAGCGATCGACAGTCGCCACCCCGCGATAGTTGGTTGCCACTCCATTGTCGCCGCGACGAAATTTACAGCGTATTATGTAAGGGGTGACCTTTTTTTTTTTTTTTAGCTCAACAGCTGCTTCGGGCGGCCGGCGACACTCGGAATGGCAACAATGGGGGCGGCAAATAATGTTTGAAGGGGCGGCAATCTCACAGTTTTCTGACCCGGTTCGGAAATTTCCTAAATCCACCACTGGCTAGTTAGACAGGGGGCGGCATAATCGGTATTGCACGCGGGCGCTCAAACAGCTAGCGGCGGGCCTGAATATAATAGAGTTGTATTGTGATGTAGCATTGGCGAAAATATGCTCTCATTTTTCAAATATAAATGTGCAATTTCTATCTCAAATTGCACCTATTAATATTTTGCTCCCTAACAAAGAGATAAGAGTTTCACAATAAATACAACTATTTCATTCATTTATCTTGTTAATAAAATGGAATGTGAATCATAAGAGATTTCATTCTTTTTTGTAACTGGAAGTGTAAATATGTATCAGTCATTATTAACTAATTTATTTTGTCACGAATAAATATTTAAAAAATGTTATGTATGGAAGGAAATATTTGAAAAATTCATTGTGCATTTTTTATTATTGCTTATTATTTAAATATATTTTCTCCAAATTGAATTGGACTATTTAAAACTGTGCACGTTGGATTTCTCTTAGAATGTTTACTTCCAAAAATATACAAAGAATGTAAAATTCCAAATTATGATTCAAAATGTGTTTCTTACCATTAGTTGTTTCTGTGAAGGTCACACACTCCTTAAAAATCTTAAACTTTAGAGAACATTTTAATTTGTTAAAGCAAATCCCAGTCACAACAGAAGTCAGGTCCTTCCCCATATTTTCTTATATATGCATGACCATGTTTGTTGGCAGGTTGGAATAAATTATCAGCCGCCTACTGTAGTACCTGGTGGTGATCTAGCAAAAGTGCAACGTGCTGTCTGCATGCTGTCCAACACAACAGCAATTGCAGAAGCATGGGCCCGTCTTGATCATAAATTTGATCTCATGTATGCAAAACGTGCTTTTGTGCATTGGTATGTTGGTGAGGGAATGGAGGAGGGAGAGTTTAGTGAGGCAAGAGAAGATCTGGCTGCTCTAGAAAAAGATTATGAGGAGGTGGGAGTAGATTCTGTTGATGGCGAAGTTGATGAAGCAGACGAATATTAGAGGCTAAGCAAACTGAATTGGTCTCAATCTGGAATCTCTATACAAATTACTGATTTTCACTTGTTTAGAGAATTTAATATGCCCTACTATATACAAAGGAAAGATATTGAATTTATAGATGGAGTTGATATATTAATGTTCTAAATGTATCTGCAAGTATTTCCTCTCTTTTAAACAGTGTGTACTGAAAATCATTTATTAGCAGAGAATATAAGAAATTTAAACCTATGGCACTAGTATTGCAGCCTGAGGTAATAACCAAGCTGCCCACATTAGAATCTAATACTATCATTGATTAAGTATTGTAAATGAATCATGAAACAAGTGGTAATTCTTCTAATAACTATGAAACAGAAAATATTTTTCCAAACTTGTAATAAAATTGTTTTATTAAAAAAATTTGAATTTCTGATTAAATTATTGATTATAAAATTGAGATTTTTTAATAAACATAATATTTTCACAAACAAACAAAAATAAACATTTTGAATGAAAAATGGAGGGGAAAGCTTTTAGAGCATTTGTAATTGTTTTAACTTGATACATAATTGATTTTGCACAATAAAATCTTGAAAAATGTTGGTAAAGTTTCTTATTTCTTGTCTGGCATATGCAAATTTAACCCTGTCCAACATTAGAGCTGAGTAGATTATTTACGTTCAGTTTGATCCTATGAGGGAACAATTTCAGAGACGTAAAAGTAAAGGTATTAACAGAAAGTCATTAAATGTTAATTTGTAAACCATGATTATTTAAGTGACAGGTTCATAACTTCTTTTGAAAATTTTAACATGTGTACGTAGTATACGAACGAGTTATATCATATCTATTACCAGTGGCAGATCCAGGATTTGGTTTGGGAAGGACTTGAGTGGATTTTGGTTTGGGGGCTTGAGTGCACTTTGGTTTTGGGGGGGGGGCCTTGAGCAGATTTCGTTTGGGGGGTTGAGGGGGAAAGGGTAGGCTTTATACTCATGCCGTCATCAAAGATCAGTAGAGCTGAAAAACATTGGGGAGGGGGAGGGGTGAGGGCTTGAGCCCCTTAGCCCCTCTCCCTGGATCCGCCACTGTCTATTATTGTAAGTAATCTTGCATTATATTCTCTTTCTTATAAGGTACCTCTCTAGTGTTTGTGCCTCTCCATAATGTAAAAAACATCTGTAATCATACTGGTAAGTGTAAATATGTTGGTACTGGATTCTCTGCTACAGAAGAAAACAGAGTGTGTGAAAGTGGTCTGTAAAACTCTTGGCCTGTATAGCAGGTGACATTGCTGTATTTTTATTATCACTACATTATTTTATGTTTTAACAACAAGGTTACCACTGCCCTTATATATTTATGCTGAGTTAGCATGTCACTGTAAGTATTTCAGAATGTTTAAATTTATTTGCAAAACCTATGAAATTACTCCAGATATAATTGTTATAGTGTGCATTTTGAGATACCTAATTCTTTTCTTGTAAACAATTTTCTCTGGAGGAAATACCAAACAGCAAAAATATGCAAAATATGCCAAAATTTTGCTGTTTGGGTGATTGCAATTTTTTAAGTGAATATACAACACTGTAAAAATAACAATAATAGTTAAGAATAATCAGTGCTATGAAACTGTACTGACTATAACCTATGTTCTATTCAAAATGCATCCATTTTGCATTAATACAGCAAGTTGTTAGGCGGTAAGCAGCTCTCGGGTTTGCAACACTTTGCCTAAGCTGTTAACTAAGTTCATGACCTGTGTATCCTTCTGGTACCTTAATATTTAATAAAGCGGTCACCATTTATTGGTATTATAAATCCCAAAGGCGAAGGGTATAATAAATAACTTCACATAACAGAATTTCAGGATCACAAAATACTTATATTCTTGAAAAGTTCACTCTTACATTGTCGGTACCAGAATTGCGAATAATGCATCGGAAGACAGTTATTAAAGATTGTCTGATTAAGCACATTCACTCAAGAAGACAAACACTCCCCCTAAGTGAGATAACAATTATGGCATGGTATGATTTTAATTTAATTTAATTGCAATGGAGCACATGCTCCGGTGGCAATTTCCCTACACACCCAACTTCCCCCTATCCTACACTCACCTACATTTGCCCTCTACAAATTTTAACTTTAAATTCTTTTAACGTTTTCAGTTGGTTATTCATCATTCCCCTTGGTAACTCATTCCAATCCCTGACACCCTTACCTAAAAAAGAAAATGATGTGCCGCACCAAAGATCCACTTGGAGCAGTTCGCTCCGTGAACCTACGCGAAGATAACAGTTTGAAATATGGTGGAAGACTGAATTACATACGGTATTGACACGAAGTTGCCTCTTTGAAAATCACTGAAAGACTGGGCAATTTCAATATGGTGGCTGCAGGTACTTTTATCAACTTTACAACTTTCATGACCTCAACAAAATCTTTCAAAAATTAATGTCTACTGAATATGTACTGAATGGTTTAACTTGAAATGAATACATGGATTTCTGATATCATATTCTATCTATTTTTATTTAATTCAACTTTGAAATGGGTTTCTATACATGGGCGCCGACAGGATTACT
>JARYHS010008074.1:318093531-318130363 GCA_031002005.1 Vandiemenella viatica
CAGATGTTAGATATTGGTTTCAGAGAGCTGCCTCAGGTCCTCAAACTCATTGTGACTGGTGTCCATAACTACGGTGGTAATAGATACTTGTTCCTGGCCTCCCTAATTATATTTGTAGAGTAAAAATCATTATGAGTTTTCAGAGTATGATTATCAGATTCTCTTGCTTTTTATATGATTCAGAACACTTTGTAAGTCATCCCTTCCTCAGTTCATTGTTTGATAATTCTCACTTCAAGGTTTAAAAATTCTTTGCAGCCAATAGCAGATCAGTCTGAAGTTTCAGTATCTGCTGTTCCTGATCATTTATAATACAGTTGTGACAGTCCAAGGCCATTATGACATGTCTCATTCTTGGTAGCATTTCTGTAGCCCCTGTACTGAGATGGTGGGTGACGTTCGGGAGGATGTGGGTTCGAATCCCCATGTGTCCATCCAGATTTGGGTTTTCCACAATTTCCGCAAATCATTCCAGGCAAACGGTTTCTTCAAAAGGCCATGACTGAATCCCTGGCCCCCAGTCCTTTCCCACCTCTTAATACCCTCAATGAGGTGAAAATATGTAACCCTTGTGAATATTTTATTTTCATCTCGTCGATGTCTAGGTGGGAAGAAGTGTGTGCAAAGAACGGGAATGAATTTGGCCATGGCCTTCTGAAGGAACCATTCTGGCATTTTCCTGGAGTTATTTGGGGAAACAATGGCAAACCAAGATCTGGATGGCTAGATGGGGGTTCAGACCTGCCTCCTCCCTTGAATGCGAGGCCACCGTTACTGCTCAGTCACCATGCTCAGTGCCCTTGTGAAGCCGACATCACAGTCCTCACAATTGGCTCCTTATTTTACTGTTCTCTTTTAATTTCCGTACTAGTTATCCATTCTGATATCTTAAGAATAAGTTAGGAATCAGAAAAGAACTTCAAATCTTCTACTTTTAAATTAATCACTGATACTTGTGTATCTCAAAAGCGAAAGTAATCTTAAACTAAAAATGCTACAGCTAAGCTTAAATTCCAAATGATTCTTGGAGTGGTGATAAAAAATTAACTCTTAGAAAATACGTAAGTTACAAGAAACAATACAATTAAACTAAGGAAAAAGGAAACTGCTTTAGGCAATATAAATTACAAGAAAAGGGAAAATTACTCATCAATCACCAAAGTTCAAGGCAGTGATGGGTGAAGAACATATATGACAAACACAAGAATTAGCGTTATTGTCATTTAACTAGTTACAACTTTTTCCAAAATTTATCTGTCAATATTTATTTGTCTAATTTTTGTTTTTATTTCAACATTCCGTACCCTTTTGGTACTTTACTAATTCCATCACCATCTGCAATATGCATATTTATATATAATATCTCAGCCCCCTGCCATATTGATAATGCACTCAGTCATGTAGGAAACTTCGGCATGGGCACACCACCCGAACTGTAAACTAAAGCGGTCTACTCATGGTCCAACTTGCAGGACATCCATGTAGAACTACCATAGGATACGCTCACCCATTCATGCTAATAAAAGAGGTTCAACAAAATGTTCCAAGCAACCCTTTCCACTGATATTTTCTCCCAGCACGCCATGTGTCCTTGTTGCACACTCGTAGGATGTTTCCTCCACTACCTTCCTCTGGTATCTATAGCTATTTGGACAGCAAGGACTTGTTTTGGTTGCCTGGGAGTCCAACAACATCCAACGCTTGATGCTTGAATTAGTTGAGCCACGAACTCCACAAAGTTCAAATGACGAAGATGGTTTTTAGATGTGTGCGTAGTTATGTAAATAATTTAATTCACTTATGATATCATCCCACATTTTTTGTTGTTGAAAGATGAGGCAAAAGTAAATCAATTTGGAAGTTTTATATGGAAATTGACTTTATTTATTTTGATTTTAAATTTATTTTCAATAACATGTTAAAATCTAAGTAATTATAAATTTATTTTTCCAACTGTGCATCCGCATCCACGGATGTCAAGCACTGAATATCCGTATCAGCATCCACATTCGCAAAGATGACCTCCGTTGCAGCCCTAGAATGAATAGATTGATTTCGTTTGATTCCATGCAACAGATGCATGATGAATGAGCTTCAGAAAATTATAGTTAGGTTATTCTAGAAATTCTGGATGTGAGTAGTACTATCACATGTAAAAATTTCTGAGGACTGCTGTCCATATTACTTTTGCTTGCTACAGATCAAATACCTTTCATGAACGAGGTGAGGTACAGGTTGCTAAAAACCTGGACAGAATGTCTAGTTGGGTAGGTCAACATGGATAAATACCAAGAAGAGTCAGCTTATTATGTACAAAGACAAAAAACTAAAGATTGTTTATGACTATAGGGTGTGGACAGATTTGCTTGTGGTAGGCTTAAAGTGTGAATATCTTGGCATAACATTTGATAAAATATGTAGCTGAGCAAGTTGTGGGAGAGGGCAACCAAATTCTTTCTTTTCCTGGAGAAGGTGATTAGAGGATGTATCAGAGAACTGAGGAAACCAGATTACAAAGTTTGGTTGGACTATTGCTGAATACAGTGGTGTAGTTTGGGACCAACATTTGTGATGTCAGATACAGAAATTGGAGAGTGTGTGGAGAATAGTATCTACATTTGTTTGTGGAAATTGCCCTGGGTCCCAGTCAGTGACTGATATGGTAAAGGAGATGGATTGGGAGTCATTGAAAAACAGGAGGAGGGTTAAAGAGTGCTGGGAGTGTGCAAGGCATATGCTGGTGACGAGGCTTGTAGGGATATTGGGTGAAGAATTAGGAGTAGTGCATAGAAGGGAAAAAGATAACCATGGATGCCTGCTGGCACTTGATTTTATGATAAGGGAGTGGGAAAATTTTCCTTTGTTGGTCAGGGATTGGAATAAATTACCAAGGTAACTGATGAATCATTTACCAAAAAACACTGAAGGAAATTAAAATCCATCAATGGCAAAAGTAGATGGGAGGACAAATTTAACACTTAAAGTATATAATATAATAATAAAAAAAATTAGAAAGGAGTGATTAAATTACTATAAAAATTGCCACCGGAGCATGCACTCCATCACAGTTAAAACAGTTCATTTCAACCATATAAATTGATTAGTTTGATCTCATTGGTACACACAGTTATAACTTACTTAATACCCAACTATATTGAGAAACCTTTCAAAGAAATAAACTGGTTTACAAATCAGCAACATGGTCTAGGGTAGTTTATTAATGTGAATTTAAGAGATCTTTGCACAGGTTGTTTAAGATGAAACATTCAAAGGATGACAAGTTGACTGTGCGATACTGGATTTCTGTAAAGCATGTGGAGGGGGGGAGGGGGAGAGGAGAGCCATGATCCTGCAATGAATGAAATTAGAACCACTAGGATGATTCAGAATGTTTCATGCTGGAATTTTTAATAGTTGGTATACATAAAGTCATCATAAGAAGTGTGGCATAAGAGTTGGATATGGAAATAGAGAGGCACGTGGTATTGAGGTCACTGTTGTTCAATTTCTTAATTAATACTTTTGTTGTTGGTATGTTTCATTTTACGCCAATGATGTAATCCTGTATAATAAGATTAAAACCGATATAAAAACATATTCTGGCTATGTGGCCTGGAGAAGTATTGGCAGATGGTTTAGAAACAACCTGGAATATCAATAAGGGTAAACAGATGTCTTTAAAAGTAAAGGTTTATATGGTTAAGGTGAAGCGATAAAACATAAATTCATAGCTGTGTTATTTGATAATGAGTTCAGTTGGGTAGGAGACAACTGAATTGCTTTTGTTTGAGTTGATATACCTGGAAAGTAAGAGAATGTGAATGAGAAAATGTATGTCCTTACTTGAATGTCATGTGCTATCATGGGACATATATTGTGGATATCAAATGCTACAGCTGAAAGAGATGCAAAATATGGCAGTTACATCCTATTCAGTCTGAACTGGTGGCTGAAGATCACATTCCTCTGGTTCCACTTGTCAGGTAACCTAAATTTTTGTTACTTTATAAACATTTTTTTTCACAGAGCAGCGAATTCTTTTAAATAACATTGCAGATCAGGTTTGAAGTCATTTGCTTAGATAATTGATCATATTTCAGATTAAACAGTTGTAGAAAATCAGAACATAGTATCAGTGGCGTAGCGAGCGTGGGTGACACCCGGGGCGGATATCGATGGTGTCACCCCTTGAAAACTTAAATTCAAAGTTAAGTAAAATATAATATCCTACGAGTGCTATGATGTTAATAAAACATAATTAAATAAACATTTATTGTTATTAAAAATAATAGTTTGTTAAAAATTGTAATATTAACAACATTTAAAAGATACACAAATAAACTAGAAATAATTGCTTTCACAATCTCCTCTTTCTAGCTTTAACAGCTGCAAACTCGTAAATCACATCTTCAAAATTAACAATTTGAGTTACTTCCATTGTTAATACGGCAAGATTTTAGCCATGTGTTGCTCATCGGTGATCGAAAGTGATTTTAGATTAATTTTAACTCCTATGAAGATCGGGCCTAACTTGCCCGATACTGTTCCGCACCGTCACCGCACCGACACGTTTCCTACAGTTGGCGCTCACTCTCTCGAAGTTTGTCCAAAGGACACTGCGTGTCGGCCAACACTCAGCCGCATTGGATTGGTTTATGTTTTGACGGTGCAGACCAGTGTCAACCTGCTGGATGTGGAGAAGCGAATAAAGAGAGTAAGGAAAATTCTCTTCCCTTACCATAAAATGTTGATTTCATATTATTGTTTGCCTTAAAAAAAGTTTTTTTTTCCTTGTTTATCAGATGTTCGTAAAATGTAGGAAGAGTCCTAGCATCTTCGCAATAAATAAATCAAAGCGTTGCCAAAGTTGAAGATCAATTATAAGACCCACAAAAATTGCAGCCGCGATCCGCATTTGTAACAGGGACCTCCCAGATCCGAATCACACGCCGTAACCATCTCAATCGCCAAACTAATCTAGAAGTACTAAAAAATAAATATTTACATAAAAGTAGATTCGTGTTTTTAGATAGCAAAAATAGATGGTAGTGAAAAAGAGTATGTTCATTTTATCACGTTTGAAAAATAATTTTTCTTTACACCTTCATTCGGTATGAGACTATAATGGTTACTGCGTGCGATTTGGGTATTGAAGGCCCTAGCTCAAATCCCGGCATCAACTGTAATTTTTGCGGGCCTTATTGACTTTTACCTCGGGCAAAGTTTTTATCTGTTAATGCGAAGATTCTAGGACGCTCCGTGGTTCGAATTTCACGTTAATCTGTAGGTCTCCTTTTCAAGTTAGATGACTACGATATAGGTGAAGAGAGAGTTTCCAAATAAGAAACTCCGTGACTAGAACTTCTAAACGTAAAATTATTATTTTTACTGTACAAAATCTTTATGATCTATATTTAAATTAAAATATGTTGTAATCTCGTTCTTTACTAACAAAAAATATTGAGTGAATCGAAAAGAACCTCAAACAAAAATAACACGTAAAGTGCGAAGTGATTGACATTTCATTGTGATTGCGTTGAAACTCTACAGAATCTTTCATTCCGGTACAGTGTGGTAATGATTTGTTAATACTGCGTTGGTATACTATTTTTGTTCATAAAAGATCAACCAGTTAGGTGATAACTTGAATCAGATAAAAAAGTATTTTAATGTACTTTCGTACGAAAACTGTGCAAAATAAAGTACAGTACTCTATGATAAAGTAGGGTGACAAACCTACCTGTCATCCCCGACACGATTCCTTGAAACTATTACTTGAAAACATTAAATGAGACTAAAGACCGGGTAGGGACACGGGCGAGCTATGGAAAAGTGTGGACGCGAGGGGGTGAGCCGTCAGTAGGCTGACTGTCGTTGCGGTGACGGTACAAACCAGTATTGGCACAGTGCAGCGCGACCTTTACACGTAGCAACTGGCGCAAACTAATATCACAACCCCCAGACGGTGTTGTAATAAATGAATGAAATTTGGACCTAAGTATCCCCACATGAAAAGTATTAAATGATTAAAAATTGGAAATTTTGTATGTAATAGTATGAAAATTACTGGGCTATTTATTATGTAAACGCTATTATTTAAAAAAAACAACGTATAAATGGCTAGCAGTGAGGTGTAACATGACACTTCGTTGTTCACAAGTTCTTGTTGGCCAAGTATGCCAAGGTGAAGAGTACAACCTTTTATACCCAAATGTCTGTGAGAGAGGTAGGAGAACTGGCATGTTTTAAAATGGCTTCATATCGAGAAATCTCCAGAAGCATTGACTGTAGTGCAATGTCGGTATACATACTTGTTATACAGTGATAATCAACCACATGTTCGCAGGCGTAACAGAGAAACGGCTTACCTGCTATGATTTCAGAACTTCACAGAAGTGCAGCCAGTAGTGTCATGTTTTGGCAGCAATCAGTTTCAACAGCATGATTGAGTTGGCTGTTGTTGAAGGCACAATGACAGCCCACCACTATGTGGACGTGGTGTTGCATCTTATTGTGATACCCTATATATTCACCATCCAAATCGCATCTTCCAACAAGATAATTCCCGTCCTCATACTGTGGCCATCACACACAAGCCTTGCTAGGGTTTACGATCGGAATTTTGACAGCACGGTCCCCAGATTTGTTACCAATAGAGCATGTCTGGGCTGCCAGGAGTAGCCACATTAGATCACATGGTCACCCAGCACAAAATGTGCAACAAATGAGTGCAAAAGACATGCGGGCGTAGAGACATACCACAAGAGGGCATCAGAACTCTTATTGAGTCAATGCCGGCAAGGATCCACGAATGCATTGGTGCTCAAGGTGGGTGAATTTCTCACTGACAACTGTACCTAAAGGTAATAAACCCCTGATCCATTTCCATTTGTTATCATTTCTTCTGGGTATGACCCTGAATAAATCTTTAAAGTTTTCTTAAAATTCTACCATTCCTGTATGCGTGTTGAGTTTTTAATTTCCTCCGGTGTAAATATAGGGCGACCATTAGATTCCGCTATAAATTTTAAAAAGTCGAAAGCTACCCAATCATCTGTTACTGGAACGTTAACACAAGCTGTTTTTAAATGCCTTTGCAATCTTTGTATTTGTAGGACCAAGGGATATCGAGAGGAAAGTTAACAGAAGTGGCTTGGTCAAAGCAGAAGCAATTCCAGACCTAGATGGGGTCACATCAGCGAAAACCAACTAGTCGTGGGACCTTGGGGGATACTGTATAGTCAGAGAGGCAACACTACATTAAATTTCTTTATAAAAATGGAAAAATAAATATAATATAAAAACAAAAAAAACCAACGGGTCAGGTAAAATAAGAACATTTCTTTGCGATATCATCCGTCTTTACATGAAGTACTTAACAAGTGAAGTATTTTACTACCCGCGTATGATATACGTAGCTACAGACTCCGGAATATAACATTGTATGTATCGAAGACCGTCTTCACGTGTAAATTTTAGATTTCTAGCGCCACTCTGTAGCGTAAAAATAAAAATATAATCGGTTCCAACGTTTGTTCAGTTTATGATTAAAGCTCAAGCTTTGTTGAAGAACATAAGAAGTTCGAAATCCCTGTCGATTTAAGGAACCCGCAAGAATTTAGGTACCTGTATTCGGCAGAGAGATTACCCATAATATAAATTTTCTTCTTCTCTAAATTTATTATGAAAAATTCTTAGAGAATCATACGCTTATTTATTTCAGCGCGATCATATTTGCATATTCTCGGTCAATGTGTATTTCACGGAAAACATTTTTCAAAGGGCCAAACATATTAAAAGCGTGACGGTGTCAAGTCGGGGCAGTAGGGTGGGAGTGGCAAGACTGTGAAACCAAGTTTTGCAATCGCTTCATGAGTTCGCAGACTTGTGTGGGTTCTTGCGCTTTCGTGCTGAAGCAGCAGATTTTTTTCAGGGTGAACATATTTGAAACGCTTTTTTAGTCGTTGCAGTGTATTAACATTGGCTTCTTAATTAATGGTGGATCCTTGATCACCTCCAACAAAATGACACATTGCATATCCCAAAACATAGTGATCATGGTCCTTCCTGCTGATAGAACTTAAATGTCGTGGTGACTGGGTATGGTGCCATTCCACTTACTATCGCTTCGTTTAGGGCTTGGATTGATGAACCCACGTTTCATCGACGGTGACGATACAGGATGAGAAGACATCCCCATCACATTCATAGCATTGGAACAGTTTAGATAAAATGTTTTTCCTTTCTTCTTTTTGGTCAGACGTGAACTCTTTGGGGATCCATGTTGCACACACCTTGGAGAATTCCCAGTTCGTGGAAGATATGGTATTCATTACCGACACTGATGGACAATATTTCATTCAAGTGCCGAATCAGTCCGTCAGCGTGCCGTGCCAGCACTGGAGTTACAGCTGTGGTGGGGCGACCGCTTCGCGGCAATCTGTGAGATTGGTTTTGCACCTGCATTCTTTTCTCGTTACGATCATCGACTAACGGTGCTTCTGTCAACAGTGACAGTTATGTACACATTACACAATCACTGATGAATTTTCCCGACACTTTCTCCCTCGGCAGCGAGAAACTCGATCACAGCACGCTGCTTGTATCGTGCAGTTCTAAGGGAGCATGCATTAACCACGTAGTTTTATTTTGGCCTCCTGTGAACCCCCCTCCCCCCACATAGCCCTAGGTGGTTTTTTCCTCTACGCCCCCCCCCCCCACGTAGCATGTAGCTTTTTTCCCTTTTGATTCCAGAAGACACTTTGTACTGTTTTTTCTTGTCAGACTATCGTAAATTACATACAGGGATATTTTAAATGACGAGAATAAATATTCACATGCTGATGTGAGTTGTGTTCCTCATTTTAACTGTGAAAAATGTTATGAAAGGAAAGCTACGTAGCCTGTCTCGGAACCCCCCTCCCCCAACGTAGCCTGGCAGCCAACCTCTCCCCTCCCGGACCAAGCCACGTAGTTTGTGCACGCTCCCTAACAGCGGCCATCTTCAACAATCCCTACCGCGCTCCTGCCTAGCGGTATCCTTGCTACTTCCTACAACAAAGGCGGAAGGTTCATCGTAGAATGTCTCAAAATTTCAATCGCGTAGCGTTATTGGTAGTGTAGAAATAAATTTTAGTGTATAACTTTTTAAACGCACCTTGTATGCTGAATGAAGATTGGAAATACACTACTGTTTTGTACCCAGAAGAAATGTTCTGAAACACTGAAAATAGGGGAACCTGTAGAATAGTGGAACCATATTAAGTTATTAAGATTGCGGAGAGATTGAGTGTATGTAGGCCTAACAGTGCCCTCTTTGGAGTGACCACAAAGGTTAGATTTAAGCCATGTTCAGTAGGCGCATAGCCATCAAACATAGTGGAAAACATGCAATCAAGTGCCGCTATGCCTCTAAGCTCAAACGTGACAGAATGATTGGTCCCCAGTAAAAGAGTTTATCATACCTCTACAAGGCGGCTCATACAGAACACGCAGCTACCGCGGTGATGTGTTTTGGTACCAGTGTATTGAAGAGGGTCTTGCACAGCAATTAGCGATTACTGGACCACACAATGTGATTACAGCGCGATATTACTGCCATATTCCCGCGTGATTGTAATGGAGAGAATAGTTGTCCTCAGTGTTGGCCCATCGTTGGAGCACAGCAAAATCGGTGGACATGTCTGCGTCGACGGTTCAACTCTGTCTGACGTGGGCTAGACTGATGGCACGCAAGCATTGCATCGGCTTTCACTGACCAGAAACCGCCAGCGCCTTAGACTGCAATGAGCACGTGAACGCCGTCACTAGCGTACTGAGTGACAAAATACAGTGTCTTCGGACCAGTCTCGACAGTGGCGGATCTAGGAGTTTTTGGAGCTGGGGCAAAAACTGTGAGATTGCCACCCTAATTGTCGTCGTCACTACCTTGATAGTTGCCGCCCAAAGCAGTAGTAAAGCCGCGAAATAAATTTGCCGCGCTCCAAACACGATTTTGCCGCCCGGGGCAAGCGTCCTGGTTCGACCCTCCCCCTCCCCTTTACCTCCAACTCTGGGTCTCTGGTTGTCCTTCAGTGACGGCCTGGTCTTAGAACCCGATGCTCTGCCCCTCGTATAGGCAACTCCGCATGCCATATTTTAGCAGGAAAATGCCAGGCCACATGTGGCCAGAAATATGTAAGCCTTTTTCGAAGAACGTCGGTTACCATTGCTTCCCTGAACTACACTTTCGCTTGACATGTCTTCCATTGAACTTGTCGGGGATGTGGTCGGTCGGCAACTTAATCCTTCTGTTCCTCCTGCAACCACCGTCGATGCTTTGTGGACGTGTCTACAAATAATTCCGGATACTTGTTATTCTACTGAAACTTTTCATAGCACTGTAGATCGCGACACATTATGCGTTATATACGTGTCAGTTTCTTTTATAATATTGCATTTATTCATTTTACAATTAATTATGTTATTTCTGCTATTTTTATAATTTCTTGTTGGACAATTTTGTCTTTTCCACATTTCATGAAAGACTTCATTGTATCTATTGCTGGACAAAAGGCTGGAGTTATTTTGATGAATGTTGGTACACATGTTTCTGATTGGGTGGTCAAAAATACTGTAGGAATAAATCAATTTCAACCCCTCTCTACATGGGGTTAGTCGTTCAAAAACATACATATAGCAAATAGAGCGACTGACATGAAATTTAAACTTTAATATGCTTAAACATTTTTAAGAAATAATCTCACATAACATTAGAACTACTGAATTGATTTTATGGGGATATTCACAGTAACAAACCTTATATTGAAAGCTCAAAATCTGTCTTATAATCTGCCGTATGTCCTATGACGCTATGTGATCTGCCACCGAAGCAGGAAATGAATATATATATATATATCATTTTATAACGTCATGTTTCACTCTTTTTTGCTCCTAGCTTTTCGCCTCGTCGACGTTGAAGTTCATTAAAGGTTAAAAAAGACTGCACTAGAGGCAAGGAACGGGAAAGAATTCAGACCATGATTTTTTTGAAGCAACGATCCTGGCATTTTCCTCGAGTGATTTTGGGGAAACCATGGAAAATACAAATCTGGATGGTTGTACGGGCACTCGAACCAGCATCCTCCCGAATGAGGGCCAGAGCGTTATCGCTCACCCACCACGTCGCTCATTTTTGCTCTTCGTTACTATAAAATTTTGTCAATGGAAAGATTAGGCGTTGAAAATTGTAAAAATCTTCCACCCTCAGAATGACGACCAGCCCCTCCCCCCCTCCTTATGCGGTTGAGATACATGTCGAATTTTTCAAAAAAGTTTTCTTTTCGGAAACAATTGGGGAGAATTTGACACACGTTTCAAATCGTGTAACTAAAATTACTACATGGGCAAATGAACTTCAACCATACCGTGAAATGCCAGGTACTCTGGTTGCGTATAATCATATTTGAGCACTAAAACATACTGGGAAGGTCACCAGAAGTCAAAATATATTAAAGAAATTACATAGTATATAACTTAATTCTTTGGAGCACCGTTTAACTAATCAGCTGCAAATACCTTCGTTGCCAGAAATAACTTTAAAAAAAATTCTTCTTGAGTAGCTAAATTTACAGCCATAGTGTCAATTTTTCTTGGAAATGTGATTCAATAAATTATATATTGTGAGTCACCGAACTATTTGTAGTCATGTTGTCAGCAACATTTAAAAATTGCGTAGACTGGATTCCATGAAATTTTGCGTTAAAATTATATCTCTATCGACTAGCAACTGTATCATCAGCAATCTCAAATTGCTTATATCCTTGCCTCCAAGAGCAAGAGGTGGTTTTGTTACACTTCCTTGTGGGACAACACCTGAAACATATATATCAATAGATCTTTTCTGATGCTCAGAATGCTTGAATCTTCACCTAGAGCTTTCTCGTAGTTCATAAAAATGATGAAATAGCGATGTGTTTCAGGTGATCAGTTATTTTTAAATCCTTTATGGTTCGTCATAATTAATTGGTTTTCAAATGAAAATTTCATAATTTTCAACATCCACAGAAACTAAACGACGGATAGGTTGTAAAGAGGTTGATCGGTAGTTAACGAAGTCGCTTTTGCCTCATTTCTTCAAAATTGAAGTTACCTGTGAGATGTTCCAGTTGGAAAGAACTTTTCTCTGTTGTAAATATTAGCATTAAAACTTAGTCAGTAATGGTTCGATGTCAGTTGCATGGTCCTAGAATACTATTACTGGTAAATCACTATAACATTAGAATCAGGGCCGGCGTTAGGATTCTCGGTCCCTAGGTAAGCGTTCGTAGCCCCCCTCCCGACAAAATCTTTATTTAAGTATTCTGGCCTTGTGACACGGACTGTTATCCTGTTAGTAGATGCCATCTCAGTCGTGTAACGGTGCAAGACATGAAGAATTAATGGCTGCAGTTAGTCCGCAGTAATTTTCACGCATTCCACATCTCAAATGGTGCACTCAGTCACTATAACTGCCCCCCCCACCCTCCCCCTTGCATGACGCGGGTAATGTTAAGCAACTTCCAAAAATTAATTCAGCTCGCACGATTCGGAATTTGACCCTTAAAGAGCAAATGTAATAACAGTGGAAGCCGCGTCTATGAGACAGTTTGGAGCCAAGCCACTATGTAGCAGCATCACTAAGGATTGCAATCCCGCAGTGTTGTCAATCCCGCGGGATTTGCGCCAATCCCGCGAGAACCAACGGTATTCGCGCCAACAGTCTTTTATGCATACATTTAAAACATAGTTATTTAAAGCGTTAATAAATTAAATAATAAACATCTGTTAATTAAACTAATAAATCAGTTTTAACGTTAAATGATAAAAAATTAACTGTTAACAATATTTTAATTGGTAAAATGACATTAATTTTTTTGCATGTCCAAAGTAGGTTTTACATTTTTATTTTTAAATCTAAACCAGTTTTTTCATAAATAATCAAAAATGGAAAATATTCATTCTTAGGTCATGCCTTACAATACATCACATCAGTTTAAAAACATAATGGCCAAGTTACCAGAGTTTTTTTATTTATTCTAAATAAACGAACATACCATAACACCGAGAGAAAGCATTCTATTTCACAAAGTGAAGTGAATATACTCTGTAAACTGTAGACTTGGCTCAGAACAAGATCTCATATTTTTAGTCACTGCACAAGCACGAGACTTAGCATAGTTTTACATGAATTGTTCTTTTGGGATTCATTATTATTTTTCCTGTGTCCTGTTTGATTCATTGTTATTAAAAGAAACTATTCAGAAAGACGTAAACTGTCAAGTATTTCAGTTTTACTTTAAGTGGCGCAACGACTTTTAATAAAAAAAAGGAGACTTTCTCGGCGTATGATTGCAGTGAAGTCCTCACGGATGTATCGCCGGATTTCGTTGTAAAAACACGAAATCTGACACGTGAGGAAGACGATGGAGGCAGCCCTCGTATCGTATGGTGTTTATACAACACAAATCGGCAATACAGCCGTGAAGGCTTCATTACAACTTTTTTGCCTTTAGTCTAAATAAAAACAAGGTATTGAAAGGACACATGATATTCACTCAAAATAATGTATTGTGGCGATTGACCAAATTATCCCAAGAGGGTTAATCGAAAGCCAGAGCGGCACATGTAAGCAGGCGGCTTTCATCAAAGAACATGGGTCTGAAACGCATTGAGACGGAGGCTAAAATAACAATAAGTCAAAGGATATACAATTGCCTTTTGATAGCTGCTAAATAAATAGGTATGCGATCGTTAAAATTATTTAATTTTAATTCAACTGCAATGGGGCACAGGCTCCGGTGTCAATCTCCCTACACACCCATCTTCCCCCTATCCTGCACCTATCTACATTTGCCCTCTACAAATTTTATCTTTAAATTCTTTAAAAGTTTTCGGTAAATTATTCATCATTTCTCTTGGTAACTCATTCCAATCCCTGGCACCCTTACCGAAAAAAGAGAATCTTCCTACACCCTTGTGCCTGAAATCGAGTGCCAGCTTGTGGTCATGGTCATCTTTTCCCTTCCATGCACTACTTTTCATACCTATTGCAATATCTTTCCATGCCTCATCGCCAGTATATGCCATGTACACTCCCATGACCCTCCTCATTCTCCTCCTGTCTTGCAATGAATCCCATTCCAGCTCCTTTATCATATCCGTCACTGATTGCATTCTGCGATAATTTTCAGAAACAAATCTAGCAGATTATGATAACATTAGTTTCGTATCAACGAATAATGAAATTTTCAGCTGCAAATGCAGTAAGTTGTCACAATTACTTTATCTGCAAATACAGAAAATGGAAATAATGAAACCGTGAGTAAAACGTTTTAACTGTGTAGTTCAGATAACGTGTGCGTCACACAATAAATACTTATTATATAGTTAGAAAATTGTACTAAATACGCAACATAAATTAGAGAAATGTTAACTTAAAACAAACGCAAGTTTTAATGAATACGTAAAATTGGATTTATTTACTTATGAATGACGAAGGTTGACAAAAAGAAACATTTATTAAGACAAATCAAATTCAACTGCAAGGGTACAGGCAAATAATGCAATACATTCCATAGAGAACCACGCAGACTGACATACGTTTCCGCCGGATATTGCGGATTGCGGATCCGTTTAATTTTGTGCGGTATCCGCCAGACTGTCTATGATGTGGGATTACGGAATCCCGCTTTGCTGGATTGCAATCCCTAAGTATCACATATCACAGAGATATTAATAAATGCTTGATTGGCGTCGACTTTTGTTATGTATCCATTACACTAACGAATTAGTAATTTAAACAAATAAGGAGGTTCTTCTTTCATCTCATTACAAATCCCCCCTTACTATTCATTGTATTCACGAAATTTTCACACTGGTCGTCTAGTAGTCTAATGAATTTGTTATTCGACCTTTTTGTCACTTTCAATATATCCACGAATACTGTAAAAACATGTTTCATCACATTATCATCAATCAACAGCTAACAATGTTAAGAACTTCTCGGAAAAAATACCGGTCGCTGTAATGATTAATACTACACACCTGAAGGAAGTAGAAGACAATAGACAAATCGTGTCATCTATAATACCTTCGAATATTTTCTGTGGTACACTGTACAAACGACTTACATTTAATAAGTAATGAGAAACATGAAGGTGTTCTTGAAGACTTGCTGAAACTAAGAATTTCTTCATGTGTTCTAGTTTTGAAACAGCATATTGAAAAGGTTAAGAAAAATGTTATGTAGAAATGAAGAGGCTAGCACAGGATAGGAAGGGATGGAGGATTGCATCAAACCAGTCTAAAGACTGACGACAGCAAAAAAAAAAAAAAATATCTCCCCACAGATTCAAAACGAAATCATTGTCCTTTGCGGCTTGGTCATTAAAAGTGAAATTATGAAGGCCAAAATGAAGGCTTATGCGTATATTGTATTGGCAGATGAGACTAGTGAAATAGCTGGGAAAGAACAGCTTTCCGTAAAACTCATTTTTTATGGCGAAAATAAAATACAATCCTCAAAAAAATTCTCAGATTCGTAGAACTAATGGCGTTGAATGACAAATTATAGCATCTGAAAATTACAGGCTTCTAGAAAACGAAGGACATGGACCAGGCAGGTGTGTTAGCCAAGGATATGAAGGGTGTTCTACATAGCGGGTGATATTGTTGGGGTTCATAATTTTTTTTAAGGAGAAGTATTTCATTGCGCACGCCACAGACTTAACCTGGTTGTAAATAATTTAAATCAAATTACAGAAATACGGAACACAATTATTACCACAATGTATGTCATAAACTTTTACAAGAAACTTCTTTATGGAGAATGTACGTGTCAAATATTTCAGCATTATGAGAGACCCGCTGGTCTCAAAAATATACGTGTTTTGCTATTTTTAACGATCATTTTGAATACATTGTCAACGTACTTTTGAATGTTTCTAGAGAGGGTCATGATGCGGCGAGGAAAGGTGCTTTCCAGTTACAATGCGCTGGTACTAAGTCAAAATTCATTACATGCGTTGGATTACTTTACAATCAAAGACAATTGATATGTATACATGCATTGATCATGTTAATAGAGTAATGTCTGTCATAGAAGATCATCGCAGCAACGTGGACATGGAGATCTAAAATATTATAAACACGTCTACCAGAACTGCAGCCATCGGAACCGATTTGAAAGTACGGTGCATTGTATCTGTCTAACAATGTCGTTCCAATCACCCTGCTGAGTCGCTATACGATTTTCGAAAGGGATCTATTTTCATACCTTATTCAAATGCCTTGATAGCCTTTCTGGAGCAGTGTTTTGGGATTATACATTGCGCTTTTATGCGTTTTGTTCTAAATCTAACTCTAGTTATTTAGTAAATAATCAGTTATGATAAGTATTCAGTTTTAGATCATTTACATGCTTTACAGTAAATCACGTCAGTTTGAAAAATAATCTATTTTTCTAATAAGCAATGAAACCATTACTTTATTTATAAATAATTATATATATAGCCAGCAGGCGAGTAAGCCCTTTCTGCTTCCTCATACGTTGGTTTAATTGAAATATCATAAATAAAAAACTTTTTGAAAAACAACCCATTTCTGCACTTTTAACCGACTTCAAGAAAAGGAGAAGGTTCTCAATTGGTCAGTATTTTTTTATATTTTTTTTAAATATATATATGTATGTTCAGCGATATCTTCGACAATTTGACCCTATTTAAATTAAATTTTTTTAGTGGATAGGGTATACCTCCAAAGTGGTCCCATATGAATTTAATTGAGAAACCACCCTTTATACCCCCTTCCACCACTTAATTATTATACAAACCCACATTTCTTTTCCGATTTCGATGAAACTTTTGGCATGTGTAGTCAAAAATAAAGAGAAAAATACTGTCAACTTATGGTTTGAAAAAACTGAAGCCCTCTCCCCTACCCACCCCCTAAATTTTTACCAATTGTTCTTTATAAAAAGTTACAGTCGACACCATTTAACTGGTCTCCTTTAAAGTTGGCCTATACATGTAATTTTTCATGGAGAAAGTTTCTGACAAACATTAAATAAACAAATAAAAAGACCACCCCCCCCCCCATGTCTCCTTTGCACCCCTTAATTTTATAGAAATTTACATTTCTTATCTGATTTTTATTGAACTTTGCCCATGTATACTTTAAAACAAAGAGAAAAATCCTTTCAACATTTGGTTTGCCAAAGCTCACCTCTTCCCTCCTTCAACCCCATTAAATTTTGTCAATGTTCTTAATAAAAAGCTACAGTCGTTTTATCGATTACCATGAAAATTGGTGCTTCAATGTATTTTTTCACGAAGAAGATGTCTGACCAAATGATCTAAAAACCACCCCTTCTCCCCATTAAACCACTAAATTTTTATACACAACCACAGTTTTTATCCGATTTAGACAGAACTTAGCAAATTTTTACTATAAAACAAAGTGAAAAATATAACTGAGCCCCTCTCGCCGTATCCACCACCCTGATTTATGTCAATTTCTTTTTAGAAAGCTACAGTCGACACCATTTGACCGATCTTTATGAAAGTTGACACATAAATATGTAATTTTTTATGGAGAAGATTTCTGACCAAAAAATAAAAAAAACTACCCTAACTCCCCTACCCTTAATATTTTTATAAAACCAACATTTTAATCTGATTCGGTGGAACTTCGCATGCGTATACTTTAAAACAAATAGAAAAAGAAAAATACTGTCCACATTCACAAAAACGCAAACCCTATCCCCCTTTCTACCCCTTTAATGGCTGTCAATGTTCTTTATACAAAGCTACCGTTTCTTTCTGATTTTTAAGGAAGTATGCACATGTATACTGCAAAACAAAGAGAAAAATACTGTCTACATTTGGTTTCGAGAGCCCAAACTCCGCTCCTTCCTTTCCATCCTTTAATCTACAGTTTCTATCCAATTCTGAAGGAAATTTGCACATGTATGCTTTAAAACATACAGGACAATTGTGTTTAAATTAGGTTGCAGAAGCCCAACCCCTCTTCCCTTCTACCCCCACCACTCCCAATTTCCAATATTCTTTATAGATACCCACAGTTTTATCAGATTTCCACGGAACACTGCACATGTATACTTGAAAACTAAGAGAAACAAAGTGTCTGCATTCTGTTTACAAAACCCTACCACTCACTTCCCTTACCCCATTTAATTTTTGCAAATGTTCTTTACACAAAGCTACAGTTTTTATCTGGTTTCGTAGGAAATTTGCACATGTATACTTTAAAACAAAGAGAGATATACTGCCCACACTAGTTTTACAAAAACCAAACTACTCTTCGTCTCCACACCGCTTAATTGTTATTTTATACATACCTACAATTTTATCTGATATCAATAGAAGTTTAAAGACATATACTTCAAATCAGTCAGAAAAGGTAGTCTACATTTGGTATACAAAACACAATCCCTCTTCCCCTTTACCCTCACCCCTTTTAATTTCCAATGTTCTTTACAAAACTCAACAGTTTTGAATCCTGTCAAAATCAATTAAACTATTTTTAAGTCATAGCATTATATTAATAAAATAAATGTGTCATAATGTCTCAACATGTACTTCAGATTTCAACTTGGATCCCAAGCTTTCACGTTGTGAAAACCAATTAAAAAAACTATATATTCTGTGTGATGCTGGAGCAAACAGATATATTCCAGAGACAGATTTGTGTATGTGGTATGAATTAATGCCCAGATGTTACATGTTTCGGTTATCGACCAGCAGCTTTAACAGATGTTATGATACAATCGAAACATAGCATGAACCAAAATGTAAACTGACATTCCTTAACACAACACCCAATTCACCCCGTTCTGGAAGTTGTTGTGGTATATAAAGACAGAATTCTTTTTTGAAAGCAAGTGCTTTAATCCCTGAGCTACCAGAAAGTTCGCAATATGGGAACTGCTGCGGCTTATTTAAAATACAAAACAAACTATAATACCACTAAATATTTAAAAATAAAATAATTGTTCAAAAAACATAAAAGCCGCCTTCAAAAAAAAAAAAAAAATTGAAAAAACTTGCTTACGAGAAAGTAAATCTAAATGTACAATATTTTACATTACTGTAATTGAAATTTTTACATTAATTAGTTATTTTTGGAGTCGGTGCCAGCGAAAGCAAGAAAACAAAAAGATAAAAACAATAATACATAAAAAATCATGTTACTGCTTACTTACAATTAAGGCTCGAAACATGTTTCAACAAAACTGAAACATACAGATGATACGCCGATGTTATGCTAACTGTAAATCGTTTACTGCATGATGCTGCCTACCAACTGACACTGTAGCGCCAGAGATATGCCTGGATGACCAATAAGGCCGAGCCACAGATTAATATTTAATTTGTTTCCCTAAGCTGTCTCCCGCAATAACACAATCTGCCTCACGACATGCTCTAAAATATTGGGAATTGTTGTTAGTTCTCCCCGTTTCGCCTCTAACACCAAAAGAAGTTCAGTAATTCGATCCTCGCGATGTGACAGGTGGCACTGACTTCAAAAATAACTAATTAAAGTTAAATTTTCAGTGACAGTAATGTAAAATATTGTCCATTTAGATTTACTTTCTCCTAAGCAAGGTATAAAGTTATTTTAAGATTTTTAGTGTTTTTTTTAAGGCGGTTTTTATATTTTTTTAAACAATTATTTTATTTTTAAATTTTTATTAGAGACTATTTTATTTGTGAATCACCTCAGTATGTGCCTGAACAAGTGCTTCAATTGGGTAGTTGACTAAATTTGAAAAATAGGTTAATACTTCACCTTATTATCTATTTTACTCAAAAAACATCTTATTTTGTAAAGAATCGAACATTTACATTCTGTATTTTGCATTTGTAAAAGCGAATTTAAATTTAGCTCAAAAACGCTCTAGACTGTCATGGCGTCTTGGATGACGTCATAGCGTCTGATATGAATGTAAACAGTCGTGTACGTATATGGCAGGTGTAGATTTTCTTTAGTTAAACATGAGTTCCTCGTTTTATAAGTACTGTGTAGTGCCTAAGTGTAGAAGCACAACAATGAAAACACCAGATAAGTTATTTATATATGTTCCAAACAATGAAAAAATACGGAGAAAGTGGTTAAAACTTGCAAGGAGGGAGGATGCTCACAGTTTACCTGTAGACAGAAGTATCTATTTTTGTGAAGACCATTTTGATGTAAGTGTTTGTGCATAATATATTTCTAAATCCAAATCAAAAATGATGTATTTTGCAGAACCACTACTTTTCAAGTAATGATAATGTAATAAGGTATGAGTTGAGTTTGTTTTGGTTTTATGTTCTAAAATCTTTCTTTAGTGCTATTTTTCATAGAATAAACATCATTAAGTGGCGCCACAATCTGGTGATAGATTCTTAAGCAGCTTGACGAAACAATTCGAAAATAAAGAACAATTGTTTTTAATATCTCTCTTGGTTCTCGAGATATCGTAACTGAAAGATGATGTTGTTAGGCTGGTATGAAGCTTAGAGCAGACTGGAAACTGGCAGTGCCATAGCTTTAAAATTTACCATACCTGTTTTTGAGGATATATTTTTCTAGAAAAGGTTTATATTAAAAATAAAGAAACATACCTTAGGCGTGATGCAGCTGAAAAGTTAAGACATGACACAGAAATAATAGTACCGAACAAGGAACTATAACTCATTTTTAACGTGCTATATCTCGAAAACGAAGCGAGATATCAAAAAACATTATTCTTTATTTACGATTTGTTTCGTTGAGTTCTACAAGAATTCGTTATCAGACTGCGACGTCACGCTAATTATAGAACTCCCTAACAGTTGCTTATACTTCGCAAAAGAAACATCTAAACCATATCAATTAACTTAAAAACGTACGTCTAAGCAATAGATTATTGTTTACGAAACTGATTTCAGTTATAATATATATTTGACACTTGTATATATTTACGTGGAAGTTTTTGCATTGCGGAATTCCGACGAGCAGAAGTCTATGTTTGAGGCGAAAAATCTTCCAACGGGTACGGCGTCAATTTTGGGCAAATTACAACTGGTTGCTTTGCTAAAACCTTGTTCCATAATGAATTAGACTTCTCTTCGCTAAATAATTAACAATAACTAAATTAGCAACACAGAAGTTGCTACAAACGAAAAATTTACTACGCAAGGTGTTCTATTACATGTAATGTCAACCACTTCTGTGGCGCTAGGGACGCTATGACGTAATGCTTTCTCATTGGCGTTCGCGGTCACGTGTCACTATGGCTGATTTTGTCGATTTTATTTTCTATAAATAATTATAATCTTTATCTTTTATATTAAATAAGGATGTTTTTTGTTATCTCCTTAGCATGATTAATCATTAAAAACTACTATACGCCCGATTTATTCTTAGTGGAAACAAGCCAATTGTGGCGTCCAGGTTTTTGTGGTCTATATCCAAGTCGTTTCTGTGTGTTAAATTTCTTTCATTAGTTTCCTATTTTTCTTTCTCTTGGGGTAAGGGAGGAAGGGTGTTTAATACGTTGACAACTGCCAATTGTTTGCTGTGTGAAAAGTACGTAGAATTGCAGGTATCAAGGTAAAACATTTTCCATGACGCTTGTTCCGTCAGATCTTATGCCGATAACTTCAGTTTCTACAACAACACCAAAGCTTGACAGTCGTTCTTTGACCAAACTGATGCAATGCTTCATGGTGCATGATCCGCGTATTCTAAGTAAGCTGATATTAAAATATGTTTCTTTGCGATGGACATAAACGTTCAAATGTAGGTGATTTTTTGGGATGTCCACTCATCAAACACTCAACGAAAATCTTTGTCATTGTTCCTAGAAATATTCAAACTGAACAATTATGTCAACTTTTACGGTATTTGAAAACTTTGTCACCATAGATATTATAGAGTTAGCAGAATTGGGAAATTGAAATCCACTTTTTGAAAAGAAATATCTCAAATACGATGAAGTAGAGTTTATGACAAAAACATTTTAAGACGTAATTTATTCAATAGATTTTGAATTAGCTTCCAATAGTTGTAACCTTCTTTTTATATTGTTTCAGCTTGCTCCTCAGAAACAACTCTAATTGTATCTTTTTTGTGTGTACGATCTGGGACCTAGTTTTGTAATAGGACGACATAACTCAAATTATAGTAATGCACACAACAAAAACAAATTGGAGTTTATACTTAGTGTACAGAGAAAATTTTCACAATAAAATTGTGATAAAATTGCAGATGAAGTAGCTTGAAAATTGCTATTAGTGTAATTATATATATTCCACTGATAAATAAATAAATTATTAGAATATATATGTATTCCATTAATAAACGTTTTTGTAGCATGCATATTATCAGTTTTCTCTTACCTTAACCTCCCCCTTCCCTCCCCTTACGTGCGTCCATCACCTGCTAACATCGTTCACTTCGGTTTCGGAACCGATATAGAAAGGTCGTTACAAACTTTCGATTCTTCAGTAAGCTATTTGGATAAAATCAGAAAATTTTATTTCAAAATCATAGGTGCAGAGGGCTCGTGGTTCTTTTGCTCCACTTATTCGCCGCACATATCGCCGACCCTGGTCGAAACAAGGTTTTTCTCCGTGCTTCAAATTTACAGTTGTTGTAGAACAATTGAATGATCTGTTTTTATTAAAAATATTTCGAACTCCACACAAATATTATAAACTTTTTTTTTGTTAAACTAATTTTTATATTCGGTGTTGTGAAGGCTAGGCTCAACGTTAAAAGAATTTAAAGTAAAAATGAAGGAAACGCATATATAAATGCGGAATGAAATTGCCACCATAGCATAAGCAGCATCGTAATTAATAACAAAAAATGATACACTGAAGATCAGCTGTAGAACAGGCGAAGCCCTGGGATAGCCGAAATACTGCACTCGTGTTATTGCCAAATTCCGCTTATGTGATACATTTTTGCTTCAGTTTTTTGGTTGGTAAATGTAGAATTGTTAAATTTAGGGAATTAAGATGTCTCAATGGGGACTTATATTAATTAGCTAATATTATTCTGTGGTATAAGATAATACAAACGTAAAATACACTGTGTCATTTAATATTCATGTGTAGGTAGTGAATCTGCCAGTTGAGCTCAGCCGTTAGCAGCAGACGCCGGTTTTTGTGTTTGATTTTTAGTTTCGTTTATGGCTACTTTAGGTAACATGGCTTGAGCAAGGTGTTCCAGTCTGGTTCTCGAAGAGATTCTTACTACAATGGCATCTCTTCAAGCACAGGTATGGAGCATCCTAGTGATGTAGAACCAGCAAGTGTGTCGGGTATCTGTTGCAGGGAACGTCCGGCACCATGTGGATCAGAAGGAAGGCGTCAAAAGTTCCAAAAGAACCGACGTGAAAGTGTTGCCATTAAGTAACGCGTTTTCCATGTTGCAGGAGGCTGAAGATTCAACTGCGAATGGCCCAGAAGCGCAGGCAGGGTAGATTTTTTCGCAGACCACGAGCAATGCTAGGAAAAGGTTTACTGGATCATTGGCAGCGCCAACGTCCGTCATCTGGAGAAACCGCTACTGAGAATTAGCCACGAAGAACGGTGCAGACCCTCATACTAACGTTCATTCTGTTTGTTTTCCAGGAGCAACCGTACCACGTGCATAGAGACCATTCCAAAAGCGATTAGAGAAACGAACTGCCGTCAGTTAAGAGTAGCTGCGCATTTCGGTACTAATGACTCGTGTCGTGTTTCTTTTGCAGATATAGTAAACCCATAGACAAGTTGGACCAGAAGGCGTGTGAAGCTGCTCGGGAAAATTCGGTATCGTTGCAGTTCTCCATTAGTGTTGTGCCACGCATCGATTGTGGGGAGGCCGTATGATGGAAGATTTTTAATTTGAATTTTAGTTTGCAACAACTGTGTCGCAGAAACAACTGGGCTTCGTCGACCTTCGACCGATGATAGCTGCCAGCCGGAACGCATTTGACAGGTCGGGCGTCCACTACACACCGAGCATGTCGACCAAGGTGACTGCTAAAATATGGAACTCGTCTTGATGTGAATTATTTTTAGGAACACCGTGAAGTCCGAGGACCCTTCAGTTCATCGAAGAGGATGTGCCGATAACCTAGATCTTGGTTCTGGAAGTGACGGCGCGAATAAATTCAATATTACAGTTCCAAATACCTCACCCGTTTCCCGTCGGAATGTGAATATGAAAAATGCGAATATGAAAAATGCGAATTCAGACTCCAAAAATAATAATACAAAGCAGCTAAGGGCAATGGAATCTAATTGTCGGAGTATTAGAGGGAAAGTAGCCGATTTCCACGCCGCAGTTGCGACTAATGATGTCGATATAATACTAGGTACCGAGAGCTGGTGACGCCAGAGGTTGAATCTAGCGAAATATTTCGGCCCTGATATCAATGTTTTTTCGGAAAGACAGAACTGTCTCAATGGACGGATATATGTTTATGTCCGTTAACAAACCTGTTAATTGCTCTGTCGTAACTGAAACGGAAAATTTTTGCGAGTTAATGTGGGCCAAGGTAAAAATTTTAAAGCTCATAATCGGGTCATTTTATCGACCTCCGGAATCTGATTTGGCTAACGCGGAATACTTCAGAGAGTCGGTTAATAATATTTATAAAAAAATATCAGGGATATATGTTGATCGTGGGTGGTGATCTTAACCTACCGTCGGTTAAGTGGGACACATGCACGTTCAGGTTGGGTGGAAGAGATATGTTAATAATCGAAACATTCCTAGAATCATTTGCAGAAAGATCTCTTGAGCAGATTGTCGAACAAGCAAACGCGGTGCGACAAAGATTTCTCGTCCACTTTGGATCCTGATATTCCAGATAACGTTTGTATATGAGATGGTATAAGTAGTGTTGCAAATTAAAAAAAAATCAGATTTGTGAAACAAAACATGAAAAAAAACCTAGCACCCTGGTTTTTTACAATTTTTTTTTTTTTTTTTCAGAAAACAATATATTTGATAAATTAAAGTTTTATTTACAGAAGTTACATTTTACATGTGTCTTTTAAATCTTACTAAATCATATAATGTCTTTCATAATTATTCATAAATGTATCTATATAGGTAACATAAATTTTTATCCATCCTCTTGGTCAGTACCACATTCACTAGTATCAGTAATATAAACACTAGTGCGGTCGGAGTCGGAATTTTCTGTTTCTTCTTCTGTCTCCTCTAGATCCATAACTTCAGAAGTAGTTACATTTTCGATTTACTGGTTGGATTGTACACACACGATTATGAGATTGCAATTTTAAATTGTGAGAAAAGTACACACTGTGCATTAAGACTGCGCCGATAGTTTCCATATTACGATCTTTTAAGTTTGAATTTAAATCTATTATCATACAAAATAGGAGCTTTATTATTTCTTTTCAATCGTTGGTTTATGCCAACGGTTGCAAAGAAATGATTCATAATAACTGACAATTTAATGACTCAGTATCACTATATGCTGCGAGTTTAACAAGTATACGAATATAAGGAAAGCACAATAAGTAATAAAAAGAGTAAAAAAACCGTTGATAAATTTAAAATTCCTAATTTTTTGAAAAGATCCGTAGGTCTACAGATAAATTTGTAGGGCTAGTAGCACTAGTTCAAATAGTGAGTATCAATCCAAACAACGGGGATTCCTTCTCTTGCAACCTAGCCTATTCGGGAAATCCCCGTTCGTAATAGAATACTTCAGTCAATGTTGCCAATATTTTTGTATTTTTTTTTTACTGAACCAGAAAAATATAGTAGATTTAAAAATTAAGACAAGTATAAACTCAAAAACAGTAATATTAAACGATAAATGCCTAAAAAATATGAAATTTAGTAGTTATGAAAAAAAACATGTCCCAGAAAAAAACACGTTTTTTTCATACAGTTTTTTTTCATGTTTTTTTTCAAGTCAGAAAAAAAAGATTTTTTTTACAACCCTAGTTATAAGTGATCACAAGGCGGTTGGGTAACTAATCTGAATTTGAAGCATGACAAAGACAAACTCGTATATTGCTTCGATTAGGCAAACGATGCGGGTATCATTGATCACTTGGTGAAAAATTTTTGAAACGTATTCACCTAAATACAAATGGGAGGAACTTTGATTTAATTGAAAAGAATAATATAGACCTGTTTAAATCAATCCTGTTCCTAAGAAGTTTATTAAGGTTAGTAAGAACTTCCTGTGGTTCAGTAGGGAACGTTAGTTCAGGAAGCAAAGGCGTTTACATGCAACGGTGACTAAATCGGGCGACTCGCCCTAACCGCGCTAAATTAGTCCAGTTGCGAGCGGAAGTGCGTAAGGCAATGCGCGATGTGTTTAAAGAATTCCAAGCCAGGAATTATCCGAAGATCTGATTACTAATCCAAAAAAGTTCTGGTCGTATATCAAAGTAATAAGAGGCTCTCGTAAATTTATGCCGTCGCTGATTAAGGAAAATGGTGAATTATCAGAAACAAGGGTAGAGAAAGCAGAAATTTTGAATTATATATTTAAAAAAGCTTTCACGATAGAAAACTCAGAGGAGATTCCGATATTTAACAATCGTACCGACAAAATTATGAATGATCTCGTTCTTGATGTCGAGGTAATAACTAAACTGCTTATGAATGTAAAAACCAATAAGGCTCCCGGACCAGATTCTACTCGAGGTACGCAAAGGAAATTGCGCCGTATTTGATTAAATTATATACCGCCTCCTTGGATAAAAAAAAAAATACCATCCAAATGGAAGACCGTCAATCGTAAGTCCAGTGTTTAAAAATGGGAATGTTAATGATCCTCAAAATTACGGGCCGTTCTCTTTAACTTCAATATTTTGCAGGATTTTGGAACACATCATCTATTGAAATGTCATAAAGTTTTTGGATGAAGTTGAGCTTTTAAACCCAAATCGACATGGATTCAGAAAGGGACGATGCTGCGAAACCCAACTTGCACTTTTAATACACGACTTGTGCCGTGTTATAGATGAGCAATCCCAGGTTGATTTAGATCTATTAGATTTTAAAAAGCTTTCGACACTGCGCTTCACACAAGGTTACTTAGGAAACTTCGTGGTTACAGCATATCTAGACAAATATGCGATTAGGTTGCAGACTTTCTGAAGGCCAGAACACAGTATGTAGTTCTCGACGGTGAGCGTTCATAACCTACCGAGGTGAGGGCCGAGGTTCCCCAGGGAAGCGTGATAGGGCCTTTGTTGATTCTCATAAACATCAATGATTTGTACGACATAATAAGGGGGATGAAAAGATTATTTGCCGATGATGCTACTATTTATCGTGAAATCAAAACCAAGGACGACTGCGCTTTGTTACAAGACGATATTATGAAAATAATTGCGTGGTGTAAAGACTGGCAGTTGGAGTTAAACGCTAAAAAATGCCAAGTCATGCGTGTAAGTAAAAAGGTGACACCATTTAGCTTTGAATATACAATTAATGTCCTTAGAACGGTAGATTTCGCTAAATACCTAGGGGTAACAATTCTGTAGTGCAACGAGCATATCGAGAATGTAATTGGTAAAGCAAATCGTATGTTCCGATTTGTATGTCGTAATTTAAAACAATGCACTCTGGAAGTTAAATCGATTGCATACAAGTCACTAGTGCATTTTCACTTGGAATATTGTTGTTCTGTATGGGGTCCCCATCAAAGGGATTAATGGAGGCATTAGAGAAGGTCCAAAGAAGAGTCGCCCGATTCGTGACAGGTATATATAGTTTGTGGCGGTGTTTGCCGTTGTGGAGGTAAGGGTGAAAACCTTCTACTTCTTTTTATAATTAAAGAAACCCTAGGCTGCTAATTTATTGGGTACTCATAACGGCGTACAGGCGAGCCTTATTTATCGTTAACATTGACACATTGAAATATGATAAAAAGAACTATGCAAAGCCTCTTCTTACAATTGCCAACACATATTAACAAATAAACAAAGCATTAAAACACAACCACCTTTAAAAATTATTCTTGAAACAAACTCCCAATGTTAATTGGCAGGCAAGAAAGCTACACACTTGATTTGTTTAAATGAAAGTTCCCTTCACAATGATCGGGAACCATAAATCAAACACAGTATTGACATTAACTGTATCCGATCTCAAATGCCGGGCGCCAGGATAATTTAAATTATCCACCAAGTGTGGCTTTAAGAAAGTCTGCCCCAGCTAGCTCAATATTTGGGGGTGCGAGAACTCCTAATCATTCAGTGGTCGTTACAGGGCTGTACTCAATGACCGAATAAAAGTACCACACTGCACTGTAGAATTATTACCGTGACGGCGATGTATTTCCCGCGACGGCTGAATTACTATAGCCCCTTGGCTATAGCGGACAATGCATCACGTCCGTCAGCAAGCGTACTGGATGCGTGCACAGTGACCTCGCTGTACAAGACACGCTTATCGACCCTCAGGTTCGATGCCAAGACCAAGCGATCTCCAGCTTCGGAGATCCGCTCCTTCTAGTCTGAAGGCTCGGAGCCAAGCCCTCTCCAGCGTCCGCCGGAAAAAGCCTCCTCCCATCGCTAGTGGTTTACATAGGGCAAAAAATACACCGGCATTACAGAATGCAAAGGATAGTCTCTCTCGATTGGTTCTGCCATTTTTAAGCTCCTCCTTCCGGCTGTCACGATAGGCGAACCTTGTCTTTCTCGATTCGTGCGAACTCGGGATAGACTCGGACTTAATCGTCACCTGTAACCTCCAAACTGCCCGTCCGTAGACCTGGGGCTTGGATAGTTTATTCACCCCAGTGTACCGTTTCCCCGGAGCCAAGGGATTATACGCTTGACCAAATGCGTGAGAAGGGTAGCTGGTGTCCATTGTCCCTGGCAGCCGCCGGCCTGTCGCGACAATCTGGCACGTCTAGCTCAGGTCCCACAAACACTGACCATCCTCTCCGATAATTCCTTTCTTATTCGTTTTTATATATAAAAATGTACAAAATATTATATATAAAAATGTACGGAATGACCCATATTTGGTCATTCTGCTACAAGTTGGAGGGAAAGCGTAAGTGCGATTTTGAAGGAGTTAGGTTGGGAAGACCTGGAACCCCGAATGCGTTGCTCTCGACAGAAGCAAATTGAAAATTCACTACTGACGTATATCGAAATGACAGCAAACAAATATTGCTACCAGCAACTTTCATATCTCGAAATGACCGCGAAAATAAGATAAGAGAAATCTGGGCCAGAACTGATTCATTTCTGTACTCATTTTTTCCATGAGTGATTAGGGAATGGAATAGAAAGGATTTACTTAAAATCCGACAGGAGTAGCTTTCAATAAAGCATTCCGGCCATCCTGATCTGGGTTTCCATGGTTTCCCCGGATCGCTTCAGGCGAATGCTGGTATAGCCCATGGGCGCCTCCTGACATATCTCGTATATCCGTTCCAAACTATTACCGTTTCGGATCGGTGCAATGTACCCTCCGCCACACACTTTTAGTGAATCGCTGAGTAATAATAATAGCAATAATAATAAAAAAAATTGTAAGGCTGAGACTGAAAAGTAATTGCGGTAAATTTGATAAATTTTATACAGTTTTTTTTAACCTTTAAGCCTTCCAATTTGATTAGTGTAAGGGATAGGAATAGGGGACTACAGATTCCGATTTTCAGTTAATTTACTTTGGAAAAATAACACCTGCGTGGAACTGAAAACAAATTTCTGTCAGTCCGAGTGGCTGAGTAGTTTGAAGGAGCCATCGGTAGCTACGCTGCGTAGTGACCTCCCCTCTGAGCGTGACGGAGGCTGGGTGTGTCGCGACGCTTCCTCAAGAACAATACCGGGCGAGTCCACGGAGACTTCCGTCGGGCCCTCTGAGCGGGCTGGAGTCCTCACAGAATGTAATGCATCTAAGAGATCAGAGATACACCCTGGCAGTGTGGTGAATAGCTGGGGTCGTCTGTGTGAATCCGGTCTCGGACATGGACGATTAATCTTAAATGATGTTTCTGTCTTGTGTTGTCTGTACTGAGTTGAAACAGTGTACTACGGAAATTCAATTAGTGGAAGAATCACAATTAGTCTGGCCTTTGCTCTATGACTAGTAACAAAATGCAATTAAATGAGTAAAAAAATATTATTAATAGAAATCATCACAATGGAGGTAATGCCCCAGTTTTTCTTACACACCTACCTGTGCATCACGCGTACTTTTACTTTAAACTGTTTTAACGTTTGAGGTATGTCATTCAGAACCTTCCTCCATAACATATTCGAGTTACTGACTCTTTTACTGACAAACGTAAACTTTTACACTGCTTTATTTTTAAAATCACATGACATTTTATGACTATGCTTCTTTATTTCCTTTAACCATACCACTCCTGATTTTTCTTCTAATGCCAGTTAAAAACTTGTCATCAAAGTGTACCTAATAGATACAAATTCTTTACTGCCTTCATCCAGCGCTCTTGTGACTCAGTTGGGTAAGGCGTATGACTGGGGATCAATCGAACGTCAATTTCTGCTGAAATTTTCAGGGGCCTCAAAAACTGATCATCACCTTCGGCGGCGCGGATTCCACGTTTGATTACTGCTCAACTACCGGTTAGGCTAAGAATGATGAGGATTGGCTATCCTGTAAAGAAGGGACCACACGCTTGCAAACCTCGCCCGCCAAGCCGTTACAAGTTGAAACGCGCGGATAAGGTGTTTGCCTTGGCTTGTGTAGGTTTGCTAATAGTACTTGTGGCTGATCCGATCGAGTGTCGGTTTTCTGGCACAAATGAAATGAAGTTTGCGGCAAGCTTTTGCGAAGCGTCTACACGTTTGTGCACTGACAGCGGACAGACGTGTGTTCATGTTTGTTTTGATAGAACTGCTGCAGGAAAAATGAATAACTGGTCCAAAAAGGATATTTTACAATTTGTCGTATGCTAATATTCAAAATCATCTCAGCTCGTATCACAGATGTTATCATACTGACCAGATGATTCATAAAGAAATTCATTAAATTTTTTTCTTCAATAAATTCCCTGCAATCAAAAAATAATTGATATATACATTACAATACTATTAAAACAATAATTATTATACAATTTTAATTATAAACAATAATTTAATATACTTACATTAAACGAAACTGATACATGAAACTATACAGTAATTGCAGTTACATTAATGAAATTACAATATAATAATTACCTGGAACGGTTTTTATGGATTTTTAACATCCGCCATCTTCTTTGCGATCTTCATTGTTTTTTTTTAATTTTATTCCAAATTTTATGATAAAAACAGTTTGTGTCAAAACTTATGGCTGACACAACATCGGCGTCCGTCATGCTTGCTTCTCCAAAACATACAAGCGCACTCGGAAGGGTGTGGATGTCGATGTTTGACTCCACAAAATTAAGCAAGCGTTTGTGGAGGCTTAATGTTTGCGGCAAGTGTCAAGCGTGTGGATCTGGGGTAAGACAGGATTAAACGATATTGTTACTGTGGTGATACGCCACCACACCAGCGATACTTCGCTCACACCTGGTCTCACGCACCTCCAGATGTAGCCGCTGGACTCGGCCCGGAGTGGGTCACCACTTTGTCTCAGCGGTTTCGCGCTCGCCTACCAGGCGGGCGACCTGGGAACGAGACACTATCAATTTGATATCCCTTGTCCATTTCACATGAGATTCACATGAATACCCTTGCCTAAAGCCATGTTGCCTACTTGAAAACCACTTACGCTCCTCACATATATTTCTGATGTGGTTGCATATCAATCTCTCCATTAATTTACCTACCACTGATGTCAAACTGATTGGCATCTAATTCTCAACTCTATTTCTCACCCGTCCTTTATATACCGGCACTACTATCGCACTTTTCCAGTCCTGTGGTAAGCAGCAAGTATCCAGACTCAATTTAAATAATATTTCAAGATAAGGTACAATGTCACATCAGACTATCTTTAAGATATCTGTAGTAATGTTATATTTTTAAGTTTTCTTATTTCCTTCAGGAGGAACTTCAAATTTTTTGGTCTGTTCATTTCCAATTGTGTTGTTAAGCTTGTTCTCCGAGTTCGACCCTTTCGTTTCCGATTAATTGTCCCTAATGCTCTCAGTAAACCAGTTACTTAAAATCTCTGTCTTTTTCAAATCGTCAGTAACTTCTTCTCCATCCTTATCTATAAGCATCTCAACACCCTCCATTCCCCTCATTTTTCTAACGTAGCCATAGAAATTTCTAGTGGCATCAGTCAATTGTCCCCCCGCACTAACAATACTCTTCATAAACTCGTCATTAGCCACCTTCTTAGCTATTATTAAGTCCTTATTTAGTTGTTTTAAATATTGCCTACTACCCTGCTGTCTCTTAACTCTGCTATGTTCTCTTCTTCCCAACCTCTTTTACCTCCTCACATCCCAATTATAGTACACAGGTTCTCTATTTCTCTTTACTTTCTGTTTTGGAATAAATTCTTCTTCCCCTTTTACTATTATCTCCTTGAACTCTTCCCACCTTGACTCTACTGTACTTGTGCCTTCCTTCCATTTGCCGAAACATTCTCTGAAATATAACGTCCCCGGTATCGGCTGGAATATTTGCGGCTCTTAAAATTAATCTTCATCTCTGGCAAAAAATTTTTTTGTTCACTGTAGGACATTCCGACGTTCGGATTTCAAGAAGCCTACCGTGTAAGCAATATCAACAGCCTGACGTTGAATCCGAATCACGAAAAGGTTCTAGAGTAATTTACTTGTACGAAGGTCGGCTTTTCCAGAGATGAAAGGCTAATTACATCTCTCTGAGATTCTCAGCCAAGACCGAAATTCGAACTAGGAAACTCTCGATATTCAATCAGACACTTTACAACGGAACCACCAAATCACTCAACAGCGTCTAATAAGATTCAATTTACTTAAGGAAAACATTCAGCATTCCTCTAACTATGTTCAAGAAATCTCCATTCACGTTGGAAGAACACGTGAACTATTATAGTTTCAAATAGCCGCGTCTTCCGCATCCTTTGACCGGCGTGTGTACTCTACTAACGGCGGAGTGGAGGAACCTAAGTGCCGCCGTATGTGGGTGAAACGTGTACTCTGTGTTTTGTACGAAATGCCTATCTTTTTTATGTACTGTATAACGTAGGAGGCGGAAGTAAAATTGTAACCAGAGCACCAGGTATCCAGGCCCAAGGTTTGATCCTGGACAGTTTTTTACCTCCCTGGTCTGGTTTACAAATTTGATAGCTGATTTTTTTCGTCTTCTTAGATAAATCAAAATTCGTTTTGCACGACCCCAGTGCACCCCTGAGGTTCGTACACGTCTATACGATTAGGGACGAAAATGTATGTTGGGAGACATCATTCAAATTATGCACCAAGAACGAAAGGTAACCAGGCTATAAAAACAAACGTTAAGAGCACCAATACGAGTTGAAAGGGATTCAAAGAAGAACAAATAGATCTGTCTGTGCCTATTACCGCAGAATGCACTCGGTAACTGATGTATGCTACTGGAACTGGGTTGGCAGCGAATGGAAGATAAGAGGCGGGTACAGACAATATTGGTAGTGTAGCCAGGAGTTATTTCCAGCTATCGTAGTTGAACCAAGACAAGTTGTTTATTCGCCAGTGTTTGGTACAAGACTGCCGTGTGGGGCAGTGGCATATACAGATTGAATGTTCGAGAAATTTCCAGAACTTTCTTTACTTAACTGAATTTAGTATGATGTTATAGAAAAATCTAGAAAAGGGAGCTTTCAAAGGCTTTTGACAGAGTGAACCATAAAATGGTAGTAAATAAGGTAAAAACTATTGTAGTGGATGAGAAACTGATTTGCTGGGTAGAAGAGTGTTTAAAATGTAAAAAACAGAAAGTTAGGGTAGGAAAAGCAGTATCAAAAAAAGTGGAAGTAACAATGGGAGTGCCGCAGGGTAGCATATTGGGATCATTGCTATTAATTATTCTAATGAATAATTGTGTATGTAATCGTAGGTTTTCCCGGCTAATCTGATGCTTGAAAATCTCTCGGTCAAACGGCCGGATCAGTTGTTCGTGGATGAACGAATTTTCGACGGCGTACCGTGCCATCATCTTCAGGTTGCGTCTGCTGGCCGGCGTGAGGAGAGAAGGTCCAGTGCCATCCTGAAGCTGATGGCACGTTACGCGGTTGAAATTCGTTCATTCACGATCAATTGATCCGGACGCATGCCCGAGAGATTTTCAAGCAATAATTGTGTTGATTGCAGATTGATATAATGCTATATAAAAGGATCAAAATGGTAGAGGACTGTAAACAGCTGCTGGGTCATCTGGACAGGATATCTAGTTGGGTTGGTAAACATGGGATGAAGATCAATCATGAAGATGAGTGAGCTTATTAGATACACAAATAAAAAACTAAAGGTTGATTACGATTATAAGCTGGGGAAAGAATTACTTGTTGAGTAGATGTATAAGGGGCTAGTGAGCTCATCGTAAATCGTACTCTAATGTGAATAATATGCTAATGAGGCTACGCGGCACTTCTTAACCTAAGTTACAGGTCATAAATCGTTTTAATGGGGTCATTATTTATTTTCTCAAACCGCCGCGCACGTGCCGCCAGACCACCCACGTCGCGCAGGTGTTCGCCTGGGCCCGTCTCCCCTCGCGGAGCGGCACCGGAAGTAATTACTCAGCCGCCGCGTGCAGCTGCGTCACATTTATCATCGGGGGACGCACTGCGTTCTCACGCCAAGCGCTTTCCCACGCTATCAAAGGCTCCCGCGCCGCCACGCGCAGCTGCGTCACATTTATCATCGGGGGACGCACTGCGTTCTCACGCCAAGCGCTTCCCACGCAATCAAAGGCTCCCGCGCCGCCACGCGCAGCTGCGTCACATTTATCATCGGGGGGACGCACTGCGTTCTCACGCCAAGCGCTTCCGACGCTATCAAAGGCTCCAGACGCGTATATAAAGGGCAGAGATCCCCCCTTCTGCTATCCAGTCTTCTCTGAGCGGCCGAGCTGAAACACTTCGATCATCGCAATGTCTTCTGACGATCTTAGCTTATTCAGCGATATTGGTAAGTAAATTATGATATTTAACTTGTTTTCTGGCTGTTTTAAATTCTTTCACATATACTGATGAGGTTTTTTTATCTGCTTCAGACATTGAAGAAATTCTCGCTGAGGGTACAGGATGATTTCGGTAATGATAATATTTTTTAAAGTAACTAGATTTATGAAAATGTATAGTGCTGAAGCAGTAGTTCTATATTATTAATTTATTTGTTCGCAGGTGATTTGGATATTTCCTGCAGCGACCTTTTTTATTTCAGTACGTATTTATCTACAGATTATTTTTTCTCATGTCTTTATAACTATTGCTAATACTTTTTTTTTCTTTTTCAGATGAACCATCACGCCCAGAGAAGCGTAAGGGTCATTCTGAAGAATTAACTAGCCCAAAAAGAGCTTGTGATTGCTCACAATGGAGCATGCTCCCAAATATTGACGTGGATGTGCCGCAGAGCATGCCACCACCACATAGCATGCCGCCAACTTCCGCCACCACAATGGGTTCTTCCGCAACCACCAGCACACTGGAATATCGGTAAGTCCAGTACATCAGTATTTACCTATATTATTTTATGCGTACAAAAATTATGTTTTTCATGATACTAAAATATTTTTCTTCTTTTTTATGTTTCAGAGGGGGCGGTCGGACGCCCGGCCAACGAGGCAGTTTCCGCCACCAATATGGCGACCGTGGGAGACGTCGGAACCTAGCCGGCCGCCCGCCACAGAAGCAGCCGGGTCCCCCAGCCGCCAGTCCGCCGACCCATCGCCCGGCTCCAGCCGCCACTTCAACAGCCCAATCGCCCGGCCCAAGTCGACAGTATGCGGGTCCATCGGCCGGGTCAAGCCGGCAGTATGCCAGCCCATCGCCCGGCTCCAGCCGACAGTATGCCGGTCCATCGCCCGGCTCCAGCCGACAGTATGGCGGTCCATCGCCCGGCTTCCAGCCGACAGTATGCCGCCATCGCCGGCTCCAGCCGGCAGTATGCCGTCCATCGCCGGGGCCAAGTCGGCAGTATGCCGGTGCAGGGGCAGCCTTATGCAGTCATGATCATGCAGCAACGATAGGTGAGTCAGCAGTATCGCGCTTAGTCCTTGAAGACAGGCTTAGTGCATTTAAAAATAGAATTTATTCCGGGACAATTTCAAATTCTCAAAATTTCATATCCAATGAATTTCATTGATGCTTGCTTTAAACTTGTTGCCGGTAAAGTTCGCGAAATTGGGATAATCGGTCCTCCCCATCTGTAAAGGTGCAGGTTGGACTGATTAACACATATAAAATACAGAAGGAAATGATTTTGGAAACCGCCCGTATGTGCTTTTTAACTAAAATGCGTGAAGTCACAACAAGCACTTGCCTGTCGGATTGGTATGAAAAATATGTGAAGTCGGAGCTCAGAGTAAAATTGTGTGAGTTTCAAGAAAGGACAAGTGGCAAAACTCTCGATAGAATAGAATCCCTCGACATTAGCATTTCTAATTTTCAACCTTTCTATCGTGGGTCTTCCTATGTTGCTCTGCCACTTGATATCTGTAGAAAGAAGGCCGTCATCAATGTTGAAAACAAGAATGACGAGTTGTGCTTTCTATGGACAATTCTTGCATATCACGTAAAGGCGCTTAAAAAATGGTGACAATGTTAGCATATATAAGAAAGTACGTTCACTCTATCCCCTCGATTTTTCAGGTATTGAGTTTCCGGTAAAACTCTCCGACATTTCTAAATTTGAGAGGCAAAATCCAGACTATTCTGTAAATGT
>JARYHS010008074.1:318131363-318608920 GCA_031002005.1 Vandiemenella viatica
TGTTACGCATTCCTCAACCCATGAACGCCTCTGAGCAAAGTATCACTCTCCGACAATCTTTCTGAGCATATTATTAGCCGTGAGCAATCTGATTTGATACGGGAAGACTGTTATAAATTCCTATCAATCAGAAAATATTATTTTATTAAAGTCCAAGACTTAATGGTGCCCTCTTTGAATTCATTTCTATAAGCTTGTATTTGTGTACAGCTTTATACATAAGCATCTTGACATAGTGCTTAAATTTCACATAGATATGTTACTGTTGTTTCCTTAGAATTAATGTCTTATGCCTCATATTGTAAGACTCGGCGCTAATTTTTATGTGAACATTGGATTTTCATATATTAAATTAATTGTAAAATTCACCGACGTCTGTAGGCTGTCAGGTTATGACTTTACATTAATAATGGAAGATAGCATATCATTTTGCACCCTCTTCCTATTTGGTAAAATCAAACGATTAAAATTATTAAATTGATGAGATCAGCAAAAATCATTAATATCAAAATTAATAAAATGGTAAATGGAATGCTATAAAGATAATTATCCAGCAAACGCCCTCTACTACAACAATGGTGCCCAACGTGGGGCGATTATCAAATCAATTTGATAAACTTTCATTAGAAAGTCAATAAGGAAATGTTATGCGCAAACACTGAATGTTCTTTGGCAAATTTCGTATAGTAGCGGTAGCTAATTGTAACTAGTGCATGTGGATTTTGAATGCATTCTTGCATAAACGTCACTCATGTACTCTATACACGAAGCGCAAGTACTTGTGTTCATTCATAAAAATTTATTCATTTAATTTATACATGAAATTTTATGTTCTTGTCTTATGTGGTTTTTACATATGTTTTGTCCATGTGAATCCAATTCGATGTGTGTTCATTGCGGCGTTGAGTTCATGATTGGTGTTGTGTCCACTGATGTTATATCTGAAAGATTTTGTTGTAATATTAAATCCTAGATGGTTGGAATTTTGTAAAATCTTCTTAGTTTATTGTGTCTTGGGATTATTATTCATGAGATTAAGATCTGGTGCTATCTTAAATTGCAACATGAATAACAAAACGATAACAGTGATAGATTGCGAAGGAATGAGCACGTCACAAGTACCATCTGAGGCTGTTGTAGCAAGTGAAATAGTAGATCATACTAATGTCAACACAGCAAAACACAGTACACAGCCCATAGTAAATGAGACTGATAGAGACATGGATAATTATCCAAATCCTTGTAGCCTAGTTACGGAAATAGTGTCAGTACCACCTACTCACACCATATCAAACACAACAGTAAATGAAAAGTCCACACAATAGGGTATATGCATGTATTTTTTTAAAAAAATTTTAAATCAATTATTTACATTCGTACATAACCGTAAAAAATATAACATTGATGTAAATACTAAGATTTAACATCAAAATAAATACTTTAAACCTGAACTCCAGTTCCGCCGATTTAAACGCTGCCATTTTGGCACGCTACACTGTGACATTAAGTACTCGACCGCATTGGCGTACTGTATAGCGTGGAGTATTTCATCTCAAAACTTTCATGTTTTCTAACTAATTTTGATATGGAAGAAGGTCGAAAACCATGTTATAAGTACTGTATTGTACTTGTGTGCAAAAATACTAAAGAAATATACATTATAAAGTGTATTTTCTTGTCCCGCGAGATGTGAATATAAGAAAAAAGTGGTGTACCGCTATGAGAATAGATCTGCAACTAGTTGTTTATAATATTGTGAAGATCATTTGTACATAAGTACTTAGAATTTCTGTATGTATTTTAGGAAATGTAACATAAAAATTCGTTACCTGTTCAAACTCTAATCATATCTTACTTGGAGACCATCAGACATTTTAAGAACGGATTGCGATCTCCTTCATATATGTTGAAGGGTACACAGCTTATATGAGTGTGATATAGTAGTTTTTCAAAATGCTCCCTAGATTGTGAGATATTTGCATACAAATAAACAAAAAATTCTAGATGACGGGTATGTACTAAATTATTGTCCCCACTTTATCAAATTGTGGCCTGGTCTATGGGATAGGGTGCTGCCTTCATAATTTTGTGACCTGAGTTCAAATCCCCGCAGAATCAAATATTTTTACTTATTTTTATCTTCAAAAATTGTCAAGCTTCACTTCTTTATTTTGTTAAAACTTCATTTGCATACTTTTAAAGCGCGAATTAAAATTTAAAACAGGTCACATTGTTTATAACAAATACACCAAACAGTATCGGCCCATTTATCAACAATGGCTTTGAAAATGACTCGCTCTATAACCAATGAAATTAAGTCATGAGGCGAATCTGCTAGTAAACTGGAATCTGATACAAGAATTTTGCAATATTTATAAGCATTTGTCACTTGTTCTTCCATTTCCTTGTCGAGCTCCATTTTTCGTCACGGATAGGTCTACTATTTTATTTTCAACCATTTACACGCAACCGTTCTTGGAACAAATCGAGGGTAGAAGAAAGAAAGAAAAAACTATCCTCCCAATGCTACATATTTTGTTTAAAATACCTCTTGATGATATACAAGTAATGAAGCGATGAAGATGAAATAAATAACATGATAGGAACTATTTCAATTGAAAACGCACCAAAACAACTTATTATCAAAAAGTGAAAAAAAATATGTAAGAATGGAGACTTTCTTGATGAATGATTGCAATGAAGTTTTTAAGGGTGTGCGGCCGATTTGTGTTGTGAAAAGACAATCCGTCGGTAGACCCGTGAATTTATTACGAAAAAAAAAGAACTTCAGGGAAAAAAAATGATGCTGAATTGTAATATGATTTGTTTTAAATATTATTTCACTCAATGAAAGAACGTAAATGAAGTTTTAACAAAATAAAAAGGTCAAACTTGACAATTTCTGAAGATAAAAATATTTAATTCTGCGGGGATTTGAACGCGGGCCAGAAAATTATGAAGTAAACACCCTACCGCATAGAACACGCTGGCACTTGATTAAAAAGGGCTAATAATTTACTGTATACCCGACATCTAGAATTTTTTGTTTATTAGCATGCAAATATTGAAATATCTATCACTTAATTACCTTGCAGCTATCACTGCTCTGATCTGAGCGGCCATAAAATTCGGATTTGTTGCAAAATTTCTTGTCATCATGAAAGCATCAATTTTTGGAAGATTATCCGACTGTGCTTTCAGCAAACCGCTTTCACTCATTATTTGGTGTGTGTATTATAGCAAGAATACAATATCTCACCAGTTATGCTGATATGTTAATATAAACTTCAACACAATCGCAAAGCTATTAGAACTCCCAGCAACTACGCCTTTGTTCACAATAATATCGTGTACTTGGTCCTCACGATTCAATTCGACCAATAGCGTTGCATTTTGCGAAGTTCCATTTCCCTTGTATTTTTAGCACTTTTGATTAACTAAAATCAGTAAATAAATAGAAAAAAACGTTATAGCGGTAATACTACACTAATAAAGTTTCAAAATAAAAATGCTAGACGTAAATTTGAATTTCATGCATATCCCCTATTAGATCAAATTATGGCCTTCGTGATGTCACAATTTCAAGAATCTAGAGTCCAAATGCAAACACAGCTTCAAGAATCTATGGAGCAAATAAAAGCACAATCTGAACAGTTGCAGAAGGATTTATCAAACATAATTGAAGCTCTTGAAAACAAACAGGAACTCACTTGTAAAATTGTAGACGAAAAGTTAACTTCCTTTCACAAACAGATCACAGTAGAAATGGAAAAATTCAAAGCAGAAGTAAAATCAGATGTTGCAAACTTGTTGAGGACCACTGATAAATTAACAAGCACTTGTGACAGGTTGGAAAATAGCCACAACGAAATAAATAAAAAATTAGAAGCTACTGATCTGGCTGTGGAACATATGCGAGCTGAAAGCAGCACAAATCTCAGGCAAATTTCTGAATTTGTACACGCAGTTAAGGACCAAACAGAAGGAAATTTTAACAAAATTACTGTTGAGCTCACGGCTATTGTGGGTTCCATTGAAGAATTAAAAGGGGGCCAACAAACATTAAAATTGTCGCAAGAGGAATAATTTGCGAAAGAGACTAATTGAAAGTTTTCGCAATTTGAAAGCAAGATTTGCAATGTGAAAAATTCTATCGTCAACCAAGAAGGAACTAGTCATTCTTGTGGACGAAGTGCAGTGGTTAATATAGAATTACAACTGCCGAGGTACGGCTCAAGGAAAAATATTAACCCAAAAGCCTACTTATCCAAGATGGATTGATATTTGGAAATTGGATTAACTGAGGCAATGAAATTGCTAGTAATACACGAATCTTTTTATGAATCGGATAGGTCATGGTTCAAATTCGCTTGCGAAAAGGACATGACTTACTCAGAGTTTAAGAAGATGTTTTTGAAGAAGTTCTGGTCTTAAAAGCATCAGAATCAGGCTAGGATAAAGTTGTACAATGGCAAATATCAACCTCGGCCGGAGGATTCAATGGAAGAATACGTCAAAAGGTTAGCGGTTCAGTGTCGTTATTTCAACATTCCTATATCCGACACGGAGTTCATTGATGCGGTAGCTGGACATTTTAGCCCTAAAGTTCAGGCCCACATAAACCCTGTCCTAATACTGACGTTACCAGAGGTTCTGGATACATTGAAAAATTTAGATGCTATCGGACAGAGTGCTAGCACAGAAGGAAATAAAAATAAATCAAGCGAGAATCAGGGGGGACCTCCAGAGCATGTTAACAATAATTATGGACGAAGTCAGAAGCAAAAGAAAAATGACGGATGCTCAAACGACGACCGTATAATCCGCGGAATTTCAAAGCCTACCACACAGCGTAAGTGCAAAACCATTACCAGTAAAAAAAAGAGTATAACTAATCGCTCGGTCATTAATTGCCTGGAGGTAAGATCGAACGAAGCATCAACACAGAGTGTTAAGATGGGGTATTCAACTTCCTTAAAGATAGCAGTCATTAAAACAATGGGATTAATTCTATTTAATCAGTTAAAATGCTTTGAGATATATTTCAGGGCCGAGAGCGCATGCTCTTCATGTTTCCTTATTCTGTGTGCAAAAGTAATTTTTCTGCAGCCTGCAGACGAGCATGCTGCAGTGTTTGGTAATTGACAATGGCGTATGGAAGCTATCAATATTTTCATAAGTATCTATGAGGGGATGGTACACAAAAACCTGCAGGTACGGTCCATAAAACACCCTCAGATCACTTATACTTTTGTGCCATGGAATGTTTAACAATTTCACAGCTGAATCCCAACATTCTTGAACATAATTGCTTAAGTTAGGGTGAGAAAACAGTTCTATACTCCACAGTTGATGTTTTGGAAGATTTTAAGGGTAAATGCGCGAGAGTTTGGTCACAGGTAATGCCGGAAATTTTTTTCGGGCCTTGTTTGCTTATTGTAACAAAAGAAACTGCAATGAGAACACATTGAACGCGGATACATGGTCATGGCTTTTTAACATGAGGCTAATGCCATTGCTTTCAAAAGATCTTTTTGTTAAAAAACAGTCATAGAAATAATCAATTTGTACAAAGTTAAAATGGTAAAAATCATTCAATTTGTTTTTCTTTAAGGTAAAATTTGTTCTTCACTGTATGAACTCATGCAAAACTGATATATAATTCAATGTGATCTTGTGTTTTTATTTGTGTTTTAATTACTAGTCATAAGCATTTTTGGATAAGTTTGTGCCCTGAGTGAAGGTGGAGTAAGTGAAATTTGTGAGAAAATTGCCAAAATCGCGCCAGTGAGGGGAAGTGTTCGCGATGTAAAATACCACGTGGGACTGTAGGCAAACTTTTCTTTGGAAATATGTCAAAAAAGGAATGGGTGTCAAAGTAACCTTAACTCTATTGGAGTGAAAATTAACATTGTATTTTAAGTAATGCTAGGCAATTAGTAAGTAAAAAAATATATATTGTTTTGTGTTTCAAATATTTTATTTTTTTTTATGAAGGAGAACGCATATTGTAATGAGACTGCTGTGTCAGACTGGTATACAATATTATAAATAGCAACAATAATTCATATTGATAGGAGGGCTGAAATATTTTGATCGAAAGTATTTTCGCTTTAATTCTGGAGGTGGGTAGCAACATATTTCTCAATAGTGAGGGAATGCTTGCTTATCTGCAGCTGGTATCGCCTAACTGACCCTTCTCTGGTCAAGTGGATAATTCGGCTGGACAATCTATGGAAAAATTTGGTGGCCGAAGCAAAAGTCGGTAAAGGTCGGATATTTTAGGGGTGAGGCAGTTATGGTAGATCCAAGTGTGAATCATGTGGCTGTGAACTCCCAATGAACGGGCATGTTACAAAATAATAATGAGCTGTTTGGTGTGTTCTGGGTCCACATCTCCTACGAGCCCACGGATTGGATTTTGACGGTGTTGGAAGGGATTCCAATCTAACATCGTGAGAGAAGGGGGTCTTGCGGTGGTGTCTGGCGGACAGACAGGTCATGCCATCGCCGGGTCTGCGATTAAGACGAGACTTAGAACTGGACGGTTTAAGCCACGTATGGCTTGCTGTACCTGTTGCTGTTATCCGAAGGAAGTGTGCGTGACCACCATTGGTGCCACAGCTGCTGCATAAATGGTAAAGACCTTCATCCATTAAAAAGAACTCAGTGTTACGAATTCCTCGACCCGTGAATGCCTCTGAGCAAAGTATCACTCTCTGACAATCTTTCTGAGCGTATTATTAGCCGTGAGCAATCTGATTTGATACGGGAAGACTTATAAAATTCCTATCAATCAGAAAATATTATTTTATTTAAGTCCAAGACTTAATGGGGCCCTGTTTGAATTCATTTCTATAAGCTTGTATTTGTGAACAGCTATATAAATAAGCATCTTGACATAGTGCTTAAATTTCACATAGATATGTTACTGTTGTTTGCTTAGAATTAACGTCTTATACCTCATATTGTTAGACTCGGTGTTCATTTTTGTTTGAACATTGGATTTTCATGTATTAAATTAATTGTAAAATTCACCGACGTCTGTAAGTATTCAATGTTTAGTTTGAATAAATCTGTTAGGTTATGACTTTACATTAATAATGGAAGATACCATATCACTTTGCACCCTCTTCCTATTTGGTAAAATCAAATGATTAAAATTATTAAATTGATGAGATCATCAAAAATTATTAATATCAAAATTAATAAAATGGTAAATAGAATGCTATAAGATAATTACCCAGCAAACCTCCTCTACTACAATTATATGTAAAAGTTCAGTCACACATTTCTATTTTCAAAAAAAGGGCATGGTCTGAAATATTATGTTTTCAATGTTTGTTGATTATATTTTTTTGTTGCTGTAGCCCTCCTTCCATCAACATTGGTGAGTGGTGGGTACAATTTATCTTTCCTTTCCATATAAATATTGGCTTATGGCATTTCTTCCCCTCACTGTTGCTAACAATTCTATTAATTAAACAAAAGTGATATGAAGAACTAATAAATATTTCATAAATTGTTGTCATCGATATTAAATTAAATTCATAAGAGTAGAAAAAAAAGTATTGTGGACCTGGAAAGAAATAAAGTTAGTGACAGTAATGTAGGAAAGGGAAAAGTTAGGCAAAATGTCTCATGAGAAGATAAAATATTGGGAGCTCTAGAGCAAGCAATGGATACTGACATGCGGATGGAGCTACTCTTGTTAAGTACTAACAGAGTACTAGATGTGATAGTAAACAGAATGGAAATCATTATGGAAATAAGGAAGTATGAAAGGAAATGGGGATGATCTTATGCCAGGAACTTGAGAGGAAAAACAAATTTTTACAATGGTGGTGAAGGAAGATTACAGTCATGTTGCACAAAGCATAACTGAAGTCAGAGATAAGATGGCTGGGCAATGTGATAACACCAGTGAGCCTGAAAGTTAATGAGTTCGTTAAGGAAAATAGAGAAGAAATGAAGTCTTCACGGGAGTACCGCCTGATAGTGTTTTGAACACACGATATTTCGACAACTAGCTCCGTCATCTTCATCAGGTGTTGAGACATCTGCACAGGTCAGCTGACCGTCGGATACTGAGACAGCCCAGGTGCTGCACCTCCTTATATAGGCCAACGGCTCTCTCCGACGGAGCTAGTCGTCGAAATATTAAGTTTTCAAAAAAAAAAACTATCCGGCGGTACACTCGAGAAGACTTTATTTCAATCATACGCCGGTAAAGTATCTATTCTTACGAAAATAGGGAAGTTTTCAGAGTTTTAAGAGACAAAATGGAAGAGAATAATAAATAATGGAGAGAATAAATCTATAGAATAAAAGAAGAAACACAAAATATATAGCAAAAGGTGTTTGTAACTAGAACTGAAACAAGACAACTGTTATTTTGGCTTTAGAGCTCACTGACATCTGAATTATTAGTAGAGACCAGATTATATGCAACAGAAAAAGCTAGAAATAAGCATACAAACAAGCATTAAAAATGCTTAAAACATTTAATTAAATTGTGATGGAGCGCACGTCCCGGTGGCAATTTCCCTACACATCCATTTCTCCCTTTCCTGCACCCTCCTACATTTGCCCTCTGCAAATTTAACTTTAAATTCTCTCAAACGTTTAGGTAAATTATCCATCATTTCTCCTGGTAACTTTTGTCAATCCCCGACACCCTTACCCAAAAAAGAGAATCTTCCGACACCCTTCTGCCTGAGACTTGAGTGCCAGCTTGTGGTCATGGTCATTTTTTTCCCTTCTATGCATTACTTTTAAATCTTACACCAATATCTTACCATGCCTCATCCCCAATATATGACTTGTACACTCCCATGACCCTCTTCCCCTCCTTCTGTCTTCCAATGAATCCCATTTCAGCTTTTTTTATCATATCTGTTACTGATTGCATTCTGTGGCAATTTCAAGAAATAAATGTAGTACCCCTTTTTTTCACCCTCTCCAACTCATGTATTTGATACGCAAAATGTGGGTCCCATACAACACTACCATATTCAAGCAATGGTCTGACCAAAGTTTTGTAACCCAATTCCTTTACTTGTTTCGTACATCCTCTCATCACTCTCTCCTACAAGTGCAGAATTTTGAAACCTTTTCCTACTACCTGAAAAATGTGTCCTGCCCAGTTAAGCTTGTTATCAAATGTAATGCCAATATATTTACATTTCAAGTATTCAACAAGCAATTCTTTCCCCACCTTATAATCGTAATCAATGTTAGGTTTTTATTTGTGTATCTAATAAGCTGACTCTTCTTTGCATTTATCTTCATCTCATGTTTACCAACCAAACAAGATATTGTAAGCACCTTAGAATTTTGGCAAATTCTAGTTTTGCTTAGGCGGGACTTAGAAATTTCGAGAAGTGCAGTTTTCAACTCAAAGGAATTTTCCCGTAATCTTGCCCACAGTTATAATTCACCATATAAATCATTTTAAAGTGTAATTATCATATCGGGAAACGTTTAGTTTAAGAGATATTCCCATTTGTTCATGTTTTGAAGCACGCGATCGTAAAAGTAGAAATTCTGAGATTTGCAATATCTCTAAATCGCGTAAAACTACAACCGAACTTTTATCACCAGCTGTAGTCAGCACTATCCCCGATATTTTGGCAATAAAATTAAGTAATTTGGTAAAGTTTTATTAGTGATTTTAATTAAGAGAAAAAAATAAGCTTTTTTATTAAAAGAGATATTAATTTAAAATTTACATCAGTAGATAGCCCTAATTGAGACGATTACGTACATATATTGGTTTTCATAAAAAGTTTTAGTGTTTGGCTGGTAATTAAGTTTTTGAAAATTGATTGTCGTTGATTGTCTGGTGAGAGTTTCGGGAAAATCCACAAAGTTCGCCAAGATTGGTCACGTGATGAGTTTAGTGTTAAGACAATAGAAACCTTTTGGAATAGTAAATTATATTAAAATCGATAGAACAGGATGACTGAAAGTCCCTGTAAAAATCTCAGATTAAACCATCGTATACTTTTAAAGATATTAATTAAAGAAAGATTTGCCAAGGTGATAGGCGCACGCCGGGCTATAATAGTTCGTGCGGTTAACACACGTTGTCTTATTCGTACGCCGGGAAGTGATCGAGCAACTACGCGCATGACTTGACCAGTGATTTGTAGAATCAGAACTTAGAAAATGTAGTCTGTCGTTTCTTACTTTCGGTTTCGTCTGGCCTGCGCTTCGGTAAAAGTATGTGAAGTAACATTACATCGGTTTTGTCTCCGGGTCGTGACTTGCAATGCTCGTCAGTGAACTGTTTGCGACCATGTTGGGTGTCGTGTCATATCTTAACTTTAAACAGGGTGGCCACAAAGAAATGATTTAAAAATTCCCTGATATTTCCAGGTTTTCCAGGAAAGTTTCTCATACTTTTCCCTGAATTAGAAATTTTATTCACATAATTATAATATTTTAATATTTGATTACATTTTAATTGGAAAAAGTTACAAAACTCACAAAAACTAAAAAGACATTTCTAATTATGTTTATTTGAATATCATAATTTATTTAATTAGTTTTTAATACATTGCTATAGATGGTATTTTATAACTAATTAAAAAATCTTATGAAAAGTAATTTAAAATGAGTAAAACAGAAACAAGATAATGATAAATTAGCACAAATTAAACTGTTAGTATTTGCTATATAAAAATTATTTAAGATTTTTAAATTGCTCATCAATAACTTGAATCTCAGCTAGAAGTTTAACTTTTTATTTGATGCCAAATGCTTTTTTTTTAGTAGCTACATGTTTTCTTTTCATATCTTCTGATTCAGTTATTTTATCTTTCTTTTTTCAGCGTTTAATTTCTTGAGATAAATTTGAACGTGAATTATGGTAAGAATGAACTAAAGATTTTGGAACATCAAGAGTTGCAACATCCCCATCTGTTTCACTTAAGACAGTCATCCATTAATTGCTGAGCAATTACGGTTTCATATTCTAAACTAAAGCTTCAGAATTTACTGAAAAACCTCTCTCAATATTAGCATTGCCACAAGATAAAACCATGACTATCTTTAAAAGTTTTACTATTGACTGGATAAACGTGTCCAAGAATTAATTCATCCCGCAACTGATCTAGGCGTTTACTTGTTCGTGAATAATTTTTTAAGAACTTGCAATGCCGAACATTGAGAACATAAATTGTTGAAATCTTGATTAATTTCATCAGCCTTATTACCAATGATCCAATTATTTTCATTCAAAATAGTGAGTAGACTTTTAGTCTCCTACTTCTGACTTCGAAAAAATGTGCAAGACTAGGATCAAAACACGAGACTCCTTCAGTAAGTTTATAAAGTGACTGTGTCAACAATTTTCCTGTAAAAGCTTTCAAAGCAGGTGTGGCATTTTTCTGCAATTGTAAAATCATGAGATCGGTGATATTTTTTTTAAATTTTAATCTCTCTTTTAGTACCAAATACCATGTCAATTTGACTGTACAAAATCAAATTGTTTTCATCAGTTAAGTCTATACTTGATAATGAGTCAACAGACTTCAGTACATCTGCTTTGATAAATCTTTGCATTATCCTATGGAGAACTGTCACTAAAGAGCTGTGAAGAAATGGTGCTCTAGGAGCATCAGTTTCATATTCTTGTAGGAATGGTTGTGATTCAGCTGGTAATGACCGAAAAACTTATAGTTTTTGCTGGCAGGGAACGATCTGAAAGAGTCTCAGTTACAATTTTGTAACTAGTGCTAGTCAGCTCTTTTTTATCATGCTGTAAATCCCTCCACCATTTTTTTAAGATTAGGAATAATTTTGATAGCACAAGCAGCCAACTGTAATTTTCTATCTAATGGGCTGCACAAATTTTTTTAGGATAAAGAGTTGATCCTGAATACTCTTAACTGAGCGTGGCATGTCAGTGCGTCTTTAAACAGATAATAAACTGACCATAAAAACTGAACAATATTCCATTTAGCCGCCTCTATTCCACATTCCTCAATGCATGTTATGAAGACCACAACTGTCCATGTCAAGTACCAAAGTATCATTTATTTATCTAATTTTCTGTAGCTCAGCTTTCAATTCTCCGAAAATTTGTGATTAACATTTAGTCCATCTATTGAGATTTTTAAACTTTTAAGGCTTATAAGGAGTTGAAGCATTTGCTTGAAGGACAGAAGATCTGAAGCTCTTGTGTGACAAAGAAAAGCAGATGTTAAGTATCGTCATACAAACTTCATTTTTTACAGTACTCCAAATCCATTTGAGTTTCTTGACAAACTTTGTTGAGTGACTCATAGAACCCTATAGCAAAATGATTACAAAAAGTTATAGATTCCATCAGTCTACTTTTATAATAAGGAGCAAACCCTTGAAGAACTGAGTAGGTAATTTTAGTTCGCTGCAATTCATTCCTCCGGCTATTTGACTATCGTTGAACATTTTTTTAAATACTCTACGTCACTTCCCGCTGTGCACATTGAGTTGTGAGTTTCAGTATCTGAATACATCAAAGTATTACTGCACAGCTTACTTCTTTGAGAAGAAAGGAGCAGAGTGTATTTTGTGAAGCCAGAATTTGTTCTTTTTCCTGACCCGTAACAGGATTAGAAACAGTAAATTTTTCAGACAAACCACGTTTAGTTATCTCATTACTAGTTGTTGCGACTGACTTAAAAAAAACTTTTAAAAGGATAGACAGTTTTGCAATTCTTAAGTTTGTTAGTATGTTTCATTTAGCATGACTTTTGATAGCTGTTCTATCCATATTAATTAAAGAAAATGTAGCATTGCAAAGTCTACATTTTGCACTTTAAATTCATTTTTAACTTCTTTTAACTAAATATTAAAATCTGGATTAATCAACCAATCATTTTGAAAGTGTGTTTATCATGCTGAATTCATTAGTCTGAAAATTTTAAAATTAATATTTTTACCTGGAAAATGAAATTAAATACATAAATAGTAAACAATAGTAATAACTTCCAAAATGCAATCGACATCCACCCAATGAAAGTTCAAAAATAATTATTAATTTAAAAAATAGCAGTAGGAAAAGTTTGATATAATCATAAAAATTAGAAAAACTTCCATTTGATAATGAACTAAAGCCAACGATATTTAGAAAACACTTCCACTTTAAAATTATATGTGACGGCACGAGATGTGTCTCGGTTATTCTTATGCCTCATTTACACATTCGCCCAAGTTTATTCGAATCGAGATAGCACTGCTTGAACACACGGTACGCTCGCATTGGTCTTCTCGCGTAGTTGCCCGCAAGTGCCGCTCGCTTTTCTGGCGGTGTTTGGTGCGAGTCAAAGACACTAGTTGGGAGCGCTAATACGCTGTTTAAACTGTCGCATCGAATTAACATTCGAACACAAGATAACGGTAATTAACATTGTGAGAAGAAAATACCAAGAGTTAATGATCAGTAAAAATAAATTATTTATACTCTTTAATCGGCTATTTCAGTTGAAAAATAAATAAGCTGAAATGTTTAATGAGAAATTTCACGATTAAAATAAATTAATACCGTAACTTAAAAAAATAACAATCTTTCTTCCACTTAATCATAAAAATTAAGAAAACTTACCATTTGATAATAAACTAAAATAACGATATTTAGAAAATACTTTCACTTTTATATTAGATATGATTACACGATATGCGTTTGCGTGTTTGTAAAACAGCAGATGAAATTTTATGACAAATGAAGCGAATGTCGCTTAGCTAGCAAACTCAACTGACCAGAGGGCTATCTATAGCTACATAGCATATAGTTCGAGGATTCTAATGCTACTTTCGCTAGAGCTTGTGCGAGTAGAGCGAGATAACAATGCAGGAGCACGGGTATGCACGCCGGTCTTCTCGCGTGGTTGCTCGCAAGTGACGCAACATCGGTGGCGGCTTTTTTGACGCTAGTCGAAGGTACTCGTGGCGAGTTCTAGCGTGCTGTTTACACTATCGTTGGCTATTTTATGTTAAATGTATATAAGTTAAAGTATCTAATAAGAAATTTCATTATTAAAATAAATTCAAGACGACCTTAAAAATATTTAAATTCCTAGTAGTCGCAATTGAATTCCCTGATTATTTTCGAAATTACCTGAATTCCCTGATATTTCCATGAAATTTCCCGGTTACATGAAATTCCCTGATAATGCTCGTCAGTGAACTGTTTGCGACCATGTTGGGTGTCGTGTCATATCTTAACTTTAACAGGGTGGCCACAAAGAAATGATTTAAAAATTCCCTGATATTTCCAGGTTTTCCAGGAAAGTTTCTCATACTTTTCCCTGAATTAGAAATTTTATTCACATAATTATAATATTTTAATATTTGATTACATTTTAATTGGAAAAAGTTACAAAACTCACAAAAACTAAAAAGACATTTCTAATTAAATTTATTTAATTAGTTTTTAATACATTGCTATAGATGGTATTTTATAACTAATTAAAAAATCTTATGAAAAGTAATTTAAAATGAGTAAAACAGAAACAAGCTAATGATAAATTAGCACAAATTAAACTGTTAGTATTTGCTATATAAAAATCATTTAAGATTTTTAAATTGCTCATCAATAACTTGAATCTCAGCTAGAAGTTTAACTTTTTATTTGATGCCAAATGCTTTTTTTTTATTAGCTACATGTTTTCTTTTCATATCTTCTGATTCAGTTATTTTATCTTTCTTTTTTCAGCGTTCAATTTCTTGAGATAAATTTGAACGTGAGTTATGGTAAGAATGAACTAAAGATTTTGGAACATCAAGAGTTGCAACATCCCCATTTGTTTCACTTAAGACAGTCATCCATTAATTGCTGAGCAATTACAGTTTCATATTCTAAACTAAACCTTCAGAATTTACTGAAAAAAACCTCTCTCAATATTAGCATTGCCACAAGATAAAACCATGACTATCTTTAAAAGTTTTACTATTGACTGGATTAACGTGTCCAAGAATTAATTCATCCCACAACTGATCTAGGCGTTTACTTGTTCGTGAATAATTTTTTAAGAACTTGCAATGCCGAACATTGAGAACATAAATTGTTGAAATCTTGATTAATTTCATCAGCCTTATTACCAATGATCCAATTATTTTCATTCAAAATAGTGAGTAGGCTTTTAGTCTCCTACTTCTGACTTCGAAAAAATGTGCAAGACTAGGATCAAAACACGAGACTCCTTCAGTAAGTTTATAAAGTGACTGTGTCAACAATTTTCCTGTAAAAGCTTTCAAAGCAGGTGTGGCATTTTTCTGCAATTGTAAAATCATGAGATCGGTGATATTTTTTTAAAAATTTTAATCTCTCTTTTAGTACCAAATCCCATGTCAATTTGACTGTACAAAATCAAATTGTTTTCATCAGTTAAGTCTATACTTGATAATGAGTCAACAGACTTCAGTACATCTGCTTTGATAAATCTTTGCATTATACTAAGGAGAACTGTCACTAAAGAGCTGTGAAGAAATCGTGCTATAGGAGCATCAGTTTGATATTCTTGTAGGAATGGTTGTGATTCAGCTGGTAATGACCGAAAAACTTCTAGTTTTTGCTGGTAGGGAAGGATCTGAAAGAGTCTCAGTTACAATTTTGTAACTAGTGCTAGTCAGCTCTTTTTTATCATGCTGTAAATCCCTCCACCATTTTTTTAAGATTAGGAATAATTTCGATAGCACAAGCAGCCAACTGTAATTTTCTATCTAATGGGCTGCACAAAATTTTTTTTAGGATAAAGAGTTGATCCTGAATACTCTTAACTGAGCGTGGCATGTCAGTGCGTCTTTAAACAGATAATAAACTGACCATAAAAACTGAACAATATTCCATTTAGTCGCCTCTATTCCACATTTAAATCCTCCATGCATGTTATGAAGACCACAACTGTCCATGTCAAGTACCAAAGTATCATTTATTTATCTAATTTTCTGTAGCTCAGCTTTCAATTCTCCGAAAAATTTGTGATTAACATTTGGTCCATCTATTGAGATTTTTAAACTTTTAAGGCTTATAAGGAGTTGAAGCATTTGCTTGAAGGACAGAAGATCTGAAGCTCTTGTGTGACAAAGAAAAGCAGATGTTAAGTATCGTGTACAAACTTCATTCTTTACAGTACTCCAAATCCATTTGAGTTTCTTGACAAACTTTGTTGAGTGACTCATCAAACCCTATAGCAAAATGATTACAAAAAGTTATAGATTCCATCAGTCTACTTTTATAATAAGGAGCAAACCCATGAAGAACTGAGTAGGTAATTTTAGTTCGCTGCAATTCATTCCTCTGGCTATTTGACTATCGTTGAACATTTTTTTAAATACTCTACGTCACTTCCCGCTGTGCACATTGACTTGTGAGTTTCAGTATCTGAATACATCAAAGTATTACTGCACAGCTTACTTCTTTGAGAAGAAAGGAGCAGAGTGTATTTTGTGAAGCCGGAATTTGTTCTTTTTTCCTGACCCGTAACAGGATTAGAAACAGTAAATTTTTCAGACAAACCACGTTTAGTTATCTCATTACTAGTTTGTTGCGACTGACTTAAAAAAAACTTTGAAAAGGATAGACAGTTTTGCAATTCTTAAGTTTGTTAGTATGTTTCATTTAGCATGACTTTTGATAGCTGTTCTATCCATATTAATTAAAGAAAATGTAGCATTGCAAAGTCTACATTTTGCACTTTAAATTCATTTTTAACTTCTTTTAACTAAATATTAAAATCTGGATTAATCAACCAATCATTTTGAAAGTGTGTTATCATGCTGAATTCATTAGTCTGAAAATTTTAAAAATTAATATTTTTACCGGTATAATGAAATTAAATACATAAATAGTAAACAATAGTAATAACTTCCAAAATGCAATCGACATCCACCCAATGAATGTTCAAAAATAATTATTAATTTAAAAAATAGCAGTAGAAAAGTTTGATATAATCATAAAAATTAAGAAAAACTTCCATTTGATAATGAACAAAACCAACGATATTTAGAAAACACTTCCACTTTAAAATTATATGTGACGGCACGAGATGTGTCTCGGTTATTCTTATGCATTCGCCCGAGTTTATTCGAATCGAGATAGCACTGCTTGAACACACGGTACGCTCGCATTGGTCTTCTCGCGTAGTTGCCCGCGAGTGCCGCTCGCTTTTCTGGCGGTGTTTGGTGCGAGTCAAAGACACTAGTTGCGAGCGCTAATACGCTGTTTAAACTGTCGCATCGAATTAAACATTCGATCGAACACAGATAACGGTAATTAACATTGCGAGAAGAAAATACCAAGAGTTAATGATCAGTAAAATAAATTATTTATACCCTTTAATCGGCTATTTCAGTGAAAAATAAATAAGCTGAAATGTTTAATGAGAAATTTCACGATTAAAATAAATTAATAACTTAAAAAATAACAATCTTTCTTCCACTTAATCATAAAAATTAAGAAAAACTTACCATTTGATAATAAACTAAAATAACGATATTTAGAAAATACTTTCACTTTTATTAGATATGATCACACGATATGCGTTTGCGTGTTTGTAAACACGCAGACGAAATTTTATGACAAATGAAGCGATTGTCGCTTAGCTAGCAAACTCAACTGACCAGAGGGCTATCTATAGCTACATAGCATATAAGTTCGAGGATTCTAATGCTACTTTCGCTAGAGCTTGTGCGAGTAGAGCGAAGATAACAATGCAGGAGCACGTGGTATGCACGCCGGTCTTCTCGCGTGGTTGCTCGCAAGTGACGCAACATCGGTGGCGGCTTTTTGACGCTAGTCGAAGGTACTCGTGGCGAGTTCTAGCGTGCTGTTTACACTATCGTTGGCTATTTTATGTTAAATGTATATAAGTTAAGTATCTAATAAGAAATTTCATTATTAAAATAAATTCAAGACGACCTTAAAAAATATTTAAATTCCTAGTAGTCGCAATTGAATTCCCTGATTATTTTCGAAATTACCTGAATTCCCTGATATTTCCATGAAATTTCCCGGTTACATGAAATTCCCTGATAATTCCCGATATTCCCGGTTTTCCCGGTTTGTGGCCACCCTGTAAATGACTAATGTGAACTTTTAAGGTACTAAAGGGGTTCGGTCGGTTTCAATTTCTCTCCACAACTTGCAACTTTTGGAAAAGAGTGTTCGATTCGCCAATTCAACTTTTAGAATGCTATTTTGAACTTTTGGTTTTCATTTGAATAAATTTGAAGAACTTTGGAAAAGTGAACTGTTACTATTTCATAGTTAGCTGATAACCCTTTTCAATATTTGTGGGTCAACAAATATTGTGGCGACTTGAAGCATTCAAGTTGAACTATCCAGGCTACATGGTCAAATCAAAATTATTTAGTAAATTATCCAGAGAACTGTGAGTCTTCATCAAGAGTGTAAGTTGAGGCACTAAGGCTATACTGTAACCCTGGTATCAGCCTTTATCCTTACAATATTCTTTCCAGATCACCCCACAGATGTTTACAGTCCTCTACCGTTTTGATTCTTTTATGTAGCATTACATCATCTAATTTCTGATAGTAAACAATCAATACAATTATTCATTACAATAATGAATAGTAATGGTCCCAATACATTACCCTCTGGCACTCCCATTTTTACTTCCCCTTCTTTTGATACTGCATTTCCTACCGTAACTTTGTTTTCTACCTATGCACAAAAAGTGTCAAAATATGCAACATTATGTAATATGGGGGATAGTAATTTTTAGATTTTTTTTTTTCAAAATCGGCATACAATTAGTAAGTAGTTGAATACCATATTTATAAATTTGGCAGTTAACAATTACTTACCTTTCTTTTTTTACTTTTGTAAATGCAAAAAATCGGATACTGTTCCAAATATTCAATAGTAAGATTGTTTCTTTAATCTCTCAAAATATTTTTATGAGTGGAAGTAACTGAAGTAACTGGGCAGTATTTGAATTTGGGTGCTATGTTAACAGTCACTGTTTCTGGAAAAAGTTCACTCGTCCCATTAATGAAACTACCAATTTGGCAAAAAGGTTCACAACCTGGATTATTGTTCAGAACATTTTCAAACTTTTAGTTTACACAGAAATACCTCTGGCAATGTGGAGTTCATTTGGCAGATTTTATCCATTAAATGAATAGATTCAGTCAACGTCAAATGTATGTGGTAAAAATGTGTGCTAATCACAGCTATGTTTTTAACACACGAATCGTTCCTTGTACTGACAAACTGTTATAGCCTATGCACTATCAAAGTTGTTTACTACACCTTTAATGATCTCAAATATTATAAACACTCTTTCATCTGCAGAAGATTTAGGAAATACTTTTTTAAACCCTCATTCACAAATCTGATGATCGTAAAATGATCTGCCTTTTCAAGTTCTTTGCACATATCAAAAATAAAGAAGAAACTTCCAGTTTTAATGCACTGAAAGATAAATTTGCAGTGCAACAACAAGAACTGTCAGTAGTTTTGTCAGATGAAATCCAAATAATGCTGTCCTTGAGTTCATTGCATATTTCGGGGAATCTACGATAACCTTGGTACTGCAATTTTATGATGGATTCTTATGTAACTCTATGAGACAAATTGAAAGTAAAGAATAAACTGTTTTGATATCTTGCTTAGTTTTTGAGATATCGTATCTAAAAATTGACGTTGTTAGGTTGAAATGCGGCCTGGACCAGAAGAAAAATTTCGCCAGAGGCCAACTTGACGATGAATTGGTCTATAACTCGACGAGACAAATCGAAAATTACATTTTTATGAAATCTTGCTTAGTTCTGGAGATATTGTATCTCAAAAGTGAGGAGGTTAGGGTGAGATCTGGCATGGGCCAGAAATTTTTTTCACAAAAACTACTATGTTGAAATGCACTACAGGTGTTTTATTTTCTTCCTAGTGGTTGTTGTTAGGTTGACATAAGCCTGGGCAGTACCGGATTAACAACGTAGCAGGAGGTAGCAAATGCTACGGGCCTCGCGCATCTTGGGGGGGGGGGGGGCGCACCGTGGATAGATCGGCGACCTTCTTTTTAGCTCTACAATTTTACCCCGGATGGCAAAAATCAAGGAAATCAACAGCCTCTTCTTCACATTTGTTACGGGCCCCACGCTGTCTTAATCCAGCCCTGAGCCTGGGCCAGAAGAAACATCACCAAAAGCACAAGGAACTATACCTATAACTGATTTTTGACAAGCTATATCTTGAAAACAAAGTGAGATATCAAAAAAAAATATTATTTATTTGCAATTTGTTTCACCGAGTTCTATAAGAATTAATCACCAGATAGTGGCACCTTGGTAATGATAGAAGTGCCTGTATTTCTTCCAAAACATATAGGGAAATTATTGCTATGTAATTTTTAAGAAATATTGATTCATTGCTTTTATTCTGATTACTGGTACTGGCCACTGTTAAAAGTTGTTTTTCTTGAAACTTCATTTTGCAAGTCTCGTCTTGACACGCAGGAATATTTGAAACATTTTTTTTGTGTACGAAATATTTTTCTCAAAAATTCGGTACTGTAAAACATTTCTGTCATATGCAAATGTTCCAGGGTAGTCACTATCCAAAAAATAATAATTTTTTCGAGAGGCATGGTATATATTAATATTTGTACAAATAAATAAAAATTAAACATGCAATGAGCCCACGAATAATAGCATACATAATTTTTCCAGTATGAAGATTGCTACAGTAGGCAGACGTAACACAGAATGGCATCATCTGTCTTTATCTTCCATGAGTCTGTTTTATTTGTTGCATCATAATATCATCTATCAAAACAATAGACATGCAACTGCTAGGAACTGTGCTGCTAATAGGTTTTGCGGGGGTACCATGTAAGATTTCATTTATTAACTAGGTACCCTATGGAAAAATATTGCAAATATAGCAAAAATATGCATCATTACTAGGTTTAAGGTAAAATATGCAATAACCAGTGAAAATGGGCTTAATATGCAAATGCATATAATCCAGCCTCTAGCTTTTAGTGTCCCGACTCAAACTAAATGACAACGTATCTAATTCAAAACACAAATCCTGACTGTAAAGTGTCCAGCAAAACAGCCAACAAAAATAAGATAGGCAAACAGTCGTTGTATGGAGGCCACAAAAACCTAAAATTCTAGAGAAAATGATATCAGGCTGTAAAAATCATAAATTAGGACAGTTTATACTGACAGTATCATGAACTTAATGGATGGGTGCCTATAAAGGAAACATCCATCCTCTTAAAAACTATGCTGGTCTGCCCAAAATCTTTGGGATAAGGCCATCAAATGCTATGAAATTTAAAACATTAATAATGTTACCACTGTAATTGTTTAATAGAAGGGACAGATTGTTGGCTAGGCTGACATCTGCCCTTAAAGCTAAAAATTGTCATATTCTGGTAGGTCCTCCTGATGAAGAAAACTGTATGTAAAAGGAGAGTGCCCTAAGTAGAGGCAAATAAGGAGAGCCTCATCCTTTCTCGCCCACTGGAAAGAGCTGCTCCATGGCTGAACTGTCAGTTTGACCGGCCAGAGCTTGTTATGCTCTACCTCCAGCCACTGCCTCCATCATACATAAAAATCATTTTTCTTTGATATGGACGCAAGGTCTCACTTTGGAACCGAAGCAAAGTCAACTCTGACCTTGTTACAGGCTAACTTGACAACTTCATCTGATATGTCATTCCCCCCAATCCTCATTCCTTTCCACAAGACTAGAGGGCACGAAGGGCATCCTTTATCTCCTGGACTAAATGGTCTGCTGAGAACATGTTTCCCAGTGCCTGAAGTCAGCTGAAAGAATGACAGCGTATGATGTACTTCATGTCACCACTTACCTTCATATATTGGAGGGACTTAAGTAGGGCTTAGCACTCTGCAGTGAATATGGTGCACCCAGTATCTAGCTTGTATTTATAAGATGTTTGAGGAAACACCACTAAGCAATCTACTCCATTATCCTGCTTAGACCAATCAGTATATACCAGGATAGAAGCATGATGTAAATATCTTTAAAAAACACAAGTAAAAACATTGTCAGGCGAAAGCAGCTTGTTTTATTGTAACAGGTCTAAAGTAATTCTGAACATCCTTAAAGCCAGAGAGATATTTATTCCAACCCTGCTGATAAAAAGTTGGCAACTCATAAGTAACCTTCTAAAATGGGCCTTGTACAGTAGCTGAAGTATCTGATAGCTCTATGCTGGTTCGTGTAGAGGTATTTGAAGTTTGGATTTATCAATTAGTTGTAAACGGGGCTGTCAAGTGTTGATGCTATGTGCATGAAGTGTAGTACCAAGTGGAGATGCTGCTGGATGACAAATGGCAGTTTCATAACATTAGCACATAGGCTAGAAACAGAAATGGCGTTATACAGATCTGTGGCAAGCTGAATTCCAGCATGGTGGACATTGTCCATCTGATACCAAACTGTATGCAATGCAGCCATACTCCAAATACGGCTGTAAAAAGGCTCTATAAAATCGTAGAAGGCAGGAGTGATTTGCACCTACCATACAGCATTTATGGCTCCAACTTCAACTGCTCTTCATTGTGACAGTCTGCATTCATAAAGGAGATCCAAAAAAGAACAGTTTCATTAAGACAGAGTTCTGCTAAAAGACTGTGACAACGATTAAATGTGAACACTCAATTTTCTTAACAGCAAAGCAAAAACTGGTGCATACGGACCATTCATCTGGCCTGTTTAGTGGGAGCTGCAATTGCCTGTCGGCACCTCTCAGGCTACACAATGAACAGAAAATAGTGAAGTCATTGACAAGTAAGTAGTACTGATTGGGACTCCTTATTACTGATGAAATGCTGTTGATAGTAACAACAAAAAAAAGGTCACACTTTAAACTAACCTTTGAGAAACATCATTTTCACAGATAAAAAGATCTGAAACTTCACAAACAGCATGGTACTGCAAGCAACGCTATGATAAAAATGACTGTAAAAAATGGGACAGATTCCCCCTAAAAAATTTAATGCCACGAGATGGTATCGTACACCTTATCAATGTCAAAGAACACACCAGTTATTGGCTGCGAATAAATGCATCCTGTAGCATCGTTTCCAGCAGGAGAAAGAAGAAATGGAACTTCCTGAATCCACACTGAAAGTGGCTCCAAAGATTTTTGAATTTGAGACATCAGATTAGATGGCAGGTCACCATTGTACTTGTGCTGATATCTGCAATGAATGTCTGCATAGAAACACTTTCTTTCCTGACAGGAGTTGACAGAGTCTTAGTGAAGACGGTTGTGAAGATGGATGAGGCAAATGCCTTACACCATTTCTTTATTTCACTGTTGGGTAGTCACTGTTTCATTTTCAACTTCTATAGCTTCTTCCTTTCGAGATACACTTGACAGTCTTTGCTCCAGGCTGAGTGTGGGCTGGAACAGTTAATGCACACCTGGACTTTGGCAACATTTAAGTGTCAAAAGTCAGGATGAAGGTGGCAGTCTTTCAAACACTACCCTCAAGTAATCTGATAAACATTTCTCACTTTCTCCGATTCCAGCTCCTGGGTCTGTAAATTTATAAGATCTCAGCAGGTGATCATGCCTTTGCGACTATTTATAGTCTTATGGAGTTCACATTTTACAGAGAACTATCTGACCTTTTCGAACGTAAGAAGGAATGATGCCTGTTCGCTGGCATGTTTTTCCTTTAATCCTTTTTGTATGTAGAACACAGAGACCTTGTTAGACATTATTATAAAGGCATTATCAATCTGATAATGCTTTCCATTATTGATATTATTGCCACTTATGTTCTGAATAAAAGGGCCCCAAACCCTCACCTGCTTCATTATTCTTTATACTTGGATACCATGTGGCCTACCCAGGTAGTAATTTTGGCCCCATGACTTTGGAGGAACCAAAATTCAAGTGACATGGAGCCCCCACATCATACAACCACCTGCCACTGTAGCTGCACACTAAAATGCGGTTTGCCTCACCACCCCTATACCTCCTTGGCACATGTTGAACCTTGAGTTGATGGGTTTTTTTAAAATTATTATTATTATATTCAGGGTGAGGCATTTAAAACTGTTTGTTGGTGTATTTGGCAAAATACAAATTGGAATAAAAAAAGGTTGTAATAAAAGTTGTTCACCTCGAAGAGGGACATCCATTAACATAACGCTCGACCCCCCTGCACCAAATGTTCGAATGCACATTGCAACTCTGTGTCTGAAAGACAATCCGACATTTATAAGTGTCTCTGCGCTAATGTTTTCACATTCGTTGATAATTCGCTGCCGCATATTTTCTGGGGTTGTTGGTACATCCATGAAAACTCTCTCTTTTGGCCAACCCCACAGGATAAAATCGGCAGGAGTCAAATCGGGTGAACGTGCGGGCCACATTTGAGGACATCCTCGTCCAATCCATTGACCCGGATAGTTTCGATTCAAAATTTCTCGAGATATTCGTGAATAATGCGCTGGGCATCCATCGTGTTGAAACCACATATCCATTCTTCATCTTTGATTAGTATGGGTAAAACATTATCTTCAATGTCGCTGTACGTTGGATCAGTCAGATTACCTTCTATGAAGTATGGGCCAATTACCTGCGTACCTAAAATACGCACCAAACGTTGACACTCCATGGGCGTTGTTGTTCAACTTGCCTTACTCAATGGGGATTCTCCAATGAGCAATAATGCATATTATGTCGATTCACTTCACCACAATTCATAAAATTTGATTCATCAGAGAAAAGTAACAGTGAAATGAAATTATTATTCACTGCCAGTTGTTCCTGTATCCAGTTGTAGAAATTCAGGCGGTTTTTAAAATCGTCACCATGCAGTTCTTGAGGCAGCAATAAATGAAATGGATGCCATTTGTGTTCACGCAGTATGAGTAGAACACTTCTTTGCAAAATTCCTGAACCTCACACAATTTTCCGAGAACTAATGTGAGGATTTGCAACAACTACAGCTAAAACATTCACTGCGTTATTTTCGTTTGTCACAGGACGCGTTCGGACTCTTTTTCTAAGTTTAATGCTTCCGGTTTCAGTAAACAAATGGACAATACTGCGAAAAGCCGTTGCAGACGACACATGCTTATCAGGGAACAGATTAGCATACCTTTGATGAGCTTCTTCAACATTTCTATGAGCTTCAAAGTACATGGTAATGATATCAACTCTCTCTGCAATCGTTAACATCATGGAACAGTTGTGATGAGATGTGTACAGTCCAAATCATTGAAGTAACATGCACAGTCTGACCACGGACTGAGACGCATGATCACAGTCTGTGCTTATTCGATTGTGGGAGGTGTCAAATGATGGCATTATCAAAAATATCAAAAAAGTACTTCGATTTTCTACATCTACATCTACATTCATACTCTGCAAATCACAAAAATTGTGGGTGGCAGAGGGTGCTAAGCACCAATCCTAAACCCGCCCATTCCAATCCCGAATAGTGCGAGGAAAGAAGGAATACATATAAGTATCAGTACGGCATCTTATTTCTCTAATCTTATTCCCTACTTGGCGGAAGAAGTATTTCATTGCACTCGAAATTTAAATTTTTTCGCATATTCTCCAATAAATTCGAACGCAAGCTACGTCGTCTGTCTTCCAAACTATCCCAGCCCAATCTATGTATCAATTCTGTGACGCTTTCATAAGGGCTGTAACAACAAGTCACGAATCTAGCGGCTCTCCTCTGCACCCTCTCAATTGAGTCAATCAGAACCTTGCGATACGGGTCCCAAACCCCACAACAGTACCAGATGCGGACGCACTAGTGTTTTATACGCTATCTCCTTTGTTTGAGCATTACAATTCCCCAAAATACGACCTATGAATCGTAATTTAGAATTTGCCTTGCCTACGATGGAAGTTATGTGCATGTCCCATTTCATGTTGCTTTGTACTATCACCCCCAGATACTTCACGGAATCAACCGTATCAACAGCTGAATTGTTTATTTTGTAATCGTGAACAAACTGATTCTTCTTGTTACTTATCCGCATTGCCTTGCACTTTTTGCAATTTAGTGTAAGCTGCCATTTACGGCACCAATCGAAAATAGCATCCAAATCACGCTGAATTTCTAAGCAATCGTTGGAGCACCTTATTTCCCTATAGATAACCGCATCGTCGGCAAACAATCGCAACCAGCATTTGACGTTGTCACCTAGATCGTTTATAAATATTAAGAAAAGAAGTGGACCTATTACACTTCCTTGAGGAACGCCCGAAGTAACATTTATCTTAGAAGAGGCTTCCCCATCAACAACGACATACTGTGATCGACCAGTTAGAAAATCACGTATCCACTCGCAAATCTGAGCCGAAATACCGTAAGCTCGAATCTTCGCTAAAAGTCGGTTGTGTGGCACAGAATCAAAAGCTTTCTGAAAATCCAAAAAAAACTGCATCAACTTGCGAACCTGCATCTATAACTTTCATTATGTCGTGGGAAAATAGGGCCAATTGTGTTTCACACGATTTCTTCTTCCGAAATCCGTGTTGACATGGTGTATGTAACTCGTTCTCATCTAGAAACTTCATTATGTTCGAGCATATGACATGTTCCAGAATTCTACTGCAGACCGATGTTAGAGATATGGGTCGATAATTCCGAGGATCACTCCGATCTCCCTTCCTAAAAATTGGAATTACCTGGGCTATCTTCCAGCTAGAAGGTACTTTTCTCTCTTCTAGTGATTTACGGAATATATCTGACAGAAATGGTTCAATAACCTCCGCGTATTCAGAAAATACTCTTACCGGTATACCATCGGGACCCGGCGCTTTACCCCACTTCAGGAGTTTTAATTGCTTTACAATTCCTACGCTATCAATTTCTATCGGATCCATCTCTAATTCCACACGATGTGGTAAAGTGGGGATGTTTTCCATGTTTTCTCGCGTGAATGAATTTTTGAATTCGGTGTTAAATACGGTAGCCTTGTCGTGGCTGTCTTCAACTTCCCGTCCGTCTTTTATTAGAACTGGCTTATTGTTCCCACTACAACTAACTTTTTTTACATACGACCAAAATTTCTTAGGGTTTTCAGTGAGGCTCTTAGAGAGAGAATTTTCACGAAAGTTATTAAAGGCCTCACGCATCGCATTCTTAACACGTCCCCTTATCTCCAATAGCTTATCTAAATCAGTCCGATGCATCGTCCTTTTTGATCGTGCATGTATCTTCCTTTGCTTCTTGAGTAACCTTTTAACCTCCCGTGTGTACCATGGGGGATCGTTCTCTTCCCTGATTGTCCATTTCGGTATATGCAAGTTCATACCTTCCCCGACTATATGTAGGAATCGATGCCACCTCTCTTCAACGGTGCCTCCTGCTACTAAGAAGGTGTGGTAATTACGCCTCGAATACGCTCTAAAACACTCTTTTGAAGCCTTTTCGAATCTGTACACGATCCTCTCTTTTCTCTTTCTGCGCGTAGTTGTTAGTTTTACTGTAGCAATTACAGCTTTGTGATCACTTATTCCTGCGGTGGTAGAAATATTCGTGAATAGTTCAGGCCTATTTGTAACAACTATATCTAAAATATTTTCGTTACCATTGAGGCATCGCGTTGGTTCAGTTACGAACTGTTCAAGATTGTGATTTGAGAAGCGGTCTAGAATGATTTCACAAGCTGCTTTATCCCTGCCCCCAGTAACGTGAACGTAATTAGTCCAGTCGATATCTGGCAAGTTAAAGTCACCTCCTAGCATTATTGTATGGCCCGGAAATTGCCGTGCTATATTATTTACATTATTTCTTAAGGCCTCGGCAATATTTACGCTTGCATCGGGTGGACGATAGAAGGAGCCTATCACAAGTTTTGTCCTAGCTACGTTGAGCTTGATCCATATGATTTCGCAGACAGTATGGACATCAATTTCGCTACATGGGAGGTACTTACTATCAGCTATAAATACACCACCTCCTTGAGAATGCAACCTACCCTTACGGAAAATGTTCAAGTTACTATTAAAAATTTCGGCTGAACTTATATCCGGTTTTAACCAACTTTCTGTGCCTATTATGATATCAGCATCTGTAATACGAATAACGTTTTCGAGTTCAGGCTGTTTATTACAAACACTTCTGCAGTTAACTACTAGAACTTTTAATGTTTGGGATTCTTTTAAGCTGCCCCTAACACGCGGTGATGAATTTATCTTGGCTGTCCGCAACTGAACTTCCTCCTCAGGGTCATCCTCCCTCAGCCTAAACCCCCCCCCCCCAATGCATTCCACACGGCCCCTGCCACCCGTGTAGCCGATTCCCGTGTGTAGTGCACCCCTGATCTATCCAAGGGATTCCTACAAGACTCAACCCCAGGGCGAAGATCAAGGAATCTGCAGCCACGACTATCACAGAAGCGCCGTAATCTCTGGTTCAGCCCCTCAACACGGCTCTGAACCAGAGGTCCACAGTCAGTCCTATCAGCAGAAATCTTGCGGCCAATGGCCACAGAGTTCACCCTTTCTGCAAGTCGCCCAAAGGACGAGAGGATAACCTCCGACCCTAGGCGGCAAGCATCATTGGTGCCGACATGAGCCACAATCCGCAGCTGGCTGCACCCTGTCCGTTCAATGGCATCCGGGATGGCCTGTTCCACATCTCGGATCAGACCCCCCGGAATACACAATGAATGGATACCGGAATTCATCCCCGACCTCTTCGCCATTTCCCTAAGGGGTTCGATAAAGCACCTAACGTTGGAGCTACCGACCACTAAGACCCCCTTCTGCAGTTGTCCAGACTTAGCGGGCTGCAGGGCTGCCAACTCACTGGCCGACGATTGCAGGACTGAATCAGTTCCAGACAATGCATCAAACCTGTTGGACAGAGGTACAAGCTTGCCTTCTTGGGAATCAGGCTTGCACAACTGCCCCCGCATGTGCCGACGACGTCCAGACACCACACGCCAGCCACCACTAGGCGACGGCCGCATAGATTCCGACGTCTCGGCCTGGACTGCAGGTACGATGACTGGTATGGGAGAACCTGCGAGCCGATCAGCGTCTACAGGGTCACCAATACCGCATCTACTGCACACACTTGCGGCAGCTTCCAGCTGTGTAACTCTTGTTACCAAAGCTGCAAGCTGGGTGCGCAGGTCAGTCACCTCAGCCTGCGTCTGCACACAACAACCACAGTCCCTACACATACTACCTTACAGAAAGAAAAACTAAGGAGTACACGAGAAAAACAGACTCACTATGCGTTCTCAGTAGGAGGTCCTTTGTCAAAACCCAAATATACAAAGACGAAGCTTACGCTAACTACGCACTTTAAATTAAATTTGCACTGGAGGTACTACTTCAAGTAACGATTCCGACCAACGACTGCAGCTGCTGCTACTGACTAACTAATATGCAAAGATGAAGCTACTACTAACTACAAACTTTTAATTAAATTATCACTAGAGGTACTACGTCACGTAACAGTTCGACGATGGCTGCTGCTACTGACGAAAAATAAACAGAGACGAAGCTAACCACACACTTTGAATTAAAACTATCACAGAAGGCACTATTCCCCGTAACGGCTGCTGCCGAAGAACATCTGACTACTGGGGCTGCTAAACAAATACGCAAAGATGAAACAAAAGAAAACTAAACACTTTAAATTTTATTAACACAGAAGGCACTGCTTCACGTAACGGCTGCCGAATAACGACTGACAACTGGGGCTGCTAAACAAATATTCAAAGATGAAACAAAAGAAAACTAAACACTTTAAATTATATTAACACAGAAGGCACTGCTTCACGTGACGGCTGCCGAATAACGACAGACAACTGGGGCTGCTAAACAAATATTCAAAGATGAAACAAAAGAAAACTAAACACTTTAAATTATATTAACACAGAAGGCACTGCTTCACGTGACGGCTGCCGAATAACGACTGACAACTGGGGCTGCTAAAAAAATATTCAAAGATGAAACAACAGAAAACTAAACACTTAAAATTATATTAAAACAGAAAGCACTGCTTCACGTGACGGCTGCCGAAGAACGACTGACAACTGGGGCTGCTAAACAAATATTCAAAGATGAAACAAAAGAAAACTAAACACTTTAAATTTTATTAACACAGAAGGCACTGCTTCACGTGACGGCTGCGGAAGAACGACTGACAACTGGGGCTGCTAAACAAATATTCAAAGATGAAACAACAGAAAACTAAACACTTTAAATTATATTAACACAGAAGGCACTGCTTCACGTGACGGCTGCCGAATAACGACTGACAACTGGGGCTGCTAAACAAATATTCAAAGATGAAACAAAAGAAAACTAAACACTTCAAATTATATTAACACAGAAGGCACTGCTTCACGTGACAGCTGCCGAAGAACGAATGACAACTGGGGCTGCTAAACAAATATTCAAAGATGAAACAACAGAAAACTAAACACTTTAAATTATATTAACACAGAAGGCACTGCTTCACGTGACGGCTGCCGAAGAACGACTGACAACTGGGGCTGCTAAACAAAATGATGTGTATTTGTTTGTGATATTACCATTTTGCAACAATCTTTTAAACTCAATTTCATTTTTGCCGATTACAGTGCCATTTATCATTAAACGAAAAAAATGTTTCATACAAAAGATACATATTTTTTCACGGAGAATCCAAATCTGCAATAAAAAATAGGGGTTCCTATTTAAGATTTCAAAGTCACCCCCCTTCCCACCACACGGATGGTGCAGGGGGATCAAGCATTATGTTAATGGATGTCCCTCTTCGAGGTGAACAACTTTTATTACAACTTTTTAACTTTATTTTTAATGCGATTTGTACTTTGCGAAATATTCAGACAAACAGTTTTAAATGCCTCACCCTATAAATATATATATATTAAAGTTGAACCATCCTCATGATCCAGCAGGTGAATCCAAGACCCCCTTTCTCCAATACACATAACATTTCATCGTCATTCCATATAGTGGTCATTGAAGTATGCACAGAGTTCACCACTTTCCAGTTCAAGTATTGATGGTGTTACAGGCCTGTACCTGCCACTTGCATAACAGGCCCCGGCAGGGAAGAAGACGTCAAGTGGGTACAATGAAAAATTTGAATATATAAATGAATTAAGGAAGTTCTATTCAGGTGATGGCAATGGCTATGGGAAACCAATTTATGGAAAATCTTATATTGCCAGATATCAAGTCCGAAACAGGAGGTCATGTGCATGCTGCGATTTTCATGAAAGCCTTCAGGAATTACTTACCTGCAATTTGGTATAACTGTGAAGATAAAATATTTGCAGAACCATGATTGGGGTTGTGATGTAAAGAGAAATGTATGAGCTCTGTAGAATTCAAAAAACTCTACTCAGCCAAGGATTAGTAAAGACAACTGCAAAGGAGAATAAGAAGTAATTTTTAGAATGTGCACCTTACTAATGGCATGATGAGAGACCAGGCATATTTACATTCAAGTAAAGATTACAAAGAGAGAATTGAGATTCTATGATGGAAACTACAAAGGAGTATCCAAGAGAATATGGGATATTATAGACAAGTTCCTATACATGATAGATAGGATTGACAGATGACAAGACTGGAGGCTTTCTTGGCATTGTATACAGATGAAATTTTCTCGGGAAACTAGCCGAGTGAGAACGTTTGTATAGCAAGACATTAATGGAACGAGATTTTAAGAGGCATAAGGAGGGAGTTATGATGGTAGTTGGAAGTGGATGATAAACAATGACCACCAGAGAAAATTCAGACAAGAAAAAGGAGTTTGCACAACCAACAACAATTGTTGTGGGAGATGTATTCAGGAAACACATCCTAAGACCAAAAGATCAAAGAAAACCACAGAGGAGAAATGTGAGAGAAAGCCACAGAAGCAAAATGTTGAAACAGAAACAGAGTCTGAGTGGTCTCAGTAAGTGGAAGAGCAGGACCATTTGAAAAGTTAAATCGGAAAAATTAGAAGAAAAAGAAAGAGGACAGTATGCAACAACCAGTATAACAGAGACAATCATAAAGTAAAGTCAAAGTGAATTATGAATAATAAGAGTGACAACCAAAGTGATGAGAAGATGGAACAAGGTACAGAAGATAAACCAAAAAAGTGGTGGTATTGTTTTGCATTTGAAACAGAGAGAGAAAGGAAGTGGAAGAGGGGGAAAAATTCTTTGATCTTGAACTAAAAAAATGAAGAGCATATGAATGAAGTGCATATGAATGAACTTTTAGTGAATCACAAAGTAATAATAACAGATGTAATAGTAATGGATATTTAATTTTATTTGCTTGCGGCTTTATGTCTTGTCAACACTGAGGTCAAAGGGAACAACCCCAGCATGGGCATGGAGTGATTTCAGGAAACCATATAAAAACTGAAATCTGGGTGGCTGCATGAGTACACAAATCTACATCCTTCTGAATGCAAGGCATGAGCGTTACCATTCATCCACCATGCTCGGTGGGCTAATAGAATATTAATTGAAGTTGAGGGGGTATCAAACAAAACAATTTGTGGGATGTGAAGGATGAGAAAGGAAAAGAAATGGAGAGCAAAACAAAGAATGAGGAGAAGCCAGAAAGTGAAGATACTTATTGGAAAGACAATACAGAAAGAAGTGGTACAGGAAGTAAAAATATATATATGAAAGAAGAAGAAGTGAGGAGTTTAATAAGGGTTGAAGGGAAGACAGAAAATAAATAATGTTGTTGAACAGGAGCAATGGAAGAAGAAAACAATAAAGAACCAGAAGTATTATGTCAGAAAGAAGATAATTATGAGAAGAGGCAAGAAGAAGAAATAGGGAGAGAAGAAGACAAAATTGAGAGGATTGGTGCAGAAGTGCAAAGTACCAAACATGTTGTGAAGAGACCATTGCAGATGTGGGATCCATAGATAAAAGCTTAAAAAGAAGAGCATTAATGCCAGAAGCGTTTGAAACATACATCTTAAGATGGGACCCTGCTATGAAACAAAGTAAGAGTTATGAAGATTGCTATAAATCAGAAGTTGAAGTAAGAAGGAGATTAGATAGAATACAACAAAAAGAAAAGGGAAATTTGGAAACTGCAGTAAAATGACAAAATGGAGAAGAATGTTTGTGAATAACAATGTAACAATTTAAAAAAAAGAATACAAAATCTTAGAAAATAGTATCAGTTCGAAGGATAAAAGAATGTTTATGGACTAAATTTGATGAAGGGAGAGAAAATTAAAGATGAAGGAAAAATGTAGTTGAGAAAATAGAAAAGGGGCGAACACAGACCAATGTGACATAATCCAACTCCGACTATAAACATTATCTGAAGCTTGCATTATTTACATAAGAATTCACAAGGTTGATACGATCTGTTAAAAGAAGAAGTAAGGTATAATTTATTGCAAAGTAGTATGTGAAAGGAGTTTCAGTTATAAACAAGAATTTAGGTTTGACATTTTGTATAACATAAGCAGTTATCCTATCTGCAACTGTTATTCCAAACAAAATGGGATGCATATGTAAGGGTCCTTCCTCATAAAGGACAGAAAATGATTACCATGACTGTAACCCTACTAGTAGTAAAAATAAAAAAATATAAAGATAATTAATAATTAATTATGTTAAAAGAACCGTCCCAAATTGCAAAGTGTTTCAAGGGCCAATATCAACTGATCACTAAAGATTAAAGAGACATGGCAAGAAGATGAAACAGATGAAAAAGACTGATTTACAATCAAGCTAGTTAAGAATTATTAAAGAAATGTGATTGGCTGTGTCTGATAGAATTAAGATTACGAATTTTATGAAAGTTGTGTGATCAGCTTATAAAAGTGTTGTGCCTGGGTTTGTAAGCATGCATGCCTATGTCTCTCTGACTGTGGATTGTTTTTGTTGCTAATTCCATATTCAAAAGTTGATAATTTGGTACTATCAATATTATTTTGGTCACCACCCTCTTATGACAGAATATTCATAAACAAAGACCCATAAGGTTTTTAGGATTCAACTTACTATGAAATGATGTACAAGGAGTCCTTGAAAATAAATATATCCTGTTTACGAAATCATAAAGTTCTGGTATGTAACGAAAGTTCTCATACATGTGGGCTTTGATCCATAATAAGATTCTAGGTTCTAATAATTACAAATCCCTGACCAACAATGAGGTTGGCTAAGCCCCATAAAATTTACAGTTCACTCAAATTTCACTAACACATTGTCACTTTATCTTCCTAACTCATTAAAATGTTCTTCTTTTAATTTTCAAGCTTCCTGATGTTCACATTATCTAATTTATAAATCACAATGATTCCATTAGTACATAATTGTCACAAGCACATCTCCTAACTTAAGATTCAAAATTCGAGTGAGCTAGCATGCATTTTACACACACACACACACACACACACACGTCAAAATTCAAATATATAATGATCTCGCAACGACATGGTCCAACTACTCTTATACTCTTCCTAAAACAAGTCAAACTTTATAATTTTACCTTTAACTAAATGTTTCAAATCCCTGTATTTTAATTAGTTGAATTATAAATTATTTCATTTATTTTAATACTTTTAATTCTTCAAATAAGGACTCATTTAATTTTTTTTCTCCTTTATTTTGACTTTGCCAATGCTCTCTCGATGCTATGGCAACCTTGTAATATTTGGTGAGTAGTTAAACTTTTACCAATATCCTTGAAACTTTACTGGTCCATAGCTTTAAATTTTAGAAACATTTTCTATCTTAATTTCTTCAGAATAATTCATACTTTTACCATAATTGAACTCTGATGGTTGCACATGTTGTGAACTTTACCTTTAGGACTCCCTTGTAAATCATAAGTCTTGATAGGTACTTTTACTTTATTCCTCACTACTTTCTCTATCTTATTTTGTTTCTATATTGTGGATTACAGCATTTCATCCCCTTTATATTGCAATTAAAAGATTGACAATTAACGAACATCTACAGCCCAACTATTTAACTCACAAATCTATGTTTCATCTCCTTAAAATTTGTTATCCATATGTTTTTCCCTTTTTTGGACTGTAATTTGTAATTCTTTCCTTGATTTACAGCCAATTAAGTGGTTTATTTTTCTGTTAAATGGATTTGTTTGTAAGTAAAAGGACTATTTTCGATACATCATACTTTTTTTTATCTAAATTCCTGTTGAAATCTTTATCTCCCAGATAATCCCCTATACTCATTGTGGTTTTGTTAACTTCTCGTTTTATTTAAATTTTGTTTCGTTTAGTTCTGTGTTTTGTTTTTAGCAAATTATGTCAATTTCTTGTATATATCATATTATACCGTTACTGTGAATAAATTGTTAATATAAGAACGGAGACTTTCCCGGCGTATGCTTGAAATGAAGTCTTCATGGGTGTACCAACCTCCCTGGATGTGACTCTCTACTGTTTGATTCACACTATGGAAGCACGGATGTGTACGGGTGATATGACAGCAGCTGGGCATGTGAATTCATTTTCCCATCCTTCCTGATTTTAGTTGTCTATAACAGCATTTTAATCGCAATTGTCATAAGTGTAATATCGTAGCTGTACAATTTGTCTAATTTCTTAACAAAAAAGTAAGAAGCTATTGATTGCATAAAAGTAAAATAAATATAAATGAAGAAAATCAAATAAAAAATTAAAAGCTAATGCTCAAAATATGCATACCTACCTACAGTTTTAAGGTAACTTCCTGCTGCATAAATATCATTCATACTGGGGTTTACAGCAATAGATGAAATTATTCCAATTTGTTTCACAGTTCCATAACACTGACCTGGAAAAAAAAATGTTTCTCACAAGTAAAGGAGCAAATAAGATCTTTGAACACTTTCTCCTGTGAATCCAATTACCCCTGTGACTTTTATAAATATTTGTTTGGAGTATCCTACATTTTATCTCTTCATAGGTTTTAAATTATATGTTTTAATAGGAATATGGTTTTAGTTTTTCAGTTATTCTGAAATTCAACAAATTTTGTGAAAAGTAAATAAAAATAAAATCAGCCTATAATGAGAGTGTAGAGAGGGCAGAATCGATAAACTATTTTGGTACAGGGAGCAAACAGGCAGAGAATACATTAGCTAGCGAGAGAAAGAGTGGAGTGGAGTGGACAGGCTGCAGTGGGGAATGGTCTCTGGTGTAAAATGTGACAAGGAAACACATGATTGGCCAATAAGATCATTGGCTGCAAGGACTAGCACTGTGTGCGGCCATGATACAGTTAGTCTTGAGTCATATACAAGTATCGATGGTTGCTTAAAGTGTCGGTCACTTTCTGCGTGCTTCTCTCTCTCTGTGTGTGTGTGTGTGTGTGTGTGCCGCGTTCTGCCGTGTCGTAAAGTGGTGACGACTGCAGAGTTTGTTCTGTAGTCAATTAATGACAATATGTGCTGTTAAGAATGTCATTCCTCTAACCGCTAATCTGCGGTCTTTGAATTGTCGTACGGTGCCTGACTTTATCTTGTAGTGCGGAACTGGTGCTGGCATGGAATCGTATGTTTCAAATAAACAGTTCAAAATTGACCTTCAGCATATTAACAAATTTTCTTTAGAAGCAACTAGCCAGGGACATGTATTTTCACTGGCAATCCTGATTATCTTCCCGTATCCCGGGTGGTGACTGTTCTTTACTAATGAATCTGTAAAATCCTTTCCTGAGTCAAGCAGTGTCCCAGTTCCTACCCAACACGATCCAAATTACCTCCATCACCTCTTATAAATCTCAGAACCATATTAAGGTATTGAAGAGAGCTGTCTGAAAGGCTGAAGCAGAATAGCGACAAGTATATGGGCTGGCTACAAGTAGCAGTACATATACCATACTAGTCTGCACACCTACAAACATTTAGTCATTATAAGCCACAAGTCTGTTACACTATAAGCTAATATATTATCTAGGCAAATTAGGGAAGTAATGATGAAGTTTTGTTGGCAACTCCACAAGCTGTGCAGTGGACTGAGCATTTCTACAATCAGTTCTAAAGAATGCTTGAACTCTTGCTTGTTGGCCAATGGTTTTTCTCATGTAAATATGTTAGTTGCTATATTTTTAATTGTTTAACAGATAAATTAGTATTAGGAAAACATTTAAAAAATAAACAAAAAACCAGGTATATTCATTCAAACTTTTCCTTCTCTTACCAACAGTTCAAAAGCAACACAAATTTGTTTGTTTATCAATGGAACTACCGGATAGTAATCCAGGCTATACTAAACATCTTGCAGTGAAAACTAATTTAAGAATTCAGGAGGTATGTATCTACATCTATAAAAGCCTACTTATGTGTGTTAGTTATAGGAACACGTAAAAACTGCTGAAGATATTTTGATGGGATTTTCACCATTCTAAAGCTTCAGATTAGACTTATATTTCTATATTAAACATAACTGGGGCAGTAAATAAAATTATTATTATTATTAATTTTAACTATGATGGAGCTAACACTCCAGTGGCAATTGCTTATCGCCAGAAACATCAAAGATGTAATCACAACTCATGTCGCATACTCCATCAGTACAACTAACACACTGTAAAAATGTACTGGTTTCTTTATGTTTCAGCTATTCAGTCATTAAACACCATAGATGGCCATATTGAATATAAAAGAGGAAATTAATAATTACAAAGTCACCACAGAACTTCTTTGATGTTGAAGTTATCATAGACCACACAGATACAATCACTGACTGTTCACAATACACTATGCACAACAACCAATTTTTATGTAAAAGTGAAGTGTTTATTAAGCCTTTAATTTTAGCAATAAAAGTACTAATTTTTATACATATAATTGTAAAGGTGCGGAACAGATTTTAATTTTGAGCTCCAGTGCCAGATGAAGATGCATAATGAGAAGTATCTAAGATCTGAATTCAGAATCTAATGTTTGATACTGTCAAAATCCCATCAAAATCAATTTAGCAGTTTTCAGGTTATGCTAGACTGTTGAAGTTCAAACTGGATTATTTTCCTGTAGCAGCATCACTTGATGTAGCAAAAAAGACATAAATCAGATTTGAATTTGGACCTCCAGCTTTCAGACTGTAAAAACCCATTCAAAATCTGCTTTTGTGTGTAATGATGGAGGAAACAAATACATTCTGTAATAACAAAATGTTGCTTGGGGGAACACATTTGATGATAACTGTAACTGTTGGTCTAATCTTCAGAATCTGATACCTATAAAGGTTCATGCTAAGTTCGTAACACAATCACCAATCTATTTGAATACTTTCACCACAACAGATAGCTTTCAAAGGTGCTACTACATTCATCAAAAGTTTCAGGCTCTACACAGGTATCAGATTACATACAACACATTTAGATCATTTAATCAAACTCCAAAATCCTTATCATAAGACTGCAAGCCATCCTAACTAACATTCCACATTCAGTTCATAAAAAAATTTACAAAGTCCCCAAACATCCACAAAAATTATGATAAAGTTCCACCTGTCTCCGAATTTACCAAGTCCTTCACTGAGGTTAAACAACTGGAATTTACAGCTAGATAACTAATTAAATTCAAAAGTTACTGTAATAGAAATAGCATTATGGAAAGTGGAGAGACGGCTGTGTCTATCTATCCAAAGCTATGACAGCAAAAGATGACTATACCAGCCAACACATTGTGGATGAGACTGGCCTGTTATGTAAGAGATACCTAAAAGAACTTTTATCATATGTGAAGAGAAAACCTTCCCAGCATTTAAGGCCATCAAAGATTGATTGTCAGTAATGGTTGGCATAAATGCAGCTGGTGAACATAAGCTAAAACCTCTCTTAGTTTATCACTAAAAGTCCAAGAACATTAAAAACTAAATCTGTGATTTGGAAATCAAATTATGTTTTTGGGGACCAGTTTGATCTACACTTCATACCTGGAGTCAAACCAATCTTAATAAATCCCATTTATAGTGATACTATTAACCGACAACACACCATACCATCCTCCTACTACTTTTACTAATTTTGATCCATAGGTGAGAGTTATATTTTTGCCATCAAATACAACCAGTTTGCTTCAAGGATGGACTGAAGAGTTCTTCAAAGCTTATTACATGAGATGATTGCTTGCACAACTACATGAAGCTATAAGACAAAACAATGAACTCTGTTAAAGATTTTTTTAAAAGTTCAATGTTTTAGATGCTATGAGAAACATTTGAAAATCTTGGAATTAAAAATTAACAAAAAAAAACTGTAAGTGATATACGGAAAAAATTGTGTCCCTTTTTTCACCACCGAAACTCTGGCAGAATTTGTAATGAGATTGAAGAACTTGTCGATCTTACCAGACAAATAACTTTAAATGTGGTCAGTGATGATGGTCATGAATTGCTGGATTCACAGAGTCAGTAACTGACAATTAGTGATCTCATAGAAATGTGCAAGCCCAGTTCAATTAGAAGATCAAATGACAGTTGGAAACATGACAGAAGGGTTTTGTTCAATTGAGAAAGGGTTACAAATTTTGGAAAACGGACTACAACAAAGAGTGCATTTCTACTACAAAACAAGGATTAAAAAATTATTAGTGTGCTACTTGAAAGTTTTGAATGTGAAGAAAAAATTTTTAGCTGTCAGATGAATTTAACTAAGCCTTCTAAGTCAAAATAATTTTGGTTTACTTTTTTGTAATTCATAATAATATAATTTGTTGCATTACTTAAGATTTTATTATGTTTTTCTTGTAAACTATTGTTTTCTTCAGTCTGAGAACTGCCCAGCGAAATAAGGAAAGAGCACTGCTAGGGTTTACAAGAAGAGACAGGAAAAGGGACGTGCACATACATTCAATAACCAAAGTGACAGACATCTTAAAAAGAGTCATGAGCAAAAAATGGCAATGGGCTGGTCATATTGCTCGCAAAAGAGATGACAGATGGACTACGGCAGTACTGGATTGGATACCAAGGAACCTGAAAAGAGCTAGAGGAAGACCCCCAGTTCGCTGGGATAAAGACATATCTCAAGTTACAGGTGTGAACTGGAAGAGGGTTGCTCAAGATCGATCAGCCTGGAGAGAACTGCAACAAAACTAATTAGAATTAAATTGTATTAAATAGCTCATTGGCTTAAAGAGGCTGCATCCTGAAATAGGGAATGATAAAGCTGTAATAATAATAATAATAATGGTTCTAAATAAACATAATTTCTATGTAATTATATACAAAATTTTATCCCAACTTACACAGTTATTGCTCGGTCCCACCTATCATGTAAGTTTGGGGTATCACTGTATAGTATCAAATTACTAATATTGTTGCAAATGGAATTAAAAGTCTCAAGTCATCACATTTTCAGCTTCACTCAGAGAAGAAGTAATAATACAAGTTTCTTTATACAGTGTTCACATGAAGAATATAACTGCATAAATATGTGTTTAACAAAAATTAAAAATAAGGGAAAAATGAACTCACCCTTCAGATTCCTAACTTCACAGTCTCGGCCTGGAATGCTAGTGTTGAATACTCTTATTCCATTGTTTAGGCCACAATATAACTTCTCTCCTGTATAGTCAAATGACACACAATGTGCTGTTTCAATTTCATCAACTCTGAAAGCAACAACAGAAAGAGAAAATGGTAATATCTTCTACCACCAATATTGTACTGACTCATGGAAAAGATTCAATTAATGCACCAGTCCTAATTATAATCTAGAAAGTTCTCATCCTGAGAAACAAAACAAAAGATTTTTCATATATATTTTTTTTTTTTTTTTTAATGCAGCTACTTTCTATTTCAATAAATTTAGAATATTCTTGGTCTAACTTATTTGCACCTTCAATTGGATAAAGGAAACACAGAAACTGCCGCGAGGCACTGAAAATAAGATAGGATAGGGAAAATAAACAGTTACCCGTCACTTACCACAGATGAAGGCAGGAGGGCGAGACACGTAAAAACACAAAAACAAACGAATTGCACAATATTTCGACTTTAGTCCACATCTTTCCCCCTGCCATATGTCTCGCCTCCCACATGACTAAGACTAAAGTCGAAATATTGTGCAATTCATTTGTTTTTGTGTTTTTACGTGTCTCGCCCTCCTGCCTTCATCTGTGGTAAGTGACGGGTAACTGTTTATTTTCCCTATCCTGTATTATTTTTATTTGCATCTTCAATACAATATGATTTCTCTAAACCCATAAATAAGAATTTGTCTCATCAATTACTACCTTATAAAATGAATATTTGTTCAGCCAGCTATTTCTTCAGATTGGGAAACAGGAAAACACAGCTCGAGAATGAGTATAAGAATTAAATTTAATTTTCATCAATTTAAAGAACAATTTATGTGTGCTTGTCTTGGCAAATTAAAACAGCTTGAGCAGGTACATTACCATGATGGGAAAGCTTCTTTTTCTATATAAAATGAAGACATTTTGCCTTAATGGCATCCTTAAATTACTCCTGTGAAGCCCCATAGTATTCTCTGACAGTTTTGCCTATTTGTAGATAGTCCGTCAATATATTCTAAATTTCTTTTCTTCTCTCTCTCTCTTTTTAAAAAAATAAATGGCAGTTGTCTTTTTTCCTATAGATAGTACATTTTACTTTCCCCGAAATACTTCAAATATTTTTGTCTTTCTCATATGTTTTATTTCTGACATGCAATAGATAATCCATTAATCACTGTGATGAAACACCCATAAACTTGTATTTAAATGTGGGCAATCATTTCTGAGAAATGTTCATTGAAATAAGCTTCTAAATAACTAACCTTTCAACAAACAGATACAGTTCTCATTTTCATGCAAGATACTGTCAAGATGGTTTTCTAAGATATCGGATTTTATTTCTAACAAGACAAGAACATCAATGTAATGGTTTTCATAGGTGATGTTATGACTTGGAAAAGGGGGGCGGGGGAGTGAGGAATTACAACAATGGCTAGAATGACCAAAAGAAGAATTTTATAGCTTTGTATAAAAATATAACATAACTTAGTCCCAAAGGAGGCATACTAAGCCACTGTGTCAGAGGTAGTGTTGTAAAGAAACGTTTTTTTTCTGACTTGAAAAAAAAAACATGAAAAAAACTATGAAAAAAACACGTTTTTTTCTGGGACATGTTTTTTTTATATATATATATATAACTACTAAATCTCAAATTTGTAAGGCATTTATTGTTTAATATGACTGTTTTAGATTTTATACTAAGTACTTTTCTTAATTTTTAAATCTACTATATTTTTCTGGTTCAGTAGAAAAGAAAATATTGGCAACATTGACTGAAGTTTTCTTTTACGAACAGGAACTTCTCAAAGAGGCTAGGTTGCACAAGAAGGAATCCCCGTTCCCCGTTGTTTGGTTTGATACTCGCTATTTGAACCAGTGCTGTCAGCCCTACGAATTTATCTGTAAACCTACGGATTTTTTCATAAAATTAGGAATTTTAAATTTATCTGTGGTTTTTTGCCTCTTTTTATTACTTATTGTGCTTTTCTTATATTCGTATACTTGTTAAACTCTGAGCTTATAGTGATACTGAGTCATTAACAGAGGCACTCATGTCAATTTTCTGCTGCCATATTCCATCAATGACAAACTTCACTGCATTGTCCACATGGACATGTGTTCTTTGATGATGTGTTGCCTGTTTGTCACACTTGAAACCTCATCACAGACATTGCTGAGCTTGGTCATTACAGATATTGTCCATGTTAGGAGGTAATGCCAGAAATTATGTTTTCACTGCATGTTCTTGGCACTATGTATCGAGGAATGTTGAATTTATGAACAATTTCCAAAATGGAATGCACCATGCATCTAGCTGTTCCTTGTGCAAAGTCTGCTAATTCATGTCCAGCAGCCATAATTATGTCAGAAAACTTTATACAACTCACAAGAGTATAAATGAAAGCCCCAACACTGCATGACATATTTACACATTTCTTTTGTGGTGTTACCACCATCTGGATATTCACATCTTCCTTTCCCACGGCTTTTGACACTTCAGTGTATTTTGAAAACACAGTAACTGGAAAAAGACTGAAAGGAGGACCACAAAATAACTGGATGAAGCAAACATAAAAAGATCTTGCCAGTTCAGTCCAGGGTGGGAGAAGATACGACAAGAGTAGTGACTGAAGAACAGCAGTTTACGGATGAGGCTTGTTCATTATCACAGCAAGACCTAAGAGTGAAAATTCATGATTATGAAGGCTTTATTCAAAAAAATTAATCATAAAAATTAGAAGACTGGCCCCAATCTCCTGCGTGTTTCATTTATGTGGCGGGCCAGGATGTGTTCACATCTTGCCCCCCACAATATGTCTCACCTCCTATATGACTAAGGTTACTAACTATGGATAATGGAAACAAAGAAACTGCCATTAGGCACTAAAAATAAGATAGGATTCCTATCCTATCTTATTTTTACTAAATGAAATATTGTGAATTATTTTTGTATTTTTTTATTTTTATTTTTACTTGTATGTCTCACACTCCTACCATTTGCTGTGGTAAGTGACGCACTATTTTTCCCTATCAAATCTTTTTTATTTAATTTTTAACTAGGAATTTAGAAATAGACGTCAAAGGTATTATCAGTGAGCTGGGTAATTGCAAAACAGTAGGAATAAGTAATATTACGAAAAAGTGTAAAGGACAATTGGAGACAAACTTGTACAATACCCAAAAACATTATTTAAGTAGAGACGGGGGATTTTTTGTCTACTTGAGGAGTTGAAATGTGCCAAAGTAGTAGTGATTTACAAAGGAGCACAGACACCAACTACGTTGGGAACATATGTGAAGAAAAAACATAAAACACAATGAAATTGACAAGGGAGACTGAATTGATAATTTGGGATTGAATATTGTCCAAGGCATATAATATAGACACACTTGATGTTAAAACTACTGGGTCGATTTAGGGGTATATCTTGCTGGCTGATGAACTCTTAACAGGTAGGAGAGCAAAGAGTCAGACTAGGAAATGTGGTTTCAGGGAAGACGGAAGTGAAAAGTGGCCTCACATGATAGTGTACTGAAGCCATCCACCGCAGTTTAATGTTGCAAAGATTGATCCTTTCGTTAGTTTATAGTCAGAAGAAAAATTGTTTATCCTTTACATTACTATATAATAGGATTACATCACAGCTCAATTGTGAGTTGCTAGAAATGAATCCGATTAGTATAACTAAATGGAGAGGTATGCATGGAATAAATATTAATGCCAAAAAGGTCAGCTTGTTACATTTACAGACAGAAAAATAAATGATTATACAGTGGATAGGAAACTTGCTGGTAGAAGATGCAATTATTTATTATTTGACAACATGCAAATTCAGTTTTAAAGGACTCATTTGTGAGGTGTTATAGGAAGATTTCTGACTCCTTCAGCTATTACAAATGGGAATGAGAGCATATGAGGGTGTGAGAAAAGTAATGACATTGGTAAAACTGTGAGCAATCTACCAACGCTGTATCTACCAGTCTGTGTTAGACTGGTTTGTTCATCCCTTCCACATGTTCAGTCTGAGTTTCAACTCCGTTCAGCCAACACATTATTTTTGACATCGCCATCAGTGAAGTTGTGTTTTTTTTGTGTGTTACAAAAATGGAGCATCGAAATTTAGTGCAACATTGTGCAAGCAAGTTTTGTGTTAAACTTGGGGAATCTGTGAGTGTGACTTTTGGAAAGTTGGAACAGTACTTGGGGAACATTGCTTATCAAGAGCACAAGTTTTCCACTGACACAAATCATTTTTGGAAGGCCGAGAAAATGTTGAAGATCAACCTTGCTCAGGGAGACCTCCAACTTCAAAAACTGCCAAAAATGTTGCTCGTGTGAGGGCTCTTGTGAGATCAGACCATCATTTAACAATAAGGTTGATGAGTGAACAGTTAAATTTAAACACTTTCACTGTACATCAAATTATGACAGACAATTTGGGCATGCAAAAGGTTTGTGTCAAAATGGTGCTAAACACCCCATGGCTGAACAGAAGGACAATCGAAGAGGATTGACAATGAACAAGAATTCTTCAATCGTGTGATCACAGTTGATAAATCCTGGATATTTGAGTATGATGCTGAAACAAAGTAGCAAAGCAAAGAATGGCACACTCCCTCATCTTCTTGAGCAAAAAAAATGTCGAATGAGTAAATCAAAGATAAAAACAATGCCGATTTGCTTTTTTGATTGTAAGGGTATCGTGCATAAAGAATTTGTTCCTCCAGGACAAACTGTTTTACAAAGGTGTCCTTGAAAGGCTCAGGAAAAGAGTTATTGGTGTGAGACCAGACACTGAAGACAAGTGGATGCTTCATCGTGACAATGCCCCGTGTCACATGGCTGTTTCCAACAGTAAATTTTTGACCTCAAAAAACATTCGTTATTTCTCGACCCCCACATTCACCTGAAAGTCCTTGTGACTTTTTCCCGCAGTTGAAATATGTCTTAAAAGGACGCCATTTTAAAACTCTGGAAAACATTCAAAAGACTGTGACCAACCAGTTAACAGCCCTTCCAGTTGAAACCTTCCAGTGCTTCTACCAAGAGTGGAAACAATGACTTCGCTGGTGTATAGCTGCCCAAGGGAATTACTTTGGGGGGATAATATTGTTGTTTTAAAAAAAACTTTGGTATGTAAAAAATCTGTCTCATTACTTTTCTCTCTCACGCCTCGTATATCAAGGAAGTAAAGAAACTGAAATGTACCACCTTCATCAGGACTTCTTTGAGTATGTTGCAATGGTATGTGGCATCAAGGTTATCTAGTATGAGAATTTGAGATGGTGTAAAGTTAATTGTAAAGCAGGAGTTAAGTAACACAAGATGGTAAAGAGAGAGAAATTGATATGAATAAGGCACACACTAGTGACAAGCTCTGGAAGAATTAGTAAACGATATGTGGAGTGGAAAACAGAACCATTATAATCAAGTAATGGTTAATTTCAAGTATGTGGAAAGATTTCATTAATAGATAAAAGAGTGAGGGATTGGAATATGTTAATGAGGAAGTCTTAACAACATACCTTAGTGCCAAGAGATTTTTATTTTATTTTTATTTTTTAGTCATAGCTTATCGCAAGTAAATAAGTGTTCTCATACCTAAACTAACCCTTGCTTATAAACAAATTCAATACATTTGTTCTTACTAAATACAAGATTATTTTCATCTGAAAGTTGTCTCCAACCATAAATAGAATTCTACCTGCTTAGAGGTATCTATTCACATCACTTGATTAATCATATAAGACTAGTGAATCAAGTATCACACAGAATATCATAACACAGATTTCATCACAACAGAGTACTTAACTATTCCTCAAATAAAATTATTTAAACAGCCCTTGTCATCCAAAACATGGGACTACTTATAATATGTTGTTATCATAGTGTGATTCAATAGAACATATTGAATAATGCCTGCAAATTTTAAACGTATATAAGTACTCACTGATTGTAACACCTGTAAGTACACCGGAGTTCCCCAGTGAAAGCATCCCATAAGTGTACTGGGTTGTCCTTGCTAGTACTCACCAAACTGTTGAGACAAGATACAATTCAAAAACAACCAAAGAAAAAGTAAACAAAAATAGTTGACTCTAAGTGCCTAAATATGTTATACTATCTCTCTAAAATAAACAAGTAATGCAAATGTTATGGCACATGGTGAATCTATCGAGCATCCAACAATATAATGGTAAACCCTTGATACATCTGGGTATTAAAACATAATAACTGAAAAGGCACCAGATGGAACAATAAAATCATTTGTATGTAATTCACTAATTCTGCTTCACTATAAAAAGATTGAATTATTTTCATCCATACATCCTTCAAATACCATAAGCAGTTCTGTTTTAATGAGAGTAATAAAAAAGTACAAATATAAGAAAATCATATAAAAGGCATCAGATAGTAAGCCTGATGTCACATTTACATTCTCGTTTCGGGTCTTGCCCCATGCCACATCGAGAGTTTCAACATTAGTGCAAGTGCTGAATCAAATGTGATAATATTAAAAATGTGCTCGCACCTTCAACTTGCGCCAAAAAACTGCCACCGAGTTGAGCAGCACTTGAGAGCAACCATGCAAGATAAACATATGTGAGTACACCATTTACACTCTCATGTTTGTTCCATCTCGCGTTGATTTGTGCAAGCTCATGGGAGACAGTAAACATGGCATGAGAGTTTTCAAGACAGTAACAAGTGGAATATGTTTTAATTGATTTTACAGTATCATAGAACATAAATAGGCAGAAATAACATTTTAAGATTAATGTTTTCAAACAATGCTCGAGCATAACTAAGTGCCCCTAAACTTAACCTAAAACACATCTTCAAGAAACATTTTACACACTACTGAATCTCACAAACTATAAAATTAATTAACAGTCAAATGAAGAACAGATAATGATTTCAGTAATTAAAACTAAATATATGATCAATGTAATTTTAGTCACATCATACTCTGCAAGAATGGTAAGTAAACAACTGAAAATAGTTTACCTTCAGTTATTTCTTTTACTTGAAGCATTCAAGCATTGACATACATATTTTGTCTACAACCTTCCACTGATATAGCAAAAAACATACTTGAAGCGTTAATCCACCCACACAGCCTTCAAATATGAAATGTAATTTAAAAAAAAAAATCACAAATATTGGAAGAACCAAAAACATGTAACTACAAACTAGCAGCAATTCCAGAGCAGAATTCTGTTATAACGCTATGTATGGAATTAATGCATGCTAACAAAATGTGAAAATAGTAACAACAAAGATTTAAAACAAATTAAACTTCTCTTTAACATTTTTCCAGATTCCCTAAACTTTTTCCGTAAAATTGCATACTTCATAGAGAAACATAAAGTAAAGCAACCGACTCATGTGGCAAAGTAAAAAGAGGGGATGTGGTGTGCAGTACCCACATACATTCCAGTTGATGAAGACTTCCTAACATAGGTTTCAATGATACTGCCCTCATTATGTTCAGAGTATGGAGAGGAGATGCTTTCATCACTTGTCATCAACACATTGTCCTGCTCCATTCAGAGACTAAACATAGATTCTGATGCTTTATTCAAGTAATTTAAAAACATTTGAATTGATACTTCAAGGTGTGTGGCCACCATTTTTCACAAGATGACACATACCTCCCAAGCAAGGCAGAACCCTAACAAGCACCAAGAGTATAGCTTCAGTGCCCGTAAAAGCATTATGATTGTGGAAGACAGAACTGCACATATTGGTTTACCATAAGAACAACTATCAACTGCAGATGGCTACAGTAAGCTTCTGCTGGCCAGTGGAAGATGGATTCAGGCAGCTGCTGTCTTGACACCACAGATAAGCAGAGAGTAGAACTGCTCATCTGTCAACTTCAACAACACTGTAGCTATAGGTCTGGTGCTGGCAATCCATATTTTTACCATTGCTGTCACCATCACAATGGTGGACTCAGTGGAGCAGCTGGTTACGTTTGGACTAGGGATTGTGACGCAGCGTTCAGTCTTATTGATGATGGAGAACACGAGAGTTTGTTAAAAGTTTGTCAAGTCACGTATCAGAGGTCCAGCTAGAGAAAGAATTCTTGTACGATAAAAGGTGAAGGAATGGAAATATATAAAAGCAATATTGGTGGAGAATTATTGGCCTAAATATACAATACATCACTACGCTATTAGTATGTTTTTGATTCGACAGTGGGTTGGCGAGACGATAGCAGATTTTTCTCTTTATTTTTGACTATATATGTCTAAAGTTCCATTGAAATCGGATAAAAAATGTGGGTTTGTATAAAAATTATGGGGTGCAAAGGGGTAGTTTTCTTAATGAAATTCATATGAGACCACTTTGGAGGTAAAACCTATCCACTAAAAAAATGTCAATCAAATCTGTTCAATCTTGGTTAAGATATATATATATATATATATATATAACAGATTAATTGAGAACCACCACCTTTTGGTTAAAAAGCTACAACTGTAAACATGGTTATGAGCATTGTTTAATAAAAAGAACAGTTTGTTCTACTGGCTGTGGTTTGAACAACAGCCAAAATTTGTACACACATACCTTGGGCGATATTAATAAACAATATTTTCACATAGGAAATACATAATGTTATCTGTTGTTGTATATTGTAGGTATCTTTCTGGGAGAAAAAAGTGATTTCAGCATCCATAAGACATGATATTCTGAATTAACATTATACAGCATTCCCTGAGGATTGCAAAACATGTCATACCAGAGACAAATTTTGTAACTGCCAAAGATGTTAATAATGTTGGTGACTGTGCTTACAGCAAATTATATATTACTTATACTTGACACATTTGAGTCATATAGTCCATTAATTTTAGTGTTTTAAATTTCGGACAACAGATTAGATAAATAGCCAAAGTCAAGAAAAGAAACATGATCCTAAAAAAAGGTTGTGAGTATTTTGTCATTTTTCCCAAAATAACTAAACATCTCAATTACGATGTGATCCATGGATCATAATTACCTTTCTAGAAATCAGTACATATAAGTCATTAGCTATTTCCACAGATTTTAATTCGGATTATTAGCTCAAAAGATTTGAAAACACAATCCAAATAGCTGCAGTAGTTTTTGCACAGTTCCTGTTCAAATAATGAGATAATGCTTATCTATCAAATCAAATACACTACTGTGTCAAAGGTCATTACACTGATTAAGAGCTTTATAATTAACTGCCTCCAACATTATATGTCATTGTCCTTGAGACCATTTTTCAAAATGCTCCCACACCACCATTCAAAGCACCTTATAATGTACGTACCATAAGCAACCTCTGTCATCTGTTAAAATAAAACCATCATGATGAATCGTCACTCTCATCATTCGGCAATACTCAAAAAACTTGTTAGCAGACGCTGCAGTTGTGATATTGTTGGAGCCACAGGCATGCATCTCTGATACAATATGAACCTGGAATTATTCCCTTCATCAACAGCAGAATGAGGTAGTTGCTGCACGATCATGGCTTGCTCAACGTGTGTGTGTGTGTGTCTATCCATGTTTTGTCACCACTTCTGCCCTCAACTGCGGTAAGCAGTGGTTATTCTCCTATCCAAAGGTTGAATTTATCCTCCTTTATAGCACCTTTGTTTCTAACACTATTTACAGGGCGAGTCCAAAAAGGACTTTATAACTTTTGAGTAATATAGAAATATTATAGATAAATAATATAGAAGATAACTTAAAGAATTGGCAGATGTGTCATTTTTTTTAGCAAACAACCTCAGTTTCACATAAAAGTGTCATTCTGGTTTGATGTGACTACCATCTGTTATGCAGCAAACATACCACTGGTAATTGATTTTTTTCCCCACACTTGTTGCAAAAAATCAGGCATAACTTGTGCAACGGCAGCGCTAGATTCGATTTTTCAGCTAAATTGTTTGGTATGGGAGGAACAAACACATGATCTTTAATGAAACCTCAGAAAAGAAATCTAGTGGTGTCAAGTCTGAGGAGCAAGGTGGCCATGTGATTGTGATCAATCCAGAAACTGGGAAAGAACTGTGCAAGGAGTAAGCCTGGTTGGAGGTTCTTTAGCGTATTTGGTGCAAAATTTATGCTGAATAGTTGCTGCAGAGCTCATTTCATGAAACCTTTTTTTTTTATCTGCTTAACGTCTCTCTAACAGAGAGGTCTATAGAGACGGGAAAGGATGGGGGGCAAGGAATGGGAAGGAATTCGGCCATGGCCTTTTGAAGGAAGAATCCCACCATTTGCCTGGAGTGATTTGGGAAACCATGGAAAACCCAAATCTGGATGCCCAGACGGGGATTTCATGAAACCAAAGCACACATCAAGCATGCCACATAACAGTGAAAATAGCCATTTTAATTGTGCACTATGCCAGCATTCCTGTTAGCGGAATAGTGTACTGATGAACTACATGCATCAAACTTCAGTTTGTTTGCAACAAAACATCTACCAATGCTGTAAGCTATCTCAACAAATGTCTATATCATTCCAAAGTTGTAAAGTACTTTTTGACTCACCCTGTATATAGTAGGTGCTAAGTAGCAAAACAGACAAATTAGGATAGAGAAATAAACCACCATTTACCTCAGATAATGGGGTAGTGTGGCATGAACATATAAAACAGACAAAAACAAAAACAGGTTTTATCCCTTTGTCACCCAGAGAACATTGTGGAGTATGGGTGTTGTGGGAGACTGCCTCATAGAGTAACTGTTAGTCACGAGCATGGTGGGGGTAAATTAAACAGGGGACTTCTTCTTCTTCTGCTCGTGTCGATGACAGCATCAAATATGTGGTAGTTTTTCTGCCAATGCGATGGCTTTTTCAGTAGCTGATTGGAGATCAAATTGAGATACTTTTATTCCAATTTGTGGACAAGACAGCAAATGTACCATGGTTTCTCTCTCCCCGCACGAACATGTGGTATCTGGCTGTTCTCCCAGGTATCCCCAAGTGGCAAGTGTATCTTTGCAGCAGCCAACTCCAACTCGAAGCCTGTTTAGCAATTTCCATATGGGACATGGTTGTTCAGACCCAGATGGTAGACCCTCTTTTGCTTGATCCACTCGAACCCTTGTTGTAATCTCTTCTCCCAAGCCAGTATTCTTTCATTGCTTGGAGCTCCAGTTGGTGGCTTTGAAGTTCGCATGAAGCTTGAACAGGACTTTAGTCTTGATGGCGCTGGTGTATAGCCATCGGACGTCTTCAATCACTTTAAGCCTTGCCACGCTGGTGGCAACTTCCCGGCGTATATCTCCAGGGGTGATGCCAGCTAGTATGTCCACTTTGTTCACAGGCAATGGTCTGAGACAACCTGTGATGAGCCAGCATGTTCTGAGGAGTGCAACGTCTCCTGTCTTACCATGGCTGGATTTTTGCCACACAGGACATGCATACTTTGCTGCGGAGTAGCATAATGCTAAGGCAGAGGTGCGAATGATGCTTGGGTTAGCTCCCCAGCTAGATCCGGTCAACTTGCTTAAGATGTTGTTGCATGCTGATTCTTTCATCTTGACATTTTGACAGTGGCATTTAAAAGTGAGACCTCTATCAAGAGTTACACCCAGGTATTTTGGATTTTCACTGTGCAACAGAATTGATCCATTCCAGGTCACATTCAGCTTTCGCTTAGAGCATTTATAGTGAAATGCATAGAATTCATTTTTTTTTTTTTTTTTATTATTATTATTAGCTTGGGGTCATCCTGCTTGTAGTATGTTCCAAGGGATTCAAGAGCTGTTGTAAGTCTACCCTCAACGGCCTCAAAAGTCACATGTTGAGCAGCTAGGGCAAGATCATCAGTGTAGATAAAGGACATACAATGGTTGTCCAGGGGTTGATCATTGGAGTAGATGTTAAATAAAGCTGGAGCAAGAACACTTCCTTGAGGTAATCCATTTTTTGGTTTGCGTGGACAGCTTTTTGAATTCTGAAAGCTGACGTAGAATTGCCTATTGCTGAGAAGTTCGTAGGCTATTTTTGTGAAACCAAAATCCCGCGGAGTTTTTTTATGCTGATTGTATCATAGGCTGCTGTCAGGTCAACAAAGACTACTCCAATAACTAAACTCTTTCCGAAGCCATCTTCAATATATTGTGTTAGGTGTAGAACTTGGTCTGAGCAGCAGCAAGCTGTTCTAAATCTGGCTTGTTGAGGTATCAGTTTGTCTTCAATAACAGGTGAGAGGCATTTTAAAAGCATCCTCTCAAAAAGTTTATAGATGTGGCTGAGGAGTGATATCAGGCGGTAGCTATTGGCATCATCTGGAGATTTACCAGGTTTCAGTAGTGCTACATCTCGAGCTTTCCTCCAGAACTTTGGAATCTTACAACTGTGTAAATATTCATTGAACATCGCGAGAATCCATTTAACTCTTCTCTCCCCCAACTGCTTGATCTGCTCAACGTGAATGCAGTCAACACCTATAGCTTTTCCGTTTTGGAGGGCTTTAATGCAGGTTGTTATTTTTTCGAAAGAGAAAGGGACACTAATGATGGAATTTTCACTAGTGGTGTCACGGATGATCTTGGTTCCTGTGGTCCGGTTCTTGCTTTTGCTGGCTGGTTTGCTATCAAGAAGTAGCTGGTGCGCAATATTATCAGGAGTGATGTTGTATAACTGCGTGGTTTGACGAGGGTCGTGTGTGATTTTTTTAAGAGTTGTCCAAGCTTTTTTGCTATTATGAGTAATATCAGTGTTACTGATTAGGTCAGTCCACGCTTTTCTTGTCGATGTTCCAACTGCTTGCATTAGTAATTCCCCACATTCTCTGGTTGCTTAAGAAAATTGATCTTCCTCAAACAGATGACAGTATTGAGTGTACAAGTCAGCTTCTCTGGACTACAGTCAGGGATGTAGTTCATTCTGCAGCCTCGCGGGATGCACTGTCACAAAGCTTTTTGAATGATTTTTACAAACTGTTCGTAGTTATATGGAGCTAATTGTGATATTTCCTTATCAACGATTTCTCTAAAGTCTCCACTGTGCCCTTTTAAAATTGAAGCGTCTCTTGAAAGGTTCAGTCATCAGTGTAATAATTTGTTGTATGCTGCACATAATTGGCCTGTGTTGAGTGAAGGGTATCAGAGATAGGACTTGCTTCTTGCACATTTGACTGATGTTCTTACTAACGAACAAGAGATCAGGATTGTAACCTCTTTTCCAGCAGCTGCTGAGGAAAGATTAAGAGGACTGGAAGAGGGGTAGTGTTTTAAAGCTAATGCCCGAGCATTGCAAAATACCAAACTAATCATTGGCTGGCAAGTAATATAACAGTGCAAATATAATTAAGCAAAAATAAATAAAACATTAAATATACAAATCTATGTAGTTAATCACCATCTCTGGTTTAGGTAGTGAGGATGGAGGCAAGGAGATTATGGAGAGAAGGAAAAGTAATGACTGGTAGTATCTTAAACTGAGACCAGGTAGTTGCCTTGTGTTCATTTTGTACTGGTGGACTAGATCTCACCTTCTGAGTTCAGAGGAGCTGCTGCTATTTGGGACAACTCTGACAATACGAACCATGAAACAAGAATTAAAATTATTGGTGTAGTGGGAGATGGCATTGACAGCTACTGGGAGCTTTGGATTCTAGGTGAATAGCGTCTGTCAATGAACATTCATTTTATGGCCAGAGGATGGGTGGTCAAACCTATATAGCAAGCAATTTTTTTTCTTACTTACAGCTTTACGCCTCATCGATGTCGAGGTCATTAGAGGTGGGATGGGAATGGGGACAAGGAACAGGAAGGAATTTGGCCATGGTCTTTTGAAGGAAGCATCCTGGCATTTGCCTAGAGTGATTTGGGGAAACCATGGAAAACCCAATTCTGGATGCCCAGATGGCGTCCTCCCGAATGCAAGGCCTTAGGAAGCAAGGCAGAGGTTGAAAATTAATTACATTACATTGGAGGTTGCACAGGTGAGGTTTCCTATGATGGGATAGCTTTCCCCTTTGACAGGGGTTGTGAAAGGGATGGAGGCATGGTGTATGTTTCACATCTTGCAGTGTGGTCTAGTGCATGGGAAAGTGCCTTTGAGCTGTCTGATACGATGAAGTAGACTATATTCATGGACTAAGAGCTGGCTGAGTTTAGATTGTTTGCTAAAACAAGTTTCAGCAAGGGCAGGGAGAATTTTGGGTACAATGGATCTCATTTCTGGGCAGGTTTGTAGGAAATCATAATTCTATTGAAGGATTCTGCTGATGGCTTCAAGGCCTGGATAGTATTTTGTAATCAGGACTGGTCTGTGGTTGGTTTTTGGGGATTTAAGGTGGTTGATGAGCTGAACAGGTTGTAATGTGGCTATGGAAAGTTGTTTGCAAAACAAAGCTGGAGGGTAGTTGCAGGATATCAATGCTTCTAAGATGTTTTAATACCACGTAAGGTACTTCTGCTTGAAACATATACAACTAATCCAAATGCCAAGACTGTAGGGATAGGAATGTTTGGTGTGATATGGGTGGCATCTATCAAAATGGAGATACTGTAGTAGGTTTGGTGTGCACTGTGGAGTTGAGGTAGCAATTGAAGAGGGATAAGTCCCCATCCAAGAATGTAGCTAGGGTGTGGGAGTATGTCCATGTGAAATTCAGCATACAAAATTGCTTAGGGAAATTATAAGGTTGTTAAATAGTTAACGAGAAAGAACATTACTCTGGCTGTTTGTTGTCTTATATAATGGGTCAAATTGCTTTCAAACTAGTTTCACCTATGATAGAGTGAAATATTCATTGAAAACATTAGAAACACAGACACAACTGGAAGTTTTTATATATTTTTACACAAAATTCAGAATCGTAATTTTCTTGATTCAAGTATGTTAATATAGTTGTTCAACAAATATACCTGTAAGTATTGCAAGTAGTGCAAAATCTCACCAACATGACAATGGATTCCAGGAAGACATCAGTGGATACCAGTTGTAATCATAAACTTGCTGCCCTGCAGGAATTGCAAGAGCAGGTTTTAATTCTTCAAGACTTTGACCTGTATCCCATGTCTCTTGGCAATGCAGTTCTGGTGGTAAGTCATAAATGCGCAAAATATTGTCTGCACTATTTGTTACAATGCAGGTACCATCAGGTGCCCTAAAAAAGAGAAACAAATTTAAAAAAAGATGCAAAATTATAAAGGACAATATTTATATACAGTACTTCAACAAACAAATGCTGAAAAAATCATTAGTACTCAACAAAGCTCGTCAGTTAGGCTATGTGCTTTGAAGCATTGCCATACTGGCCATGAGGAAGGTACAAAGGGTCACATTGAAACAGATCGTTTGACCATATTGTTTACATCCATTATAGATATTACTGTTCTGCATTAGGATAACTACACACTTCACAAACAACTTGAACTGGAACATAATTAATACAGTCCACTTAAACAGTGAAACATGCACTGCAACTAATGACACCTGTAACAAGGTGGCTGTCATAACTAATAGAATGCCACATCTGAAAATAATTAATGCAGGAAACTAGGATTGGATGATGACAACTAATGAATGCTTCATAAATACAAGTCACAAAACGAAAAGACTTTTCCAAAATAATTGCAGACATGACTGGTATTCTGTAAGGTTTAGACTAGGGTTACCAGACGTCCCCGTTTCCCGGGGACAGTCCCCGTATTTAGCTCTTTGTCCCCGGACAGATTTCGTCCCCGCAATGTCCCCGGATTTTTACTGTTTACCCCAGATTTTTTTTTTAAATCTAGATATACTTTTTTAAAAGCCCTGATTTGCTAATGCATTCGTTTAAAGAAAGAAATCAATGAAATTTCTTCTCTAAAGGAATTTGTGTCAAAAGATAAAGTAGACGGATGGAATGAATCCAGTGTTGGTGTAAGATGGCATTAACTTTATTCGCATTTTTCTAACAAAATGGTCCCATATGTTCAGCTTCGCAACTTAGTAGAACTGTATTTGTGTATTCCTGGGGGTAACACATCTGTAGAGAGAGTCTTCTCCTCAATGAACATGATGGGGACATCACAGAGCGTCAGAATGAGTACAGAAACAGTTCAAGCTACACTAACTATATTAACAAACTTTTCCATGACTTGCCGACAATTTTCGGGCAGACAAGATCTTCTCAAGAAGATTTATTCTTCTGAGAAATACCAATGACAATTGACAACAAGTTGGAGGTAAAATCAGGTACCATATCTTTTAAAATACTAAATATATAACAATGACAAATATGTTTCTTTTAAGTTAACCCAACCTTTAATCATCATATAACTTATAAACGTGCATCGCATCATTAGGACAAAAAATGTCGAAAGCGTCCCCGGATTTTGGTGAAAAAATGCTGAAGCGTCCCCGGATTCGGAGAAAAAATTCTGGTAACCCTAGTTTAGACAGATAATAAACCATTCATCAAATTTAGAATAAAAAGAGGATTCACAAAGCGATAAAATATACTGAAACAGCAAGAATTAAAAACACAGAAAAGGAAAATTTTATACTGTAGCTGAAGACAGGATGGCACAGAAACACACAGGAATGATTGTAGAACGGAAACTTTTCAATTCAGCTGAAGGTATGATGATGCAGAAACACACGTTGAATGAACACAAGCACATGAAATTTTGACATATGAATATTTTATCAGGAGAACCGGTATGGACTTAAGGACAATATAATGAACACAATGCATAAACTGCATGGTGTAAGCACCTTAGAATTTTGGCAAATTCTAGTTTTGCTTAGGTGGGACTTAGAAATTTCGAGAAGTGCAGTTTTCAACTTTAAGGAATTTCCCTGTAATCTTCCCTACAGTTACAATTCACCATAAAAACAATTTTAAAGTGTATTTATCATATCGAAAAACGTTTGGTTTAAGAGATATTCCCGTTTGTTAATGTTTTGAAACACGCGATCGGAAAAGTAGAAATCCTAAGATTTGCAATATCTTTAAATTGCGTAAAGCTACAACCAAACTTTTACCACCAGCTGTAGTCAGCACAATCCCCGATATTTTGGCAGTAAAATTAAATGATTTAGTAAAGTTTAATTAGCAATTTTAATTAAGAGAAAAAAATAAGCTTTTTTATTAAAAGAGATATTAAATTAAAAATTACATCAGTAGATAGACCTAATTAAGACGATTTCATACATATAATAGTTTCCATAAAAAGTTTTAGCATTTGTCCGGTAATTAAGTTTTTGAAAATTGATTGTCGTTGATTGTCGGGTGAGAGTTTCGGGAAAGTCCGCCAAGATTGGTCACGTGATGAGTTTAGTGTTAAGACAATAGAAACCTATTAAATTAAAAATTACATCAGTAGATAGACCTAATTAAGACGATTTCGTACATATAATAGTTTCCATAAAAAGTTTTAGCATTTGTCCGGTAATTAAGTTTTTGAAAATTGATTGTCGTTGATTGTCGGGTGAGAGTTTCGGGAAAGTCCGCCAAGATTGGTCACGTGATGAGTTTAGTGTTAAGACAATAGAAACCTTTTGAAATGATAAATTATATTAAAATCGATAGAACTGGATGATATAAAGTCCCTGTAAAAATCTCAAATTAAACTATCATATACTTTTGAAGTATATGATAGTTCGTGCGGTAAGCACACGTTGTCTCATTCTTACGCCAGGAAGTGATCGAGCAACTACGCGCATGACTTGAACAGTGATTTGTAAAATAGGAACTTAGCAAAATGTAATCTGTCTTTTCTTACTTTCGGTTTCGTCTAGCCTGTACGTCGGGAAAAGTATGTGGAGGAACATTACGTCAGTTTTGTCGCGGGTCGTAACTTGCTATGCTGGTCAGTGAACTGTTTTCGACCATGTGGGGTATCGTGTTAAATAGTAACTTTAATGACTGTTAAGAACTTGTAAATTCACTATAGGGATCGGTCGGTCAAATTTCTCTCCACAACCTGCAAACTTTTAGAAAAGCGTGTTCGATTTGCCTGCTCAACTGTTAAATGCAATTTTGAACTTGTGATTCTGAAATAAAACTTTGGATTTTCTAACATTGAACTAGTGCGCTTAGTAGATAGCATAAAACCTTTTCTCTATTTGTGTGTTATCAAATATTGTGGCGACCTAAAGCATTTAAGTTGAGTTATCCTGGCTACATGGTCAAGTTTAAATTATTTCGTAAGTTTTCCATAGAACTGTGAATCATCATCAAGAGTTTTAGTTGAGGCACTAAGGCTATACTGCAGCCCCGGTATCAGCCAAGGGTCTTACAATGGGGAGGGAAAGAAGGAAAACTGAGTCAACAATTGAAGAGAATATACTGAACAACATCATAAAGACAAATAATAATAATAAAAATAAACAACAGAGATAATTTTAGCCCAAATACACATGAAATGATACATTTACATATGTGTCACCAGTCATAACTGCATCAATATAGTCAATAGAGTGGGAAAATGGGGTATTGGAATATATATACAGCAGGAAGAACTGGGGATAGCTGTATTGAAAGGGAATGAGGATTTTCCAGGTTAATAATAATATTGAAGATTTACTTGTGCTCAGTTCACAGTGGTAATTCAACTTCCAGCACATGAATTAAAAGGCATTACTTCTTAGTAGAAAACTCTTAATCACACTAAAGTGTCAGAAATTGAAATTAATAATGTTATGCTTGATAGCATGAGCAGCTGCACAGAGGTCTAGATTTTGAGTAAATACTATTTCTCTGTGACCATTCATTTGGCAAACTGTTTAAGAAACTGGACAATTATTGAAATTGGTAAATGGTAAGGAAGATTTCATAGGAATTATAGTTTCTGAATTGATGAAGGGATAGTGATAGTGGCAGAGACATGATGTATGTTGGGACACAACAAGACTGACTTGCTGTACAAAGAGAGTGAGCAATTTCTGATCAATATGTTATTCCAAAGTAAGTTGTAGGAGAGTGTTAGGGTTCTTTATGGTGGTGTAAATTACTGCATTAATTAATTAAAAAATCCACCAAAGAAAATTTATGTTGAAGATGCTGTTTTATTGTGATTCAAAACAACAAGTCAGCGATATTCACTAGTATAGGTACAATACAGAGATGCACAGTCGCAAAGAAACTCTCTGTAACACTGAATACTGTCAACTAAACTGACTTACTAACTGAATGAATAATGATTTCTCTGTCCAGGCGATCTGTTTATATAGTCTTTATCGAAATTACGAGAATTCTTCAAAGGCATCCGCCCGATATTTCTCGATCATTAACAATCACTCAAACAATCTAACATATTAAAAACAATCGGAATTAATACAAAATTAATTCACAACATTACAAAATGATCAGAAATGGTAATTATAGATACTTAAATACAAAATTATTTACAGAAATCCTTTCAAACGGTAGAAAATTGTCCTGTAGACATCGTAACTTACATTAATACATGGAATTACAAACATTTAAGAAATTCTCTTGCATCATTCGGTTCTTAAACATATTAAATGGCCTTTGAATAATTTTCTTACCTAAAACAAAGTCTATATACACTGATTTACAAGAAATTACAAAACAAACATATCAAATCACTTTCAACCAAACATTAGCTCACTGCAAATACTTCATACAGTACAATGCTATTCAAAATTCAGGTATTAGGGCTGTTACAACCCCTCCCCAGGATTCACTTAATTTTACACAGTTAAAATTGATTGAATCTGTCACGAATCTAAGCAGGTTGACTGTACACATAATGCCAACACAAACAGGTTAGAATCAATCAACCATAATGACTTTACAATGAACAAATACAATTCTTCATACAACATCTGCACATAGTCCATGACACTGATTTGGTTTACAATAATTGTCTTTTCTCAGATCCAATCTTTATTTTTTCAGTTACTGTTTTTACACAACAAACGTTCAATGTCATCACCTTAAGTCACAATTATTTTCACACCAAATTACACACTTGATATCTGCCTGTTAATGACAACAGTCTGTTTACATTTTACAGCTGATAATTTGTCAACACAATGTAGAAAGTCACAACATCATGAAAACCCCCAAAAGTTTCTACACAAAACTGTCACACATTGCTGTATACAGTGAAATGTTTACATCTTAAACATTCAGTATTATTACATCTGCATCTGAACTTAAGTACTCACACAAACTATTTACATGCATCAATTAACAAACTTATTTACAAAACTAGATATTTACAGGTTGTTGACCCCTCCCCAAACTATGCATTTCAATTAATTCTCATAAGGGGGTTCCAGGATTTCCCTGGAAACCCAGAACCATGTAAGTTACTTTTTCCTAACCTTCCAGTTTTCTTCAACTTTTGTATTCGCATCTAACACCACATTTCTATTTACACAAATCTGTTGTAATAGTTTGTCACAAACTCTAGCTACACCGGCATCCTTATATTTAACTCTCACATGATCTACTTCTTGTATGCCTTTCCAACCAGTCTTCTCAAAATCAACCCAGTATTCCCCACTGTCTAATTTAATCCGTAAGTTACCTTCTCCACAGTCTACCAAAGCCTTTACTTTTGTAAGCCAATCCATGCCTAAAATGCAATTAACATTCAACTTAGGGACTACATACATGGGTATTTCTACATTTACAGTCCCCATACACCCTTCCATCAACATTTCCTGTCTAATTCTCTTACTTCGAGAACCAGTAGCAGTAATAACAGTCATACTACTAACGGGTAACACTTCAATTTGATTGGTGCTTTCAATTTCATTAAATAATCCCTCAGCAAGGCAAGAAACCTGTGACCCGGTATCAATGAGAGCATCTATTTGTTTATTAAAAGCATTAATTTGCACTATGGGAACTTTATCTAAAACTTCATCCTTATCCTCCACCTCTTCCAATAAATCTTCTCTGGGATTATTCATAAAAATGGTATTAACTCTATAGCAGTTGGTACCTGGACCCACCTTCTTGTCCACCACTGCGGGGCCCATCACAGGGGTGGTCTTTAGTTTGCCTGCCCCCCATGCTGCCTTTCCCTTCCAGATTGAGGGTTCTGTTCTCTCACTTCCCCATTATCATTCCTCCTTGTGTAATTATCACGAACCCATCCCCTAGATCTACCATCCCTTGACCCATTACCCCTTCTAGGGGGACTCCTGCTGCCCCTCCTATGGTGTTGATGGTGGTAATGTTGTTCATTGAATGACTCGTGGGCATCCAAGCGTCTCAACAATTCAGAAACTCTATCCACATTTACTACATCCAAAGTGGCAATTAAATTTCTTGTTTGCTGAGGTAGCCTAGCTCCTATCAAATCAATGAATTCTTCCTCTCCATAAGGATGGTCTAAGTACTTACAACGGATCCAACATTTATGAAAAAAGTCATGTTGAGTTTCCCTACCAGGTTTATAGGGCCTACCAGTCATTAACTCCCTCTTTTCCTGAATCTGCCTGCTTGTCGACCAAAAATGTTTCAAAAAGTTTTCTTTAAACAGCTTGTAGTCAGTCACTTCCCTAGCTTGTCTATCACCCCATGTCCTAGCATAAGACTTAAGATGTTTACCCACAAGTGCAATTTTCTTATTGTCGGGTAACAAATTAAAATAGTCTGATCTTTCAATATTATCTATAAATTCAATAGGGTGAAGCCTCCCACTATCATCATAGAATTCAAATTCTTCCTTAATGTCAGCACTAACAATTGTGTTACCTAGTGTGGGAGCTTGACTTAACTGTATCTGCAACCCAGTAACCCTTTTCTCTAACTGATTTACATTGCTTTCTAATCCCTGCTCCAACTGTTTCTGCTGCTGCACCAATGTATTAATATTTAATCCCACCTCTTGTCTCAACTCGTTGACCCTTTGAGCAGATTTACTGTCACTGGTTTCGAACAAACTCACATATTCCTCCTTCATCATATTACATTCTTCTCTGACTCCCTTCATCTCCTTGCTATATTTACAGTCTACTTCATTAATTAAATCAACACATGCATCTTTAGTGTCTCTACAAATTTGATTAACCTTTACAAAATTCTCCTGACACTCTACAACAGCTTGTTCCAGTTTCGAATTTAAATTATTGACATCCTCCTTAAATTTAGAACTAAAACCTTGAAATTGCATACTGATTTTCTTATCAAAACATTTAGTCAAATCAGAGAATGTTTTCTCATTGTTTTGTTGCAGTTGAGAAAACTTATTATTAATTTCAGAAAATTTGCTATCATTATCACTTTTCAACTAACTCTTTAACTCACTCTTAAATTCAGAAAATTTGCTATCAAATTTGGCTACAAAAGACTCTAGAAAAGCTTGCAGGTTCTGACTATCAGCCATTTTTAGTAATTAGCAAAATCAACATAAAAAACAAAATTAAGAAAAATTAAAATCTTTCCAACCTGCCACACAATAACATGCAAAAGAAATCACTTGAATATTCAATGCAGTAATTACAGTTATTCCTCAATTTTGTATCACATTAAATTTCACTTAGAAGCACTTATTTAACCATTAAACACCACACTGACTTCAAACACTTAACCACACTTTTCACAATTCACTGTAGGAAGACGATTTTGAGGCCGAAGAAAATCCACTCGTCGTCGGAAGATTACAGCCGATTCCTAATGGAAAATCTCCACCTTAGGCCGAAGAAGATCCGCTTGCCGTCAAATCCGTGTCACCTGTATAACCTCTACGTGTCGTAGCCGGTCGAAATTTTCTCGCAGGTTATGTTCGCTTATCGCCGATAATTCGTCGCAATTTTCTGCAGATTCTTTTTAGAAGATAAACATCCCACAGATGTTTAAGAACTTCTCGTCCTGTCACGGTCGCCATGTTAGGGTTCTTTATGGTGGTGTAAATTACTGCATTAATTAATTAAAAAATCCACCAAAGAAAATTTATGTTGAAGATGCTGTTTTATTGTGATTCAAAACAACAAGTCAGCGATATTCACTAGTATAGGTACAATACAGAGATGCACAGTCGCAAAGAAACTCTCTGTAACACTGAATACTGTCAACTAAACTGACTTACTAACTGAATGAATAATGATTTCTCTGTCCAGGCGATCTGTTTATATAGTCTTTATCGAAATTACGAGAATTCTTCAAAGGCATCCGCCCGATATTTCTCGATCATTAACAATCACTCAAACAATCTAACATATTAAAAACAATCGGAATTAATACAAAATTAATTCACAACATTACAAAATGATCAGAAATGGTAATTATAGATACTTAAATACAAAATTATTTACAGAAATCCTTTCAAACGGTAGAAAATTGTCCTGTAGACATCGTAACTTACATTAATACATGGAATTACAAACATTTAAGAAATTCTCTTGCATCATTCGGTTCTTAAACATATTAAATGGCCTTTGAATAATTTTCTTACCTAAAACAAAGTCTATATACACTGATTTACAAGAAATTACAAAACAAACATATCAAATCACTTTCAACCAAACATTAGCTCACTGCAAATACTTCATACAGTACAATGCTATTCAAAATTCAGGTATTAGGGCTGTTACAAGAGGCAGGGTATGTTTATAATAGGTTATGTCCAAGTTTTACAATATGATTGACGGAAAATCTGTGTAATGAAAATTAGGCTGGAATTTATCTTGGAAGGTGTAGTGTGGCTGTTGGGACAGACTGGTAGGGTTGTTTGTTAACCAGCCCAGTTTGGTATTTGTGTGTTATAATTCTTGGGTAATATTACTGGTATACTGTGTGAGCAACTAACAGTCAGAGCAAATAGACCTGCCACAGACACCTATGTCATAAGAAACTGCGTTGCAGCTATAAAAGCGTGGATACTATTTGCTGAGAACAGAGATGTTAAGTTAGCCATCCAGGACGTGATAATTTAAGATTTGTGTGTATGTGTAAAAGGGGGGGGGGTTGTGTCAATACCAAAGACATTAGAGGAGGCGAGTACTGAGGACAAGGAATGGGGAAGAATGTAGCTATACCCTTTTGAAGGAACCATCTTATTATTCACCTGGAGTGATTTTGGGAAACCATGAAAAACCAGAATCTGGATGCCTGAATCTGCATCAGAGGCATAGCTAGGTCAAAAAGGGCCCCGATGCAAAATAAAATTTTTTTTTTTAGTTCTGCCAAGTTGCTGGTATGGGGCTCCCTGAGCAGAGCATGGGGCCCCTGAGCTGTACTTGAGGTCCCCCTGAGCAGTAGCGTATCTAGGTTCACAAGGCCCTAAGAGTTTTTTTTTTTATGTACTATGAAGTTATAAGAGTGCAGCTAACAAAAATGTAGAATCGTGTGGAGTTGGGGTTATCCAGTCAAGTGAAAAAAATCTTCTAAATAATATCTATGGATCTCAGCCAAATTCTTAGGAAAGTACAAATGACTAACGAACAGGTTTTCATAGAACAAAATCATATGGACATACAGTACAGTGTCACAGTTGTAAAATTGTGCACTGAATGAAAACTTTTTGTTTAAAATCAAATGACCAAAAATATATATATAAAAAAAAGCAATGCTGGGAAGACTGTTGGGCTGGTGTAACAGCCCTTAGACCCAGCCTTTAATGAATTTTAATCTTAGGGATTAATTATAGAGACGAATGTTGATTTATAATGAATTTCTATATTTCTCATGTGAATAAATATCATTTTTTTTATGAAAGGAGACTGAGTAAATGATGTGTAATATGATCAAAAGCAGTAAAGTGCTTAAAATATTAATTTAAAGCTTGTAATTACAAATTTTGTATGAATCACGGTGTTTTAAGGACAATTTTCAGCTATTTGAAGTGTTTGATGCTGTTATTTTTATGTTTAAATGCACATAAGTAGCTTTAATTTACATTTTAAAGTATTTCTTAATGATTGTGAGTGATTCTTAGTTAATTCTAATTGTTTTAGTATGATTTTGATGGTCATCGTGATGGTTAGGGATCTAGATCTGTCAGTACTCTTTGTGGTATTCTGGATGTTTCTCTGATACTTATTTAAGCTGACACAAGGGAGTCATTGTCAGTATTTCTTCACAGTTTAACAGTCATTGTCAGAAGTTATGGCTACTGTTTGTGAGTCATCAAGCAGAAGTTTAATTGCTGGAATTGTTTTGTAATGTGCTTTAGTACCATTGGACAAGTCTTGCATAATCTGCATGTGTTTGTTAAGAATATTTGATATAAATAAACAGCTATATGAAAAGTGTATGCAGCTGTATTGTTGCTTCATTGAACTCATAATTCAATTTAGCGATTGTGTTCACCATCCTTCAATGAAAGTGGGGAAAAAATCACCTGGTGACCAGACAGTAAAAACCTGTTAATTAAAGTACTAATGAATTAAGTTGCAATCATCTTATTTGAAAGGACCATCCAGCGTGATCCTTGACACTGGTTCAGGGAATTATTGACAGACGTCAGTCCAAGGCTGTATGGAATGTTGGAATAAAGAAAGATCACTGACGATTCAAAAAATTATGTCAGTAAGAAAGGGAATAGGTACCATTGCAAGAAATGTAAGACATTATGATTACAGGAACAAGCTGAATTCAAAATGGGATGCTAGCTGAGATTCTCCAGTGAAGTAAGCAAACTCTTGACCCAATGGCAAATAATTATAAAATTTTATTCATGATCCTGAACCACATGAAGGTTTTTAGGGAAAAGTTATCTGATAAGAGTTGTTCTAGATGGCCAAGAACAAATTAGCTTCAGATGGAGAAACACAGGGAGCCACAATGTGGTGATAAATTATGGAATCAAAGCAGAACAAATAGTTCAAGATAAAAAGTGTCAGGAGGACTTGAAATGCAGTGATAGATAGACTGCTAACAGGGCAGTGAACTCAAACCATTAAAAGTACTTAATGTTGATGTAAAATGACAATAATAGTAACAAAAATAAATGAAATTAGTTGGGAGTGGTAGGGCACAAATGTAAGATGTTCTTGGAAAAGCTGTGTGTTTTACTAGTGGTACCAGAGGCAACTGATTGGGCAGGAGAAAGAGAATTTGTATGTAAGAGCCTAAAGCAGGAACTATGGATTGACCTTAAGTTACCCTGCTTGTGAATTTTGGGAATAGGTATAGAATTGCATAAGTTTTGAGACATTAGGGACCAGGGTATGAGATCAGTGGAAGAGTCCTTGTCTTTGGGAAGGGCTATTATAACAAGAACTATGGAGAGCTCCTTGATGTCACAGATATCTGACAACCTGAAACTTTTGTTGCAAAGCTAAGAATTTTTGCTACTTTGGTATAAGAAGAGGGGAGTTGGGTAAACTCAGCTGTTCAGAAAGCATACATTCAATATTGATTTTATTGGTTGTAAAGGTGGTTTTTGGCATTAATAGTTAGTAGGTGCAAGGTATGAACCATTATATCCAGAATACCTTATATCCCTTCGTATTAATGTGATTAGCTGCGAGAATGGACTTAAAAAAAACTCACAAACCGTCTCATCTCAGATTAGGTAAAGTGAACCATGGAAGTTGTTGAATACACAGCACTACCCTACAAATCATTCATCAGTTATAAATGTTAACAGGAGTTAGAATTGTCCTAAATTATGATAAAACACTGTAACGGCAAACCATAATATCTTTATCTGCTGCATAATGGCAAATTTTTGAGACACACTGTCAAAAAAGGTTGGTTATTACAAAATATCTTACATATTTTTATGAAAATAATTTTACATTTAAATCTGTCGCATGAAATCAGAAGGACACCGTTGGGTCATTCTCAGAAAATTCAAGAATTTTTGTTTCTGGTTTTTATTACAAAGAATGAGGATTTAAAAAGTAATTTAAACATATAAATAATCTTAATACAACTGATAGAATACATATAAGTTGCAAGAGGAGACAAAAAAAAGAAAAAAGAAATAATACGGTTTAAATTTTGTCCACAGAAAGTGATTTATCACATCCGTGGACTGTCACCACTTACTGTTTTGTTTTCTTCCATGTTTACAATTCATACATCAAACAAGAAAGTAACAGTAAGAACGGAGACTTTCCCGGCATATGCTTGAGACTGTATTTCGGATTAAGAGCACATTTAGAAAACTTCTTCCTAAACTTTAGAGTTAAACTTAAGTTTCATATTTATTTAATTCCAAGTTTAATGCCTGTAACCAGAGAAGTAGATCTCGTGTGTGGACAGAAAGAAAAATGTCAATAAATTCTTCCAGATGGCAGCACCATACTGCATTGGTTGAAGAATCAACATTCAGCTGGAATTTTGTTTGCAGTGATACTTAAACAGTAGAATGTTTTGTGATTCATGTCATTGTTTTTAATGTTTTTTCTCTTGATTTATAGAAAGTAAAGATCAACTCAACACATCTGTGGCACATACAGATTTAAAATAATCAGGTAAGATAGTAAAATAATTCAGTAAAATCATATTATTAGATTAAAATATTTATTTTCCAACTTTCATATCATAACTTCAAAAGAACATGTTCTTAAAAGTAGAAAATAGTTGTTTTTATCATATCTGTGGACACCACCTGTCAATGGATGTGACACTGTTTCCATGGATGTGATTTTAATGCAAATTTGGTTGAAATTTAAGCATTGAAAAAATATATTTAAGAAATAATGTCTTGAATAAAAAAGAAATTGATATGCCTGTTTTATTTATTTACTTTGTTGTTTATTTCTTTGAATTATTTTATTGCTTGATTATATTTTGAAATTATTTTGTGCCTGATTATGTTGATCTTTTAAAAAGAGATTTAATCAGCACCTTAAATGTATGGGAAATTTTAATTTTAAAACAATTTTATGTGTTCTGCCATTATGGGGGGGAATGTAACAAGACATAGGTAATAGGTAACAGGATTTAATTTTTATTGAGAATCAGTATACAAATTTTTTCTTTAGACATTGTGAGTTACGTATAAGTTGCTTCAGAGCTAGCTACATGCAGCCAGCGGATGTAGGCTCAGATAGCAGTGGCATGATGATGCCCATGAGTCAGCATTTTGCACTCGTGACCAAGCAACACTCCCCAGCAACAAAACAATCGTACACACTGGATTCGTTCTTCAGTCCTCTTCGAACAACACACAGCAAAGATGTGATCCGCTAAGTTGCAGGTAAGGCATGTGGTAGCCTCAGTTTGGTCTCCAAATTAGTTTTTTGTCTCTAAAAATATTCAATCTTTGTCATAGATATTTTTAAAGTGTTCGGTTTGCCTTCAAGATAACTAATTTGTCACAAGTAGCTCGAAACGGTCCTCAGTGCAACTTTGTTAGGTTGATGAAGCTTCCCCGTTGTATTTGTTAGTGGATTTGGCCACCAGTATTAATATTTAGTTATCGTCGTATTTCAGTGGTTAGTTGTGTATGTGTAACAGAGTCCAGCCTACTTATTGTTGCTGTTTGAGAAGTAATATGTCATTGACTATAGGAAGAATTCATGTGGAGTAAAGTCAGTAATTGTATGTCAAGCTTTTGAGCAGTTAAATTTAAGTATTAATATAAAGACGTGTCATTTTCTCTTCAGTTTACTAAATGTAGTTAGGCTTTTGATATTAAATGGCTTGTAATATAATTCGCCTGTGTGTGTGTCTCAATTTTAACATCGTAGACTAAAAGAATCCACGACCCCACATCCTGCCTATTTTGATTGTAGAATAAGATAGCTAGACTAGTATTTCTTGTATCAGAGTGTTTTAAAGAAGAACAGTAACTGATAAAATGCTTCATGAGGTAAGCAAAATATGTCTGTGTGTAGGTTTGAATGAACCTTTAATTCAGTTTTGGTACTTTCTGCATATTAAAATAATTGCCTGGTATCAGAACTGACTTAAAATGATAGAAACAGTAACTTCGGCTAGCTACCACTCACCCCATCCTATTACATTGATAGTCGTAAAGATAAAGAATTGTGCAACAGTGTCAGGAAAAGGGAAGCTATATATTCCAAAAATTTATTGAGTACGTGTTTGAAAGTTTAAATCTGAATGCATTTTCTCAATTTTACCAAATCTTAAAAATAGGTCCTACCCTATTTTAGAACTTGATTAAAATCATTCCTTCTTCCAGTTCTGCAATTATCCAAAATGGCAATCAAAAAACAATCCTAAGACCAAAGTTTCTGTCGGCGTTGAGAATTAATAAAGTTCTCTCAAGTGACTAGCCGAGTTAGCAGGGTATTTTCACACGATATTTCAGTGATTAGAGTCTTTGTCGCCATCTTCCGGTGAAGTGCAGGATGTGATGGAAGGTTGGGATCTTAATAGCCTCAGAGGTGGCTGAATGCGCACGAAGTAGATGTGAACATAGCTGATTGGCTGACTTGGTCAAGGTCTTGGCGGTGGAGAGGGGATAGTTCCTGTAGCTGCCAGGTGCGGGCTCAGTTGGTTTGTGTCCCCCATGCCACACATACCTCAACACGCTGGCAACGTACTGCATCAATGACTGGCATCCAAGCTTCAATTAGTTGGTACCCAGAGTACTGTTCACAAGATTGGGTGTGATGCGGATTTCAACTGCTTCAGTTAGAATACTGTCCCGTAAGTTCCTGGTATGCACCAATATCCTTGTGTTTTCAAAGTTGAAGCCATGGCCTTGTTCAATGCAGTGTTCTGCCACCATAGATTTCTCATTCTGCCCCAGACGCATGTGTCAGGTGTGTTCCAGACATCGCTGGTTCAAGCACTGTACCGTCTGAACAATGTAGAAAGGAAACCAGATGGGAAGCTTGGTCACACACATGCTTGTACCTGAACGCACATAGTCATTAGCATCCAGCACAATGCAAGACAGTGCTCAACATGCTAGTGCACAGGGTGCAAGCTATATGTGATGCTGACAGCCTACCGGGGAAAGTACTCGGAACATAAGAGAAGATTAGCATTCCAGGAACTGAGACACAGGCTTAATAACACCAAGAATGAGCCACAGGATCGCCTAGTCCTCTTGCCATACTCTGGTGCTATAATGTCGAGGACTGGCTAAAAATGGGATTAAGACCATCTTCCTACCGCCACCAAAACTGAAGAACATCATGCGCTACCCAATGATGATCTTTCTCTCTGAACACCAGAAATTTATAGCATTCCTTGAGAATGCAGAAAAAAATACATAGGCCAGATGGTAAGGTTTATAAACTAGTGATGTCTGGAACAAACCTGACACATGCGTCTCGGGCAGAGCGAGAAATTTGCGGTGGTGGAACACAGCATTGAAAAAGGTCATAGCTTCGACTTTGAAAACATCAGGATATTTGTGTGTACCAGAATCTTCTTAACAGTATTTTAACTGAAGCAATTGAAATCCACATCATGCCCAGTCTTGTCAACCGGGACCTGGCACCTACCGGCACTACCCCCACTCCACCACCCAAGTGTTGAACGAGTCAGCCAATCACCTATGCGCACGTCTACCTCGTGCGCTTTTGGCCACCAATAAGGCTATAAAGATCCTCAGAAGTATGAAGAAGTTAAAAGCAAAGAGAAAATCAACAAGGAAGAGAGTTAGTGAAATGAGTGAGCATGAAAAGAGAAAGATAAGGAAAGGCTGGTATGAGCAAGCTAAAAAACACGGAGAAAAAGAAGAAACAAAAAAGGCACTGTTAATTGTTGGCACACCACATGAAAGCTGTCATCACTGAAGAGGCAAAGGACCAAGAAAGGCATCTTATTGAGCATTATGTTGGTATGGTGGAGAAAGTCCAATTTGACGGTGAGTTAACTGTAAATTTTATGCGAAAATTGACTGGAGTTGGAAAAGTTATTTTTCCTGATATAACAAATGTGGAAACTGTTGATAAAATTGCTGTAGTTAAAGTTTTGGAGCAGCCAGAAATAAATTAACCAATACATTTCTACAGAAAACATGGAAATTTTTAAACACATGAGTTGATTTTGTTAATTTTTACTGCTTGGAACTCCATTATGATTTGTAAATTGTCTTGAAATATTTGTGTATTTTTTTCTTTGTCCATAAATAATGTTGCTTATATTGATTTAGTTTTCAATCATGTCTATCACACCTGTGTGTGTTTTATTATCATATTTGTGGACCAGCTGTCACATCCGTGGATCTAACTTTTTTTAGGTTCAAAAACTTAAAATATTAACATGTTTGATCTGAACAACTATAACAGTGTTATTATTTTAGGTAAGATTTAACTTGATTGTAAGTATTTAACATGTTAGAAGAAATTTTATTAAAAAAAATAGTCATGTAATTCCTGATTTTTCTGAGAATGACCCAGTTCTTTTAAAATGTATATACTTGCAGCACTGTTTTCCTCCACATACATATGATCACACAATAACTATGACAGAAGTGCTGTTTTAACAGTAATAATTGTCTAGATTAAGTAAGAAAAATTTATTTCTTGTGAATAACCACGATGTTTAATTACAAAGAGGATAGTTTGAAATGAGCCTTATACTAGTAGTAATTATCCAGTGGTAGATAATAGCACCATATTTGTTAATTCCTTTCATCTATAATGTTGCCTGTCATACAGAAGTAATTATTAAACTTATACAAGACAGTAGCACAAGTATATCATACAACTCAATGTTAATGGTACAAGTTACCAAAGAATGTGCTGAATCTTAAGTTGTAAAAAGTTATTTAAATGCAATATGTTCTTTTCGGTTCATATGTTGGGTAGTTTGCAAACAATGCTGTTTAATGGAATTACATTGAAAAGACAGTTGGGTAAGCATGGAATGAAGGTAAATACCAATAGGAGAATATAGAAACATATGAAGAAAAATAAAAGTTTTTATTACTATACAGTGGAGGGAAAAATGCTTGTTGGAGGCACCAAAGGCAGATATCTAGAAATATCAGCTGATAGCAAGCTAAGCAGGACAGAAAATACTGTGGAGATGGCATAGAAAGGGTTCAACATACTACATTTATTGGAGGGGATGTAGCAGGAAAGTAAGGGAGATGGGTAGCAAAACACTGGCCAGGTCCTTGTTTTATTCTGTATGAACTTAAGACACCATGTCAGTAATGATAATGCTGGTTTGTTACTTGACAATCTCTATCACACGCTGGAAATGCAGCACTTTGAAGGCACAGAAACACATTAAAAGGTACTTTTTCCGTTTGGAGGAATTTTACTAACATCATGAATCACTTCCATGACAGCAAAATTTTGTATGAAACTTAAGTGTTTATTTTAAAATTTTAACAGTTATTTTTCTAGTTAAAGATTTTTTAACTATTTTTACAATTTGGACAATTTTAATTAAATTGTTAAACCATTTTTTTAAATTTAATGGCAACATTGATGGTCTAAAAATAAATTAAACAGTTTTAGAATTTTAAAATTATTTTATTTATTTTCAAATCTGAATTTGAATTTTTTTTTTTTATGACGCATAAATTGCTAATGCCTAATTGTTGAATTGTTAACCTATACCAGACATTGGAAACATTATGTATACATTGATTAGTGTTACCACTGTTTTTGTGTCCAGCTGTGTTGAACTCAGTTTCCTACATTACTAGGCATTAAAAATGTTTGTATAGACTGAACCATGTATCATCCTTAGACTCGTTAAACCAACATTAACACAGCATTACTAAATACTGTTGCATTTTTAACACTCATATACTATAAACCATTGAGTACTGAGAAGTGGTACAGTACCCACATTGTGGTTATCAAATAAAGGAGGTTGAGGGGATTCAAAATAAAAAACAAACAAAAAACTAAAAATACAGCTAGATTTCCCTATGAAAATTATGATAGGATACACTCAATAACTAAAATGATAAAAGATGTGGTCTTGGAATCACTGCAGGATAGAAGGTGAATAAAGACAATGATGAGGCTGTATAAAAACTGGGAGAATATTTAGGAGCAGTTTGTGGAAGCAAAGAAAGAACTATGAATCTAAATTAGTGCTTATAAGGGAATTGGTGAGGAGCTTAGGGAATGGATTAAGATACCTAGTCAAGTGAATTAATTCGACTCCAATGAGGCTTAAGCTCCAGTGACAATTTCCCTACATACCTTTAATTCTATCATTGTAATTTCACCACCCATGTACTATTTCCATTCACAAATTTTACTTTTTAACTCTTTATTTGTTTTTGAAATGGGTCCACATTTCTCTTAGTATTATTTAAATCTCAGACTTTCTAGCATACAAAAGAAAATTTTAATACTACCTTATTCCTGAAATTGAGTGTCAACTTGTGGTTAGAATCATCTATTTACTTCCATGCACCACTCCTAAATCTTCTACCTTTTTTTGTTTTTACTTGTGGCTTTACACCTCCTCGAGGTCACTAGAGGCAGGATGAGACTGGGGACAAGGAACGGGGAGGAATTCAGCCATGGCCTTTTGACGGAAGCAACCCGGCATTTGCATGGAGTACTTTGGGGAAACCATGGAAAACCCAAATCTGGATGCCCGGACGGGGATTCGAACTGGCGTCCTCCCGAATGCGAGGCCAGAGTGTTAACTACTCACCCACCACGCTCGGTCTAATTCTTCTACCAATATCCTACCAAGCTTCATTATCACCATCAGCACTTCTTCTGATTTCCAATGACTCCCAATCCAACTGCTTGTGTTTTGTGGTATTTTCCGCAAGCAAATCTGCCCTCTTTTGCACCCCCCACCAACTCCTCATACACTATTCAAAATCCACTACATCCCCCTACTGACTTATGCACTAGAAACAGGTACCCCACCCAGAAGAAACAACAGTAGACTTCAAGCATTTTAAATGAAGTTTGTGTCTACCATGCTTCAGAGGACACAAACGGAATTAGATAAAAGATGCAGGAACCAGCATATACATCAGTGTTGTAAGAACATGGCCATGGGATGGTAGAAAAAAACAAAAGCCTACTTTAATATGCAAAGATGTGTTGGAAGGCCAAAAACAAAATGACCTCTTTGTTGAAGTGCCCATTAGCACCACACCACCACCACACTGGCTAAAAGAAATGAGATGAATGTAAAACACAACATTTTTAGTAATATTGTATTAAATTACTTTTAAAGTTACTTTTAAAAATAAAAAAAGGTTATCATTCTTGAAAAGAACCAAAAATATGAATAATTGTGGGTATTAGAATATCTTCCATTTCTAAAAGGAAGTTATATATTGCCTCTAGGAACAGTCATGATGGTAATATTAAAACTCATTACATGCGGTACTGAACAAGGTTATTAAAGAATCTAAAAGTAAGTGAGACATACATAAGACTCACGAGACTGAAAATAAAATTAAAACAATATTGTAAAAAAGCAATCGGGGAAAAAATCAAATCAGTAAGGACATATACATCAAACAAAGTTCAGTAGAATCCAATTTTGTATTTGCTGATGTATTTAATAAACATTTCTTATCTGTTGCTGATAAATTGACTACCAATAGCTCGGTGACTCAAAGTATGGATTTCATCAATAAAGGGTCCCAAGAAAAATATGAGACTATGGTTGTAAATTTAACTTCTCCAGAAGAAATAAGAAAAGTTACCACGTCTCTTATGAGCAAATATTTGAGTGATTATGATGGTATTTCCAGCAGATTAATTAAACTGTGCTCCACAGAATTAAGTAATGTACTAAGTTATCCATTCAATATATATCCACTTCAGGGTACCTTCCCCAAAAGGCTTAAAGCAGGCATGTCAAGGATACGGCCCGCAGGCCGCATCTGGCCCCTATCAATACGGCCCGCGATCGCAATGTGACACAGAATACAATTATACAATTAAATAAATAAAATGTTATAATAATTCAGTACATTTTTTTATTTGAATCTGGCCCGCCTACACATTCTAAATTTAATATACGGCCCTCTGCAAAATTGAGTTTGACACCTATGGCTTAAAGTGTCATATAGTAAAACCACTGTGTAAAGAGGGGGGAAAAATCAGCTGTACAAAATTTTGATACTAGCAGCCTTCTCAAAAAAATTTGAAAAAGCAATATACAAAGTTTACCAACACCTTAAAAATAAAAATATTCTAACCAAATCAGAATTTGCTTTTCAACATAACAAGCTACATTTGCATTTACTGACAATATGTTAGAAGAAATAAATTACTGTCTGTAGGAATTTTTTGTGATTTGATTATCAAATTCTGATATTATGGTACAAATGGCATTGTTAATAAATGGCTTAGTTCATATGTTTTGAATAAAAAAACAGGAAGTGTTTCTGGAACATTTTCATACTGTGTTATGTACACCACTGTTTTCTGAACAGTGGTATATCAGATGTGGAATACCTCAGGGCTCTACACGGGTGCCTTTATTGTTTTTAATATATGTAAAAGATCTACCATGTTTTACTTTTTAAAACTAAAAATTTGTCCTATTTGCAGATGACACAACCATATGAAGTAAAAATATTCCAGATTTATCTACCAAATATATTTCAAGTTATGTCTTCAACCATTTTAATAACTGGTTTACAGCTAATGGTTCATCTTTAAACTTTGATGAATCTCAATATACGAAATTCAGAATATCATCAAAATTAACACCAGACATGGACATAAAATTTGCAGGCGAGCCCTTTCAAGAAGTAAAGAGAGTGAAATATCTAGTTTTGTATATTGATCATAATTTAAATTAGAGGGTGTATGTTCTGACTTACTAAAGTGATTGGGTGCAGCCACATCTGCAATTGCTTTGATTTTAGCAATAGGTGATCTCTGTATAAAGAAACTAGATTATCATGCTTATTTTCACTCCATTATGTCATAAGTATTAATAACAGGGGCAACCCAACTCAGAGAGCTTTCAGAGCCCAAAAGTGAATAATAAGAATTATGTGTGGGGTTAGCAGTAGAGCTTCAAGCAAAAAAGGGCTGCTAGATTTGTTTCTGGAAATTATCGCAGAATGCAATCTGTGACGGATATGATAAAGGAGCTGGAATGGGATTCATTGCAAGACAGGAGGAGAATGAGGAGGGTCATGGGAGTGTACAGGGCATATACTGGCGATGAGGCATGGAAAGATATTGCAATAGGTATGAAAAGTAGTGCATGGAAGGGAAAAGATGACAATGACCACAAGCTGGTACTCGATTTCAGGCACAAGGGTGTAGGAAGATTCTCTTTTTTAGGTAAGGGTGTCAGGGATTGGAATGAGTTACCAAGAGAAATGATGAATAATTTACTGAAAACTTTGAAAGAATTTAAAGATAAAATTTGTAGAGGGCAAATGTAGGTAGGTGCAGGATAGGGGGAAGATGGGTGTGTAGGGAAATTGCCACCGGAGCCTCTGCTCCATTGCAATTAAATTAAATTGTTGAGAATTTTAACATCGGTGGCCGAGTATATAAACACATCAATGCCTTTTGCAGTTACAAATTATATTCTATTTGAAATAAGTAAGAATATACACAATTATGTCACTAGAAGTAAAAATGATATACACAAGGATTACAACTCATTATCATTTGTTCAAAAAGGGGTATGATATTTAGGAATGCATATAGGCCTATTTAGTAAGTTCCCAAGACATTTTAAAGTTTGACAGGGGATTAGGTTAAATTCAGGAGAAAATTAAATGAATTTTTAATTGACAACTCCTTCCACTCCATCGAAGAATTTATTTCTAAGGTATAAATAAAATAACTGCCAATAGTTTGTGTAAAGGTAGTTGATATAATTAATGTAGGCCTACATATTATTTTGTGACAGCATATCTTCTGGTGTATAGATCTATTTTGTTATGTCATTGTTTATCTGTAAATTAACAGCTTTCCCAAAGATATTGATATTTATGAAAAATGGGGTTAATTCTAGATCATGATACCGCTACCACTATTTTCCGCCTCGTGGACATCAATGACGTAAACACAAATTGCTCCTATTACCTATCACATCATTGTTTCTGTGTGTAATGTATAGAATACACTTACAGGACCTGCATGAAAAATAGTGGTTTTCTCAAGCAAGGAAAAACCAAATGTAATACAGCCATAATGATTTTTGTCAAAAATGTTAGTTTATAATGTTAGTGGTATCATTACCTACAATTAGGTCAAACTGCTTATTTCTAGATCGTGATACGCGAAATTGCATGCTTATTTACAAATATCACTCACAGGATCAGTACAGAAATGAGTAGTTTTCTGTAATATGGAAAACTGGATGCAATATGCTTATTCATCTATTGCACTTGTTCCAAATGTGGGTGGTACTGCCCACTGGTGAGTGTTGAAGAGATCATAGGGAGCATTTGTGTTAAACAGGAAGTTTGGATGGGGGAGGGCATTGAGGATCAACCGCCGCACCCCTGCTTTCCAGTATTATATCTGGTATTTAGGGATGCATTAAAGAAGTTTTTAATTGCATCCCCATTATCATACATAGCCAAAAGAGGATTTGATGTAGTCAGAAATTTATTAGCCAAAAAACAAACAGATTATCTTTTTTTTTTTTTAACTGCTTAACGTCTCCTATAACAACTAGGTCTTTAGAGACAGGAAAGGATGGGGAGGCAAGGAATGGGAAGGAATTCAGCCATGGCCTTTTGAAGGAAGCATCCCGGCTTTCACCTGGAGTGATTTGGGGAAACCATGGTAAAACCCAAATCTGGATGCCCGGATGGGGATTCGAACCACCGTCCTCCCAAATGCGAGGCCAGAACACTAGCCGTTACACCACCACGCTCGGTAACAGATTATCAATAGTTGAATGTGGCAATTTAAGACTGCTGATGACAAATAAAGCCTAAACTATTGAAAAAGTATTGCCTTTACACTAAGTTCAACCCTCCAATTAATTATATTTATTTATAATATGGTTTTGTTTATAAAAACTGTGATGAATATCGAATAAATGTTTTCAAAAGTGGGTTACAAGTCACAAACGTTGGAGCTCTATTAGTTGCATTATTAATCTAAGGAAAAAGGAAACTGCTTTAGGCAATATAATTGTAAGGAAAGGGAAAATGACTCATCACTCACCAAAGTTGAAGGCAGCGACGAGAGAAGAACATATATTACGAACACACAAATAAACTCAATATTTCGGTTATTAAACCTTATTCATGACAGAAAAAATGAGTCATGAGGCTTGGGAGGTGTGCACATGCCGAGGGTTGTTACATGATTAGGTGGATTATCAATATGGCGGTGGGACTGAGATATTGTATATAAATATGTAAATCGCAGATGGTGGTACAACTAATACTAAAAAAAGGGGGGGGGAAGTAACTCCCGAGCCTCATGACTCATTTTCTCCGTCATGAATAAGGTTTAATAACCGAAATATTTAGTTTATTCGTGTGTTCGTAATATATGTTCTTCTCTCGTCGTTGCCTTCAACTTTGGTGAGTGATGAGTCATTTTCCCTTTCCTTACAATTAGTTACATTATTTATTACAAGAAGGGAAGGCACTGTTTTCTTTCAGGAAAGGGGGCGGAAAGTATTTTTTTGTTTGAATAGGGGGGGGTAGTGAGTAATTTTGTTCCAAAAAAGGGGTGGTAGACCCAAAAGAGGTTGGGTGCCTATGATCTATACTATAAATCCTAGTTTTTTCTTTGCTGGTATCACTGTCTAGAACTTAGCCAATCAGCTTTCTGACATATAGATCAAGACACCGCTACAATGCTGTAGCACTTTCCGCCAGCACCAATGTCAGAAACCGGTATCATCTCAATCTGTACTCTATTTTTCCATGCAAATGCTACCATTAACAGTTTTAACTGCCAGCTCCATGTATGTGTCATGTGTAGCAACAGATTGACATCATAAACAGCATTGGAAGAAGTGTTTACATCATTGTTATCAGCATGACAAAGTGGTGGTAGTGGTAAAGTAAGTTAGCAATAACCCGAAACATGAATGCGTATCAATGGAAGAGGAGTTGCCTTTTGAGAGGATAAAATGTAAATACCTGTAAATATTGGTTAAAGATAAGTTAAAATGGGCAGGTTACATTGGGCATGTTGTAAGGAAAAGGTTCATTGCAACTACTGGAAAGGACAATGAAAAAATCCACCAGAAAAATAATAGAGAAGGATTAAAAAAAAGTTTGGTCAGACCCTTGTTAGAGCATTGTGTAATAATACAGGAACCACATTATTATGGGTATCAAACACTGGAGCTGGAGGGAGAGGAAAGGAGGACCGTTAGATAAGTCTGTGAAAAATTCCAAAGTAACTGAGATGATAAAAAGAGTTGGATTGTGAGCTACTGGTAGATAGAAAGCACTTAAATAGAACTATAGATTGTACAAGGCATAGGCCTATATTGGCAATTAGGTTTAATTCTAGATGGGGATACCGCTACAATTTTTTTCCATCTTGCATAGTAAACACACAGATCACGTGGAGTATATGATGTCATTGCCCTGGGCCAAGGTGAAACATAACCATAATGCACGATATTGCAGATACCCAACTTTTGAATCATATCTATCGCTGTAACTGTGTTGGTCCGTACAGACTGAATAAGTCACAATGTCGTCATATATACCACGTGATCTGTGTGTGTACTACGCTAGGCGGTAAGAGATTGTAGTGGTATTCCCATCTACAATTAAACCGGCAATTACAATAAATAACGACTGACTACAGGTACTACAGAGTAGGGGGTCTACTGGAGATCGCGATTCCACTAAAACAACATTCAGTAATGACATATAATGATATAATGCTGTTGATATATTATTTGGGTAATATCAAGATGGGGATACCGTCGCGGCCTCGCATAGTAAACACATAGATCACATAGTGTATGACATAATTGTGACGTATTCAGTCTGCACGTTCCAACATTGTAACAGCTATAGATATGATCTGAAAATTGGATATCTGCAATATCGTGCGTTATGGTTACATTTCACTTTGGTCCAGGCTGCATTACGACCAAAACGCATATTTATAAAATATGATTTCGTCAATCACCATTTGAGTTTATGTTGTAATACAGCCTGGACCATACGTCACAATGATGTTATATATACCATGTGATCTGTGTGTTTACTACACGAGGCCGCAGCGGTATCCCCATCTTGATATTACCCTATTATTTTTGAGCAGTAATTCTTTTGTAATACAGGCTGGACCATTATTTTCAAGCAGAAATTAGGCCTGGACGAGCATGACAGCGTTAAATGGACATCGGAAAGTATTTCTAACGGAGCCTTGCATTTCAACACCACAGTATTCTGATGCCAATACCTTGAGGAATCGTGATCTCCAGTAATCCCAAAATTTCTTATTCACTGGAAGGGGAGCGAGGGACTTAAAAAATTAGCACAAGAGCTGATTCTTTGGTCAAAATATGTATGAATTGAATGCAAGCATGCAGTGAAATTGTCACCAGGCATGAGCAACATTGTAATTAATAACAACAGTAACATTTCAACTAGTTAAAAATAATTCCGTAATAGTAAGAAAAAATCAACATACAGTACTTATAGGTTTGAATAAGAACCTCAAACAATAAGCATTTTAACAAACATACAGCCTACTTTGATGTCAGTAAAGAAAAACATATCTTCCATTAGGATTATATTACCATTTACATCCTTTCGTGAAACATTCAGTTCGCGAATTGAAGTCACTCCAAGCTCCTGTTATTGAGCAAATGTCATCGTACACACAATATGATAGACTAATTACGTTATCTTCGGCAACTGCTTCAACTTTAGCAGAGCAATGCTCTTCAGTTTCTGAATTTCCTACATCATCTTTATTTTTCGCAGGATTTGGAACATTCGACGTATTTTCTTCTACTTTATTTTCCGGTATTTCATCTACATTAGTCTCAATGCAAGAAGATTTTTCATGACTTTCCATTTCGGCAACGTTAAACCTATACTCGTATGAACACACTATCAAGAATCAACAAAACACAACTGAGAACTGACCATCACACCATCACAACAAATAGTAGCAATAAAAAAACAACATAAACAAACCACAGATCTTAGTTTGCAAGTAGTTCAATTTCCAGAGATAAATAAACTATGGAATTTGCAACATAATTTTTTTTATTTTTTTTCTTCAGTTCAACTGCAGTTGAGCTTATGCCATGTTGGCAATTTCCCTACACTATCTTGCATTACCGTAATTGAAATTTTTACACTTAACTCTTCCACTGTCCTTGGCATACCTCCAACACTACCTCTCATTATGTATTCAAGTACCTGACTCCGTTCCGGCAAATGAAATCTTTTCCATCGTAATGCCTAATATCAAGAGTTAGTTTATGGTTATCTACATACCACTCCTTACTATTATCACAATATTCATTAAGACCTCATCTCCAATATATGCCTTGTGCAGCCAGGGACGGCACTAACAAGTTTTTCGTGTGGTGCGAGATCTCATTGTGGCGCCCCAAATGTTCAGTCGCTTATTCGTGATTAAGGTGTCCCTATAGACAGGCTGAAGATAACATACATTTTTTACATCCTACTATTATACATGTAAATGTTTGTATGCTTGGATGTTTTTACTGTTTCACGTCGAAACGGCTGAATGGCTTAGGATAAAATTAGGAATAATGTATTGGCTATCTACTTTTATCCCGATCGAAAAAGTAGTTCCCGTGGGATTTAAATAAGAATGCGTGTATGAATGCGTTATGAACTCCACTAGCGCAAATCCGCTGGCAGAATATATTAATAATAACTCATACCTCAGAAAGATTAATATAGGACAGCAGTGGTATGAATGGGAAACAACAGCTGTAAAAAGGAACACTATATTTTTGAGAGGTTCATTTAAGCTACTATGGCGTACAGAAAGCTCACATCAAGTATCCGTCATATTCACATAGTTTTAAATAGTTTAAAAAAACAAATGAGGAAATAACATCGCTTTTGTCCTTGGACAATATTATTGTCTATAGATAAAATTGTAAGATCTGACAGTCCATCTAGAGTCCGCGTTTACCGTCAATAAGTTTTGACAAGTTTTAATTTCCTTTAGCGAGCTACAGGTGTGGTTGGTAAAATTCGAATTACTGTCCACACATTCGGAAATATATCCTACCAACCATTTTGTTTCATAAGTTGAACTTTTATTGGTTCTGCTGATTCAAGCACCATCAACAATAGTCTCCAGTTAGGAAGTTCCTCAAACAATTCACAACCGGATATGTCACATTTTTCTCCAGCAGTTAAACTTATTTCTAAATCTGCACAGAATTATTCTAATTCTGACTTTCTTGAATTGTTTTGATAATGTGTAAGAACGACACTGTATCATTAAATCTGGATAGTTGTGTAAATTGAGTGACAGACGCATTCTCAATTGTATCGATCATAAGCCAAAACAATTCTTCTGGGCCTTGTTGCTATCTCATCTATGGCCTCATACCAAAAAAGTCTTTGCTTTCTTCCGTATCTGACCATGGAGGAAGGAAATATTTCCTTCCTCCATGTATCTGACTGGCTTAATAATGGAATATGTCACAGTCTGAGAAGCAATTTCTCTAGATGTTATCAGAGCAGACGAATAACCCTGATATTTTTTCTCAAATTCCGAGCTGTTTTACAGCAATTGTGAAGCGTTTCGTAAATCCACTTTCAGGCTGCGTAGCCATGCTAAGAATATTTACTTGAAACAATGTACTATACCAAGTCATCGTTGAAACTATGAACTCAAATTGCTCCATGATCTGGCTCAGGGACAAGGACTCTGTTGCCGCAACTGAAAAATTCGTTTCCAGAAGGACGTCGCGAACTGAAGAGTACTAATAACGCACTGCAGCGAAGCTAGAAACTAAACTTTCAAAACAACTTTCGCTTTTTTTTTCTTTTTTTGCGATAGTCCTTTTAAGTGCTTGGATACCACTTCCCATCGCTTTGTTGATCGAGAGAATAGAACAAATATTTTAAAAGAAATCTGGATAAAGAAAATGATTTAACTGATGTTTTGTCGGCACCTGCTATTACCAAATTTAATGACGGCTACATAGATTAAAAAATGCTCGAAGATATTAGTTCAGAATTCTGTTTTGGACACCTTTGTTTCTTCCTACCATATTGGATCTATTGTCATATCTTTGGCCTCGACAATCATACATATCAAAATCGAACTTTTGCAAAGTATCCAGTGAGTCCAGCTCCAGAAGAATCACTTTCGGCTTTTAAAAGAAACGGAACAATCACGCAAATGGACTTCGTCTTCGATAGTGTCAACAAAAACAATGTTAAAGATTGTTCGACGCAACTGACATCAGGAGTTCAATTCAGTGTAATGGAAAAGTATTTAGATAACTTATCCATAGTCAAATTTTTATCACGAACTTCTTCCGTTTTGAATATGTATGCCAAAATAATTATGAACAATACGGCGGAGATGCTCCATCATAACATGGTCATAATTTCCCAGCAATTGCAATGTACCTAGGATTAGAAAGTTACCATATATTTAGTGTTTCAGATCCAAAGCTTCCTCTGAACAAGAAATTATTGCATATAAAATGAATACATTAATTTGAGGATTGCAACCCATCCTGATTTTTCGTTTTCAGTTTGTATTTACAAATGCTTGTCTATTACACAGAAGTTCTTTAATCGAATCAACGCTTCTATCCAACTGAGCATGGTGCGCTGGTGATTTGAGGAAGTATCATGAGTTTTGAGACGCTGTGATAAGTAGCTCCACTTATCAAATCCTTCTTTGCCCAAATAAGAGTGAGACATTCTGTTGAATAAACAACAGAAAGAACAATATACTTTATCTGCAGATTTAAAGAAAATTATTATTATTATTTAACTTACGGCTTTACGCCCCGTCGACTGCTTAGGCGGGATGGGATTTGGGACAATGCAGGATGCAATCAGTGACGGATATGATAAAGTAGCTGGAATGGGATTCATTGCAAGACAGGAGGAGGATGAGGAGGGTCATGGGAGTATACAGGGCATATACTGGCGATGAGGCATGGAAAGATATTGCAATAGGTATGAAAAGTAGTGCATGGAAGGGAAAAGATGACCATGACCACAACCTGGCACTCGATTTCAGGCACAAGGGTGTAGGAAGATTCTCTTTTTTAGGTAAGGGTGTCAGGGATTGGAATGAGTTACCAAGAGAAATGATGAATGATTTACCGAAAACTTTGAAAGAATTTAAAGATAAAATTTGTAGAGGGCAAATGTAGGTAGGTGCAGGATAGGGGGAAGATGGATGTGTAGGGAAATTGCCACCGGAGCCTGTGCTCATTTGCAATTAAATTAAATATTCAAGGAACGGGAAGGAATTCAGCCATGGCCTTTTTGAAGGAAGCATCCCGGCATTCGCCTGGAGTGAAACCATGGAAAACACAAATCTGGATACCCGTACGGGGATTGGAACCCGCGTCCTGCAGAATGCGAGGCCAGAGCGTTAACCGACTTGGAATGCGTGGTGAGAGGGGAACAATACAGAAAATTACGGAATATTTTTATGAAGATTTGGTGATGGAAACAGCTTCACTTCACCGACAGAAACTGGTAGATATCAGAGGCTCGGTGATGTTGGAGATGTAGCCATTATTTTTGAAATGCAGACAGTGTTGCTGAAGCGGATTCCGGGTGATTCCATTGCATAGTAAGACCTCTCGTTTTACTAAACATTTTAAGGCACTTGTGTTTGGCTTCATTAAACCACCAAGCTGCATGCATTTTTGGTCTGTTTCAGTTACTTGGAAACATATTTCTCCCGTTAAACAATTCTCAAAATCTCCATGTACAGTGTACTTTAATTCTTATTGTCATTAAGGTTTGAATAGTTTATCATTAAAATTATATGGTTATTTAAATAACGGATTAAAGGAGGCAGCGGGATTTTTTGTATAATAGGGGACCGGAAAAATTTTCAGAGTTTTTTGAATTGTCCCTTCTGGTTATATTTAGTCAAGAAAAATAGTATGTTACTGAAATAAACTGTTTAAATTCCCGTGCAAACAGTATATCACATGATCTCGTCGCGAGTGAAGTCATACGTGTGTAAAGCAACTTGATCTGCTATTTGTTATTCCAACAGTATTAAGTGATTTTAAGCGTTTCGCGAGGTTATAGTCGTAATGAAACGAAAGACATATCGTTGGTGCGTAGTACGGATGCTACTATATCTTCTCTAGACAAATTACTTACTTGATGTTGTTGGTAATTATACATTTATATTGGCAACTCTGTAGGAATATATTATCTATGAATTCATTCGTTTGTATACTCTATGCTCTATTAAACTATGGTTGACAGCAGGAAGACAAAAGATGTGTAAGCAAAAGTTGATTTAATTTCTTTAATAAAAATGGTTACTAAATATAAAAACGAGTATTATTCTTAATATTAAAATGGTAGCAGAGCGTGATTTTTAAAAGGACTAAAGTGAAAACAAGGATTTTTTTGTGTGCAAACAAGAAAAATATAAAAAGATCATCTACGTGAAAATGGCGACGAAAACTAGTGATATTAACATTCCAATTTTCGATGGTTCAGACTATTGTAATTGGCAAATACGTATTCTCAAGTTCCTACAATTCAAAAAGTGTAAAGATGTAGTAATGCGATCTAAAACATCTGCCGACGATGCCACATGGGACAATCGTGATATTCAAGCTAGCAACTATATTTACAGCGCAATAACGAACAGACAATTGGAATACATAAGTGAATTAGAGACGGCCTACGAAATCATTCAAAAGTTTGATGAAATGTATCTGAAAAAGTCGACGGTTTTGCAAATTGTATGCCGACATAACCTCGAAAATGTCAAATTGAAAAATTACGCAGAAGTGTCTTTGTTCTTCGACGACTTTGAAAAGTGTGTAAACGAACTGAAACAACCCGGGGCGGTAATATCAGAACAAGAAAAACTGAATTATATGCTGAAATCTTTGCCGCAGAATTATAGTCATATTGGAAACTTGATTGACGTGTTCCCTGAAAAGGACAGAACAGACAGATTATTTGAAAAGTAAAATAAAATTGAAAAGGACCGAAGAAAAATCAAATGAGACATCACGTGACAGCTCTAATGCTTTTCGAGCAGAAACAAAGACATCATCAGCGTCACACACAAACTGTTTTAAACCAGGTCAGTTTCAAAAAGAATGTCGTACTCGTACTGTATATACACAAAGAGGTCGAGGTCGTGGATATTCTATGAATAGAGGTCGCGGATATTTTGGAAGTAGAGGACGTAGATATTCCGTCAGTAGAGGACGAGGTATATATAATGCAAGAAACTTTCATGGACGAGGACATTATAATAATGAGCGACCCAGAAATGATCATCATGAGCAATATGGGAATAGTTTTCATACAACTATCGCAAATAATACAACAACAAATGAAAAAAATGAGACAAAAAAAGGAGAAATAGAATGGTTACTTGACAGCGGCTGTACAGACCATATTATTAACACGGATGAATACTTTGAATTTTGTGAGACATTAAAGAAACCTGTAAAAGTCAAAATTGGTGATGGTAGAATACTACAAGCTGAAAAGATTGGAAATATAAAGGTAAATTTTATGGTTTATGGAAAAAAATCAGAAGTGATGTTGAAAAATGTGTTCCATGTTAAAGAAATGAAGCGAACTTATTAAGTTACTCAAGAATTACAGACAAAAACTCAATTGTGTCAAAGGGGAGATTGGCAAAAATATATAACCCATATAGAAAGGTGATAGGGGTTGCAATTAAAGATGAAAGATTATATAAGATGAGAAGCTATGTGAATGAAAATACCTTGGAAGCAAATTTAAGTAAAAGTAAAATGACTGTGAAAGAGAAATTACACCGTACGCTGGGACATGTAAACTTCAATAATTTAGAAATGATGTGCAAGAATGAAACATTGGAAGGATTGCCTAAAGAGACTGAACAAGAATATTTTAGGTGTGTGACATGCTTAGAAAATAAAATGCTTAACTTACCTTTTCATAATAACAGAAGAAAAGCAGATGATATACTACAAATAGTTCATACAGATTTGAATGGTCCTCATCAAACAGTAGGAGACCATGGTGAAAAATACTTTTTAAGTTTTATAGATGACTACAGCAAACTGGTTAAAGTCTATTGTATCCGGACAAAAGATGAAGTATATGATTGCTTAGTGCAATATGTTAATGAAGTACAAAATCTTACTGATAAGACAATAAAAGAATTACGTTGTGACAATGGTACCGAATACATAAATTCAAGAGTTTTTCAGTTTGCAAGAGAGAAAGGAATCGTTATAAAACCTTGTCCAGCATATGTTCACGTATTAAATGGAACTGCAGAGAGGTATAACCGGTTTCTAATGGATATGGCAAGATGTCTCTTATCAGAAGCTGAAGTTGGAAGAAAATATTGGCCAGAAATAATTAAAACAGCTGCCTACCTCAAAAATAGAACCTTGACTAATACTATTGTAAAGAATAGTTCGTATGAAATATTTTTCAAAAGGAAGCCTACAATGAAGTATCTGAAAATGTATGGCAGTAGAGTCTTTGTACGAATACCAGAAGAGAGAAGAAAATCTAAATGGGACAAGAAAGCAGAAACTGGAATTTTACTTGGCTATACAGACACTGGATATAGAGTATTAATTAACAACAAAGTAATAGTAGCCAGACATTGTGATAATGTAGAAGAAGACGTGACATTGTGTGGATTTCAAGATGAGAGAGATGAAAATTTGGAAGAAGGAAAAGGAATTAAAAAGAAAAATTTGGAAGAGGAAAAAGAAATTGAAAAGGATAATCCAGAATGTGTGGGAGGAAATGATACAGATACACCAAACAGTAACAATGATGTAGAAATTGATGAAGACATGGACAGAAAGAAATCAAAAAGACAAGTTAAGCCTCCAACGCGATTTGCTGATGAGTTTGGCTATTATTGTATCAGTGTAAACTACTGTGATGCTATGACACCAGAGAACTTTCAGGAGGCGGTGAACTGCGATGATGCAAATGAATGGAAGGCAGCCATGGACCATGAGATGAACAGCCATCGGCACTCGTTGACAAGCCAACCAAGGACAAAAAGGTGATTGATGTGAAATGGATATACAAAAAGAAGAGTGAAAGTGAGTATAAAGCCCGATTAGTAGTTAGAGGTTTTCAACAAACTGACTGTGTAGATGATACTTATTCTCCTGTAGCAAAAATGCCAACCTTAAAGCTTTTATTGTCATATTGTTGTCAAAATTCTATGGAAATCCATCAAATGGATGTAGAGACTGCATTTCTAAATAGTAAAGTTTTGTCAGAAGTTTATGTAAAGCAGCCAACAGGTTATGAAGATGGCTCTGATAAAGTTTATAAGCTAAACAAATCTTTGTATGGCCTAAAAAGAGCCCACGCGCATGGTACGAATGTTTCAACATTTTTTTGACTGAACTAGAGTTTGAACGATGCAAATATGATTACTGTTTATTTTTCAAAAAAGAAGAAGATGTAACTGTTTATATCTTGTTATTTGTTGATGATTTGTTGATTTGCTGCAGAGACCAAAATGTTATTAACAATATTAAAAACAAGCTTTCAGATAAACTCAAAATGAAAAATTTAGGTAGAGTAAAAAATTACATTGGTATAGACATATAACTATGAACAAAATAACATTTTAACTCTGAGTCAGGAACGTTACATTGAATCTTTAGCAAAACGCTATAATATTGAAAATGCTAAATTATACAAAACACCTATGGAAATAAATTTGAAATTAGAAAAATGTGAATTAAATGAAGACTTCAACTATAGAAATTTAATAGGAGCATTGTTGTATGTTAGTTATGGTACTAGACGAGATATATCATTCTCTGTAAACTATTTAAGTCGTTTTCAAAACTGTTGTAATGAGACACATTTTAAGTATGCTCTTAGAGTGTTGAAATATTTGTTTTTGACTAAGACAATAAAACTAAAATATTATAAAACTACGATGCTGATATATTGGATTGCTATGTTGATTCTGATTGGGCAGGAGATGTGTTAGACCGAAAATCTACTACCGGATATGTATTTAGATTGTATGGAAATGTTATCTTGTGGAAATCTAAAAAACAAAACTGTGTGACAAAATCTTCTACCTTTGCAGAATATATTGCCCTGTGAGAAGTAGTAACTGAAATCAATTTCCTAAGAAGCCTAATTAATGATGTATTTATTAAAATTTGTAAACCAGTAAAAATGTATGAAGATAATTCAGGCGCTGTAGCAATAGCTAAATATGGAAATTTTACTAAGAACTCTAAACACATTGAGGTCCAATACCATTATATTCATGAAAATGTCAAAGAAAAGTTTATTGATGATATTAAAATAGAGTCTGAAAATAATATTGCACATGTATTAACTAAAGCTTTGGGAAGTGTCAAATTTCTTAAATTCAGAGAATCCTTAAACATAAAAAATTAGAGAATAGTATATTAGTAAGTTGTCTATATGAAACTATCAAGTTTTATGAACCTGTTCTTTAATCTAATTTTAAGATTCGGATTACTTGTGTTACCTATAGATTGCAATATAAATGTAAGGAGGCCTGTTGGTAATTATACATTTATATTGGCAACTCTGTAGGAATATATTATCTATGAATTCATTCGTTTGTATACTCTATGCTCTATTAAACTATGGTTGACAGCAGGAAGACAAAAGATGTGTAAGCAAAAGTTGATTTAATTTCTTTAATAAAAATGGTTACTAAATATAAAAACGAGTATTATTCTTAATATTAAAATGGTAGCAGAGCGTGATTTTTAAAAGGACTAAAGTGAAAACAAGGATTTTTTTGTGTGCAAACAAGAAAAATATAAAAAGATCATCTACGTGAAAATGGCGACGAAAACTAGTGATATTAACATTCCAATTTTCGATGGTTCAGACTATTGTAATTGGCAAATACGTATTCTCAAGTTCCTACAATTCAAAAGTGTAAAGATGTAGTAATGCGATCTAAAACATCTGCCGACGATGCCACATGGGACAATCGTGATATTCAAGCTAGCAACTATATTTACAGCGCAATAACGAACAGACAATTGGAATACATAAGTGAATTAGAGACGGCCTACGAAATCATTCAAAAGTTTGATGAAATGTATCTGAAAAAGTCGACGGTTTTGCAAATTGTATGCCGACATAACCTCGAAAATGTCAAATTGAAAAATTACGCAGAAGTGTCTTTGTTCTTCGACGACTTTGAAAAGTGTGTAAACGAACTGAAACAACCCGGGGCGGTAATATCAGAACAAGAAAAACTGAATTATATGCTGAAATCTTTGCCGCAGAATTATAGTCATATTGGAAACTTGATTGACGTGTTCCCTGAAAAGGACAGAACAGACAGATTATTTGAAAAGTAAAATAAAATTGAAAAGGACCGAAGAAAAATCAAATGAGACATCACGTGACAGCTCTAATGCTTTTCGAGCAGAAACAAAGACATCATCAGCGTCACACACAAACTGTTTTAAACCAGGTCAGTTTCAAAAAGAATGTCGTACTCGTACTGTATATACACAAAGAGGTCGAGGTCGTGGATATTCTATGAATAGAGGTCGCGGATATTTTGGAAGTAGAGGACGTAGATATTCCGTCAGTAGAGGACGAGGTATATATAATGCAAGAAACTTTCATGGACGAGGACATTATAATAATGAGCGACCCAGAAATGATCATCATGAGCAATATGGGAATAGTTTTCATACAACTATCGCAAATAATACAACAACAAATGAAAAAAATGAGACAAAAAAAGGAGAAATAGAATGGTTACTTGACAGCGGCTGTACAGACCATATTATTAACACGGATGAATACTTTGAATTTTGTGAGACATTAAAGAAACCTGTAAAAGTCAAAATTGGTGATGGTAGAATACTACAAGCTGAAAAGATTGGAAATATAAAGGTAAATTTTATGGTTTATGGAAAAAAATCAGAAGTGATGTTGAAAAATGTGTTCCATGTTAAAGAAATGAAAGCGAACTTATTAAGTTACTCAAGAATTACAGACAAAAACTCAATTGTGTCAAAGGGGAGATTGGCAAAAATATATAACCCATATAGAAAGGTGATAGGGGTTGCAATTAAAGATGAAAGATTATATAAGATGAGAAGCTATGTGAATGAAAATACCTTGGAAGCAAATTTAAGTAAAAGTAAAATGACTGTGAAAGAGAAATTACACCGTACGCTGGGACATGTAAACTTCAATAATTTAGAAATGATGTGCAAGAATGAAACATTGGAAGGATTGCCTAAAGAGACTGAACAAGAATATTTTAGGTGTGTGACATGCTTAGAAAAATAAAATGCTTAACTTACCTTTTCATAATAACAGAAGAAAAGCAGATGATATACTACAAATAGTTCATACAGATTTGAATGGTCCTCATCAAACAGTAGGAGACCATGGTGAAAAATACTTTTTAAGTTTTATAGATGACTACAGCAAACTGGTTAAAGTCTATTGTATCCGGACAAAAGATGAAGTATATGATTGCTTAGTGCAATATGTTAATGAAGTACAAAATCTTACTGATAAGACAATAAAAGAATTACGTTGTGACAATGGTACCGAATACATAAATTCAAGAGTTTTTCAGTTTGCAAGAGAGAAAGGAATCGTTATAAAACCTTGTCCAGCATATGTTCACGTATTAAATGGAACTGCAGAGAGGTATAACCGGTTTCTAATGGATATGGCAAGATGTCTCTTATCAGAAGCTGAAGTTGGAAGAAAATATTGGCCAGAAATAATTAAAACAGCTGCCTACCTCAAAAATAGAACCTTGACTAATACTATTGTAAAGAATAGTTCGTATGAAATATTTTTCAAAAGGAAGCCTACAATGAAGTATCTGAAAATGTATGGCAGTAGAGTCTTTGTACGAATACCAGAAGAGAGAAGAAAATCTAAATGGGACAAGAAAGCAGAAACTGGAATTTTACTTGGCTATACAGACACTGGATATAGAGTATTAATTAACAACAAAGTAATAGTAGCCAGACATTGTGATAATGTAGAAGAAGACGTGACATTGTGTGGATTTCAAGATGAGAGAGATGAAAATTTGGAAGAAGGAAAAGGAATTAAAAAGAAAAATTTGGAAGAGGAAAAAGAAATTGAAAAGGATAATCCAGAATGTGTGGGAGGAAATGATACAGATACACCAAACAGTAACAATGATGTAGAAATTGATGAAGACATGGACAGAAAGAAATCAAAAAGACAAGTTAAGCCTCCAACGCGATTTGCTGATGAGTTTGGCTATTATTGTATCAGTGTAAACTACTGTGATGCTATGACACCAGAGAACTTTCAGGAGGCGGTGAACTGCGATGATGCAAATGAATGGAAGGCAGCCATGGACCATGAGATGAACAGCCATCGGCACTCGTTGACAAGCCAACCAAGGACAAAAAGGTGATTGATGTGAAATGGATATACAAAAAGAAGAGTGAAAGTGAGTATAAAGCCCGATTAGTAGTTAGAGGTTTTCAACAAACTGACTGTGTAGATGATACTTATTCTCCTGTAGCAAAAATGCCAACCTTAAAGCTTTTATTGTCATATTGTTGTCAAAATTCTATGGAAATCCATCAAATGGATGTAGAGACTGCATTTCTAAATAGTAAAGTTTTGTCAGAAGTTTATGTAAAGCAGCCAACAGGTTATGAAGATGGCTCTGATAAAGTTTATAAGCTAAACAAATCTTTGTATGGCCTAAAAAAGAGCCCACGCGCATGGTACGAATGTTTCAACATTTTTTTGACTGAACTAGAGTTTGAACGATGCAAATATGATTACTGTTTATTTTTCAAAAAAGAAGAAGATGTAACTGTTTATATCTTGTTATTTGTTGATGATTTGTTGATTTGCTGCAGAGACCAAAATGTTATTAACAATATTAAAAACAAGCTTTCAGATAAACTCAAAATGAAAAATTTAGGTAGAGTAAAAAATTACATTGGTATAGACATATAACTATGAACAAAATAACATTTTAACTCTGAGTCAGGAACGTTACATTGAATCTTTAGCAAAACGCTATAATATTGAAAATGCTAAATTATACAAAACACCTATGGAAATAAATTTGAAATTAGAAAAATGTGAATTAAATGAAGACTTCAACTATAGAAATTTAATAGGAGCATTGTTGTATGTTAGTTATGGTACTAGACGAGATATATCATTCTCTGTAAACTATTTAAGTCGTTTTCAAAACTGTTGTAATGAGACACATTTTAAGTATGCTCTTAGAGTGTTGAAATATTTGTTTTTGACTAAGACAATAAAACTAAAATATTATAAAACTACGATGCTGATATATTGGATTGCTATGTTGATTCTGATTGGGCAGGAGATGTGTTAGACCGAAAATCTACTACCGGATATGTATTTAGATTGTATGGAAATGTTATCTTGTGGAAATCTAAAAAACAAAACTGTGTGACAAAATCTTCTACCTTTGCAGAATATATTGCCCTGTGAGAAGTAGTAACTGAAATCAATTTCCTAAGAAGCCTAATTAATGATGTATTTATTAAAATTTGTAAACCAGTAAAAATGTATGAAGATAATTCAGGCGCTGTAGCAATAGCTAAATATGGAAATTTTACTAAGAACTCTAAACACATTGAGGTCCAATACCATTATATTCATGAAAATGTCAAAGAAAAGTTTATTGATGATATTAAAATAGAGTCTGAAAATAATATTGCACATGTATTAACTAAAGCTTTGGGAAGTGTCAAATTTCTTAAATTCAGAGAATCCTTAAACATAAAAAATTAGAGAATAGTATATTAGTAAGTTGTCTATATGAAACTATCAAGTTTTATGAACCTGTTCTTTAATCTAATTTTAAGATTCGGATTACTTGTGTTACCTATAGATTGCAATATAAATGTAAGGAGGCCTGTTGGTAATTATACATTTATATTGGCAACTCTGTAGGAATATATTATCTATGCATTCATTTGTTTGTATACTCTATGCTCTATTATACTATAGTTGACAGCAAGAAGACAAAAGATGTGTAAGCAAAAGTTGATTTAATTCCTTTAATAAAAGTGGTTACTAAATATAAAAACGAGTATTATTCTTAATATTAAAAGATGTACAACGAAAAGCAGAAATACGAATCAGTAGTTGCAACTAGCAATACGACGAAATTTCAATGGATAAGATATCGAACGAATTTTGCGTCCCGTTCACACCTTACACTTGATAGTACCCGAATCACGACGAAGTTGTGCATATCCTATGGCATCGTCACCGTAGGATAGTCTCGCTGATCTAGAAATACGAGAAATCAAAACTTTAAGATTATAAGCTAATACAAAAAAAAAAATCACACGACATTCATAACAAAGATTGAGAGAGGTTATGTTTTCTTTTATTTCCAAATTCAATTAATTAGGCAAATAGTTGTAATACAGGATGTTCGCCGGGAAACGTTACCCACTGCTATATAGCACTACAACGAAGAAACTGCTAGTGGCGATTGTTTGGCCAGCTTCCCACCTAGTTCGGCCATCAACCATGGAGGAAGGAAATATATGGAGGTGAAGTGACATTAAATTTGTGAAGCAGGCTCTTAACTCTCACGCATGCGCAGTGGTGGCAGCCGCGACATTGCGATCCCAAATAAATGCGATGTTCACATTGAATTAGATGATGTGATTATTTCATTTTGTAATGTGTATAAGTGTTTTATAATGCCATCTTGTGTTGCATACGGTTGCACAAATAGGCAAGAGAGGAAAGAACCTGGAAAATCATTTCATAAGTAAGTTGAATTCTAATTATCGTTGTTGAAGTGGGCGGTAGGTTTTGCAAACTTCGGTGCCTGTCTCTAAATATTTAGTCATAGCTCTCAATGGGATGACTTTGTTCTCAAATTTTTGTTGGTGTAGTGTAGAAAATCAGCATACCTTGCTATTTTGCACATAATAGACTTGCATTACTTTTTAACGAGTGTTGAAAATGAGATTTAAAGGGGTGTGTTTTACATCGCGATCCAGTGAATTTAGTATTGCGCTTTATTTCGTCACGTTGCAGTTTATACTGACCGTGTATGATGAAATTAAATGTGTTAAATTATGCTATGCAATCTAGGAATCTAGATGATGTTGTTATGGCAAATACAGTTTGCGATTCAAATACGCGTGTGTGGGTGTGTCTACATAGTTTGATTCTGTAGCGGCAATTTAATGGAGATTGTGGTTAGGTCTAAATGCAGTCTGTACCAGAATGGTTTTGTTGTTCAATAAGGGACAAAGAATTTATCTATTATTATTAGTAATTTCATGAGAACCAAGTTAGTGACAAAACGTGTATCGCGATGGAAACTACTTCCAGTTCCATCTATTCCCAATTAAGCTTACGATGTATGGTAACAAGATAACAATTTTTATTCTGGTCTAGGCCGCATTTCACTCTAACCACAAGTGGTAGTAAAAAAACTGAAATATCCATTCTGTAGGTCCACCATGTAATTCATTGTGGCATTGGCAGAATTAATTTTTATTCCACGCCGCATATCAACCCAATCCCAGTATATCCCGAAAACTAAGCAAGATATCGAAAAATTTTATTCTTTATTTTCGATTTGTCTCGCCATGTTACATAAGAATCGATAATTAAATTTGACTTTTGCGAAATTTTTCTTCTGTATTTCAACTCAAGACACCTCACTTTTGATACAGTATATCTCGAGAACTAGGCGAGATATCAAAAATTTTTATTCTTTATTTTTTATTTGTATCGTCTTTTTAAATTAGAATCCGATATCAAGTTTGACTTTGACCAATTTTTTCTACTGAATTTCAACCAAAAACATTTCACGGTTGAGACAGAATATCTCGAAAACTAAGCATGTAATAAAAAAAAATTATTGTTCATTTTTTACTTGTCTCATCGAGTTACATAATAATCCATCACCAGCAGAGGCGGATCCAGGGGAGGGGCTAGGGGGCTCGAGCCCCCCCCCCCAAAGTATCTGGGTCCACCCCCAACATTGTACTTTTGAGATTTTTTTTTTTTTTATTTTTTTTTTATTTTTTATTTTTATTTTTTTTTTTTTTTAGCTCTACCGATTTGAGGCCAGAGGAGGCTATGATCACCAGATTGCGGCGTTACGTTTATCATAAAGTCCCCTTGAGGTTTTTGTACATATACCCCGTGTCTGTATGGGATCGGCCTAGCCTCCCACTCCTCCACCACCCGGCTTTACTTCAATGCGTGGTGAAGGTCTCTTGCGTCTCTATATATTTCCTTCCTCCATGCCGTCAACCGCGGAACTATTTAGAAATAATTAATACATGTACAAGTATGTGAAAGCATTTAAATATTACATAATTCATTAACTTACATTACAAAAGATGCTGGAAGTGTCACCCCTCTTGCGTAATGCACATTTGACATCTTTTAAATATGTTTCGAGGCACACGCTGGATTTCACATCTCTCCATGGCCATTATTACTTGACAGATTTTGTTTTCAAGTTCTTCGTACGGTGAGGATTTCCTTCCTACACCTTTCCCTTAAGCTTTCCCCAAAGATATAAGTCACAAAGGATTAAATCGGGTGATTTGGCGCCACAAGCCACGGCTGATTACACGTTTCTCTTAATTTTTTTAACTATACGCGGAATCGTTGTTTTAGCTGGCAGTAAAGCGCCAGGATATTTGCGACGTAATTTACTGCGACACCTTTTAAATGACTTTTCCGCCACATAAGTATCATACAGGAATATTTTTTGTTCCAAACTACTATACTTTCATTACTATAATCACTATTACGTACCATAATTCAACTCGCGCTCACACACGGTACAGATTAGTAAGAGACTGAAGTCACAAAATAGTTAAACCGAAAATAAACGTTCACACACAATACTGATTAGTAATAGACTGAAGTCGCAAACCAGCCAAATCGCAAAGAAATCGATCTAAACAATCGAAAAGTTCGCATTCTACTGCGTGATTTGACTGTTGGTGGAGGACTGTTGTTTAATCTCGCCGGTAATTCGCTCTGCTGTTTGGCGCGGTCTGGTCTTTCGCATTGAGATGCCGTCGGCAAGACAGTAGGTGGATAGCGTTTCCTGACAAACACCCTGCACTTACAAAAAAAATTTCACACTTCGAAACTCAGCAGCACTACAATCCAAATTAGTGGCAAATAAATTCCAAACCATTATTATATTCACTCTCGAGAGATTTCGACTGTCTGCTTTAGTAACTTCTGGATTCATGATAACAGTGGTTTAAAGAATCTGCAACGTCTACTTGGAAGATCGCTACCACGTCCCTTATAACTAATTATTATGAGTCCTGTGACAAAAAACTCAAATAAACGTAGAAACAGTTTAATAAAATACAGAAGTTAACGAAACGCCATAGCGCTTGTTTCTTTACGTATGACGTCACGCGCTGTGATTTGTGTTTCGTTTAACGGTGAAGAATAGGCTAAAAATCAGATTTTATTTATTAATTTAAAAATATAAATCATTATTGTTTCACGAAAGAAATATTGGATGATGTTTCTAAATTTATAAATATTATTTCTAGTTAAATTTCAGAGATTTTTGTAATACCTGTCCGGTCCCATATTTTGCACCTGAAAACCAACCATGGAGCCTTCAAGAAACACCTACACCGTATCGGAGCCTATGACACACCAGTTTGTGATTGTGGAGAGGTGCAGGACACCAACCATCTGTTATTAGGATGTCCGAGGAGCAGAACAGCAACAGTGAAGCAACTAAGAGAGCTGGGTCATATAGGCCCTACTAGTGTCATCACACTTCTGGCCACCGAGGACATAAGAACATATAAGTTAATATATGAATTCTTTGTAACGATGGATATTACAATATAGAGGTTATTTCCGAATTCATCCTGTATATTGTTTCCCCTTTTATTAATCCTAATATGGAACGTGGAACAGGATTGTGGAATTGTATACAAAAATATATATGTATAAGTATTTTTATACGCGAATTATGTCCAAGACAGTATGTTGTATTAGAAGTATCATAGCTATTAACTGGATATGTAGGTAATATGTATTGAAAGCCGGTAATGGTATATGCTATGTTGTAAACCTAAGCCATGTAGTATTAATGCTACATGTGAAAAGTATAAATCCCTTAAAAGATGGGTATTACAAGATAGAGGTGATTCCTCACATTAATTTGTATATTTTTCCTTTTACTAACCTTAATATAGAACATGGATATTGGATTGTGGAATTAATTTATATAAATTGTATATCTATAAACAAATTCTAATGTGATTCTTGTCTATGGCAGTATGGTAATATGGCAGAAGAATCATAGATACTAACTTGCCATGTGATATGTATTTAAAGTCTTTAATTGTATATGCTCGGTTGTAAGGACAACTCTGTATAGTGTCGGGGCCATATTTGCAAGCCCAAAATGTAAAAAGTACACATGAATTGACTGTATGGTCATGAAACCCAAAGCAAATAAATAGAAAATATTTAAAAAAAAAAAACTGAACAGTCGAAGATGTCACAACACAAAGAGTGCGAAAGGACGAGCAGGCCTCTCTCCGTTGTGACGATAATCGTAATGTTGTGCACAGTATTCTATAGTAACAATAAGAAATTATTTTTATCTGTGATAAGCTAAAACACATTAGCTTTTGTGAACTGTGGATTCAGGATAATGACGCAACAAAATTTCTACATCCTACTTTTTGACACCTTGCCCTTTTTCCTCGCCTCGTCTGGAGATTGCACTGTACTGTTTTCTGAAATGGAGTCTAGTCTTATATTATGTGCTTTGCTCATTTTTTTCACTGAAACAACTGTATCATCTATTTGCAACATTTACTTTTTACTTTACTGAATGCTTCCTTTAAAGAATAACTTTTCATTTTCTGGCTTATTGTTTTCCCTTTATTTCCGGCTGAATTTCTACATCATTTTTCTTTGCTTCAAACGAACCACAGCAAATACCTTTTCAGTTTATTAATTGGAAATTTTAGTCATTTAGGTACATTTCATTAAGTTCCGTCACTTTATTTTGTACATCTCCATGACATTCACTTCTCTCTTGTACCTTACGTTTATTGAGCCTGGTGGCTGAGCGGGCCTGTCATTCGAGATGATGTGGTTTCAAATTTCGGTTTTCCGAGTTTTCTTGAAATCACTCCTGGTGAATGCTAGAATGGTTCCTTGAAAAGGCCTTGGCCGAATTCCTTTCAGTTCCTTGCTCACCAATCCTTTCCAACCTCTAATGACATCGACATCGACAAGAAGTAAATCAATAAGGAAAAATACTCTGTGTTTCCCAGCATTCGGTTAAAATTTATAGAAAAATGTCTCCTAAATACGTCATCCCTGTCCATAAATTACCTGCATCATTATCTCAATCATAATTACGTCACCCATAGATATATTTCACTGTTTCATATATTTTTACTTGATGATACCATTCCAGTGCTGTAGTTGAACCACTATGTAAAAATGGGGATAGGTCAGTCGTATCGAATTACCGTCCTATTTCATTACTAACAGCCATCTGCAAAGTTTTTGGGAAAGCTACATAAAATAGAGTTTACCAACATCTTAAAGATAATAATATTCTAACTAAATCACAATTTCGTTTTCAAAAGGGACATTCAACAGAACACGCTATATTTGCATTCACTGACAATATTTTAAAAGGAATAAATGATAAATTAATGCCTGTACAAATTTTCTGTGAGGTATCTAAGGCGTTTAGCTGTGTTGATGATGAAATTCTGATACAAAACTTAAAGTATATGGTATAGATAGCATTGGCTTAGTTCTTACATTCTGAACAGGAAACAGAAAGTGCCAATTGGACATTTTAATTCTGCGTTATGTGGTCCACTGTTTTCTGAGTGGAGATTTTAAAGATGTCATGAATCTATCATTTACAACTTTCCATAATTTTACCCTTTTTCGAGCTTGCACCATTCAAATTTGTTTCCATCTCTGCAATACGAATATCTTTAACTCAACTTACATTAAAATCCTTTTAATAGACAGTTGGGTTTATAGAAAACAAAAGAAGAGTGACAACGTCATTGTATTCTCCAAATCAAAATCATGTGAGCAAATGAGTGCTGAAACAAGACCTCTTCAACAACTTGTGACTATGATATGTGACCAACCAGTAGAAGATGAAACAACAGACATTTTTTGTAGGGTAAACGTATCATTAAATATGCCATTAGAAATCTACAAGGGACGCCAAATGAAAATCCAAGCAATTTGGAACTGTTTGTTCTGCACCATAATATTCAATCACTTACCAATAAGTTACCCGCGTCCGTAGCATACCTTAAGCTACACGTGCTCCCTGGGTGGTGCTAGATGGGTGGCAGCGATCAGATGCCACCGTACTGCCATTCTGTGCCTCACGGCATTGACATTCATTGCAAACATAACAGTCCTTGAGAACTCAGAGTTCCATACAAGTACAATAGGCCACCGGCTAAATATTTGCCTATGTAACTTCGAAGGCATGAGTAGAGCCAAGAGCCAGTACTTTTCATCAGTCTTACAGAAATATTCTGTTGATGTTGTCATAGTGCAAGAAACTCACACAGAGAACGACAAGCAGCTGCTGACTAGATGGAAACTACCTGGATATAAAACGGTAATAGCATAACATCATGCAAAATATGGCCTGCACCTTGGGTAGAAACTATCGATTTTGCCACCACTAACAATAGCATTATCCTTGGAGATTTCAACAACCCTCATATGCTGTGGGAATATAACCAGACTATTGAGAACGGGATTAAATTAATAGAATGGCTGATTTCAACAACCTGACATTCATACATGTCCCTAAAAGCAAAGGTACGTTTCATTCTGCTCGCTGAAAACAAGACTACTCACCAGACCTATGCTTCGTCTTTTCTGGTATGACAGCTTCTTTCTGTCGCGTAAGGAGACAAGTTCTAGGTGACTTCCCTCACAGTCAGCATAGACCCAAAATGTATACAGTAGGCATCCAGATACCAGTTATCCGAACCATTCCTAAATCTCGGTGGAACTTCCAGAGAGCAGATTGGGAAGCATGTGCGAAGTACGGTGATGATAGCATTCGATGGATCGAAGTAGTCCCAGAGATTTATGAAAGGCTTGTAGGACTAATAAAAGCTGCAGCGAAGAGAGCCATCTCACGAGGCGTCCAGAATATATTACAGGACAGAGTGAGGATTCAAGCAGACTTAGAAAATAATTTGTTTAAAGCAGTTCTCATGAGAAGGCAACAGAACTGCTAGATGAGATAAATGGATAAAAACTCTTAAAAATCTGAATTTTATCAATTCTGGTAGAAAAGCCTGGTCTCTTATTCGAAAATTAAATACAACGTTAATACCCTAAAGGACACTCTCATCTATTAATGTGGAATCAATAGCAAATGACATTGTATCTACTTCTAGAGCAAAACAGGACAAGCAGTTAACTTGACCGGTCAAATCTAAGCTAAAATGTCAAAAACGCGAAACTCAACCTCTCTATATATACTCCTGTCCATTAACATTACAAGAGGTTCAGGGAGATTTAACAACCTTCGAAATGGAAAAGCTGCAGGATTGGATGGGATTTGTACAGAACTATTGAAAAACTGTGGACCAGCTATATCTCGTTGGCTTGCCTCGTTCTTCAGCTCCATACTGCAATCTGGTAGACTTCCTCAAATCTACATGCGAACAAAAATCGTTGCTGTACTCAAACCAGGAACAGATTCAACTTTCCCATAAAGTTACAGTTCGATGACCTTGTTCAGTGTCACTTACGAATTACTGGCAAGACTTATTTTAAACAGAATTGCTCCTGCAATCGAAGCCCTGATCCCTGTTGAAAAAACTGGATTCCATCCTAGTCGGGACTGTAGTGATCAGGTGCTATCTCTTACCTCAAACTTGGAAGCAGGGCATCAGAATAAAATGAAGAACGTGTATGTATTCCTAGATCTTTCGGCAACATACGATACAGTTTGGAGAGAGGGTCTTCTGCTCAAACTGATCAAGGTAGCTCCATGCAAAAACATATTTTCCTTGCTGGAAAACATGTTAAGTTACCGGCTGTTCCAGGTTCATACTGAGCTCAGCAGGAGTAGATTGCACACGCTAAATAATGGTCTACCACAAGACTTGGTTCTCTCCCCTATACTGTTTAACTTATATACTCATTATCTGCCAGACACAGTCTCTCGCAAATTTTTATATGCTGATGACATCAACCTAATAGTGCCAAGAACTGAGGCTGAAGAAATACTAACACATGACCTTCAGGAAATGGATGCCTACTTTTGAAGGTGGTGCCTTCAACCCAATCCGCAGAAAACAGAAATAGCTACATTCCACCTTAGCAACAATCAAATGAACTACCAGTCAAATATAATGTTCAGATATCAGATGCTGAAGTGCAACAGTACCCCAAAATACCTGGGTGTCACATTAGACAGGTCCCTCAGATACAAAAGGCACCTTCAAAATACAGCTGCCAAGCTTAAAAGTCGAAACAATCATCTTCAGCGGCTGGCAGGAACTTCATGGAAGCTGATACGAATACATTAAGGATAACAGCTTTGGCATTGGTTTATTCCACAGCTGAATACTGCTCCAGCTTGTGGCTTAATCGCCCTTACACACTGTTAGTGAGCGTTCAACTTCACCAAACAATGCGTATCATAACTGTAACGCTTCTACTTACACCTATCCAGTGGCCGCTGGTGCTCAGCAACATCCCATCACCTCACATCAGAAGTCAAAAGTTCGAATCAAACAGTGGTCAAGAATTCTGACCAACGAGGTTCTTTCCATCCATGGATATATTAGGTAATAAAAAACACAACTGAATAAAAAACACAACAACGTCACCCTGCCAGGAAGACTTCTGTCAGTCTAACATCTAACTCCTTAAGCCCTACAGATAGCTGGACAGCGAAATGGGCATCGTCAACACCACATGGCATAGTTCATATTAGCAATTCCTGCTCAAAATTACTAGGATTCGACTTACCGTGGTCAATTTAGTGTAAATTAAACCATACTACATGTGGTCTACATCTATACTCTGCAAATCACAAATACCGTGGGTGGCAGAGGATGCTAAGCACCAATCCTAATTAAGTGCGTTCCAAAAGAACAGAACGAGGAAAGAAAGAATACATAAATGTATCAGTACGGCATCTTATTTCTCGAATCTTATCACGCCTGTCATTGCGACCTAAAATGTGTTGGCGGAAGAAGTATTTCGTTGCACTCGTAAATTAAAGATTTTCGCACATTCTCCAACAAATTCAAACTAAAACGACGTCGTCTGTCCGCCAAACAATCTCAGCCCAGCCCACGTATCAGCTCTGTGACACTTACATAACTGTAACTGTACATACTGTAACTAGCAGTCACGAATCGAGCGGCTCTCCTCGGTACTTTCTCTAACGTGTCAATCAATGCCTTACGATACTGATGCCAAATTCCAAAACAGTATTCCAAATGTGGACGTACTAGAGTTTTGTACGTTATTTCCTTTGTATGAGCATTACAACTTCTCAAAATATGACCTATAAATCGTAGTTTAGAATTAGCTTTGCCTACGATGGAAGTTATGTGCAAGTCCCATTTTATGTTGCTTTGTAATGTTACGCCTAGATACTTCAGGGAATCCGCCTTGTCAACAACTGAATTGTTAAATTTGTACTCGTGAGCAAACGGGGTCTTTTTATTACTTATTTGCATTGCCTTGCACTTTTTACAGTTAAGTGTAAGCTGCCATTTACGGCACCATTCCGAAATAACATCCAGATAGTTCTGAATTTCTAAGCAATCGTCAGAACACCTCACTATAAATACCTATAAATAAGTGCATCATCAGCAAAATATCGCATCCTGCTATTAACGTTGTCACCTAGATCGTTTACATAAAATTAATAAAAGAAGTGAACCTATTACACTTCCTTGAGGAATGCCCGAAGTAACATCTAGCTTAGAAGAGGCTTCCCCGTCAACAACGACATACTGTGACCAACCAGTTAGAAAATCGCGTATCCATTCGCAAATCTGATCAGATATACTGCACGCTCGAACTGTACCAGTTGTGTGGTACAGAGTCAAAAGCTTTCTGAGAATTCAAGAAATAGCACCAACTTGTGATCCTGCATCAATAACTTTCATTACGTCATGCGAAAATAGAGCCAGTTGCGTTTCACACGATCGATTCTTCCGAAATCCGAGTTGGTACTGTAAGTAACTCGTTTTCATCAAGAAACTTCATAACGTTAGAGCACATGACATGCTCCAGAATTCTACTGCAAACAGATTTTAGAGATATAGGTCGATAATTTCTAGGGTCCCTCCGCGTATTCCAAAAATACTCTTACTGGTATACTATCGGGACCCGGCGCTTTCCCCCAGTTCAGGAGCTTTAATTGTTTTATGATACCTATACTATCAATTTGTACTGGATCCATCTCATATTCTACACGCCGTGGAAAAACGGGAATGTTTTCCATGTTTTCGTCAGTGAAAGAATGTCTAAATTCGGTGTTAAATACTGTATCCTTGTCGTGGCTGTCATCAACTTCCCGACCGTCTTGTAATAGAACTGGCATATTGTTGTCACAACTGCTTACTTTTTTTACATACAACCAAAATTTCTTTGGATTTTCGGTGAGCCTCTTGGAAAGTGAGTTGCATCGAAAATCATTAAAGGCCTCGCTCATCACATACTTGACACGTCCTCTTGTCTCAGCTAACTTTTCTAAATCACTCCTATACATCGTACTTCATGAACGTGCATATATCTTCCTTTGCTTTTTAAGTAACCTTTTAACTTCACGTGTATACCAAGGGAGATCGTTCCCATCCCTGATTGTCCATTTCGATATATGTAAGTCCATACCGATCCCGACTATATTCATGAATTGAAACCACATCTCTTCAACCGAGCCTCTTGCTTCTATATAGGTAGCGTAATTATCCCTCAAAAATGTTCTTAAACTCTCCTTTGCGGCCTTTTCGAACCTGTAAACGATCTTTTCTTTTTCTTTTTGCGTGTGGCTGTTAATTTTACTGTAGCAATTTCCGCTTTATGATCACTTATTCCCGTGGTGGTAGAAATGTCCGTTAATAATTCAGGCCTATTCGTAACGAGAATATCTAAAATGTTTTCGTTATCGTTGTGGCACCGCGTTGGTTCAGTGACGAGCTGCTCAAGATTAAGATCTGAGAAAAGGTCAAGAATAATTTCACAGGATGTTTTATCCCTGCCACCAGTAACGTGGACGTAATTAATCCAGTCGATATACGGCAAGTTGAAGTCGCCTCCTAGTACTATCCCATGATCCGGAAATTGACGAGCTATGTTACTTACATTACTTCTTAAGGTCTCAGCAACAGTTACATCTGCATCTGGTGGACGATAGAAAGATCCTATTACAAGTTTTGTCCTCGCTTATTTTAGTCTAATCCATAGGATTTCACAGACCGTATTTATTTCGTTACACAGGTGTTGGTAACAGCTATAAATACACCACGTCCATTAGAACGCAACCTATCCTTACGGAAAACATTCATGCCATTGTTAAAAATTTCTGCTGAAATTATATCCGGTTTTAACCAGCTTTCAGTACCTAATACAATATCTGCTTCTGTGCTACTAATAATGCTTTCAAGCTCAGACTGCTTATTACAAAGACTTCTACAGTTTATAACGAGTACTTTTAACGGTCGAGATTGATTTACGCTACTCCTAACATATGGTACCGAATTTAATTGGCTGCCCGTGACTGTAATCCCAGTTCCGGGTCTTCCTCCCTCTGCCTAAAAAATCCCCCTATACTCCACACAGCCCCTGCCACTCGTGTAGCCGATTCACGTGTGTAGGGCACACCTGATCTATCCAAGGGAACCCAACACGACTCGACTCAAGGCCGAAGATCTAGGAATCTGCAGCCATGATTATCGCAGAAACGCAGCAGTCTCTGGTTCAGACCCTCGACTTGGCTCTGAATCAGAGGTCCACAGTCGGTTCCATCTACAATGCTGCAGATAGTTAACTCAGCCGAAATCTTGCGGTCATCAACCACAGAGCTCACCCTTTGAGCAAGCCGCCGGAAGAAAGAGAGACACCCTCCAAACCAAGGCGGCAAGCACCATTGGTGCCAATATGAGCTGCAATCCGCAGCTGGCTATACATCATTCCTTCAATGGCATCCAGGACGGCCTGTTCCACATCTTGGATCGTACAGCCGGAATGCACAATGAATGGACTGACTTCATCCCCGAAATATTCGCCATGTCCCTAAGGGGCTCAATGAAACGCCTAACGTTGGAGCCAGCTACTACCCGAATCCCCTTCTGTGGTCGCTCAGACCTAGCGGGTGGGTTGACTGGCAACTCGCAGAATGACGATTGTGGAACTGAATCAGACCCAGACAACACATCAAACCTATTTGACAGTGGTACAAGCTTGCCCTCCTGGGATTTACGACTGCCCCCACATGCGGTGTCGATGTCCGGAAACCACGCGCCAGACACCGTCAGGTGACTGCCGCACAGTTTCCGAAGTCTCAGCCAGGACTGCAGGTACGATGTTTGGTAGAGGAGAGCCTGTGCGAACACTAGATTCATCAGGGTCACCCATACCCCATATGCTGCAGTCACCTACGACTGCTTCCAGCTTTGCAACTTTCGTTAGCAAAGCTGCAAGCTGAGCGCGAAGATCAGCCACCTCAGCACGCGTCTGCACACAGCAATCACAGCCCCTACACATATTACTTTGAAAACAAAAACTACGGACAGAATGAAAGATGAACTAACCGAATAAACTGTTCACTACTTAATAACAACCGCTAGTCACTACTTAAATAAAACTTAATTGTGGAGATAAATTTAGACCAGACGGCGAATACTTCAATAAGTAGTTAATAGGACCTACTTGTAAATAATGTTAGCTAACCACTGTAATAAATAAAAGACGAATAAGGTCTATATACTTTCCTATAGTAAAATAAAATAATTAAAGCGATAACGATTACAGCACGCTGCTGCATTTCAATTCACGCAAATAAAGCAAAAACTGTCACAACACTTTAAATTAAGTAAACAGATGGCGGCACTCGTTACGACGGTTGCTGGAGACCAACTAGCAGCTGCTCTGCGACGACAGAAAATATTCAAAGATTAAATCTAACTACAACACTTTAAATTAAATACAAAGAAATGACGGTACTTGACTAGACGGTTGCTAGAGATCCACTAGCAACTACTCTGTGACGACAGAAATTATTCAAAGATTAAATCTATCTACAACACTTTAAATAAAATTCACAGAAATGGCAGCACTTGACGGTTGCTGGAGTTGTGGTATGGGAAGAACTGGTCAACTCTCCACATTTGGATCTTGGCAGATTCTCCGATCTGTGACTGCGGTGAGGTTGCGCAGACTTTATCACACATTGTGCAGGATTGCCTATTGCGTGCCTTTTCTGAAAGCCTTGAAAATTTAAATTTGGCTACTCCAGAGGCGGTGGCCTGGTTGGAGCACCTCGATATCGTATTATAATGTTTATGGCTGGCTGGCGATCCTGTCATAGAGGCCTCATCACCTGCCGGCTGTGGGCCTTGTCCGTTCAACTATGTGTATATATATACAATTATTTTAAAAGAAAGTTTTTCAATAAGTTCAGTATGATTGTAGTTGAGTATTACCCTTGCCATGTATCATCATATGCTAAATAAAAATAAATACCAATAAGTTAACAGAATTGAAAGTACTACTACAGTATAAGCTAAATTCTGATGTCATTTGTATCACAAAACACTGGTTAAATGGCGATGAAATGATTTAATTAACTGGTTACAACTAGCCAGCTGTTTCTGCAGAATAACTTCTAAATATGGAGGTTCTGCTATTTTTGTCAAGCAACACGATAAATGTGAAATATCTTAAAATGCATTAACCTCTCTGTAGAGAAGAATTTTGAAGCTTGTGCAACAGTTTTGCTTGAAACCAACATAATGGTTATAAATCTCTATAGGCCACCACCTGGAAATTTTTCAACATTCCTTACTCAGTTGGAATTATTATTTCGTAATGTGACTGCACCCAGTAAAACATTAGTGCTTTGTGGTGATTTCACTATTAACTTCCTCAAAGACAGTAGTGATAAAGCAGATTTATTGAATGTGGTTAAATGGTTCAACTTGGAACCAAAAATAGACTCCTCAACCAGGATGTCAAACTACCATAATACTCTTGTGTGTGTAGCAGACAAGTCTGTTGTCAAAAGGGGAAGTAATAAGTATGGGCTACAGTGACCATGGACCGCGACTCATATCATTGAAGATAAAAAAAAGTAAAAACAATAACTGTAAAAATATTGTTTATCAAAGAAATTTTTTGAGGATGACGTATGTGTGTTTGTCAAATGAATCCTGGAAAGATGTCTATGATCAAATATATGCAAATGTCACCTTTAATGTATTTCGCAGTTCTTTTCTACAATACTTCAACCAGACGTTTTCTAAAAGAAGGGAATCTGTGGCAGAAAGAACTAGTAAAAGCTAGTAAAACATTAATAAAAATATCGGAAGAAAGAAACAGGTTGATTTAAAAAAAAAAAAAAAAGAATTACTGTAATCGAAACCAAGTGAGTCAAAAATTTTCAAACTATGTTAAAAAAGTATAAGACAATTTATAAAAAAAAAGTAATTCGATGAGCAAAAATTATGGCAAATGATAATTATACTAAAAAAATCTTCCAACGAAACCAAAGCAATGAGCCCTATTATTAAACTACAAACTTAAAGTACAAAAACTAAAAGAAATATCAAATTAAGTACTGATAATTCAATAACTACTGACGCCAAAGTGATAGCTGAAGAATTTAACAATTATTTTACTTCTTTGGCTGAAAATTAATTAAAACTAAATGCAATAAGGAAACTAAAAATGTTCGCAGTCTTTCCACAACATCTAGTGCCACAATGTATCTAACAGAAACAAACCCAGAGGAAATTGTAAAAATCATAATGACATTAAAAAATAGACATTCATGTGGACTAGATGAGATCCCAGATTTCTTATTGAAAACCTGTGTACAAATTATGCAGCTGCCCTTCTAGCAAAAATCTTTAACATATCTGCACAAAAAAAAAAAAAAAACCCTTAGAAGATCGTCCTGATCAGCTTGCAAATTATAAGCCCGTATCCCAATTAAGTGTTTCTCAAAAAAAATATTAGAAAGATCGTCCTTCACAGACTCCTCAACTTTATCAACAAAATTGCACCAATCTCTACCCAGCAGCACAGATTCAGGAAAAATAAATCTACTCATACAGCAACCCTTGAATTCTTAAATTCTGTTTTAAAAGTTTGGATGGGAATGATATGGCTACAGGTATTTTCCTGGGCCTACAAAAACATTTGATGCAATGAATCACGATATAGTGTTAACTAAACTGGAAAAATGGGGATAAGAGGGAATGTAAAAAACTGGTTAAAATCGTACCTCGAAAACCGTAAACAAAAAGTGTCTATAAGCTATAAAACAACATACCACAAAAAATTTTGGAAAAATATACCTCAGATGAACAGTTTGTTAAGTACGGTGTACCCCAAGGTTCAGTGTTAGGACCTATATTGTTTTTAATTTATACAGATGATCTTAGTAGGAATGTCCCTCCAAAAGATGCAGTCCAGTTCGTAGATGATAAAAGTGTTTCATTCACCTCCCCAAACATTAAAAATTTAGAATTAACAGCAAATAAAACCATTAGATAGTTGAAAAAATGTTTTGACGCAAATAATCTAATCTTGAACGGGAAAAAAAACAGTGTGTTTGAATTTTTGTTTACCTCACTCTGCTAACAAAACAATATTCATGTAGCCATAAATGAAAAAAGATCTAAAAAATGTAAATGAAACCAAATTCTTTGTATTATGGGTACAATAGAATATGAAATGTAATGTACACATTAGAAAATTATCTAAAAGATTGTCTACAGAGTTTTACGGACTGAGAATCCTTAGGGATACCACTAGTATTAGTATAGTAATGCAAGCGTACTTTGCTCATTTCCAATCACTGGTCAAATATGGAATTATTTTCTGAGGTAACTCATCACAAAGCATTGGTATATTTGAGATGCAGAAAAGAACAGTGAGAACTATATGTTGCCTAAAAAGATTAGAATCGTATAGGACACATTTCATAAACCCCTCCATTCCAAATGTTTGTAGCATAACCGATAGTAATAACATCCTTGAGGTAGGCGTTCCTTGCCACGGGCCAGGGAGTACTCTTAGAGAAGTTTCCATAGCAACGAGACACACACAGAGAGACTTTGAGATTGATTAGAGCAGCAGCAGCTAAGGAGAGCTTGTTAGGAAAAGTTCGATAATGTATTTAATGGATGTGTTTAATTTAAAATAAAAGTTGTGATTTATATTGTGAAGAAAAGGACTAACAAATTATTTGATTAAACTGCACAAAAGATATCTTCAGGAATAATATAAATAGAAGCACATTCTTAAATACAACAGGGCGTATTTCTTAATAAGTAATACCAACCAAATGCTTATAAGAAATGCGACATGGCGACCCTGCAGTTGATACAAAATAACAACTAAGTTACAATTCGACAACAAGAATTCATCGAGAAAAGATCCTGGAAACGACTGACAACAAATTGACGGCAGCGCCTCCAGCGGACGATCAGGAACTATTAAGGAAAACATCGCAGTCGGGAACAGCTGATCTTGGATACATTCCTTCTGTGCTGATATTTACTAGGTCGCATATGGAGGTGGTTTGAACGGCTACAGCGACTGAACCACTCGTATATACAGCTAAGTGATTTTTCTAAAGAGTACTAAAGTGTAATAGTCTACCATACACGTTAAATTTTCAAATAATTCACTGTTCATAACCTTACGGAGTGTAAATTATTTTCTTGACCTTTTAACTTGCAAATTAATTTCACGAAGAACAAGACGTTACCTGTAAAGTTAGATTTTAGTAATTTCAAGTGTACTTGATTTTAATTTGCATAAAGTAGAACATGTACACATTGTATAAATTTCGCAAGCTTTCCAGCTATTTATGTTAACAAACAATTTCTTGAAGATATAGGTAAAGTGATGAATAATTTTTACGAATTGAAAAGTTGCCGACTTTGGTCCAATTTTGACTGAATCTTAATATAATATTAATTTGTCGTAAGAACAGTTTGATTGTTTTTTTTTGGAACTTTCTGTTCCCAATCGGGATTTTTTTTTTTAGAAAAAAAATAAAATATTTTAATATTATGCAAGAACCTGTTGGTTGTAGTGAAGAAAGGCCATTGACTTCCTCTAACGATAGAACTACATCCACTACTGATACGTCGGAGGATTTCTATGGGTTTCCTGAGACTGAGACCCCGATTAATGACAGGAGTTTTAACAATGTTACTCTGTCCGATTGTGAAGCTACTTTTTCTAATATAGGACTATCTGCCACGGAAAACTTACTAGATCACATTCCCTTAGGAGTAACCGAACAAACAACACTTGATGACCCCGAAATGGTTTCTCCCAAGCATTCAAATATGACAACACTTATAGAAGGCATCACTAATGATGAACCACAGACACTGAGTGGTACTAACAAAAACACTCAACTACCTTCAGACACGATTTCAGACTTAAAACAGTTTATGTTCAGTTTGTTTTTACAATCTCAAAAGGCACTGGTTGAACACTTTCAAAATGCACTGGCTGAACAGTCTGAACAATTTCAAAATGCAATGGTTCAACAGTCTGAACAATTTCAAAATGCACTGGTTGAACAGAAAAGAGAGTTGTCGGAACACTTTACTAAATCTCATGAGGGCTTATGCAGTAATTTCAATTCGCAGTTCCAAACTGTTAGCAATCAACTTGACAGCATTACAAAGGAGGTTGCATCTACCAAAAAGTTTTGTGAAAAATATATAGGTGAATTGAATGACAAAATTGACATTATCAAGACACAATCTGACAACACTGATAGTCGGCCTAATACTGTAAGGGAAAAATATGAGATGAGTAATGTTACAATTAATGGTGATGTAAATCATGTCAAGGATAGACAAATTGTTAAAGAAGGGTTTCACTTAAAAGATGAGTTTAAGCATGAAAGTAACCAGGTGGAAACTTACACGAAGACAGATGAATCAGTGGAAAAGGGTGGTAAGTCTATAAAAATGTTTGATATCAGAGACATTAAAGGAACAGGTGGCTTTGATCAGGTAAAAGAGATGGAAGAGACTTTGAGGTAGATGGATTAGGGAGTTTGATGATTTTGAAGGAAGTAAACTGTGACATTTTTTCCATTGTTGGGGAGAATTATGTTTGTGATTATGGATCAAAGCAGTTAAAGAATAATGGTGTTGAACATTTTCAGAGTTCTTTACATATTTTTGAAGTTGGTTTGCCATGTTACTGTTCTGGCAAAGTAAGATTAATTGTAAACAGGAAGTTGCTTTGTATAAATAACTGGGGAAAGGTGAACTGGAAATATAGAAAAAAAAGGTTTTCTTTTTTTTTGTAGAGGGGTAAGCTATGCTTACTGCCTCATCCTGTGTACAAATCCAATCAGGACATTGAATCTACAACTCAAAAAAAAAAAAAAAAAAAAAAAAAAAAAAAAAAAAAAAAAATGTGTACATGTGTACATATAAACTCTATCATATTGGAATTTACTATTATTATTAAGTTTTAGTTGGCATATTGTTGTTATTTAGTGCCACAAAACACTTGTAAATAGTACTGATTGTTGTGGCTGCGCACAATTCAACTGTAATGATAGTAAAAGTTTATAACCACTAAGTGGAAGCTGTCACTTACCAATGTTGATGATCTCAATCAGATGTGCAGTCTTCGGCTGTTACCACAGCATACCATTACATAAAAGTTTATTGTCTATTAAGACTTTCTTTCAGTAAATATATAGTTTGTAAGGTATACCGGAGCATTAGAATGAATAGAATGAGTTGAGAAGAAACAAGGTGTTGTTATGAATAGAGGTGTTTTGCATTAAGAAGTAAAATATCATATAGAGAGGGTACAGCGGCACGGTCGGGACTCAGTTCCTGTAAATAAGGCCACTATCTAGGCATTGCCTTTAAATGATACCGAAAGGTTCGGGATTTGGTTAACACAGGTATAGCTGAGGTCCAGGTAGAACCTTCAAATGACTTTGTTGTTACATCTCTTAGCCTATATATGAATATATTCAAGATGAAGTGGAGAAAGTTATTACTTATGAGAGAATAATGTAATGGATTGAAGAAATAAATAAAAATGAAACTGTGATGATGATGCTAGATTAGCAAGAAACAATGGTGTTCCAGTTGTATTAGCAAGGGTTGATTGTACTGGTCCAGGGACCAAATATGTGAATTAAATAATGTTGCCGGTTATACAACAGTTAAATGGTTCAAAAGGATTGGTCTTATGAAGAATATAATGTACCAAGGGCAGGTAATAGAATTTTTAAATTATTGGAATGGTATGCTTGGTAAACAGGCGGAGGCCATGACAGCTAAAGATGATAATAATGAATAATCAAGTAACAGTATTATTTTAAGAAATACGACATGGCTAAAGATGATAATATTGAGTAATAATACTGGAGTATAATATACTTACTGTAATTTGGTTGTTAAGTGATAAGGACAGTAACTTGTCGAAATGTGTGTTACAGACTATAGGACGTTCCAACCAGTAGCGGCTTATGGAAAACCACCAGGGAAAGTTACCTCAAGACATCTGTACTCGTGATTTGTAAAAAAAATGGGTTATTAGCCAAATGTAAAAATATAAGCTCTCCTTACCTAAAACGTGACAATTACAGGAAAGTTTACCATAACCATTTATAATGGTATGGATGTCAAATGGTATGGTAAACTTGGGGGGGGCTGTAGCATAACCGATAGTAATAACATCCTTGAGGTAGGCGTTCCTTGCCACGGGCCAGGGAGTACTCTTAGAGAAGTTTCCATAGCAACGAGACACACACAGAGAGAGACTATGAGATTGATTAGAGCAGCAGCAGCTAAGGAGAGCTTGTTAGGAAAAGTTCGATAATGTATTTAATGGATGTGTTTAATTTAAAATAAAAGTTGTGATTTATATTGTGAAGAAAAGGACTAACAAATTATTTGATTAAACTGCACAAAAGATATCTTCAGGAATAATATAAATAGAAGCACATTCTTAAATACAACAGGGCGTATTTCTTAATAAGTAATACCAACCAAAATGCTTATAAGAAATGCGACATGTTCCATGTTCTTTTCACAAGAGAATTCCTCCTAAAAAAGAAAAAAAATGGTATTGTTCATAATTACCTCACTAGAGGACATTCAGACATCTACATAACGTTTTGCAGGACTACTATGTATCAAAAAAGTATTTTAAATTCAGGATCTCTATAACAAAATACTAGAAGAAGTAAAAAATACTTCATGTAGTTGATTTCAAATAAAACTAAAGGCATTTCTAGTATGGCACAGTTTTTTTCTGTATTATTGAATATATGGATTCATAAAAAATGTGTTTTAGGATTTCTGAAATTTTGTTTTCATCTACTATTGTATTATTAAATTCTCTCCATGTATACTTGTTTTGTCATTGTATTATCAATTATCTGTATAAATCCCATCGTCTCTTAATTATATGTAACATTTTCTCATCAAAATGACTTATTCAATGTCAAATGTGCACCTGTGCTATAAATTGGCTAGATGGAACAATAAATATCTTATCTCATATGAGTCGGGTTTAATTGATATCGATTTGTGGGGGAACATTCCATTAATTCACGTTCTATTTTTCACATCTGTTAAAAATATTGATCTTTTCTTGATGCTACAGCCTATTAGGTATTCTTTATCCTCTTAATACCATTTTCGCCATAATTTCCTTGAATAACAAGATTTGCGGCGTTGCGAGCAATGGTTTCAGTTTCAAAATCCATCACTTGTTGGAGAGAGTGATAAGAGGATGCGTCAGTGAAGTAAGAGAATTGGGTTACGAAACTTTGGTCAGACCAATGCTTGAACATGGTGATGTAGTATGGGACCCATATTTTGCGTATCAAATACAGGAGTGGGAAGGGATGCAAACAAGGGCTGCTAGATTTGTCCCTGGAAATTATCGCAAAACACACCAGTAACTGATATGATAAAAGAGATGAAATGGGATACATTGGAAGACAGGAGGAGGGTGAAGAGAGATTATTAAATTTCTATCATCACCACTGTTGGACCTCTAGCACGCCCCAGAGAGAGGCTTCTTACTATTGTCAATTATCCCCACATCATAATTTGTCGCGCGCAGGTACATTTTTATACTGTTCCAGTTATTTAATCATTTAGTTGTTTTCTCATAACGTCACAATAATTTATAATTGCCAGCCATCCTCACCCCTTGAATTAATTTCTAGGACTACCCTAGACGTCATTAGTTAAGATAATAATAAGTTTTTTATTCGCTTGATGCTTGCACACGCCAAATGAAAATTTTACCAAAAACAGATACAGTAAGTGGCTGGGGCGAATCTGTACTCCCAAAGGGTAAGCCGTAGTATTCTATACTCAACTACACACGACAGTACTTCAAGGTGCTACTCCAATAGACTTTCCTTTAGAAGACTGTTAAATCTGCTAGGGATAATAGAGAAGTAAGTTACTGTATACCCGTGAAGAGATTTGCGGCAGAACTGTGGTCACGCAGGAACGATTGTGCTAAACAGCACATTTCAGTCAACAAGGGACGGTACATGAAGGTCTATTACAAGGACTGATTGCCCAGAGACTTCCACCAGCGGATGAAGTATTATTAAAAGACGAGACTCTCTGAGGAGGAAGGAACAAAAAGTTAGACTCGCAGTTGATATAGCCAGATACGATAGTAAAGGTTAGGACTTTATGTGATGTTACCGCGGATAGGTAGAAAGATAGCGATGTTACTCGTACATGGTAATCTACTCAATCTGCACCTTGCGTAGCGCACGAAATTGAGAAAAGAGCCGCATCAGCAAGGCGATCGCGCCGTAACCACCAGCGGGTGCGCATGGCTCCTACTGTCATCACTGAGTTAGAAGAACGCGTCCTGTTTGTTCACAATTAACTAGTTGGATATTATTGTCGGGATACTGCATGTGCTTGCAACGGAGCAGGGGTTCCACTTCTAACTCATAATAACTAGTCCAAGGTCATGCAATAGTATTAGCAAATTCCAGGAACTTCTCACGCAAATTACGCTGATGTTGTTGTTGTTGTTGTTGTTATTTGGGCTATAGGCAAATTACGCGTCATGAAAATTGCTTATGTGAAGGTGTTTTTAACGTCGTAGGCACTGCTAGCAAAATTCTTTTTGTGCATTTGATTATGCAGTTACTAGTTATATTAAAAACAAAATCATCTTAATTAAAGATTAGCAGAAGAAAATTGTGCTGTTAGAAAAGAACATTTGCCTACAGTTAAGACACCCATAAAAATTACTAAAGGAGCATTAGGTGACGTGGCTGAGGTCGAGGCAACTCTCGGAAAAAGGCAATGGCAATGGAGTCATTGAGAGAATATTTAGCAACTACAACAATAGCATGGAAGAACAATATGAGGATTTTTATTTCCTCGGAGACATTAAGAAAATGAGTGAATGGAAGAAATGGGAAGAAATTTAGCCATGGCCTTTAATTGAATCATCCCACATTCGCCTGGAGTGATTCGAAGAAACCATAAAAAACCCAAATCCAGATGGCCGGATTCTGATTCTTCCGAACACAAGGCCAGAGCTTTACCGCTCACCCAACATGCTCGGTGAGTTGTTCAGGGCTTCTGTTGAGTTCGGTTCGATATAACGCGTTTATGCCTCGATTAAAAACGCGATACTGAAAGCGCAGCACGATATCTTTGCGCCACATTTAACTGTACCTTCGCAAGACATTAATTACCTTCTGGACATTCCAACCACTATTTGGGATTAGCTAATACCAGGTACCACTCACACCAGAATTAATGGGGGGGAGTCAATTAAAAAAAATATAATCCCTGTTGTGTTCATTGCAGATTTCTTTGATCGATGCTACCATGTTCCAGCTATACTATTCCTCGCCTTTACCAGGTATAGTTGACACACTATCTATATCTTGTTGTGGTAAAGGGCCTGTTCCTGCTAAACGAAACTAAGCGCCGCGCCGGTACACTGTCATGGACGACTAAGCTCTTGAGAGTAAGATACTTGATCACAACACCCGCATATGCAAGCAAGTATTTCTGTAGCAATCAGCAATTCTATGCGTGCTGTGTGAATTTTGCATAATACAATTATCTCAAGTCTAGTATGGCCGAGCTAAGACGCAGTTTATGAACACAACTAGATGTCAATTCCTGATTATTCATGGCAACTGGTGACGCAATGACAAAGTAGTACCACATTGTATGAACTTCAACGATTCTCTAACGTTCCATTCGGAGATCAAGAAAATTGTCTTTTAACAATGAATGCAGGACGTTAAGGGTTGCATCTAATACTTCAACCTGACCAGCTTACATAAAGTTTATTACAGATATCAAGGATTATAATTTTACCACAAAAATGAATCGAACAGGGAATTTTTTAGTGTAAAGCCACCTACCCACCCACTTTCGTCATTTACGAATTTCAAATTTAAATTCCTTGACTGTTTTTATAAATTGTACACGGTTTTCCTTGATGATTTATTTAAATCCCTTACACTATTACCAACAAAAAAACATTTCCCACTGCATTATGCATGTATTCGAGTGTCAGCTTGTGCTCATGGTAATATTTTCCCTTCAGTGAACTAATTCTTCGACCAATATCTTTCAAAGCCTCTTCCTCAACATACTTCTTCTACACTTCCAGCATTCTCTTCACACTCCTTCTGTCTTTCCTTTTTAATATCCTGCGGTATTTTTCACAAAGAAATCTAGCTGCTCTCCTCCAACTCCTTTATTTGACACCCAGACTGTTGGTACCATAGCAGACCAACATATTCTACGAATGATCTTACCAAAGTTTTGTAATCCAGTTCCATCACTGTTCCGGTACATGACCTTCTCTAATATACGACCTTTTCATACCACCCGCACAATGTGTCGTGCCCAGCTGAGTTTATAATTGAATTTAGCTCCAAGATGTTTACATTTTAAACCTTCAAAAAACAATTATGTCCCCACCCTGTAGTAATAAAACACCTTTCGTTTTTTAACTAAGTAGCTAATAAGCTGACTTCGTGGTTTTTATCTTTATTCTATGTTGACCTACAAGTTAGATATTCTATCCAGGTTACTCTACAGTTGATCACAATCTTCTCCCATTTTGATCTTATTATTTACCATTATTTCATCTGCAAACAATCTCACTTCTGCCTGAATGAAGGCTTTCTCCACTTTTTGCTAAAATTTAACTGTAGCGAGTTCACTGCCGGATTGCGTGGTTGGAAGACGAGCTTTTGATGATGTACCCTGCCGACATATTCAGGTCTCATGCTCGCCTTGTAGCAACCAGAGCTGCACTGCCGTCATACAGGCAGGCAGGCATTAAACTGCATAGAATCTGTTATGGTGTCAGCCAGAGTTCCAGGAATTTATTCCTAAGACTGATTGCCTTGAAGTCATTTACGGTTTGCTTATGAGTGTTGGCTGGTAATTGTTGTCTTCGTGTGTGCTGCCGTTACTGCGGCTGCAACTTGGGCAGGCATCTATAGTACGGTGAGCAGAAGTGCGCCCTCTCGGCTGCCTGGTCGCAGCAGTGCACCTGGCGCGGTGGAAGGAGCTCGTCACACCTACTGCATCTGCCCTGCTCATCGGCCAGACTCCTCGCGCGCCGGGTTCTGTGTGTCGTTTGACCTCCTTGGATTTTCCAGGCGCAACGGGTCGAGTGTGAAGATCGGTCAGCGATTGGCCATTCCGCTTCTCTGGGCTAGCAGGAGGCGTAGGCTTGGGCAGGAGGAGCAGTAGGCGGGAGGTGGGGTCCGCGGGCTGGGCGGCTGCCCCAACTTGCCTGGTATGTGGTGGCTCCACAGTTGCAACTATTAGTTGCGTCCCGCGTTCACGAATAGTGCGCTATTCGGTGGTCGTCCCCACACCGCACGCACCTCTGTGCCCCGGTGCAGTGTCGGGCGAGATATCAGAAATTATAGCCGCGGTAGCATTGAGTGAGTGCGAGTGGCGGCTAATTCTTCAGTTCGAACCGAAGCTTGTGTTCGAGCAGCTTGGTGGTGCGCTTCTCCTGTAGAACCGTACCCAGCAAGAGGTGCTCTTCAGTGCCCCCACTTCGTATCTGGTGGATCTCGACCGTGGAAATTCCACAGCTGTTGAGTTCTGCTGTGATTACCTATTCTTTTTTGTCGCAAGGAAGGTCACGGACCACCAGCTTGGCAGACATTTTTGGTTTTGGGGAGGCATGGCTGATTTCGTTGCCATCCACAAACTGCTGGAGACGTAGTTTCTGGTGTGAGTGCTGTGTCAGTAACTTCAGGCCAACCTTCACTCGGAAAGCGAGGACTAGGTCCGATGTTTCTGCGTAAAGCCTTGCCATCAGCTCCACATAGCTGCCGTCGAACTGAGCCGTCAGTGACAGGACCGGCAGCAGTAGCAGCGTCATCTATTAGCTTTCGCTATAATATTTTTCTACAGTACCAGGATAGAATCCTATGACTGCTGTCGTTGGGGCTTTTTTTATATGGTTTGGTATATAAGTCATCAGTAGGTGTGAGTTGTCTAATATGTTGTCACCTGTGGACATGGCATCATGGCAGTAATGAGTTGTGTGAACAGCTGGCCAGTGGGGTCAGCTGGTAGGATTTCTTGTTGGGAGCGTTGCAGCAGGCGTGACCTTGTATCAAGCGGTGGTGTTGTTGCTCGCCAACTTGTTGCCGTCTTGTCCCAGGTACGTTTGCAGATCGGTGAGGCGGAGCGGACCGCGGTTTCGACCCACTCGCAGTCTTGGCTGCCGGTCTGTGGTGCTGTTGGGAATTGTCACCATGGTCAGCTCATTTGGCAGTGGTTACAGCTTTGTGGTCGAGGTGAGACTTCGCCCGATGTTGCTTTCGGATCTGGCATCCAGATTAACAGGCTGCGTGATTCCCGCCACAGTTACAGCAGACGACTTCCTCTCTTGGTATAGAGCAGACGGCAGCTTGATGGTTTCCCCCACATCTCAAGCACCTTCGTTGGTTGGTGCAGTCGCGCGCCTGATGACCATGGGATTGACAGTTATAACACTGCAGATGTTTGATGACGAGTGGCTTCTTCTTGGGAGCCCTCTGCGTTTTGTTGTTTCGGCAGCTTGTCAAGTTTCTTCGGCGGCGGCTGGCTTGGTTTGCAGGGGAGCTGATCGGGGGGGACGGGCAGAGGCCCATGTCCTGCAGCGTCTCGCAGGCCCTTTCCAGGTCCGACGGCCATGAGGCGAGTATCTTGATTCCTCCGACCGCCGGCCAGCAGAACATGGGAAGCTCTGTTGCTAACAACAGCTTGACATAAAGGCATGCCCAGTTGCCGGAGAACGGTACCGTTATTGGCAGTAGAGGTCCCTCTTCGATGCGTAGGGCAGGTTCCATCTCCTACTGAGCTGGGCTAGAGGGCGTGGTCACCTCCAGTTCTGGATCTGTGTGGACATAGGCTGTCTCCACTTTAGCAGTAAGCGACTCCGTATCCTCGTGGCTTGGTCTGGGCTCCTTGGTTAGCTGCGGGATTTTAAAGCATTCAGGTGCTTTCACTGGCGGATTCGGTGGTTCTGTTTTCCCAGCAGTCGATTGTTCCACGGCTGGCATGGCGGAGGCCATGGTACCTGCGACTTGGCAGGCGGTAGTTGCTCCAGATTGGTACATCCTGCGAAGCCTCTTGCGCCGTCCATTTAGCCTGCTGTAGAATTTCTTCCTACAGAAGTCGTTCTTGAAGACCAGTGGACAGTCGCAAGGGCGTCAGGATGCGTGAATCCTCTCGACACAGCGTCGTCTTGAATCAGCTTAGCGTTGTCCTGAAAATCTTCTAACCTCAGCGTCGTGAAGCAGTCTTTGTAGTTAGGAGGTATCAACCAGTAGTACTTAAGGCCAGCATGGATGATACACAGTGCCATAGAAGTGATATTGTAACTGCGCAACACCTCAAGATCAAGCATCATTCTCGAAAGTAGTATCCTCTATTCCCGAGAAGTCCGTATCGCTTGCTATATCGACGGTGGTCATGGAAGGATCAGTAGATGTAGCGGTGTCTGCCATGGCTGTGGTCTGTACAGACAGCTCTTGGATGGCTCAATATCACACCCGCAACAACTCCGACCCAGTGTTTGTGAGGACGCAAAGCCGTCTCGCAGCGAGTGAGTGTAGACTGCGGCCGCATCTTATATATCATAGCATCCTTACCCTCCCACCATTCCCACTCCGCAGTTCCCACCGGCTAGAGTTCCATATTGCGATCGTAACGCCTGGTGGTCAATGATCCAACAGCTAGCCGGGACAAACTCTGCAAACTCATCGTGGACAAAATGATCGTCACAGAAAAATTGCAAAGGCTATTTCCACTAAGGCTACGAGGATGCGGAAATGCTGGTCTACATCATATGCAAGGTCAGCAGATATACTAAATATTTGATTGCACGAGGGCAGTACGCATCCCGAAGCTCGTAAACCAGGATGAACCATGAAGTTTTCAACTCCTAGTCAATTCCGAGATACCAAGTAATAAGTTTCTGCTCACCCTCAATGACGATAAATATGGTTATTTCGCCACACTCATCACGGATAAGAAGAAAGACTGGTCGCAGTTTGTCAGCCTTCCAGTCACCTTCAGCCAGAATTCAGAGAGGACGACTACTTCGAGGGCATACATCGAACCCCAAGAACCATCATCTTCATCCAGTCGGGAAGATGAACCGCGAATCACCAGAGAAGACAAGACGACTGACAGCCATTAAGGACTGAAAAAAATCAAGGTCATCGACCTTGCCCAAGGACAGTGCCATCTCACCAAGTGGAAATCATCAAGAAGAGGCAACCTGGACGACGATAGGGACGGCACCGGGCAATCTGCTGGTTACCTGCCCACGCCCACCAGACCTATAAACGGTAATGGATTTACTCGAGATCCGCAGAATTCAATTCCAGTACGTCCAGCATCGGCGCGCAGGGCTTTCCACAATTGATGGCACTCTAATAACGGCTTCATCAGAGGATGCAACCAGCCTAAGAGTGTTCGTCACCCAAGATGGAAGTCTCGCTCCACCTCCGTAATTCAAGCAGTATAAACACCGAAAGTCGAGACTGCCGACTCAGCCACTACCCAAGTCAGGAAACAAGGTGGCCCGACCACCAGGAGTAATCTCCACAAGAAGAAAGCCACAACGACTGCTGTCGACTAATGTTTCAGGTGCCAGGGATTTTGGCATCGATCGAAGGACTGGCGTCCGCTGTGGGGAAAATCACAATGTCCTGGTCAGCGCAAGACCGTTCGACGCTACGCCAATATGGGCTAACTGCGGCGCAGGCCATGCGGCCAGCTAGTGGGGCTATCCACTGAAGCGGAAGCTGCAAGCGACCATCGACAGGAGCCACCCTTACACCAGCACGACGAAGATCATGATGCCACCTGAGACAAAATAGAATAAGACCATCCACGGCCACCTAACCAGAGACGCGGCTTATCAAAACAGAAATAACCATTGATGCCAAAGCCCGACACACCAGCTAGGGATGGTCGCCCACCTGCTCACGCAGTTGTTATCAACGTTCGTCCCTACCAGGTGATATGAACCCTATTCTGAGTTTTCAAATAAGGACATCTTAGACGCCCAAAGCGCATTTTCCTTCAATGAGTAAAATAAACAGAGACCCAAAAACAAAAATAAAGGAGACCAAACTGGCTTCCAGGGGTCGCTAAGCCACACATCTAAATCTCATTTCTCATTTCTGTAGCTTCTCTAATAACCAAATCCCAAAAGAATGAACACCTTTCAAACTATTTCGGATTGCCGATGTTGTTGTTGTTATTTGTGTTTAAGGGCGCGTCGACGGCGGGGTCATTAGCGCCCTTCGGATTGCCGAAACCAATTTTGGGGCCATTTTAAATTAAGTGCTGCGCGACTGCAGATTTCTCCAGTTGGAATAGCCGGATGCACACTTCATCAGATTGTTTAATTTTTTTTTATATCCCACAATTCAGCTTTCAAAGCTGAAAACATGCGGGATCAAAAAGTAATGCACGAATGAAGCAAATACCAATGAGAAAAAAGCGAGAAGCACAGAGTTGATTGCACATACCGGGAGTCTCAAATCGAATTTAGCACTTTCTACAAGATGAATTTACTGCTATTAGAAATTCTTCTTTAAAAACTTTGTTTTCAATTAAAATTATAAACGATAAGAGAAGTAGTGCTCAGCTTACAAATCAATGTGGGCTACTACATAGTGAATGTAATCATTTATAAGCACAACTACATGAACATCGGGGGAAGTTTCATTCAATTTTCAAACGAGAGTATCAATATTTAATTATATTTTGTACAAACCGCGGAACTGATTGATTAAGAATCTAACAAACTGAATTGTTAACCCCATCGGTATTACTTTAAGGAATTTTCTTTTCATCGTTTATTTAATGGAAACAAAAGGTTTAAACATTCCTCTCGATATTGTTTTACTGTCAACGGTAATTTTAGTGACTTACAGTTTTGTAGGAGACGAATCCCATTCGCCACTAAAGAGTTTGGTAAAATCATACAATAGAAGAAATTTGGAAGCTGGAAAAAAATATTGGGGGACTTCACCACTTTAGGAACCTTCTCGAAACCGGTACTGTTGAAATTGTCTTCTACACGTTTTGCGTTCATACTTTGCGGAAACGTTACCAGGAATTTAATTAAAAATGCCGGAATTTGACAAGACGCAATGCCGTTAGATGCTGCCAACGTTGAAAAAAATCAGTGACAGTCTCTTAAAATGTCGATTTAATCCTTTGTGGTAATGTTTTCTTGCATTTTCATCTCTTCTCCGTTGTAAAATGTCACTAAAAATTGACTAATAGACAATATTTATCGGAATTATAATACGGTGATACCCACCATCTTATGTAGCAACGAGCGACCAGAGATAATTGATTGCTTCCATTGTAAACAACCACCCCATTTCCGTGTGGGATGCCGCATAGCGAAATGTTTTTCACTTGGTCCACACCGTATTTCAACCTAACCACGATTTCTATGACGAAAAGAAACTGTTTAGGTTGAAATGATCCCTATACCGATAATTTTTATGTTATTTTTGCAGTGTTGATAGCATTTCGCAATTGCTCAGCCTTTCATATTTCGGCATTTTTAATTAAATTTCTAGCGATTATTCAGCAAAGTATGAACGCAAAACGTGAAGAGGACATGTTGACGAAATGATATTCCCAGAAGGGCTACTTTCAGAAATTTTTGGGGGTGATCTTAATTGCAGTTAGTCTATTTCTGCAATGTGTGTTCCTACGCTCTCTCCAATAAATAAACAACTATTATACTGAGTAAACACTTAGAAAAGAAAAAACACTTATTAACATCTTCAAATTTCCAGTAGGACTGCAGCAGGTTTGACCTGCTGCTGGTGACTCGCAACGACAAATTTCGGAAGGAGAATCTGGTCACGAGGTCTCACGCTCAAATACGGACGGCGGTTGATAGATATGGTTGTGGTTACAATTTTTGGTAGTTTGAGTGGCAATGGTCGTACTGAATATCTAATTGCACTCCTTCTACCCTCGCCGTTGGATACCTACAGTACCTGGCATAGTATCGGCATCTTTCTATTTCTGTTCAAGAAATGAGATTTTGAGTAATGTTTGATTAAAGTAAAAGGCTTGAAGGCTTCCTAGGAATTTTGAGCTGCACATATGGGCGCCGGGAGGGGGGTGCACTTGAATCCCCCTGCCATGAAATAAAATACACAGAAAAAGATTAAGAAACAAAAATTTTATTATCAAATTCACTTAAGGATCCTAGGTTGTTGTCCAGATTTGTCAATAAATTCAATATCCTTAGTTAATAAGTAATAAGTATTATATATAATGTATGTATAAAAAAGATACAGATGTAATCCCTTAAAGTAATGCAGCCGGCGCCCATGGGTGCACAGTTCCTTGTTCTAAAAGAAAGAGAAGCTTAACTAACATCAGTGGGGTTTACTGGTACCTGAAACTTCTACGAGATGAGGTCAGAGCTTTTTCCGAGAAACCAGATACAATAATTAATTGTTCTTTTAGCTCCACTCCAATACGTCGGAACTTACAAATATTTTCCTGTCGGTCTGAAATTTGGTACACACATTCCTTAGGTTTGGTTATATTTTTTGCTAATAGCAGTTGTGGTTAGGTTGAAATACACCGAAAAATATCGACATGTAATAACGTGTATTTCTTGCTTAATAACATGTTTGCATCTACCCACATTTGAAGCGATTTTTCCTAATTTTCACGCATTCGAAGCTTACGTTATACACTTTAAATCAAATATTATCGCCTAAGGAATGTGTGTACTAAACTTAGGTACGATATGACAATTTTTGTAGGTTACCGTTCTTTTTTTAGTAAAATCGCGTTACAAACTTGGAAATCAAAATGTTATCTATATAAAAAAATTTCATCCAAATCGCTAGAGCCATTTCAGAGATCGTCTGGTTTACCACCCCCTAAATTGCTTTTAAAGAAAAATGCTATTATAATGTTAAATATGGATCTTAATGCTAATCAGCGATTAATTAATATTGAAAGATTAGTAGTAATCCATTTGGACAAGAATATCGTCAGTGGTAAATTCATTCACTCCGATAAAACTATGCTCATCCCTCGCAGTTACCGCACATCTTGTGATCAACCGTGTCTTTCCAAATGATAAGAAAACAATTCCAAAAAGAAGTAACGGGAACTGCACCACTTTCCTGGAAGTAACTTTCGCTATGAACATTAATAAAGGACAAGGTCAGACGTGTCAAAAGGCAGGATTGTATTTGTGGCGGAAACACATCGTTACATTAACAGTTGTCAGCGCAGTTCCGTCGTTGTCGCGGCGGCTGCTAACGCAATATCAACGATACTTGCTGACCATAATCGGGGCAACGATGAAAACAACCAGAGAGAGACAGAGAGAGTACACCGTTGGCGAGGCGTGTTAAACACGGAGACTACATTGCCGCCAAGCTGGAAGTATTATTATCATTCGCATTGATTTGTTATTCTAATGTAATGTGCATATGTGTATGTGTTGTTTATTGGTAGCATTAAAGACATGATAAGAGTTTCGTCTTACAAATCGTAGACTACGATATTGTTTGTATGGGTAACGTATCCCCATAATTGGTGACCCCGACGACGAATAAGCCGAACTCTTTTGAATAATGGACGAACTCCACGAACAACTACGCCAGCTACAGGAGCAAAATCACATTCTGCGACAGCAAATGCTTCAACAGCAACCCTCGCAGTCTACAGTCTCGCAGGTTGGCACATCTGTTAACCGTCTTGCCGTGAAATTACCAGTTTTCTGGCCGGACAAACCAGCATTGTGGTTTGCACAGGCAGAAGCACAATTTGGCATCGCGGGCATTACGCAAGATTTGACGAAGTACGCCTATATAATTTCACAGCTGGACAGCCGCTATGCGGCCGAAGTGGAAGATATTGTAATAAATCCACCTCCTGAAAATGCATATGAACACTTGCGTTACGAGTTAATTCGTCGCCTCTCTGCATCAGAAGAGCAGAGAGTTCACCAGCTGTTAATGGAGGAAGAGCTTGGTGACCGAAAACCATCCCAGTTTTTAAGACACTTAAAATCACTAGCTGGTGCCACTCAAGTGCAAGACAATCTCCTCCGGCAATTATGGATCCAGCGCCTACCGTCACAGGTACAAGCTATCTTGCAAACTCTAGCTGACACACCACTAGACAAAGTTGCAATACTAGCCGACAAAATTATGGAAGTTTCTACACCTGGTCTGCACGCTGATGTTAATGCTATCGGCATGTCACCTGCTAATACCGAGGTAAGTCAGCTTGCAAAGCGCATAGAAGAACTTTCGCAGAAGTTGGCTACATTGCAAGCCTCGTTTTGCACACGTTCTCGTTCTCGAAGCCAGCCCCCGAAGCTACGGCACGCTCACAACAGCCGTGATTCTTCGCCGCGTACTGACACCTCTCAGGTTTGCTGGTACCACCGCCGTTTTCACGGCCAAGCTCGCAAATGCCAACAACCATGTAACTTTCAGTTAAACCAGCCAGTGATGGCGGTAAACGGCTGCCCAACAGGTGGTAACCGCCTCTTTGTTTTTGACAGAAACAGCAGACGAAAATTTTTAATCGATACTGGTTCTGATTTATGCTGTTTCCCGAAAGATTTTGTAAAAGGGCGTCATCAACGCAACAAATATGAACTTGTAGTGGCAAATGACTCTACTGTTCATACCTATGGCACTTTGTTTCTCAAGCTGAACCTCGGATTGCGGCGCGATTTTTCTTGGAGATTTATAATAGCTGATGTAGCTGTTCCTATCATAGGCTCCGATTTCCTTGCACATTATCACTTGCTCCCGGATTGTCACAACAAGCGTATCATTGACAGCTTGACATGATTGTCAGTGCCTGTACAGCCGGCTAACTGGAAGCAACCTAGTGTGAAATCACTAAAGGCCACTACAGTTTTTCATGAAATATTGCGAGATTTCCCAGATCTCACGCGCCCACCTGGAATGCCAAGAGAAATAAAGCACTCTACTATACATTTCATTCGCACAACACCTGGACCACCTGTCTCTTGTCGTGCTCGTCGCCTCGCTCCAGACCGTCTTCAGATTGCTAAGAAAGAATTCGAAGCAATGTTAATGGAGGGCACAGTGCGCCGCTCAGAGGGACAATGGTCCTCGCCTCTTCACCTGGTACCAAAGAAAGACAAGGGTTGGCGTCCCTGTGGAGACTATCGAGCTCTCATTGCACGGACAATTCCAGATAGGTATCCACCTCACCATCTCCATGATTTCAGCCACCAGTTGCATGGAGGCACTATCTTCTCTGTCGTCGACCTAGTCAAAGCCTACACTCAGGTTCCAGTGAACCCGGACGACATTCCAAAGACAGCAATTATTACACCGTTTGGACTTTTTGAGTTTCCGTTTATGTCTTTCGGGTTGCGGAATGCCGGTCAAACCTTTCAGCGTTTCATTGATGAAGTCCTATCTGGCTTAGACTTCACTTTCGCCTATGTAGATGACATATTGGTATTCTCAAAGGGCCCTGAAGAGCACGAGCGACATCTGCGATCACTTTTCCAAAGGCTGTCATCTTATGGGATTCTCGTTAACGCTTGTAAGAGTGTTTTAGCCTCTCCAAGTGTTACCTTCTTGGGATACGAAGTCTCTGCCGCTGGCACTCGACCGTTACCAGATCGGATCAGCGCTCTGAAAAACTTCCCCCTTCCACAGACAGTCCGTGAACTTAGACGCTTTTTGGGAATGGTGAACTTTTACCGCCGTTTCCTACCTTTATCAGCAGATTACCAGGCATCTCTCCACTCGGCAGTATCCAACCTACGAGGCTCTCAACCTGTACCTTGGAATCCGAACCTGGAAAGCACGTTTAATACCTGCAAAGCCAGCCTTGCCAAATCGACTCTACTAGTTCATCCCGATCTCAACGCACCTCTAGGATTGTTTACTGATGCTTCCAACACAGCTGTAGGGGCTTGTCTACAACAGCACGTAAACGCTAAGTGGCAGCCTTTAGCCTTCTTTTCTAAGAAGCTTTCACCAAAGCAATCAGAATGGCCAGCGTACTATCGCGAGTTACTCGCTATCTACGAAGCCGTCCAACACATTCGGCACTTCTTGGAAGCCCACCAGTTTACAATTTACACCACTTACGTACGCGTTTCAGCAACGCCGTGACAAGCTCCCACCTGTGCAACTGAATCAATTATCGTTCATTGCGCAGTTCACCACCAATATTGAACACATTGAAGGTTCTTCCAATGTAGTGGCAGACGCACTGTCCCGGGTGGACGGAATCGCAGACAGAACCTTGAACTTTTCCGCTCCGGCAGACTGTCAGAAGGACGATCCAGAAATCCGTTCTTTCATCGATGGCGAAACATCACTTCGCTTGGAGCAAGTCCCAGTACCTGGCAGTACCACTATCCTCTTATGTGACACCTCAACCGGAAAACCCAGGCCCTTTATCACCACATCATTCCGAAAAGCAGCTTTTTCGTCTGTTCACGGCCTGAGTCATCCCGGCGCCAGAGCTACCACTCGTTTGGTATCAGAACGTTTCGTCTGGCCTAACATGGCGAAAGATTGCCGCGCATGGGTCCGAGCCTGCCAAGATTGTCAGCGCGCCAAAGTTACGCGACACTCAAATGCACCAGTAGGAAACTTTACAATGCCATCTGCCCGGTTTCAACATGTTCATTTGGACATAATCGGACCACTTCCCGCGTCAGGAAACCATCGTTATTGCCTAACAGCCATCGATAGATTTACTCGCTGGCCAGAGGTCTGGCCTTTAGAACGCATCACTGCAGAGGACGTGGCCAACGCATTCGTAGCAAGCTGGATTTCACGATTTGGATCACCTCTACGTATTACCACCGACCAAGGCAGGCAGTTTGAATCTGTACTGCTCCGGAAACTGGGTCTCTTGACTGGAACGCTTAGAACCCGCACCACTGCCTGGCACCCCTGCTCCAATGGCATGGTGGAGCGATTCCATCGTCAACTCAAAGCAGCTATTATGTGCCATCCCGGTATGTCCTGGCTGCAAGCCCTTCCCATCGTTCTTCTCGGTATTCGTAGTGCCTACAAAGAAGACCTCGGCACCTCTTCTGCCGAACTTGTGTACGGTGAACCACTACGCCTCCCAGGTGAATTACTGTCCCGGGTGGACGGAATCGCAGACAGAACCTTGAACTTTTCCGCTCTGGCAGACTCTCAGAAGGACGATCCAGAAATCCGTTCTTTCATCGATGGCGAAACATCACTTCGCTTGGAGCAAGTCCCAGTACCTGGCAGTACCACTATCCTCTTATGTGACACCTCAACCGGAAAACCCAGGCCCTTTATCACCACATCATTCCGAAAGATTCATCCGACTTCGTGGACAAACTACGTCAACAAATGCGCAGACTACGTCCAACACCAGCCACCAGACAGTTCGACCTTTGTTTTCAAAGGTCTCGAAACGTGCAGTCACGTGTATCTTCGGGATGATTCGGTACGTGGTGCCCTGCAGCCACCATACACTGGCCCACACCGCGTGTTAGATCGCCAGGATAGGACTTTAACTGTTTTAAACAAAGAAAAACCAGTACATGTCAGCATAGAAAGAGTGAAACATGCCTTTCTGCTCAATGACGACTGCCCTAATATCGAAGGTAGTGCTGTGACAGAACCACCTAGTATGTCAATTAGCAAATCAAAGAAAACTACAGATCACGATACAACGGACAACTCGTGAACCACAAGATCTGGTCGCCGGGTAAAGTTCCCGAAACATCTTCAGCCGTAGCCTCATCAACTCCGTGGGGGGCTGGTGTGGCGGAAACACATCGTTACATTAACAGTTGTCAGCGCAGTTCCGTCGTTGTCGCGGCGGCTGCTAACGCAATATCAACGATACTCGCTGACCATAACCGGGGCAACGATGAAAACAACCAGAGAGAGACAGAGAGAGTACACCGTTGGCGAGGCGTGCTAAACACGGAGACTACATTGCCGCCAAGCTGGAAGTATTATTATCATTCGCATTGATTTGTTATTTTAATGTAATGTGCATATGTGTATGTGTTGTTTATTGGTTGCATTAAAGACATGATAAGAGTTTCGTATTACAAATCGTAGACTACGATATTGTTTATATGGGTAATGTATCCCCATATATTTATCAGATCCTGTTTTTTCGTATGCGGCTTTTCAAAGAGTTTGTAGATTCATTAAAAGACATACAGTCAAAATGTCAACGATCATCATAATATAACTGCTAATGTTGTTTTCAGAGAAGTTTTGTAAAGTTTATTTATTTATTTGTGTTGGCTAGTTAAGAAGATATTAAAATTAAAAGAAAAAAAAAAGCACATCTGACAAAGCCAATATTTCTTAAATATTTTACAAATAAGCATGAAGTATTTAAGGATAAAGCCTTTTTACAGTAAAAGTGATATTTATAACTATTCTTCAAATTAAAATATCTTTTATTAATAAATACTTGTATTTACTTATTTCCACATTATTATATTACCATTCAGTGACTGATCACGGTACTACTCGCACGGGTCAGCTAGTGTACAAAAATTATTCGTTCAGAATTACAACAGTTCCTTCCTGTAATCAAAGAGTTCTTAACTAACATCAGCCCAGCTTACTGGTACGTGAAACTCTACGAAATGGCCATAGCACCGTTTCCGAGCAATTGTTATTCATTGTGCTCGTAATTTAAAATAGTTTCTTTTATATATATTTGAATCTTTACCTGATCAAGCATTCGTTCGAGTTTTCTCAAGGGATTTGGATTTGAATTGCTACAGTTTAAACAAGGCATCCACTCCGTAGTGTTCCAGAGACGTATGTCTTGGTCCTCGGAACACTATGGCAGATAATGATGGAGCGTACCATTACGTAAGTATTATGAAAATGCTACTGTTGGAGCTCTTAACAGCGAAGATCTCCATGCTGATCGATCATCACAGCAAATGCAGCTCCATTAACAGCACTATCGCGTTCGTTTCGGTTCGTGAGTCGCGTACTGCAAGTATTATGCAACGCAGACGATGAGTGGACGGAGTAAGACTGTCGACAGGACAAGAGTTAGTAGTCGGCCGCCTGCTGAGGTCTATTCTCGGTATGGAGGCCTGGACGAGATTTTGGCGAAGGCAGCGCGGAGTCCGTTGCTGTTCTGGCCAACTGCTCCGCTGTTCACGCAGACGCAGCCCCGGAACACCCTGCATCTAATTACATAATAAACGTCGCCGAACCTCTCATGGAAGAGGAGCTATCACAGCCCCTCTATGCTGTTATTAGTGATTGTGTCCTTCTGCTTGGCCTGCTGCAGTGCTGCACAGACCTTCCGCTGTTTGTATGGCCGAAACCAGATGGACTACTTATCAGCGCGTGCAGCATTTCTGATTGGAAGGCAACAGTCAAACTGCGGCAAGGAGAGAATATACCAAATAAGAAGCTTGAACCACCGGCCAGCAAGTCAAGTTCCACACCTGCCAAGGAAATTTCTCCACCTGCCGCGAAGCCGAGGACGGCTGAAATCGTCAAGTGCTTCAAGTGTCAAGGTTTCAACCACTATGTGAGGCACAATGAAACAGAGGTGCGTTCGGTGTGGCGAAGAACATCTGCGTGCGGTATGTCCCAGGCATAAGGAAGATCCAGTCTGCTGCAACTCTGAGAGACATCATGCAGCCTGTAACCATGGATGTCCCAGCCGGAAACGCCTGCAGCAGAGAATCAAGTGAAGCAACGTGCTGAGTCAGCTCCTGACATGCAGGGGGACCCAGCTGCAAGTAAGATCTCGCCACAGCGGGAGACTACAGAAAGACGTTGTCAGACCACCAAGATCGCTGCAACTCCCAGCGATGAAGACAAGTCAAGCAACCTCGTCCGTCCTCAAGTCAAGAGAGTGTCGACCAGAACCCCAGCCGGCCGAACATATAGCCGCCATTACAGATGCTGCAAACACAGCACAGCAGATACGCAGTGGAGTTCACAGCTGATGACTATCATCGAGTTGCTCACGAAACTTATTGCACGTGGGACTGCGAGCTAGGCCGCTACGACCTAGCCATCATTGCTACGCGAATAATCAAGAATCTAGACCAAACTTGAAGAAAAACAAAAATAGAAGACATTCCCCATCAACTGCTGCAGGGGTAAATGTCGAAAGAAAAAGCCTCCGATGAAATCTATCAAGAATTCAGGCAGGGACTGGCACCCCACCATTCCCGTGTCTCGGTTTTAACTGTTGTCGTTTCGAATGAATTTATTTGGTTTTTGTCTAGCGAGAACTGGATTTAAATGTGTTTCACTGGCTCTACTAACAATAAGAATAATTATCGGCTGTTCTTACAAGCGTGAAATGAGCTAGATAAAAGCCAAGGAAGGCTGGCAAATAATACCAGAACGCAGTACAATTCATGGATCTGTTCAAGAAGTTAGGGATCTTAACATTGGCGGCTGAGTATTTATACACATTAATGTCCTTTGTAGTCACAAATTATACTTTGTTTGAAAAAATAGTAAAATACACAATTATGACTCTGGAAGTAAAAATGATCTTCACAAGGATTACAAGACAATGTGACTTATTCAAAAAATTGTCCTATATTCAGGGATACATATCTTCAATAAGCTCCCAACAAACGTTAAATGTCTAGCAGATGATAAGTAATAAATCCAGGAAAAAATTGAAAAAATATTTAATTGACAACTCCTTCTATTCTGTCGAAGAATTTATTTCTAAGGTATCCATAAAATAACTCTCAGTAGCTTGTGTAAATATAGTTTACGTAATTAATTTACCATGTATGCTATGATTGTACATCTCCTGGCGTATACATTATTTTATTATACAATTGTTTACTGTACCATGTATGCACAGGTGGGCACAGTTAATCCAAACGTTAACTTCGTTAATCATTATTCCGCTATTTAAAAAGTTAACTTCGATAATCGTTAAAGCGTTAAATGTTTATAAATTTAACGCAAGTTAAAGTTATCCGTTAAAAGTTAACTAGTCAAAAGTTGTACTGATGTATTAGTATTATAGTACGGTAGGTATAACTGCTCTCTATCTCAAGGTGTTATGTACCATGATGCAAGTGTGGATTTATTTATAAAAATTAACAAATTGTGGTTACGCTATCGCCACAACAACGAAGTGGTATTCCTGTCTGTTTTTATCTTTGTTGAGACTGTGATCAACATAACACTTGCAAATTGTCTTACGAGAGACAATTAAGGTACTCGTGACTTTATAAAAAAAAAAGTAGTAAAAATAACATGAATGCAGGATGAAAAGCAACAATATTATAGAAAACAAGTTGGACTGGGACACCTGAATATGTGAAAACTGCTACCAGTGAAATTTGCGTTACGGCGCCGCCGGCTGAAAATGCTCGGCGCACCGCCACCAAGATTTTAGCAGGCGGCGCCCACTACTACACCGAACGTACGAGCAGCGCTGCCAGTACAGCCAACTTATATTATACCGCTGTCTATTTGAAATTATACAGAATGAAACCCAATTATACAAAGGGGTCATCCATTGATTACATACGTGAGTGAAAGTGCTGGGAGCAAAAAAAAGTCCACGAAAAGTAAACAATGTATACATTGATAAATTTTGAATAACAAAAAGGAAATAGATATGCAGGAAAGGTTGCCAACTCAATGAAACAAAGGGCAAACACTTTCAAAAAGGTGCTGGAATGTACTTTACTTTTAAGTGCTCATTTTTGTATCCAATTATACAAGGCAATCTGTTATACAAACAGGATACAAGAGGTAACCAAATTATACAAGTTTTGTATCCAATTATACAATCTGGCAGCCCTGCATACGAGTGGTGGCGTGGCGCACAGTTCAAACAAACGAAAAGACGTCAACAACCTATGTAACGGACTAAAGTTAACGGAAGTCCAATTTAAAGGAAGTTAAGGAGACCGTTAATGATTTTTTAGGTTAACTTAAAAGTTAAATTTTCGCAATTTTTTTAACTTCGTTAATTAACGATTAACGGATTAACTGTTTTGTGCCCAGCTGTGCATGTATGCTATGACTGTACATCTGGTGTATGTATTATTTTGTTATGCAATTGTTTATCTGTAAATTGACAACTTTCCACATCCCACAGAGCCAGTCTCTTATATTGGGATCAATGGAAAATGAATGTATTGTATTGTATTGTACTGCAAAGATATTCTTTGGTACCATCCTGAGAATTTGGGAACTATTTATTACGCCCGTGGAAACTTTTGATAATAAAAATCTTATGTAATATCATTCAGTATTGCATTTATTTAACCACTGAACTTTACATTATGAAATGGCCAATGTCGAACTAAAATACGCATGGGATGGAATTTAAATGTTGAATTATCTTATGTAATATCATTTAGTATAACATTTATTTAGCCACTGTACGTTACATTATGCACTGGCCAATGTCAAACGAATATACGCATGGGATGGAATTTACATGTTGAATTATCACATTGTGATTATCCGTAAATTTATTTGATGAAATCTATTTACTCTCCACAGACATTAAATATTTTTTATTTATTTATTCACTTGGCCTGAAACGCCAAATGGCACTATACAGCCTTCAGCTGTTAATTAAATATTTTGTATCATACAAAATTTTCAGGTAGTACTTGTTAAATTTTCGTTAGAGACGTAAAATTTAGTTGAATCAAATGATTATTAACTAACTTTTTACTGGTCAGATGTGACTGGATTTATTTTGAATGTACTGTTTCTAAAGGATATAGTCTTCGGGAAAAGGTTGTGCTAAAGTTAATAGTTTGTGAATGTTCAAAATACCTTCATTCTATTTTGCACATATGAAATCGATATTATAATACTCATTCATAATATTAAGGGGTACACGGACAAAGCCTCCTCGAAGATCGTGTATAATAGTGAAATATGAAAGCTAATAGGCGGGGCGTACCCTGGGCAACATTCGGAATATCTTTGTCAGATCCTTCCACCACCAGGACAGATTTTTATTATGTTATGTCCTGGACACTAGAAATAAATAAATAATATTGATAATATTTTAAATACTCGTTCATAATATGAATATTATTTTAAATATGAGTATTATGTTAATGGTTGCTTGTCAGAAAAAAATGGAAATAAACCATGCAATATAATATCTCTGCAAATGTTGGGATGTTGGTACTCCTGTTGATAAAGGTTGTTATGTGTTATACTTCCTCTGAACTGCTTCCGATTCTTTCACGTCGGTAGGAAGATGGGTGAGTTGGCTAATGGAATTTTGTAATCTATTGTCATCTGTCTTATTTTTATATTGAAGTGTGGTTGCTGCTGTTGGATTATTTTTCTTGTTATTGTTGTTTCTTTTAGAAACCGTGTAGAGTATTATAATTTTTTTTTTACCATGTGCTGCTAGAATTAGGCAATTAAAACATGCCGCCTGTTATATTGTTTTGAAAGGTTCAAATTTTTCGCAAGTCTCTAAATATTTTGTATTGCTTTCTTGATTTTCTCTTTGCTTATCTACGTTTGTCTATAGGTATTTCCCGAGACCATTGGCATAAGAGGAGAGCAACTGGAGGGAAGAGGAAGCCGCTTCGAAAGAAGAGGAAATTTGAGTTGGGTCGCCCAGCTGCCAATACAAAGGTATTTTCTTTGAGTGTTTCAAGGGTTAATAACGGTGATGGTTTGATGGTATAAGATAGGAACCTTTATGTGCATTTGAAACACGATTTTGATTTTCTCAGCTTTGTCATTATGAAATGAGAGGTCGCATTTCATTAAATCAAAATACGCATTATTAATAACAGTGATGGTTTGATGGTATATGATAGGAACATTTATGTGCATTTGAAACACGATTTTGATTTTCCCTCCTTTGTCAAAATACACATAGCAAGTGAAGTATATGTCTTACAATGTTATGGAAGGAATAGAAGAAAACGGAATTGTGAAGAATGTGTGTAAAGGATGAACAAATCGAATTGCCAAAAGTAATATTAAAGAAGAGACATGGGTCCACAGAAGGAAATATGTGAAGAAATTCAGGATCAAGTTTACGTCTCCAAACAGCAACTATGTTATAGCGTGTAATTTAGTCCAGTTGCAGTTGGTACTGAAGGTGCATAGTGAAACTGTGATAATTTTTACTAAGCAAATTAGGAATCCTTATATATAAAATGTTGTTACTATTTACAAAGTATTTTCGAAGAGTTTAATGTGTATCGACTGATTTTGTAGCTGCAGTATTAGCTGAGACAATGGTCGGGTTGAATTGCAGCCATAGTGATGAATAAGCTGCTTTCATAAGTGTCTTGTTAGTGACGACATGTATTGCTCCCAAAGCTAGTATAGTCTGAATAGATATCTACATTTGCCCGAAATAAAAAAAAATGTCCAAATAAATGCAGTTTGGAGAGGTCATAAATAGCTTTGAGGTTATGTTCAATTCACATGCTTGAGGTTGGCACTGAAGGCATTGCTTTCACAGGATACTGCCAGGTGTAGTGTTATAATACCCAAAATGTTACTTAAACCATAAGATGCCTCATTCTTTGTTCCTTACTTTTTATGGAAAATTAGTTGTCATTGCGGTCTAGAATATATCACAATCTCTGCTAACCTTACTGCCTGGAAATAAAAATTGCTATCACTTAACATACAATGATTTGTAAATCTCAGGTCTTCTGGAGGTCGCGATTCTGCTGCAGCATTATTTTTGTCGATTAGTAATGTCATAATAGTGTGGTAATCAATCTCTAGACTTTAATTTTCAAGCAGTTGTTAGATCATAATATATCCTGGACAAGCATGACATTGATAAAACTATTTCAGAAGGAATTTCTAATGTCTTGCTTTTGATTGTTGGAGTGAATTCACTCCAATTATCAGCATTGTAATCTCTAGGGAGAATTCCAATATCTCTGGCTAAATGGTTATAACAATGTAAGTGGTAGTAACCATAATGGTTGTGTATGTGAAATACATTATGAATGCTTCATGTTCAGATTCTGCTTTAGAATCTGACATATCATAGAACTATTGAAATGCATGAGAATAGAAAATTTGTGTTAATTGTAGACCGTGATAATGCTACCACTACTTTCCACTATGTGTGCAACGACGATTTTCCGCCAATGTTTGTTGTCGCTCCTTTGGTATGACTCGTACACTGCTCAGGGAGCAACAAATCTTACTAATGGGATCTGCAATGAATGTGTTTTTACTTAGGCTGGGGACAAATGAAATACAATGTTTATGTAAATTTATATGATAAGAACTAAAATTTTCTGTAGTTCTGGTATTGGTATCTAGAATTAAACCTGTGTGTATATTTCTATCTCCAGATATCTAAAATCGTACACATAGCTAAAAGTATCAGTAAAATCTGCAGTTCATGCATCCAATAAGATATTAAGACAACTACATTGCATTAGAACCTTGGTAAGTCGGACCTCGATAAGTCGAAGACCTTTACAACTCGAAAAGAAAACCTTGTTCCGTTCCCTTTAAGCCCCAAAACCTCCATTACTCGAAATCTCAGTCCTTGATAAGATGAAATAATCAGTGTTTCCCAATAAGCTATTTCAGTGAATATTTTCCCTCTATAACTCAAATATATACATAATAGCAACAGGGATCAGGAAAATGCTTGAATGCAATAAAACTAAGGAAGGATAGGTAAATATGACCCACCATCACAGTTGAAGGCAACTGGGAACGACGATGACAATAAAGAACAAACACAAGAAATGCGCAATATTCCGGCGTATCAGACAACCATAGTTGTTGACATATCTAGCTCCGTCTGGTGTCTCACTTTTGCAAGAATAAAGCTATATGCCCAAATATTGTGTGTTTCTTGTGTTTATTGTGTTTGTTCTTTATTGTGTTCGTCGTTTCCAGCCGCCTTCATCTGTAGTAAGTGTTGGGTCAAATTTCCCTATCCTTCCTTAGGTATTTACATATATACACAAGTTCTACCAGTGGTGTAAGAAGGGTGGCAATACAGGCAAAATGCCACGGCCCCCGCCAAAGGTGGCCCTTGAGACTAGTCGGAGGGAGTCCCCTGGTCCTACATTTGCCCATTGTCGGCATCACTGCCCAAGGCTGTAGTATAGCTAAAGACAAGCTGTCTATTTGGCCTAAGGAAGGGCTCCAACTGGTATATTTATACCACTGAATTTAAGTATGCTTGCATGTTTTTTTTCGGTGGCAATCTTGATGAATTTTTAATTATCTTGTGATTTAGCCAGGTTTTCAACTATCTATTTGTGTGTTTGTATGTTTTTACGGTCTCACTTTCTGATATAATGATTCGTGTTTTTCATTTTTACATTTAACATTATTATTCCCTAAACATTTTTTGCTGACCATCACTGTTTCAGCTTGGGCCAAGGCGTATTCACACTGTGCGTACCAGGGGAGGCAACAAGAAATACCGCGCTCTCAGATTAGATCAAGGAAATTTTGCTTGGGGTTCTGAAGGTAAGTTTGGATTGTTTTTAAAAAAGTTAGTGCATATATCTCCGCCATGTTAAGACTGTTATTTGTGAGAGATGTTCTACACATGTTCATGTTCATTCCTTGGCTAAAGTTCCAGAAAGTCAACATCGTATTTTTGTCTTTTAAGACTGAAACAAACATTTTGCCAGCTGTTTTGAAGTGCTTATGCTTGATGAGTCAATGATTGCATTCAGACAGTAAAAAAACTAACTTAGTCCACAACCCGAAGGTTGTTTGGATTCTCCCGAAGGAGACATACTAAGCCATTTTCAGACGTAGGATGGCCAGTTTCTTTCCTCTGGGACCTACATTTTAACGTGGAATCCGAACCATGGAGCGACCTGGCATAGCTCATGATCAAACACGATTCTTAAAAATTCCTGTGCCTGCCAGGACTTGAACCCAGGACCGTAGCAACGAACTTTTTGAAAGCAAGCAACCACTAAGCTACCAGACTACTATTCAGACAGTGCCGAAGTATAAGAAACGAACTGCATAAGTATGGTATCAAATTGTTTGCTCATATAGAACCAGTTGGAATTGTTCTGAATTCCTGTATTTACACTGGTGGGAAGGGACACACCAGCAAGGTCATCATGCTTTTGATGGAAGAAAAACTGTATGTTAGGCAACCTGTTTTTATGTATAACCACTGTAAGACACTAGAGTCCTGCTAATTCGAACTAATTGGGACTGGGCCTTGTTCGGATTAGCCGGAATTACAGTGGCCAGTTTCTAGAATGAAGTGTACCAAGGATATAAGTAGGTAAACTATGGTAACAATTGGGTTCAAGTGGGGGGACGATGGCTCACTCTCTCCCTTTGTTGTTAAGATGTTTGAACTGTTCGAGGTCAGTGTGCAGTCAGCTGGCTCGCAAGCTGCTCAGTTAGGCCTTGTATCCATTTGAGCACACTCAGGCGAATGAGCCGCTCATTCATTTGAGCGCGCTCGTTCGAGCGTGCTCAAGGAAAAAGAAATTTTGGTCGAACGAGCCTCGTGTCAGTGCTCAGAAAACGCTCGGCTATTGACGTGTCGTCACGCGTAGCTGCGGCCTTTATTATTATCCATACGATGTCAAAACAGAGAAGAAAATTACCAAGTTGATGGGTTAGAGAAAGTCATCGTCTGCGAAGAAATTATCTTAATAATTTAATTCGCGAATTTACTTTAGAAGATGACAATGAGCTATTTCAAAACTTTACGAGGTCGATTTCGAACATTTGCTGTCATTAGTTGGACCTCATATTAAAATGAACGATACGCCTATGCGTGAGGCGATCCGACCATAAGATAAAATTTATAATAACTTTAAGATTCAAATCCTCAGGAAGTCCCTACACAAGCCTGCATATATGTTCAAAGTATATAAACAAAGCATCATCAGTTTAGTACGGGTAGTCTGTGATGGCACTATTGAATCACTCCTAAATTATATGAAGGCTGGTACCTATTTTTAATTTGTGTTTACAAATATAGATTTAAAGGTTATTTTTATGTTTTTTTTTTAAATTATGGCATTGATTTCAAGGTTTTAATAAAATTGGTAAAACAATTATATTGCCTGGCACAAAATCAATATAATTTTAGGCACTTAGGATCTGAATTTCGTAACACCAAATTGAATCAAAATCCGTTCAGCTGTGAGAAATACTATTAAAAAAGACTTACCAGTTCCCGTTATAGAAGTTCTCTTCTGTTTTGATCGTTTTCGCCTGAATGACCCTAGCTGGTTTGTTATTTTTTTCTTTACATCATCAATACTAAAGTTTAATATCTCGCTGATTTCACACCATGCACCTTATTTTTTAGTTCAATTATAATACTGGAGCTATCCCATAACACCCTCTTGATTCATACGCATCAATTAGAGTTAAGCAAGTTTCATTGTCCCACGTGCTCGCGCTCATTGTAGAAACCGCCAAATACCGTCCACACTGAGCGCCGAACAAACACTGGCTCGCCTTTGAGCATTCCAAAATACCGACAACCGATCGGCTCGCCCTGAGCGCGCTCGCTGTCGTTCGTTGCGAGCGTGCTCAGGCGTCCACACTTGAGCCGCTCGCTTCACTGAGCAGCTCATTCGCCTGAGCGTGCTCAAGTGGATACGAGGCCTTAATGTTAGCTATCGGGCGAATTTGACAGTTGTACTGTATGCATTTGGGTGTAGTGGTGTATTGTAATGAATAAATGGAAACATACAACATTAATTCTCAAAAAAAAATAAAAAAAATTGGATGCTTTGAAGCGGTTAGACAATGGTGAGCCTGTAGCTAAACTGGCGACAGAGGTGGGTGTTGGTAAGGCAACCATTTCTGATTGGAAGAAGAACCGAATGAAGCTTGAACAGCTTTTCTTGCTATTTTTTTCTAATACGTATGTACTGTGTACATTAAAATGTTGCGTATGTACAGTATTTAACCACACAAATACAGTATGAACTGTATTTTCATGAACTGTGTTTTAATTCTTTTACCATTTTTCATACTTTAACTAATTTTTTTGCCATGTTCGGATTAATCGAACGTTCGAATTGTCGGGCTTCGGATTTGCGGGACTCTGGTGTAGTAATGACTTGGTACTACAATTATTATTACAAAGAAATAAATTGTTTACTGGAACTCTTCTTAGCAACAGAAAAAATACACTTGTCGACAAAAAACTGTAAAACCCGCTAAACGGGAAACATTGACTTGTGCATGTAAAAAATACAGGCCGGGTCAAATAAGGGACTATTGTCCATTCCAGTGCAAAACCCTGAGGTGGTATAAAAAATTAGGAATTCATATTTTTCCACCTGTTACTCGTAAATACTCTCTTTTTTTTTTTTTTTTCTACAAGAAATATGGCAATAACTTGAGCATTATACTAAATCATTTTCAACTGGTTGTTGGACAATTGCTGCCAATAATGGTTTGTTTACCAGCCTGTCTAAGAAGACATTGGGGAACATGTTGAGAAAAACGCTCCGATCCAAGCAAAGAATCTGCCACATCTACGTGTGGTGTGTTATAAGAGGAAATAGCATATCCTTGTCAACTGTTTCCTACAACAGCTATAGGACTTTTTTTATTTTAAGTTTCACAAACGTGTGAATATTGTCTTACTGGAATCATTATTTCACTATTTACGGGAGAATCTGACTATTGTTTCAAAATCAGTTTATAGGTCTGGTGTGGATGACAGTGATGAGGATTGTTCAAAGTTTTGTGCCTTTCAACTACGAATATATTTCATATCACTTCTAACTCTTGTCTGTTTTTATGAAGTGTGTTCATATTTACAATTTAAAACTTATCCTGCTTGCCTCTACATGCTGACATACTGATTTTATAATACATGTCGTCTTATAGACGTCAGCACTGGAGGAGAGATTAGCATCCAGGTGTATGTGACTTCTTTAGACGTCATTCACTTTTTTCCTTATATTATTGTTTTTACTAATAAATATTTACTGCTTACAATAAAGTGACGTACTGCATGCAAGAAAACTATATTTTTTTTTTTGGAACTGAGGCCCTTTATCTTTATATTACATTTGCAATGAAAGGGTTAAATTGTTTTTAAGAGAGCCAGGTTATTGAAGTCTTACCTCATACTGATAGAAGTAGTATCAAATATATTATGATCAAAACGGAATTATAATTAACGTTATGAGGTTTTTAACATTTATTTTTAATGCTTAAATCAAAGTGTGTATGCTTGGAGTGTCCAAATTTTGATTAATTATATCTTCGGGTTTTGGGTTACGAAGGAATTTTTGTTTTATTTGAGCACTAAGTTATAAGATTCGTAAACCTTAACACATATTTTGAGTCTGATCTTAAGCTTACAAACTGTGACAACTAGATCAAAATCTGTTCAGTAGTTTTTCTGTGATGCAAGGGGACCCACACACGGGTATAGATAAAATGTTGCAATTAGATTGCAATCTATATATCTATAAATGAGAAATTGAGAAAGTTTGGATGGGTGTTTGGATGTACTTCTGGACTCAATCACGCTTTAATAACTCAACATATTTAAATGAAATTTGGCATGAAGTCATTTAATTGTGTGTGAAGTGACATAGGATAGATTATATCCCACAAAAGCGCAGAGTTCTTTTAGAAATTGCCATTAATATCAATTCGCAAACAACAGAGTTTCCTACTTCGTAGAAAGCCGTGCCACGTTTACTCTTGCTTTTTACGTAAATCGCTAACATTACTTTTCAGAAATAAAAGCAAAAACCTTCTTACACATGCAAGTTTAGTTTAAAAGCAGGATATATAAATCTGTACTTAAACTTAAATTTAAAAAAAGGTAGGTACTGTTAAGTTCGCAAAGAGATGTTTCGTTTGCGTACATAAAATAGTATGACATCTCAAATATTACATCATAATTTCGTTTGTAATAAATGTGAAAAATCAAAGCTTGGAAATATAACAATGTAAAATGCTATGAGTATACCAGCAGGTTTTGCAATATGGTCGAGCCCGAAATATCGTATTTATAAAAATTTAAAGCATTCCATTCTATCTCGGTTTAAATTATTTCCTGTTTCTATACAGTCTCTGTATTACAAATCAATTTTGCCAAAATTTAAAACTTAACTAACCCTGTTTGTTCAAATAGTAGAGACTATGATTCACGAAACAGTGCTTTTTACTTACTGTTCAATGTTCTGCAAATATCTATATTTTTTTCCTGCTGAACGTCTCTTAACACCGAGGTCTTTAGAGACGGGAAAGGATGGGGGGGAAGGAATTCGGCCATTGCCTTTTGAAGGAAGCATCCCGGCATTTGCCTGGAGTGATTTGGGAAACCATGGAAAACCCAAATCTGGATGCCCGGACGGGTATTCGAACCACCGTCCTCCCGAATGGGAGGACAGAGCGCTAACCGTTACATCACCACGCTCGGTAATATCTATCGAATCCCTCACTTAAAACGATTGTATTCAATGGGCTGATGTAGAAACTTATTGTTTCATGAAGTCGTTTACAACACAATACACCTCGTTTACACGGAGCTTATGAAGTTTCTTATTGATTACTAATGACTAAATTCCTTCTGCCTTATGCTGCAACAAAAACATTTTGGTCCAGGCAGCATTTCAACCAAACCTCTATTTCTGCTAATATTACCGCTACAAAATCAAATGATATGAACACATCTCAACACATTAAATACACTGGAACTACATTTCGAGTAGTAACAGCATCTTCTATATCAAGATTCCTAATTAGTATAGCATAAATTACTATCACAATTTATTTCATTATACACCTTACTAAATCACGAGCAATAAAAGTCACTTTATCGTGATGTAAACTTGACCAGCAATATTAACGATTGTAGAGAATTATGGACTTTCCGGTGTACACTGTAAGTTACAAGCATTTTAGTATAACTTTTTTAATTACGTTACTTCAATAATTTTTCGTGAAGCTGATGACATAGTTCATGTGGCTGAATGTAGTTTCAAATGTATTCAGTATTTAATTTACTGCATTTTTACGAGCGCTACATTGCCAGCGTCATTATTTGTGTTGTGTTCATTTAGTATCGCAATCTGAAATAATAAATCAAGTTTATTTCGTTATTCATGACGTCACTAACATACAATATAGTGAATGTATTAATGTGTGATAGAAACTTTGATTTTCTAGCGGTAATTTTAAAATGCAGCCTGGGCCAGAATGAAAACTGAAACATTATTAGTTATTTAAGCTTCTTTCATGAGCGCCATTTTAGTGACATCATGTATCGCTTTGTACTGATATTGTATCAAAAGATCTATAGTAAGCTTGAACGATTTAGCAGAACCACATGGCGTTGTCAGAAGTAAATTTTTGAAATTTGTCAATATTTTATTCAGATAGTGGAGTGGCAGACAAGCAGAGTTATAATTCACCAGTAGTAATTCAATTCTGTTTGCAGAGTGAGAAACCATTTATGAAGAAACAATCAATTACCACTTTAACATTGGAACATATTTTAGCACAGAATTAATGGTTCGAAACAAACGAACGAAATGTTAGGAAACTAGGGCAATGAAAATAGCCAAAACCCAGGAGACAAATCTGAAGCAGAGCTGCAAAGGATTGAGCAGTTGACACATCTTGAAGCTTCTGCGGCTGATGAATTGCCAGAGCAGTTGCAAGTTAAGCGACGACAGCAAACTCAAGACTTGATGTCGGAACGATCTGCCACACACTTTTAGTGAATCGCAGAGTAATAGTAATAGACACCAGGAAAACCATCAGCTCGGTGCAAAGAGCAAGCCAAACGGCAATCGATCTCGAGAGCTGCTGAAACCCCGAAGCAAACTAAAAGGTAGAAACAACAAAAAGCCGTATATTTGGTATTGCAGCGAGTTGCTGAAACACCCGAACAAACACGAGCTCTGCGAGAACAATAACCCATGCATCAAGTGCTACTGAAACACCAGGGCAAACGAAAAATCGGCGACGACAGAACGCCACATATTTGGCTCCCCACGAGTTGCTGCAACTTTAAAACAATCGCGAGCTAGGCGACATCAGCATGCCAGGTATGGAACCATTGAAACAGCTGTTTTCTGACAACACATATGAGTCATGGCGATTTTTAAATCTTATCAGAAAGTATAATTCCTGCTTCCATATGACGTCTTCTGGAACCGATAGAATTGTTGCAAAGCAAGGATTTTCACAGGCATTTACTATCCAGGGGCAAGTATATGACCGAATTGCATCTATGCTTCCTTGGTCGAATACGAAACCACAGATTTACAGATATATTTCATGGGCTATGAAGAAGCAGAAACTGAAAGATGTTATAAAATTATTGAAGGGACTCTGAGAGAGACCCTATAAAAAAAATACTGCGGGTATTATACGACAACAATGCCTTCATAAGGGAATTCAAAATGGCTTTGGAGAACATGCCCAATGTTAGGCCGGCATTAGGGGTGGGGGATAAACGGGTCAAATGTACCCGGGCCCGCCAGGCTGATGGGGGAGGGGGGGGTGGCCCGATCACCGGCTGTAGGGGCTCCCTACTCGACACGTAGAGCTAAATAGAAAAAGGTCACCCATTTGGTCTGAGGGAAGGCACTAACTGATGAATTCGCCAAGAGCCCCCAGCTGCTTACCTCGAGCTCCAAAATCCTAGTGCTGGCCATGCCAGAATTAACCTGCAAGGTAGTAATCCACCTCGACCGTGTGCCATGAGGTCAACACGAGAGATGTTACAACGCATCGATGAGTTACAAGATCGCAGTACTCCTACCTGTCATAGGGGACCTAAAGTTCAACGTGGAATCAGAACCACATGAGCGTTCTGGCGTATTTCACATCACACAACAACCTGTGCCAGAGGTTAAGGTCAAGCTTAGAACCTATGAAAATCTTTGCCAAGACTGGAATTAAAGCTGGAGACTTTTTCCATCTCCAGTTGGACGCTCTAACCATTGAGCGTCCAGACCTCTAAAGAAAATCTGATAATACATCACTCTTCCACGCGGACGAAGTCGCGGGTAACTGCTAGTCATATATATATATATATATATATATTATAATAATTAAAAAAAGACTCTAAGTAGCGGAAAGGAATCAATCATGATAGGGAAATGAGCCACCACTTACCTTTAGATGATGGATGTGGGGGCGCGAACACACAGAAAAGACACAAACACAACTAATAAAGAAATTTTCGGGGAAAAAACCCTTCGTCAACAAGGGAGGTGGGTGCAGCTGTGCCTCACAGAAAGACCGCCGGTCTTTCTGTGAGGCAATCTCCAGCTGGACCCACCTCCCTTAATGTTCTCCCCTCCACAAGCAAGTGTTGCAATGACTCAGTAGCCAGTAGCTCTTGGAACCTTTCTGAGTGAACATGTTGTGAAGTTGTGTAGTAATGTTTTATATTTTACTGTAGTGCTTTAATAAAAGTTTTTATATTTTTAATACTTAAAAATATTCTACCAAAAGGGAAGTCACAAGAGCCAGCATGCAAAGACCTTACAATAACCAAATTCTTACTCCAGAGTACATGTACAAATACTGCACTGAAAAAATAACTGGAATTACATGCATCTTTGTTCCTGCAGAAGAAATCAGACAAACTAACAAAAAGATTTGAGCTTTGCTTGCCTGTGAAAGGTACAAGAGGGTATCATCGATTCACTCCTGTGACTGACTATGTAATTAGATGTTACACCACATCAAAAAGTAAAGAATTTGATGAGCACAAAACTTCCATCATTTTCACTAACACAACATCCTTTACAAACAATGACTTTGTTGCGTGCATTTAAGATGATCAGTCATGGCTGGGTATCGTCAAAGACAAGAGTGATCAAGAAAATGATCTACTGGTGCACTTTTTTAATCGAGCTGGCCCAAAACTGCCTTCCAGATATCTAAAATGGATGAGGTATGCGTTCCAGTGAGTAAAGTTCTAACGAAGATCACTCCTACAGAACTAACAACAATTTCTGGGGGAACGCACAACATTAGTGAAAAACTGTGCAATGAAATTTCTACTCTTTAATATTTTAATTAAATTATGAACTTTCATGCTAAGGCCTATTGTGTAAATGATCTGCCAAGCTTTTTATCATGTTGGTAAGGTTAAAATATTAATAAACATTGCATTTTTAGTGCATCAGTCATGTATGTGTTTAATTTTCATCTAAATGCGACTAATTATTTATGCTTAGTAAGATTGGCTACATCAACAATAATGTTCAGCATGTTCTTGTGAATCCCTAATGTTTTTAGCTATTAACTGAAAAAGTATGTTTCTTAGTGAATAAGTAAGTTTCAAATCTAATTTACCATTATACGTACTGTGTATACGACACAGTTTTTCTGAAAAATTTGATTCCATACAACTCTGGAACCAGTTGGGTCTCAGTAACCAAATTTTTAACAATTTATATCATCATGTGCTTGGTGAATTAATTTCATAATTTTTGACTCAGTCCTTTTTGAGATACTCTTCTTCAAATATTGAAAAAGTTTGCCGTTTAGGTATTTTTTAAAATTTATATAAAAAAAGGACAAACTTCTCAAGCTTCATATTTTTACAGCAAGCTTACGTATAATAAATCTACAAAAGAAAAAAAAAATTGAAGGTGAGTCTTTCTTCCTTTTAGTGATTTTACAGCTCTGAAGTTCTTGTTTTCAGTCAATTTAATCTTGGAAGTTATATATCTTTTTCTCCACTCCCCTTACTATTTAGGTAAAACTATGTTATGACAAAAAATCTAGAGCATTTTATTCTGAACATTTTGGTTTTTATTTTGTCTTGATATCTTCAGAATTACGCATAGCTTGTATTCAGCTAAAATTCGTTTTCATAGCAAACTTAAAATGGCCGCCAAAAAAAAAGTAAAAGCCTAAAAAAAAATTTTAAACACTGTTTTGAGCTCACTTAGTATTGGGGAGTAACTGGTGAGAAAAATAAGAAAAACAAAAATATTGAGCAACAAATTTTTTTTTATCTGGGTGATTTTTAATGGACTGACCCACCTTCATCTGTGGTAAGTGTTGGGTCATATTTCCCTATTCTTCCTTAGTTATTTATTTATATATATACAGTTATGTGTCCCTGTATTTCATCCTGCAGCCACCACTACTTAGTGCAGGGGTGGGCAACCCAAATGATCTGGCGGGCCACTTTGGAAATGCGTCATAACTCCGCGGGCCGCATATAAAATTAGATATTGTATATTATATTAGATGTTCCGAGATACACGCGCATTATGAGTTCGCAGAATATAACATAATTATTCAGCGAACTGATAACTGTAAACTCGTAAATAAAACGGGCAATATCTGTCGTATATTCACAAAAATGTTATTTTAAAATCAAAGTAATTTTTTTCTCATAATTTCGACAGTTAATTTTGAAATATACGAATGCACAATTTTTTTAAATACATTGGTTTTCACTTCACTGCCTATTATAAACTAAATATAATTTGAAAAAGATCTGATGAATCACGAGTGGCGGAAAAATCTTCAAGGCGCCCGCGGGTTGGCCAACCATGTTCTAAACCGAGTATGATGCTTATTTTTATTAATTTACATGATTGAAAAAAAGCTGCTCACATTTATAAGTGCTTCCGAATGTGCAAATTATTTTTCGTGCGACAACTCTCAGCTGTAGATATTTTTCTTCGGAAAGGTATGTTCTGTATCTGAAATTTCTGAACCTCTCGCGGGCCGGATTGAAGCTGGTGGAGGGCCGGATCCGGCCCGGGGGCCGGGGGTTGCCCATATATGACTTAGTGTATACCACTGATGCCTGTGTGTGGTATTGGCATGGAGGCACCCATCGTGCAATGTTGGCCAAATGTTGCTAGCTGTGGAGGTATGGTGGTTGATCAAGGATATTTTCATATTTCTACCAAAGACAAGTTTGTCCCTATATTTCACTTTGCTGCCACAACTACATAGCGCATATCACTGGTGTTTATTTGTGGGAGTGGCCTAGTCTCCCATCATGCACTATGGTGGTTAGATGTTGGTAGCTATGGGGGTGTGGGAGATATGGTGGTTGAAAGTTGTCGATCTTGGTTATTTTCCTATTTCTACCAAAGATGTGTGTCCCTATATTTTACCTTGCAGGCAGAACTACCAAGTGCAGACCACAGACATTTGTGTGTGGTAGATGCCTCGAGTCTCCCAACGTGCAGTATGGTGCATGTCGGTAGCTATGAAGGTGACGACAGGGTATTTTCATATTTTGACCAAAGATGTGTCCCTATATTTCATTCTGCAGTCAAAAGTATCTAGAGCAGACACATTGGTGTGTGTATGTACTAATGGCCTCAAGTCTCCCATTGCACACTTTGGCAATTGAATGTTGGTAGCTGTGGTGGTGTGGGAGATACGATGTTTGAAAGAAGGCATTTTCATATTTCAGCAAAAGACGCCTGTCCTATACTTCAGTTTCCAGCCACAGCTGCGTAGCGAAGTCTTCTGGTGTTTGTGTGGTAGTAGCCTTAAGTCTATTGTAATGCAGTATGGTTGTTGCATTTCGGTAGCTATGGAGGTGTGGGAGATATTGTAGTTCAAAGTGGTCGACTGAGGGTATTTTGTTATTTTAACACAAATACATGTGTGTCCTTATATTTTACTTAGTAAACACCCACCACTTAGCACAAATCACTGGTTTTTGTATGTATTAGTAGCCTCAGGTCTCTTGTGCAACATGGTGGTTGCATGTCAGATGAGGGTGTTGTGGGAGATATGAAGGTTAAAAGTAGTCAACTGAGGACATTTTCATATTTTGACCAAAGACCTATGTTTCCCTGTATTTTACTTTGCAGCCATAAATACCCTGTGCAGATAACTCTCTCATTTTGCGCTATGGTGATTGCATGTCGGTAGCTGTTATTCAAAATTCATAACAAACAGGAACGAATTCGTGGACACCAGTTAGTATCCAATAAATACTGAAACTGGTTTAAAAAACATCTTCTAGAATGTTTATTTCACACAGAAGTTTGATTTTATGACATTGGATTTAAACTATTTGTTGCTTATATACATTTTTTATGTAAATAAAGTATGGATTTCATGTTTTGTTTCAGGTTGTGCACGGAAGACCCGTATTATTGATGTTGTTTACAATGCATCCAACAATGAGTTGGTACGAACCAAAACTCTAGTAAAAAATGCAATTGTAGTTATTGACGCTCTTCCATTCCGTCAATGGTATGAATCCCATTATGCATTACCTCTTGGGAGAAAGAAGGGAGCAAAACTGGTAAGAAGCATTAATGCTTATATTTTGATATTCAGTCTTTGTAATATTCTCAAGGTGGGCTCCAGAGCGTTAATAAATTCGGTCTGTATTTTTTATTACATCTGCAGCATTAAGGATGCTTTTGCCATTATGACCACAGCTTACTTAGCAAGTTGAAAGAAATGACTGAAACATTTTTTGTATTGAGCGTGGTAGGTGAGCGGTAACACACTGGCCTTGCATTCATGAGGACGTGGGTTCGAATCCCTGTGTGGGCATCCAGATTTGGGTTTTCAATGATTTTCCCAAATCACTCCATGTGAGCACCGGGGTTGCTTCCTTCAAAAGGCCATGGGCAAATTCCTTATCATTCCTTGCTGCACCCGTCCCCTCCTGCCTCTATTGGTGTTGACTAGGTGTAAAGCCCTAATTTAAAAAAAAGTGAAACATTTGTCATTATTCCATAAACTTCGCATCCCATTTAGAATTTCAGGGTGTTGGCTAATTTATTATTTCTTGCTTCTTAGAGAGCAACTATGGAACTCACTGGGGGCAAAGTTTTCTCAATTTCGAGGTTTTCAGTCACAATTTTGTAAAAATTAATTTGTGAAAATTCCAATAATACTGACAAAAAACAAATTTTATGTTTTCACAGATTTTGCTGTTGACTGCAATCTCTAAGCCATTAGTGACTACACATGGCTGTTCCAAGTGTTGCTAATCAGGACCATTCATGCTCTCATCCTTGAACAATCCCATTCATTTACACAGATGTCATTTTTTGCATTTGACTATACATTTCACAGAAATGGTGTTAAATGTATTCTGCTGTCTTAGAATATTTCATAGATTTTTGAATTGTCTTAAACATTTCGTTGCTCAGTAAGAGGCCCACGCACTGAAGCCATACCTACAAATAATGCCTTTTGTAATAAGCACACTAAATTGTTCATTAAGTCTGGCCTGGCTTTCGAGAGGATCCGGGTCAAATACATGTTTGGCTATGCAGATTTTGGTTTCCACATTTTCCCTGAATCCCTCCAGTCCAAATCCAGGGTTGTTCATTCAAAATGTCGTGGCTGAATTCCTTGTCCTCAATTTTCTCTTGCCTCTAAGCTTTTAGCTGGGAAGACGTGCACGTGAATCCAGCTGGTCAAAGATACATATAATTATTTCAGCATAGAGTAGCACTTCAGGGAAAAGAACCACCTAAATTGTGTATTATGATGACCAGTAAAATATTGAGGTCTCATCTTTTGATGATTCACCCTGTGATGTTTGTCATAGTTACTCTGAATGCACTAAAGGGTGGTTTTTCTTAATTGTGTTAGTGTTTTTAATTTAACCAAATGAAAATTCATTCTGAGCTACAGTAATTTTTATAAGCTGCATTTGCCAAATGCTTTTCAATTTCATTGTAATTTAATTACTTAAAAAAGAAAAACTTCTATTCAAAAGCTATTCACTACATCATTGCAGACACCCATCGAGCCCTCCTGTGTCTTTAATCACAGTTTTGAAGGCTTGGGTAAAAATGCAAGAAGACGTGATTTTACTGTAAAATAATAATCAGTCCTTACTTTCTGTGAACAGTTGGTTTGAATTACAGTGGACATGTTAAGATACCCTGTAGCCAGCTAAACATACCTTCCATTAGCCAGAGAAAAAGTGATCATGTCAGCTAAAACACTTAAATTTAATGCTTCTATTGACACTGGAAGAAGACTTGTTCCTTTATTCTGATATCTAAGCTTGCAAAAATTTATCAAAAAAGGCTATCAAAACTACACTAACACCTCCACTTTCACAGTCGTAATCAATAATAAATATTCCAAAATATGTATATGTCCTTGGTAAAAAAATAAATATTTAATCCACAACCCAAAGGTTGGTTGGATCCTGCTGAAAGAGGCGTACTAATCCATTGTATCAGATATAGTTTGGCCAATTCCTTTCTTCTGGGACCTATAAGTTATTGTGGAAGCTGAACCATGGAACGTCCTGGAAAAGCTCATATGACCAAACACAACTCTTAAAACTTCTACCCTTAACTTAGAAACCTGGATACTTTTTGAAAGTAAGTGCCTTGGCCACAGAGTTACCAGACAGCTAATATCCTGTAACCTGCCACAAGCCCTTATTTCCTGGTGGGTGTAAGTTGTTTTGTATATGGTCATGGATCTAGAATAGTCCTTGTTTTTATGGTCAAAGGTCAGGACAGCTTGACCTGAGCTTGCTGTAATATAAACTTTCCAGTGTTTCATGCCAAGGTTTTGCTGTACAAATTTTGAAGCTATTTCTACTCAGAAGACTTAGTAGCAAAGCCAGGTTTTGTGCCAACAGTGATTTCATACTGTATTGTGAAGGTTAAAAGGCTATGACCGAACTGGTTGAAATATTAATGTGTAATATATTTCTTCCTGAGGGTCCATTCCGCAAAGAGGAAATGTTTGTTGAGTTTGAAGGGAAGTAGAATATATATAAAGGCATTGATTTTGCATGGACAGATTACTTATCATGTTGTAACGGATCAAAGACTGTGACCACATCTGATGTGGGTGAAATATATAGGTATGTGCCTATGGGTTGGCTCTGCTAAATCTGTCGAGTTTGAAGGGAGTTAGAATGCATAAATACAGATTGTATGGACAGCAAATCCTAACTATATAGACAGTGGCTGTTGGAATAAAGAATTGTAATATAGGAGTTGTTTTTACTTGCTGAAACTTTTAACAGAGCATAAGGATTTGTAATTCAGATTTAATTGCATACATATGTGGTTGCTGCACGAGTGAAACGTTAAGTCATTAAAAAGTGTGCAAGAAGCCATGTTAATTATAAAATTCCTTGAAGCTATTCCTGTTTGACAGCTGAAAGAAAGTGATTCAGTAGAATTCAATATTTTTTTCATGAAACTATGACAGACAGGATCAATATCAGAATTAATGTGGTTGCACTTTGTTGCCAACCTCATTAGGTAAAACTTATGTTTAAAAAGATAGCATTACAACTATTGGTAATTACTGAACTTTATTGGTATATGGATCGTATTAAGCTATCTTCTTATTACTAATAGTTAGATTTGTACATTAACCTCAGAGATTATTACTATTTGTTGATTAATTTTATAACAAAAACTGAAATTGCCTGAAAAACCAAATGTGGCCATTATTGCTGGACCAGCTGTATCTTCACATTTACTTACAACACTATGTATGCGGTGTTCTAGCCCAACAGGTTGCCTGTTGTGCAGATGTGTTTGAATATTACCTCAAATGTTTTCCTGAAATGTTGCATTCTATCCACTATTTTTCCCACAACACCCTGCATTGTCAGGGATTGGAATGAGTTACCAAGGGAAATGAATAACTTACTGAAAATGTTAAAAGAATTTAAAGTTAAAATTTGTAGAGGGAAAATATAGGTGGGTGCAGGATAGGGGGAAATTAGATGTGTAGGGAAATTGCCACTGGAGCGTGTGCTCCATTGCAATTAAATTTAAAAAATTGTCTTCTACAGGCTACCAAACCTAAAAAAATGCACTTGAGAGCAAATATCAACTCTATAATGCTTCTAAACCACTACATGGATACTTCCTTTGTAACAGGCTTCACAAACTTAATATGCATTCACCCATCGCATCCTGTTGTAACCCTGCCACTGGTGCCATTCCATCTACCATGTCCTATCTCGTTTAATAGCTCACCCCATTGCCATAATTCATACAGTGGCCTCACGACAAACCATGGTAATGGTACCTTATGCTATAGCAAAAAGCTTCAGTTGTCATCTTTTTGCAGGTTACATTTCAGCCTGACCACAATCTCCGGAAATATTGCCACTATGAAAGCAAAGCTTCAATCACATGCGAATTAATACATTACTTGTATCGCGTGTCACTGTCATGCATCTTGATATAAACTTGATTCCAAATCTTCACAGGTTCCCACACCTTTCTTTCTTATTGCCTGTGATGCTTGATATTTTAATGGCCAAGGCGGCTTACATTTGTTGAAATAATGACCCCAGTGAAAACGAAGGATGCTAAAAATAAATTTAACAACTTACGCTATGCCACGTAATACTTAATTGTGTTTTACGCCACATATCTCAAGATTAATTTGGAACTTCTTTCATTCATACAATGTAATTATTTCAGTTTAAAAAGCCAGATAATTAATATGCCAATTAAAATGAAATTCATACTTTTCTTTCAGTGTTCTGACAATTCATATCTTACTGATTGGTTAACTAAATAGAATTGTTGTAAAATAAAATTCAATGTAATTCCTCGTGCCTGGCCTGTAGCAAAAGATTTCAGTTACCATCTGGGTCCATGTTGCATTACAACCTAACCACATACCACACTAAACTTACCACCAGAACAATACTTCAATCTCCTTCATCTAGGGCAGCTGCTGGCCGGGTCTGTTGGGAACAAAAGCCTCGCCATCGCTTCCTATCCAACCATCATCTCTCTTCCTCCACTTTCACCCAATTTCCTCCACATATTTCTTAACACATTTAAGCCATTTGTCCCTTGGTCTTTTTCTAGGCCTCTTCCCTTGTCCGGCATCTTCCTTGGTATCTTCTCCTCTCCCATCCTCTTTACATGCCCGTACCACTGTAACCTTGATTTTTCAATTCTCTTTTGTATTGGTTCTTCCTTTATCAACTCCCTGATTCATTTCCACAGATTGCACTCTCCCTTTGTCTCTCCCCTTCATCACCCATGTTTCCGACCCATATGTTAAAATTGGCACAAAGTATGTTTTATAGATTGCCTCTGCTCTTTTGCAGGACATCCTTACTCCATACTAGGCTCCTAATACTTTTAAAAAATCCATCTGCACATCTTCCTCTTACATTTACCTCCACCCTGTTTCCTCCATTTTCTTCAATTCAGCTTCCCAAGTATTTGAAACATACCTAGTGTTGCAAACTGGAAAAAAAAAACAGAATGTTTTTTTTTTCAGCTTTGTGAAAAAAAACATGAAAAAAAAACCTAGCACCCGTGTTTTTTTTCTAAATTTTGTTTTTTTTTTTCCCAGAAAACAATATATTTGATAAATTATAGTTTCATTTAAGGAACTTCCATTTTACAAGTGTGTTTTAAGACTTACTGAATCATATAATGTCTCACATAATGATTCATAAGTGTATATATATAGGTAACATAATTTTATTCATCCTCTGTCAGTACCACATTCACTAATATCAGCACTACCAACACTAGTTCGATCGGTGTCGGAATTTTCTGTCTCCTCTAGATCCATAACTTCAGAAATAGTTAAATTTTCTTTTACTGGTTGTTCTTGTATTGTACGCAAAAGATTTTGAGATTGCAATTTTAAATTGTGAGCAAAGTACGCACTGTGCATAAAGACTGCGCCGATAGTTCTGTATTACGGTCTTTTAGGTTTGAATTAAAATCTATTATCATACAAAATAGGAGCTTTACTTCTTTTCAATCGTTTGTTTACACGAACGGTTGCAAAGAAACGATTCATAATTAGGGACCGTGCACAAACTACGTGGCTCGGTCCAGAGGGAGGAGGGGTTAGCTGGAAGGCTACGCTGGGCTACGGGGGGAAAGCGGGGGGGGGGGGGGGTTCCGAGCAAGGCCATGTAACTTTCCTTTCGTAACATTTTTCACAGTTAAAATGAGGAACTGAACTCACAACTGCATGTGAGTATTTATTTCCCTCAGTTAATTATATCCGTATGTAATTTACAATAGTCTGACAAGAGAAAACAGTACAAAATGTCTTCTCGAATCAAAATGGAAGAAAGCTACGTCGTGCTACGTGAGTGGAGGCGGGGGGGGGGGGGGGGGGTGTTCACAGGAGGCCAAAATGGAGCTATGTGGTTTATGCACGCTCCCTTACAGACAATTTAATGAGTCAGTACCACTATACTCTGAGAGTTGACAAGTATACCAATATAAGGAAAGCCCAATAAGTTATAAAAAGAGGCAAAAAACCGTGGATAAATTTTATATTCCTAATTTTTTTAAAAAGATCTTTAGGTAATTTTGTAAGGTTGGCAGCACTATTTCAAATAGCAAGTATCAATCCAAACAATGGGGAATGGGGATTCCTTCTCGCGCAACCTAGTCTCTTCCGGAAATCCCCGTTCATAAAGAAAATTTCAGTCAATTTTGCCAATATTTTCGTAAATTTTTTTCCTACTGAACCAGAAAAATATAGTAGATTTTAAACTAAGATAAATACTTAGAATAAACTCTAAAATAGTCATTTTAAACGATAACTGCCTTACAAATTTGAGATTTAGTAGTTGTGAAAAAAATCGTGTTCCAGAAAAAAAACAAGTTTTTTTTCAAGCCAGAGAAAAAACCGTTTTTTACAACACTAAACATACCACTTTATTTAGTTGCTCTCCTCCAAGTGATATGCCTATGTCCATCCTGTTCTTCTTTCTTGTTATCACTTCACTTTTTTTCAGAGAACTTTATACCTTAGGCTGCCACTACTCTCTCCCACACATCCAGCTGATCCTGCTCCTCTTTCATCCTCTCTCCAAAGTAATAGGTCATCTGCAAATACCATTGCTTTCATTTTTCCTTCCCCAATGCTCTGCACCACCTTCTTCAATATTTCATCCATAGTTATGATAAATAACAGGTGATATGGCACCTTGTTTTAGTCCATTTTTCAAATGGAACCTTATAGTTTTATCCCTTCCCACTTTTACACAGCTTTTACTACCTTCATACATATCCTTCACTCTTTACACTATCTCCATTTCTCACTCAAATTAATACGTGTACTGTATCTCATTTTAGTGGCAATAATGCTCCGCGATATAAACTTACATTATGCCACATAATATTATATATATTCCTATATTCCACTTTTCAGCCACCACTACCTAGCACAGATCACTGGTCTATATGTGGAAGTAGCATGGAGTTTCCTGCCATGCATAACATTGGCCGAATGTCGATAGCTGTGGGGATGTGGTAGATATGATGGTAAAAAGTGGTCGATGCTGGGCATTTTCGTATTTCGACCAAACAAGTGTTTCTGTATGTCACTCTGCTGCCACAACTACATAGCATAGACCATTGGTGTTTGTGTGTGGTAGTGGTATCGTGTCTATCGTGTACTATGTCGGTAGCTACGGGGTTGTGGGAGATATGGTGGTTGAAAGTGGTCGACCTGTGACACTTTCATATTTCTACCAAAAACGTATGTAACATGGTGTATCACTTTTCAGTCAAAACTATCTAGTGCAGATCACTGGTGTTTGTGTGTGGTAATAGCACAGTCACCCGTCGTTAACAACGTTGGCCGAATTTAGGTAACTGTGAGAGTGGTTGAAATTGGTCGATCAAGGATATTTTCGTATTTCAACCAAAGGATTTGGATTTTCCGTGGTTTCCCAAATCACCCCAGGCAAATGCTGTGATGCTTCCTGCAAAAGGCCATGGCCGAATTCCTCCCCATTCCTTGCCCCCCATCCTTTCCCGTATCTAAAGACCTCGCTGTTGAGAGACGTTAAGCAGTTAAAAAAAAAAGGATTTTTAATATTCTCATTGCTATTGTTAGCGTCGCTGCTTTCACTAATGAATTCAAGAGTTCAGTGTCCATGACATAATCACGTATCGAATTTCAGTTTAATTTATACCACTAACACCAAACCAATACCAACTATAAAGTGACAATTTCCTTGCAGTGAAAAAAAAAGTTAGATTATGAAAATCTTAAAACCAATCACCAATCAAATTAGAAATGAGTAGTGAGTGCAGATTGGCAGAGGTTAAATAGTTAAATAGAAACACTCCAAAACTCTTAGCTTTCCTGCTCATAACAATGCCATGCATAGCATAACCGTTACATATGTATCTCACTCGCACTCGCGTTTCTAACTACTCGTAATTTGTTCACTATTCGACTCGCTGAACAGTTGAGCATGGTGTCGCGGGCAAATCAAACAAACCAAATATGTCAAATACCAATGTAACTGACTAAATTTAATGGTACTTTTATTTAATGGAAGTTAATAAGAACTTTAACTATTTTTTAGATTAACTCAAAATTTAAATTTTTGCAATTTTGTTAACTTTGGTAATTAATGATTGACGGATTAACTGTTTTTTCCCCAGCTGTGTTAACCATATTAAAAAATTTGGTGTGATCTGCAAGATCTGTATTGGAAATCCTAGTGGAGTCCAAATGTTTTTGTTCCTCAATGAGCTACATGCCTCGTATGTATGTTACCTTACCTGTGGATTTTGAAGTGAAAAATTGTATAGGCACATTAGGCGATGTTTGGATGGGGTAAATCTACAAGTTCTGTAACTGACATACTATGATGTATCGTGCATATATCTGGGGAGACACCTTTTGGATGCATAAAATCATATGAAAATGCATCACCAACATGCTGTAATAGCAGTGTATCTGTTGCTATAAATATTATGTGTTGCGCTTTTACAGCATTGAAAATATAGATTATACTTACATCTAATATACAAATTTTTGCAACTGTTCTTCATATGAACAGTTTTTATTCGGTAGTTAGCACATGTTATACTTCAAATCAAAACGGCCTGGTAGCTCGGTGGTTAAGGCATGTACTTCCGAAAGATTCTCTCTCCGGTCGTGGGTTAAAATCCTGTGATAGCCAGTAATTTTTTAGGAGTTGTACTTGTTTATATGAGCTACACAGGGACATCCCGTAGTTCTGATTCCACATTAAACTATAGCCCCTTGGAGAAAGCAATTGGCCTTCTTACCTCAAACACAATACTGGCAGATTCAACCAAACTTCAGGCTGTGTATTTAGGTGCGTTTGGCGATTTTTAAACAGTTAAAATTTTATGAGTTTGTGTCATCAAAATTCTAAAGTTAACACATATCAGTAGTGGTCTGGTGTCTCAATGATTAAGGTGTCTCACTGGGGAATGAAAGGTCCCCGCTTTGAATCAGTCTCGGAGGGTATTTTCATAGACCCTCAACCTGACCTTCACCTATGGCACAGCAAGCTGTGTAATGTGAAGTACTCCAGAATGCTTCGTGGTTTGGATTCCAGGTTAAACTGTAGGTTCCCTGTACCTGGTAGCATCTCTAGAACTCGAATTTTTTCGTGTCTCCCTTGAAATCCAAAATACTGCGCTTCTAATGTACTTTAACTTTTCTTTCCATATCTAGGTCTTTATAATTACTATAGTGTAAGTCACATCCGAGCCTGCCACATGATTCATGTGGCAGGCTCGGATGTGACCACATCTTTCCCCCTGCCATATGTCTCGCCTCCTACATGAGTAAGACTAAAAAGTCGAAATATTGTGTAATTCTTTTGTATTTGTGTTTTTACGTGTTTCGCCCTCCTGCCTTCATCTGTGGTAAGTGACGGGTAACTGTTTTTTTCCCTATCCTATCTTATTTTCAGTGCCTCGCGGCAGTTTCTTTGTTTCCTTTATCCTATAGTGTAAGTCACATTTGTATAATCAGTACACTGCTTGTGTGGCTTAATCATTGTTTAGTATTTTTTTTAATTTTTTTTTTTTTAGGATGCTAATGATCAGGTGTTCATTTTGCCTAAAGGCTTCATATAACACTGAAGTTGCCTGACTTCTTATTCTAAGATACTTATGCACGTGGTTTAATATTTTGTTATACAATCAACAGTTTCAATTACTATATAATGGATACAATGTACACTCCTTTTTCCCTGAATACGTGCCTTCTGATTTTCTCTAAACACCACATGGAACCATCTTCTATAATAGGCAATGCTGTAAAACTTTCAATCGGCAGCAATCAACAATCTCTACACCATGTATATGATTTAGGAAATGTTCCCCATTAACCTCTGTACTGCAACAACACTAGTTTATCAAGTTTGCCACTAAAGCCACATTTCAGATGGCCTTCGTTAATCTAGACCAGGGTTCCTAAAAGTGGGTGACACAAACCCTATAGGATCTCTAGTTGATCATAGGGGATTAGTGACCAGATATATGCTATTGTGGCTGTCTCGGGCGTACAACACACACAATGGTGAATTGAGAAATGAAGATGAAAAAAATCCTCCTAAAATCAACTCGATCTTCTGCATGAAACAAACCCAACAATCACATTAATTAATAAGATATTGGTTTTTATGGATTGTATTACTTGTGTAAAATAAAACTCCTAATTTTTTAAAAAATAAAATAAAATGTAAATCCAGTTTTTTAGGGGGTTCACCTTTCCTGGGAAATTTTGTAGGAGTATGGGGAGTTTTAAGTTTGAGAAACTCTTATCTAAACCATCCAGTGGCTGTCCAAGCCTGTTCCCAGTATCCTAGTGGTTAGAGCTATTAATTAGTAATCATAAACACAGCCACTCCTTCTAAACTCCATATATGGAAACTAGCATACTAACATAACTTTTTGCCAGGCATCTTCCTGCATCTGCATTCAGTAAAACATTATTGCTATTGTTTTTGATGCCTTAAGTGGTCTTAATTATATATATGCATATTTAAATGAAACTGAGGAACCAACATTTATCACAGGTGAGGACAGGATATCATAGAAAAAGCAAAAGATACAATTCGCAATAGTGATTTATTTTTATTTAAACTCTTCTTCAGTTGGAGGACATGGAATGCATAGAGTGGATGTCAAAGAGAAAGTAAATGAAAGTTATAAATATGAACAATTTTTTCAGCATTGTATATTTATGAATCTTTCTCAGGAAACAAACCAAGTAAGACTATTCTTTAAACACAGTATTACAGTGCCATAAGTCTTGGTCACCTTCAGGTGTAGTGAGTTGTAAAATTTAAAGTTTGCCTAAATATTGTGTTTAAATGATAGTCTTACTTGGTTGGTTTCCTGCATCTCGGAGTCAGTTGCCACTTGTGTGATTGGTTAGGTGACACCCTGCACTACTTCAGCCTGTGGTTGGATCTGGTCTAGTCTTGAAACTTTGTGAATGCTCCCTGTAAATATATGTAAAAAGTAACCCATAGCTGTGATAGCACAAACTGTTAAATTTTAACAAAAATTCTGCTGGACATAGAATTCAAGCCAAATATTGTCTGTCTACTCACACAGTACAGGCGAAGCTTTCTGTGAGTTCTTAATTTGTCACAAAAAGTACGACGACATTTAATGTTAGTGATGAGAGATCTCGATATTTTGAATACAGCAGTCAAATATTAAGCATCATAACTTAATTCCATTTATTCTATAAGACTGAAATTTAATGCATTTCACCATTGTACAGATCATTTAACGTGGTAGAAAAATTTGAGAGTAAGGAATTAGAATATTTAAATATTGTAAATTTTAGCTGATCTAATTTTATGAAGTCTTGATCTACATGCCAGTTATTTCCTTCATATGAGGGTGTAGTCTGTCTATATGGATTATTAGGTAAAGGAAACAAAGAAACTGCCGCGAGGCACTGAAAATAAGATAGGATAGGGAAAATAAACAGTTACCCGTCACTTACCACAGATGAAGGCAGGAGGGCGAGACACGTAAAAACACAAAAACAAAAGAATTACACAATATTTCGACTTAAGTCTTATTCATGTAGGAGGCGAGACATATGGCAAGGGGAAGATGTGGTCACATCCGAGCCCGCCACATGAATGAAGCACAGGCGGAAAATGCGTGGTAGTGGAAGAAGGGGGGGGGTAAATAGGCTTGACCAGCGATAAAAGATTATTAAAAATTCATTTAGATCAGAAGTTGCAGTTTGATTACATAACACTATTTAGCTTGGGATAACCCTTGATGTCGTATGTTTGATTGGGTTCCCATTTATGTTAAACAGTTGTTTGCTATAATTCTGTATTTCTTTCCTTTTTATCAATTATTATTTTTCATGTGGCAATAAAATTGTTGTTAATTTAATGTTGGGATTTTTCACTGTGGTGATGTTAATTTTCATGTAACATATTTTGCCATGCAAGTCTGACAAATTTTAACATAGTAGTGGCTTAGGAAATTGGCATCCTATTCCTAGGATGGTTGGTATTAACTATGTGTACTGATGATACAAGTGTGAAGGTACTTTGGAATTCTTTCTATTGTTTTCACTTTCTATACTTGACTCCAGCAGATCATTTACATGTTAACATTGCAATAAATATTGTGACGTCTGTTTGAAAGTTAGATCTTAGTCAAAAATTCTTTGTTTAATCTAACTTTTTTTATCAGTTTGTTTTTTTTAATACTAGTGCAAATTTTTAAATTGTTCTCAGAAAGCAAAATAGTCTTTTTTCCCCACCTTATTCCCTCCATTTGCTACAGTCACCATCTGTTTTGGTACCATTTAAAGTGAATTTTTCCCCGAAGCTATTGCTTATTAGATGATGATTACTGCGTGTCAGATGATTTCCTGTGATTTATTTATGATGCTGATTAATTCATTGAACATATATATACTGTAAATTAATTCCCATTTTTAACAAAATGTTGTATTTTTCAGACTGCAGAGGATGAGGAAATTTTGAACAAGAAACGCTCAAAAAAAGTAGAAAAAAAGTACAAGGTACGGCAGCGACTGGCGAAAGTGGAACCTGCACTGGAAGAACAGTTCCAGTCTGCAAGAGTGCTTGGTAAGAAAGTTATAGATTTTTAGTCTGAAGCTGTTTCTGCATGGTGATGAAAATTTCTCTTTGAGACTACATATCTAAGATATGAGTAAATGATTTATTGTCATAGTTACACTGAGTGCAGTTTAAAGAATATGTGTTAATGTTGTTAGAAAAATGCATTAACAGTAAATTATATGGCTTTTATCTACTCTTCCTAATCAGTAAATCTTTAAATTAAAGTTCATGTTCTTTTCTACTTTTCAGCATGTATTTCGAGTCGTCCGGGTCAGTGTGGACGAGCGGATGGTTACATTCTGGAGGGTAAAGAATTGGAGTTCTATATGAGAAAGATAAAAGCTAAGAAAGGAAAATAAATTAAAATCACTATTGTAAAAAGAAAAATGTAAAGGCTGACAAGAAAATAAAATAAAGTTTTTCTTGGAAATGGCTAAACTGCCTTCATGACCAAATGTATAATTAGTTGTGGAGTAATTTAGGTAAAACGGACAATGTTTAACATAATTTTCTTCCATGGAACAAACTTTGTTTCTCAAATTGTGTGTCTGCAACAGTTCCACATAAGTTTACACATAACTAAGAATAACTTCCTGTACCCCATAATTTTCTCTATACTGAAGTATGCAGAAATATATAAACATATAATCTAGCAGTAGCGGTTATGGAGAAATGCTGCAATGAACATAAACACTCCATATGTAGGTATTAAATATTATCATCTTTATATTTAATTAGCTTTTGATAATTACTGGGGTGGGATGTTTATTTGGGATTCCATTTATTTTTTAGAAATTAATATTTCATGGAATAAAATGGGATTAATAGAGGAATATTCCATTAGCCAGCAAAATATAGGTGGTAGTTCGATTTCAAATGATATTTAGGTCCTTTAACGGCTCTATGCCAGATGTGTAAATATGAACCCGGAATTTTTTCATAATAATATACACATTTATTGAATAAAAATTATACAGTGCCTTATTCAAAGCATTGTCCATTACTAGACATTCATTTTCTCCAACTCTCTGGAAATTTATGAATGCCATTTAAAAAAAATTGCTCTATTGATGCAAACCAGTCATTGAACCATTTTCGTACATTTTCATAAGAAGCAAAGCCCTGCTCAGCGAGTGCGTGTCCCATCGATGTAACGAGATAGTAATTGGACGGATCTAAGTCAGGTGAGTAAGCCGCATGCGTCAGTATCTTCCAACTAAGTGCCTCAAATTATTTTCTTGACTGGTTTTGCTGTATGTGATGGTATGTTGTCATGAAGCAAAATGGCTTTCTGTTGCCTTTTCTGGTCTTCTGGTCATTTTTCCCCGCATTGCTCGATTCAAATTGATCATTTGCAATTGCTAAAGTTCAGTATTAACAGTTTCACTAGGTTTTAGTAGCTCGTAATAGATCACACCATTTTGATCCCACCAAACACAGCATTGTCTTCTTTCCATAGCGATATGGCCTTGAAGTTGATGGATCACTTGGAGTTACCCTGATCTTTTTCTCAAAATACTGGGTGTATCAAATAGAATCATCCGATTTGGATTGTGTATATTTCTGAAACTAATACACATACAATGAATTTTTAATGAGCTGGAAACTCCATTTTTTTCCCATAGGTGTTCAATATGCCCCCCTTGAGCATATGTCAATGTGGTATTCAAATTCTTCCCACACTGCAGTGAGCATGACTTGAGTGACAGATTCCACAGCTGCTGTTACGCAATGTCTCAGTTCATTCATAGTTGTTGGTAACAGAGGCACATAAACATAATCTTTTATTAACCCCGACGATAATCACATATGGTCAGGTCTGGTGACCTTGGAGGCCAGTAATGTAAGGCTGAATTATTTGCTCCAGTGTGACCAATCCATCATTCATAATCCTTTGATTTAAAAATTCCCACACATCCAGATGCCAGTGTTGTGGTGCTCCATACTGTGGGAAAAGAAAGTTCTCAAGCATATCGAGATATGTGCTTCCTGTAACAATGTTCGCTATCTTAGATTAAGAGCAGCAACATTTTTTATCTTTGAACTAGCAGTTACGATCATCTAAGGACTTTGTTAATAGTTAGTTTCGTTGTACGCGGAGAGATTAATAAAGAGTTACAGCATGTTTGTTTATAGTATTTAACACACAATATATATATATACACCGGGATAAGAAGCTTATTGTTATAAGAAGCACGACTTCCATACGCTGTCTTCGCTACGAAGATATTTGACAGGAAGTAAATTAAACGACAGCTTCTATCCGAACCTACGACACGTAAGTTCTACACGCTATAGCGTGCTTACTACATTAAAAGCATTCAGTAATTTAATTGCAGTGCATACTTTAATTGATTTTATTTTAAAATACGCGTAGCCTGTGATAATACACTGTGAAGCGATACAACGCCTACGCTATTTGTAAATTTGCTTAAAAACGTCGCTACCAGTGCCATCTCTTGGCTAACTGTAGAACTATCAGGATTGACTAATGAACTGCAGCTGTTTGTGTCAGACGAAGCTGAACAGCAGCTACGCAATTTCTGGCGGAAACAGGTGACAGAAAGGAGCCTAATCACGAAATTCAGTACCGCAATTAGTGATGAGACTTCCCAAGATGATTGTGCAGACTTGAAGAGTTGAGAGATCTTGCCATCCTTGATGACAAAATTCATTACTATTTGTCCGACAATGAATACAACGAGGATGCGATACGTTGCAAAGAATATGTGAACCTCGCTAAGAGAGTGATCCTCAAGGCAAAACAAGTGATGGGAGAAAAACTAAATGAATCGCCTGTCTTATCTGCGACGCCTGTTCTATCTTTTCCAGCTCATCCATAAACCTCTTCAGTAACTCTCACTATCAAGCTACCGGCCATTAGACTGGAACTTCTCTGGTGATGTTGAGACGGTCCTGGAAGCGATTCCAATCCTCAATAGACACGAACCCGTCGGTCTCTGCAGTCGACAAACATCTCTTCCTGTGTGGATTCTTGGATGGAGAGCCTAAGAATTTGGTTGAAGGCATTCCAGTAACTGCAGAGTCCTATGAGGAGACAGAATTCTTGTTTCACGCTATGGGGACAAAAATGGAATCATACAAGCCCATCTTGACTATTTAGAAGGGTTGAAGCCTATAGTAATTGCATCCCCTGAATCATTGAAGATGACATATATTGAATGTAATCATAGGATTCAAGCGTTGCGGGCCTTGGGCGAAAAGGTTGATGACTACGGGAGAATGTTGGCTCCAATGATTTTACGTGCCTTCCCTGCGGATATTGTCAGACGCTGGATCATCCACTGCAGAAGACGGGGTTCCTGAAAGCCACATCATTAAACTGATGGAATTTTTAAATGAAGAGGTGGAGGGAGCTATGACGATACAGAAGAGAAGAGGGCATCACGAATGCTTAGGAATGCTTTCATCCACAGCTGCTGCCCTTCAAGTAGCAATGAAGCAGGAAAGGATAGGAACAAGGACGAAGAAAGTGCTTCCAGTTTGTCTTTTGTGAATCTCAAGGACACTGGACACAAGATTGCAGAAAAATCTCTGACATGAATGAAAGATTAGAGAATCTGAAGTGTGCACATAGAAGTTTCTTGTGTCTCAATCGAGGACACTGGATGAAGGTCTGCAGCAAAAGGAACAAAGTTGCTTGTGCCAAGTGTAAGAAGCCACATCACGTCTCCATCTGCAGTGACAGTCAGCAGGTAACAGTGGTTAAAATCGATGTCAAATTACCACAGTTCACGTATTGTCAGACTGCTTTTGTTCTTATAACCGGCCCAACAGGACTTTGTGCACGTACCCACTGTATATTCAACGCCGGAAGTCAGTCGACTTTCGTCAGTGTGAAACTGGTGGAACAGCTCAAGTTAGATGTGATTGATCACAAAGCACTACCTGTTTCTGGGTTTGAGTCAACACAGGCAGTGCCAAGAAGTCTCAGACTTGTCCACTTCAGTATCGGGGGCATGGGGACTAATGCGACAGTAAATATCACTGGGTTCGAAACTGGAAATATGTATTCATCACATCCAGCAGCTCCACAAGACGTCCAGTCTCTCACCCAGCAAGCAACCATGTGGATATTTATTGCGCCACATGCGGCTTGGTGGGGAGGATTGTGGGAACGAATAGTTGGTTGCACGAAACGCTGTCTGCAAAATGTGCTTGAACGCTCCATAATGGACAGAGAGGGATTGCAGACGGTACTGTTCAGCATTGAAGCCACACGTAACTGCAGACCCCTGACACAAGACAAGGAAACCGGAGATGTACTTACTCCACCTCATTTCCTATTTGGGGGGCGACTCGCATCATTGTCCTCTGCACCAGAACTCACGTGCCTATAAAGCAATTTAGATTGCAGCAGCAGTTGGAAGATCACTTTTGGAAATGGTGGAATGAGGAGTACCTGTTGCTCTTTAAAAGTTTACACAAAATAGGAAATCACAGAAAGAAGCCAGCAGAATTAAAAGTAGGAGATGCTGTCCTTCAAGAAGATGTGCGTCCACGTCACATGTGGAAAAGGGGCAAGAGTTCATCAGTTGAACACCGGAAGAGATGGCATCATACGAACTGTTGTCCTGTCTACGCCAGAAAGAAAACTATTCACCAGGTCTGTCCAGCTGGTCATCCCTCTGGAGATTGACCAGGGTGGGGTAGATGTCTGAGATTAAGAGCAATATATATATTTATATGAATAATTACGCCTATGCAATTGAATATTTGTTTATTTCACCGAACGCGTTTCACTTCATATCTGAAGCATCTTCAGCGGTTCGTTCTATGTTTTATCTTTGAACTAGCAGTTACGATCTATGGACTCTGTTTATAGCTAGTTTCGTTGTACTCGGAGAGATTAATAAAAAGTTAAAGCACGTTTGTTTATAGTTTTTAACACGCAATATTCGCAGCAAAGAAAAATAAACTGTACACCTTTTCTCATGAAACTGCACTCTTTTTTTCTTTTCTTTTTTTTCCTCACCCTTCCAAAGGTGATTACACCCCCACTTTTCGACGATATGCCCCCCTAAAATTGACTTTTGCGTCATTTGCAGACTGTTGTGAGATTTCCATTGCCCCCTCCCCCTTGGTTAGATTTCGCCCCTTCCCTCCTCATCTCGCATAAATAAAAGGGTGCCCCCTTAGTTGAATGATTTTAATGAGCTTCAAGAGAATGAATTTTCAGCACTTGTTTCAGCAGAAATGCTTAGTGTGAATTCAGACATGAATAGTGAAAATCTTTGAACCTAGTAGAAATGTTGGAGCTAGTTTTGGAAAAGCTGGACTCTGCAGTCCAGTCGTCCAAAATTTGTTAAACATGTTTTTCATTTCCTGGCAATTGCTGTGATTGTTCCCGTATTCAGGCTGAATTCCTATCCACGGCTTATCCTCAGTGTTCTGAATCTAATGACTTACTAATAACATCAAAAATATACATGCATTGTTATCAATCTCTGATAGTTGCAAAATTTTCGAGCCTACAGCCGTCCTTTGATAGTAGTGAGATGGCTGCATGATGGATATATATGGGAAGGTCTTTCTGTGAGGCAGTCTCCCACTTCCCATAATGTTCTCCTGTTGAACAAAAAGGTAAGTGGTGGCTCATTTCCCTTTAGATGATGGAAGTGGGGCGCAAACACACAGAAAAGACAAAAAAACAACAGATTAAGAAATTTTCATGACAAGCCCTTTATCAACAGAACATCATGGGAGGTGGGTGATGTTGGAGACTGTCTCACAGAAAGACTGTTGGCCAGGAAAATGGTGGGGGTAAATTCAAACAGGGGAAAGCTAGAGGCAGTGATTCAGAGCTAATACCAGAGCATAGATAAATATCGAAAATGATCTCTGGTCGGTGGGAAGAGCAAAATACAATTAAATCTAAATATCAAAAATTAAATATATATGCAGTATATTAAAAATGCAATAATAAATTTAAAAAATGCAATAATTATATATTATGAACACATTTGGCTCCACCTGGTCTCTCACTTGTGCAAGAATAAGGCTATATGCCAAAATATTGCGCATTTCTTGTGTCTGTTCTTTTCTGTGTTTGTCGTTCCCAGCCACCTTCATCTGTGGCAAGTTTTGGGTCATATTTTCCTATCCTTCCTTAGTTTTATTGCCTTAAAGCATTTTCCTTCTCATTGTTTTATATATATATATAACCTGTTTGAAGCCTTGGATTTATTTCAGTTTCTGTTGTTTAAATTATTATTGCCTTGTTACATTCACTTAATTTTTTTGCTATAAAGTTATAACTAAAATATTATCTTCTCTAATCAAAATATGTTCTATTACATGATGACTTCAAACGGTTTATCTTACATACGTGTTATTGGCAGATTAAATGCTCCATTCTGTTGGATCAGTTGAACACAAACTAAATCTGTGCTGTTGAGGGTCAGATACTATGTCATAGAAATTCTATCCCAGAAGATGTGTATAAATCAGTAAATCTGATAAATTTTTGCCAGCTAGTAACTTAACAAGAAGTTAAATGTTGCAGCTTGGAAGTATTCGTACTTAATTCCTTATTCAGGTTTTTCCCAATACATAATATTGACAATTTTAATGCAAACAGAGGCAATACTTATCAGTGGATCTGTTTTTCCAGATGGCGCTGCAGGCGATTTGAAAGATATAGAAGTAAACGCATTCTGTGAGTTCGCCATTCTGTAAGTCGTCTTTCTGCTGTAAGCGCGTGCTGTTCACAGATTGCAAGTTTGCATTGAAAAAAATGGTTTATTCCTTAGAATAATTGTACTTTAGATTTTTCCAGACTGCAGCACCATCTGTTGTTGAAAATTGTAACTAATTTTGAAAGTTTGACTGCCTGAAAATTTACTGTTGTCCCAAGCATATTGCAACAAACGGTGTATTTCTATCACTGCCCATTTAGTTTTTATTGATTTTTCAAATATACCGGTCATTTTTGAAACGTCCTGTATATAGAATGGTTCCTAACAAGAAAACTATGTTAAGGTGTGTAAGGAACTTGGCACATTGAGTTTTACAGATAAAAATCGCCTGGTATATCTCAGTATTTTGACACTTGAAATATCGCAGCTGTGAGGCAGGCCTTTACCTCTTAAGTTTCAGTGTTTATATGGGAACTGAAGAAATGTTTGACTGTAAAGCTTTTTGTGTAGCCATCTTGAAAAATCTTCCTGCTTACACTATTACATAGTGAATATATTTATTTTTAGTTATCAGCATGTGTCTGCAAACACAATTTTGATATTTGGCCCCACATAAATCTCAACAGTTCAAGTTGCGATCTGTCTACAGTGAGTAACTGTCTAGCATGGGAATGCAGAATTTGGGATAGTAAGACCAGACAATACTTTACTAAAAAAGAAAGACACACAGTGACTTGTATCCCTCACTCCGTTGAGAAGATACACAACTACCTGGACCTGAGACTTGACAAATGTGGAAGTGTGATTCAATTTTGTGGGTAATATTGCACACAAGATAAGAATGTGTGCTGATGTTTTTCCAGAAAATGTTCATTCGACTGATCTCTCCCTTTGTGAAAATTCCTGTGGAGATACTGTACAATATTGGTAAAGTAAAATATGGAATTGGCTCTGTTGCCAGTTTATCAAAAGTTCTTGGATTTCCCACCATGGAAGAGCTTCAATCTGAAGCAATGTTTCTTAGCCAGTCTCAGAATTCATCTTCTGGTGAAATGTCGAGCTCTTGGAATATTTGCTCTGGTCTATCATTCTGTCACACCATGTATATATTGCAATGCACGTATATATTTTTTGGGCATTCTTCTTGCCCAAAATGTTATTTGTATGGTTGTAAATAAAAGCATATTCTATATGGCCAAATGAGCATAAAATGACAACAGTTGCATACTTTGCTCACAATTTACAAAATGTATTTAGATGTGATGTGATTTGTCATCTTAATCTGTATCTGAGATAAATTTTAAGTTTCTAGATAATCGTGTTTTTCAGATTGATGCAGTGACGAGTGGTACAAAGTTGATAACTTTGACTGTTTCTTATCTTTATTTTCCAGTGAAAAAATTATCTTGGTCCTCTGCTTGGAGAGTTCTAAACATTTATACTTCATACATTTTCCCCCTTTTGACTAAAATCAATCTACAATATAATTTTAATCTATATTTTTTTGAATCAATGAAACACACGTGGAAATTATAAGTCTGGAAGACATTTTGTTTATGATCTGGAGGGCTCTGATGGATGGACATAAACTTGAGCAACAGCAACAGGGCTCCATTTCATTTTGGAAACAGAACCCCAAAAATTTAAAAGTGAATCGTTCAATATAACAATTTTTTTAGTGATGGAAGCAAAAGTGATTGAGCAAAGTGGCGAATATCAGTTGTAATATATCAAAAATTAAGATAATATGTAACAAATGACAAGAATTACAGGTCACCTTGTGAGACTTAACTGTGCACTGGGGTAAGTGCACAAACCTTCCTCAGCTATGACCGTAGATAACCGTGCATAAAGTTCAGCTCTTGCTTTGCTATATTGAAATCAGTTGCCACTTAGTTTAAATAAACCCAAACTAAGAAATAGTATTTGCAAATAAATTTCACAAGTCTATTGTTGGTAAAAATTACTATATTCTTGAAAGATTTGCAGTCATAAACTGAACTGGCATCAGACAAAGTCTCAGAAGATTAACCGATTCTAGCCAAACCACACCCCAAAGTTTGGACTGTACAAGGCTAAAAGAATGTGAACCATAAGCCTATAAACCAAATTTTTTAAACTGCATTAATGTTTCAATGACCAGGCAAAAATCTGGTATTTGCAGAATATGATGATACAACATTTCCAGCTGGTATCAAAGAGAGCAGTGGTCCTTTATGAATTAATTTAGAGGCAGTTTTATGTTGGCCTTAATGGTGGAGGAGGTCGTGATATGTTTCATTAATAGCATATATGTAGGTAAAAAAAATTAGGCCCATACAGGACAGTAGTGTGTAATAATTGAGGCGATCTCCTGACAGAGCCTGCAGGCTCAGGGGCCTCTTTTCCGGAGATCTGTTCTAATGAACCGTAATATTGTAATCTGTTCATTTGTTTGAAACATCATACCCAGAAACAGATTTTGACATTAGGAGTGTATCATGGTCTGTTCTGCAAGTTATTGTATTGTTTTATATGTCTTGTATTATTGGATATTGTATTTGTATCATTGTACATTGTATTATGTATATTATTAAACAAGTTATTGTAGCTGTGTTTACCATTGTTTTAGGGTTTCATGTAATGGATACTATTTTTACTCAACATAGCAGGATGCAATCATAGGTCAGCGTGTAAATAAACTCAGTGTTGACATAAAAAGAAAGACGGTAAATCCAAAACATATACGCCAGCATATATGGGAATATTATGTTGTTGTAAATGAGGAGGAATCTGTTAAATAATGTTGAACTATGATACACGCTTTTTACCAAATTTCTGTTAAGCGTGTTCGTGTTATTCAGGGGAAGGTGTCTAATGGCAGTTCTTTTATGGAAAGAAGAGGCTCACACACATATCCATAGGCCTCATAAGCTGGACAGTGACATGTTTGATCCATTACAGGCATATCTTATGATTCCAAGCAAAACAAGTCATTACTCACAACATAAATCTGAACAGAAATATTTTGAAAATTCTGAACTTGACATAAAAAACTGTATGAGCTGTTTCAGGAGTATTACAAAGAAAAAAAAATGCTTAAATATGGCTTACAAAATGTATTTTCATTACTTCAAGTCACTTAACATGTACAGCTTCAGTACCCCAAAACTGATGTCTCTAACTTTCGTACAGAGTGTGACCAGAAACTTACAAATGATCCTAAAGACCTTTGTCAAACAGTGTATTACCAATGCCAAGTTGAGCAGTATAACAGAATATGAAAAGACATATTAAAATGAAGTAAGAACGATCATACTTTTCTTGTTGTTGAGTTTGACTATGGTCAAAATTTGCTGGTTCCGAAATTGAATGTGACAATGCAGTTTTACAAATGCCTCCTCTGGTGCTACATTTTTAATTTTCACATTCATAACAATGGATCATCCTAAATGTACAGTTTTTTGGGAGGGCAAGCCAAGAAAGGAGCTGACTCTTATTTCATTTCTGTTTGACTGTTTAATGAGTAAGATGTATAGTAACATAAGCTCAATAGTTTTTCTGTCCGACGTATATGGGGGACACAACAAAAATATTTACATGGTGCAGTTTGGTATGTGGTTTGCCAAAAAGTTTAATGTGGACATTCGCCACAATTTCCCAGCCAGATGACATTCATTCAATCAGCGCGACTGAATTTTCGGCCTTGTTAAATCTGTCATGACGATAAAGGCATTAGTTGGCATTGCTAAACCTCATCCGGAGGCCATGGTTGAATGTCATAGTAACCCATCATCATTCAATGATGTAATGGTTCGTGGCATTATAAAGAATTGAACGGAAGTGTTGAAGCAAAACCAAAAACAAATAATAAAATCTTCCAGAAATATGTCCAAATGAAGTACTCAAAGGTTGGTTCTTTGCTGTGTTCTACAACTTCACTGAGATTTACATATCATTCCAAATATGGTTGACAAGGCATAAAACCAGCAAAAGTGATGGATGTTACAGATCTTCATATCACCCGCAGACAGGAATTGGCTTGATGTGTTATAGAGGAAATACAAATGATTTTTTTGTAAATGTGTTTTGCACCCACAGGTTTCTTTTGTTTGAATTTATTTTCTTATACATCGGATATTGCATTGTACTATTATTTTTCACTTTTTATGCAGAGTGTTTCGTGATTGTTGGAAGAAGGGCACTTTAGTACTATTATAAATTATGTTGTAATATATTGAAATACGTATGTGTCACAAGAATGACTTAATACATAATTCGTGAAGGTGTTCATTATATCAGATTTGATTTCAGTTTGATGTTTAACTTGACAATGATATTAAATAGAAGTGGTACAAACTTTCAATTGCGTTTTTCTCAAAACTACCTTTCTGCCGATAGGCCCTTTGTCAGGAGATCGCCCCAATTATTGACATTTTACTATTTCTCTGATTGAAAAAGGATGAGAAATGCTGTTATAGTATTCAATTTGAATGTGGTATACTGTTTTTGGAATTCTACCGAGTTAACATTTTGTCTGTATCATCAACCCACATGTCCACCTTTTGCCGAGTTATTCTCTCCACTGCCTTTGTGTAAATTTAGAAGTCAATTATCTGTGGTAAAGGGGTAGGATTACTTTTCTAAAGTTTTCATTTTATTGTAAATGTCCATATATGTCTTGTTTTTTTAACCGACTTAAAAAAAAAGGGAGTTCGTCTGAATTTTTGTTGCCTAAATATTTAACATATTCATATTAAGTATACATAAAGAGTTTTCAGACCTGAAACAAAAGGATTAACTCCAGCATGGATGGAAAATATTCTGCCAAGTATTTAAGAATTACATGTTGTCTTCACAAAGTTGTACCAATTCTCTTTTCTGCTTACCCACATGCTTATGGGACAAACCTTTTAGCTGAAGCAAAGTGGACATGAAATTGTAATAGTTGAGATTTATTAACTTGAGAATATTATTGGCAATCTACCTTTAGACATTTCGAGTATTAATTTTGTTGAATGCTAAGATTATATTTTCACATGAGTGTGCCATGTTAATTGATAGTTGATTTTCCTGTTGTAGAAAAACATTTACCAAGTTTGTTGTTCCAGTACCTGTTACATCGATAACACAATATCTTCGTCACAGTAACACTATGCAGACTATTGCTTTAATTCTGTTATAGGTGAGAAGGAAAGGAACGACAGTTAAGCTGTAATTTATTTATACCACTGGTAAGTTGATATCTGAAGGCTGATGCCAGAATAGTGGTGACAAATATCTTGGACTATTCTCGATTCCACATTTCCCTTTGTTCATTTAAAAAACTTGACAATATCTGCAATTGGTGCCTTCTCTCCCTACCTCGACCCTTCTTGCAGCACTTTTTGCTAAATGAATGTTTCATTGCCTGGTGTACTACCAATATGTACTATCTGAATACACCTTCTTTGTTTAGACTGATGATTTGATTGCTCATTACTAAGCCCCGGATTTTTAGGTTCTAAAAAACCAAATTTAGGTTTATTCAACTCACGTTTTAGGCTTTTATAGGTTTTTAAAATTCTGATTTATGAACTTACACGTTTTTAAGGGAAATAAAATTTAAAACACGCAATATATACTGCCATAGTGTTAAAAATATTGTTGATTTTATAGTACAACGTAAAGTACTCCTTAAAAACTACTAACATAACATTGCTCGATCACATTAAAACATGCAAAATAAACCACTACTATGTTCAAAATACTTCGTCTTTATTGTGTATCGTAAACAACCAATTTAAAACTTCTAATATGACACTGAACAATGAAATATTTTGACAGATCCTCTTGAAATCTGGACTGCGGGCTAAAACAGACTCCTGCTTCTTAGCTATAGACACTCCAGCTGGTCCAGGAGCCACTTTGGCCCTCACTTCTTGGATGATTTGAAGTGCTTCCGTTAACGGTAGAGTACCTCCTTCCAAATTCTTGATTGAAAACTCTGGGTTGTAAAAATTTGCCTTTACATACGTCAACTCCTGTACAGCTGGTACTGAGTGCAACAATTTCTTTGCATTCGCTTTCATCTAATGATTCCATGACCTCCGTGATGCTCTCATAGTTTTCTGCATAATATACTACGGCTGAGGTCTAGGTCCTCCATTGTGTCACTACTGGCTCGGGAGGGAGGGTAATGGATGAAAGCTTTTCCCTGAAAGTAATTAGTCGACTTCGCTCTTTCAGGAATATTTTCTTCACTGAAGGAATTATCTCGTTAACTACAGGTTGCTATTCCCCTATTTTTTCAGCTACCTGGTGCAGCCCATGAGCTAGACAGGTGTCATGGACCATTCGAGGATGGAATGCCTTTAAACATTCCCCTGCTTTTATCATATAAGCTACACTATCTGTCACCAACAACGACAACTTATCCTGGTGTTCTGGACCTGGCCACAACAGCTTTGATGCATCCCTTACAGTAAATACCACAGTCAATTGGTTAGTCATTGAAAGTTCTCTGCGCGTAATGACTTGGGTTATACTACGCCCCTCACAAGCAAGCATCTGTCGTCTCATCTACACTTAACCAGATGAAGTAGTCAGCAATGTCCACTAGTTCTTAATGGTTTTCTCTTACAGCTGAGGCAAGTAATTCTTTCTTAAAGTGGATTCATCTGATATTTTTCTGTTGCAAAATTCTTCCAAAAAGGTTTTCAGGACTGTATTCTGGACTGTTGATACTGGTATATTAGCGGCAGTGAGAGCTTCACACAGACGCAGGTGAAACGAATCTTCTGCACCCAGCTTTGAATTTGTAATGAAACTCTGCTTCTGTTTGGAAGCATTTCTCCTGGTAACATTTTCCAAATGAGTTGCTGGATTCTGATGCTGTAGTACATGGGATCATTTTTCTGCAGTCACTTATATAGAAGTCAAAAATAAAAATAGTCCACCTGAATATTACACCCCGGATAATACACAGCTAATATTATGAAATTTCATCCAGCAGTCTAGACTGTCACTTTACGTTACTTTAGAAATAAAAAAAAAAAATCTAATTTATTTTTTTAAAATTATAAAAGATATATGGATATAAAACAAATTAAACTTAATGGTTTCACACATGCTTCAAAATATATAATTTTTCCCATCTGTAGAAAAGTTCTTATTCGTTCCAAACCACTCTCGCCGGTGACTACTTCTTGAGAATTTCTGTTTAGGCACGATTGCTTTTAAAGAAGGAACTAAAGGTAAGTAGGCCTACACAATGTTTTAATTTCCGTGTTACCACTGAACGATGACGGTATTACAACTTAATTTCTCAGAAAGGGTTTGCGTTCGTGATATGTTAATGTTTAACGTGCTTTGTTTAAAACTTTCTTTGTCGATTTGTTTCTACTGAATGTAAACCTTTGTAATAATGCGAAGTTGCCACACCGCATTGTTAGTGTTAACAATTAGGTTAAAACACATCATTTAATAGTGTGGCGAATAGTCCAATTTTAAAATAAATCAATTTGTTTTACACGTAAACATAGTTCGTTTACCCTCCAAGTTCGGCTTAACCCCTCGGACTAGGTTAGGGATCATTCCCATACTGCTCACATTTTCAGTGTCTTTGATCTTAGGAGTCACGTAATAATAGATACAGCTGGTGATGGTGACTGGCCGGAACACCATGTGACATTAACTTGGATCGATGTAGAAGAAGAAAACGAAATATTTTAGAAGGAAGGGGGAAAAGGAAGCAGCCGTAGCCTGTCAATAAGGCACTGTTCTGGCATTTGCCTGGTTGGGAAAAGGAAAACTACTGAATACCATGTCAGAACAGCCGACGGTTGGGTTCGAACCCATGGCGTCTCCCACGGCCCGTACGCCTGAGCTAATCCGGTGGGTCATTTGTTTAATTTAAGTAACAAAATTACAGTCGAACTGGATCAGTACATCGATTTAGGTCATTTTAGGTTCTAAAAACTGAATTACGTCATTTTAGGTGATAACATAAAAATTAGGTTATTTTAGGTCCTATTAAATTCATGAATATTATTAGTTTATACAGTAGACGTAAGAGAAAGTTAAAATTTCGATGATATTAGGTTGGGAACAAAATAGGTTCGAACCTAAGAATCCGGGGCTTACTCATTACCAATAATTCATTCCAACCATTGTTCTTAGAGATTTAATATCTTTTAGGGTGATTTGGTACCTGTTAGTACCAGAATGGCCATAATTGCAATAATCCATAATCTCGAGCTTTCAAGTATATGGTTTGTAGTTTCCCATCATAGTTTTTATATTCTTGAAACCTTCTGCTTTTGGATATTGTAAGGGTAGCCTGGTACCTTGCCTGTCTTCGCGCCGTCTGTATGAGTATGTGTCGCCTGAGGCCACTGCTCCAGATACCTCATTATTAATCTGCTACTAACTGCAACATTTTCATTGAAAGCCATATCCAAAATGACAGTAAGCTTCATAGAAATTTACTTCCAAGTAAGGTAGCTTAGTATTATACGTATATTCCTAATGTTTATCTTGAAGACTGTAGAGGAACATCTACAAAATATGACAGTGGTTGGCGTCAAAGGGATCATGGGGGGGGGGGGGGGGATTTTGGTCCATTGTTAATTTAAGGGTGCATTGAGGACCAACTGCTGCCCCCCTGCATTCCAGTATTTCTTCTTGAGGTGTTACTAAAAAATTGTTCTTATATCTGTCATCACTTTTCTTTATTAATTGATAAAATAGAACAAACTAATACATGCCACTTTCAAAAAGCTCAGGGAAGAAGCATTTCTCGTTTTCATTTGCTGTAATTCTCTCACCTTTCTTTCTAAGTTACCAAGAATGTATTTCCTCTGCTTAAAAAGATTTCCATATCTCTTTTATACTGGTCTGGAAATTGAAAAGTTGCTTGGAAAAACATTTCCGTAAACCTTGTAAAATTTATTATGCAGTGCCATTTAACACCACTTCAGACCTGAAATAACATTTCATCGAGCTCTACATTTAAAGATGTACTGAAATTCACTTAACAGAAAAAAATAGATTTTTTTTTTTTCAGCGAGCTGTGTGTGATGTGCAGCTGATCTGATTCAAAACGGCTGTGTTTCAAAACATCAAACCGGTATGAACTGTCACTGTCAAAGGAAATCCTCTGTAACACCTGTAATGTGGGACATCCACAGTCCAATTTATAGGACCTACAATGATCTGACATTCCGACGTACTGTGAATGGGATTGGAGCAGTCCCATTCTAGCATACATCGGCCCCTCAAGTTTGACATCCTACCAAGTTGGCTTGTGAAAGGGAGAATCGTCCAAAAGCTTCCAACTAAAGTGGCTTTTAGCTTTTTTCCTCGATAAGGCATCATTTTACTAGTCATGAAAGGGAGACAGTATTATACCAGCAAATTTCATTTGATTTACTGGTAATAGAAATTGTTTGCATTCAAACTATTTGGAAATTTGTTAGTTTTAAAACCATTACTGGTCTAATTCTTTCAAGTGAATGAAAACTAGCAAGACTATTTGGTATTTTTTATACTACACTTTTCACATATCACTCTATCAGACATAGTTGGGCTTGACCACAATGCCAGGGTCCCAAGAAGGAAAGGTACTATTGGCCTGAAATTTACTACATACGTTCCTAAAGACATTTTTCATAAAACATTGTGTGTGAAACCGTCAAACGTATGAGAAATGTATGCAGTTGTTTGAAATATGGCTAGATCGTTACAAGTTATCATGCAATAAATGCACGTTATTAGCTGATGATATTGATTCCATGTGTTTTGTTGAATAAAAACCGATTTCCACATGCAAATTGCAGATACTTAATAAGTAGAAAAATGTTAACATTTACAATTTATCTACATAACGCAGTTTTTCTTGGCGTTAACAATATATGAAATGTTTTCAGGTGACTAGCCGAGTTAAAGAAGTGTTATAATTACACAATATTTCTGCGATCTAATACATTGTTGCCATCTTCTGGTGAAGTGTGGTCGAGAACGTGCGAATCTGCTGAGCCATCACAAACTACTGCTGCTATGCTGTGATTTGTCGACTCTGGAACCCATCGTAGCCGGGGTCCTGTCTCGTCGCGGTTGCGGGCCTCCAACTCGAAATGACAACTCAAACTCACTGTTTGTGGGTAAATCGCACAGCAACACTCGGTTTGTTTTGGCTCCACGACGCCCGTGCAAACTGGTATAGCCAAGTCTACTCGTTTGTGCCCATCTGCTCGCGCTAAGGCAGACACCGTAGCTTCTTCTAGCGCCCCCTAGACCGTAATACGTCTGAGAAGGTGACACCGAAGAAGAAGAAACAAACTAGGTGGCGCTTTCCCACGGGAATTCGGCTTCTTGGTGGAGGCCTCCTGCTATATACCAGGGGCTACGAAAAGTGTTATGGAAGGCGTCAGGTCTGAAGATTGGTCCTTGAACATATGGAGAAGACTCCTCGTCCGAGGCAACCCAGAGAAATGGCGTTTCGCTATCTCAATCATCATCGACGACCTTCAGTTCATGTGGAAGATACCAACCTGCGACGCCACTACCTCCAAGCAAGTCCTGACTAACCGCGAGCACCGCCACCTCGCCAAGAAGTTTCGCCCAATGGGAGTCGAGGCGTGGCCGGAGGCACTTGAGTTTACCACCCCCCGGCCAGCGACTTCGACTGGGAGGAATACGTCGTTCAAACAAAAAGACGGTTCAAGACCTTCGGCTACGACACGGCGACCGGCGGTAATTACAAGATGACGTCGATAAGGGCAACTCCAACTTCATCTTCCCAAAGTGATGAACCATCATCAAAATCGTCTGAGTCACCAGCACCAGCTGACTTCCCTACTTTAGGGGAAGGCCCTGTACCATCCACCTCCCTCAGTTACGCTGGTAACTACTCCTTACTGGCCCAGCTGCAGCGTGCCATGAAGCTGCCCATGTTTAGCTGGCCAGACCGCCAGGGAATGAAGATTCTCCTGTCCTGCCCAGATGACTTCGAGGCAGCCACCCAGATCTTGCAGCATGACTCCATACCACTTGACATCGTGCTTCCTTGCCTCGAGAAGAAATTGACAGACGCTACTACGCTGAAGACAGCAAAAAAACCACTTCCACGCAAGCTGGTGCAGTGCTACAGGTGCCAGAATGTCAGGCACATCACCAGTGAATGCACAAAACCAGCAAGGTGTTTTCGCTGTGGAGGCGGACATTATGTCGCAGACTGCAATAAGCGTCTCGAGGACGCTGTCTACTGCAACTGTGGCTCTACACACGCTGCTTCTTTTTGCGGTTGCCGAGCATGGAAGCAGTAACACAGCAGGAAGCAACTGTAGGAACGAAGTGGGTCACATACGCAGCCCGCAACAAGTCGGCAAGAGTCCTAGTGACACGAAGTAGTAGAGCAACCAAGGTTGCGTGACTATACAAAAAAATGCTGTGACCACTCGCAGGACAGCCACCGACCAGATAGGTACGCTCGCCGTTCCGACAACAAGCAGAGGACTAAGCTACCCCCCCCCCCAAAAAAAAAAACTGCCACTACAAGTCTCGCGTCATAAAGAGCAAAGTCAGACTATAAGCGTGACCTGTAGACACCGAATCCAGAAGAAATCGTGTCACAGCAGCTAAGGATGTCAACTCTGCGCAGACCCTCGCCTAGGACAACAGCTGTCCTGGGAAGGATGACTCCGAGATCTGCCGACCTTGAGCCGCTGTAAAGGTCACCAACCTGACACAGCACCCTGCCGACAAGCGCCGCCATTATGGGTGACGACCACTTTCACGCCATTCAACGACTCTGCACGTAGCATCCTCTCTGCACCCTCCCCCGAGCATAGGGACTTATCCGTCCCAGAGCCCAGATTTATTCGGATACCCGCGGGTGTGTAGAGTAGCAGTGTAGTCGCTCTGAAAAACAGCGGTGTTAACTAAAGGCTACAACACTATTGCAGAAATCGCTGAGGGTAACAAACAAACAAATAATGCCTGACAAAAGAAGGAGGAACAGCTGCTCGACCACGGGCAGCAGAGCCTCAAACTTGACTGACCGGACAATACTTGACGAATCTAGCCTTCAAATATTCACCTACATGGTTAAAGGTATTCCCAAAAAAGTAAGCATCAAAAGACCATACACAGACCTCCACAGATACAAGCAATGGGTAGACTGCGCAATCGAGAACATGTACTTCACCAGGAATGGGGACCTGATTGTAATAACTATTAGAGAAGACACAAACATCAAAATCACAGAGTTAATCAGAGCTGTACATGGTTTACCAGACAGAACTCAAAACAATACTCCCAACCCTCCACCAATAATAATAATAAAAAAAAAGCCAGTCTTCAGTGCAATGGCCAATGGAGTCGACCTTGACATCACCCCAGAAGAAATCACAGAGCAAAACCTCAACTGGTATAAAGTATAGAACTCCAACCCTCCACCAATAAAAAAAAGCCAGCCTTCCGTGTAATGGCCCATGGAGTCGACCTTGAAATCACCCCAGAAGAAATCACAGAGCAAAACCTCAACTGGTATAAAGTATAGAGGATCTCATCAAGGGCTCTGCAAAAAGAAACTCACCTCGTCAGAATACTAACCCATGACAAAGAAACCCTGGACCGCCTCCATAAATATGGACTCAAAATTTTCGGGAAAATACACTCAATTAAAGAGTCAAGGCCTCCTCCTCCACAGCTCGGTCAACGTAAAAAACTCCATTCCTTTGATCATTCAACTGAAAATTGTAAACAAATGCCCAAGATGCGGTGAACAATGCCAAATAAGTAAATGCAAGCAGAGTCAGAAGAGTCAAAACCAACCTGCAGCAACTGCAAGGGAGATCACTCAGGCCTTTCTTATAAATGTCCTCTGAGACCCAGGAAAATTAAAGAAAACATACCTGTCAAAAAACTTGTTCTCACAAACGAACCCACTCCCGTCCCAAACACCATAGAGGACATTGTGGAGCAATATAACAGTCAAGACCACTACGTTAGGGCTACAACCGCTATCTTCCTAAAACTATTTCAGTATAGGACGACAGATATTCTAACTATATTAAGACAGGTGTTTGACCAGCTCTACCAAAAGGAAATAATAATTAATTAGTCAGGAAACCATTTGCACATCACGGTTATCCGCTGTAAAAGACATAACTAGGGCTCGAATCTTTAGGAAAAGTCATATTTTTTCCCTGCCTTCTTTTTTAGCTTAAAAATGCTGAAATAAACACTGATTCAACGTTTCTGATTGTATTTAAATGTATTTTATATAGCCTATAAATGCATATTCGGGCCATTTTCCTTATTCTGGTCATATTTCAACCATTTTTATGGTAATAGTTTGATGAAAAATCTGGTAATGTTTTGATAGAAGTTATAGATGAAAAGAAATTAGATAATTATTCAAAGAAATATGCTTCTGTTATACATTTGAGAAAGAAACGAAGCTAATTGTCACTAAATTGTTCAGAATTCACCAATCAAGAATTAAAGCTATAAATTATTGTTACTCTCTAAAAGTTAATGTTCCGCCCAATTTTTAAATTCGAGTATGCAGCAGCAGCATGCCTGTGTCGAGCCGCGTCAATCAATGTCTCACTTGCGACGGTATCGCGGGAGTTGAGTCCACTGGAGTGACCCACCGATGAGTTGAGATGAATCAATTGTCTTCCTATGATTCAGCACGGCGAAACTGCTGCTTAACGGGAAACCCCTCCCTATCAAGGTCAGGTATTCCCCACATACCTGACTCTCCGCGTCGAAACAAAAACAAAGCCTTCAGTCACTCGCGCACTGTCATCAATGCTTTTGAAAATAATCCTGAACCAGTGTTAAATCTGCAGTGGATCAGTGAGTACCGCCATGCCGAAAACAAAACTTTCTGAAAGTGTAAAGTTACGTAAAGGAATTTGGAGATGAGTATTTTAACACAGATGAAAGAGTTATTTTCTGTAAATTATGTGAAACTAAAATGAATGCAACAAAGCGATTTCATGTGCAACAGCACTGCAATACATCATGACACAAGAATAACGTAATACGACATTCAATTCGACAAAGCAAACAGCGACTTTTCTTGGATACATCTACCTACAGCTTCGTCGTCTTCCAAATTATCATTTTTTTTTTCTAAAGAAAGACACTTTTGTAGCAAATATTTATTTGTTTAGTGTCATAGGTACGCATAAAAGTGCTTACAACATATTACGAAACAGTTAGGAAATTTAAAACACACCGCATGTACGACAAACTGTCATTGGCCTTAACGGAATACAATCAACCTGAACAAAATGCACATCTGTGATATGTGTTGCTGTGCGAATAAAATGTTTACATTGTAATGGTATATCAAAACAAAAATGTTTTCGTAAAAGAAAAAATATCCGAAAGACTACTTATTCTATATAAAAAAAACAGTTTATTGACATCTCTGTGATATCTGCTGCTACAATATAGGGACTTGACTCTGAACTGTCTCATACCATGGAGGAAGGAAATATATGGAGACGACGCAAGAGACCTTCACCACGCATTTAAGTAAAGCCGGGCGGAGGAGGAGTGGGGGGCTAGGCCGAACCCATACAGACACGGGGTATATGTACAAAAGCCTCAAGGGGATTCTAGGATAAACGTAACGCCGCAATCTAGTGATGGATTATTATGTAACTCAATGAGACAAATAAAAAGTAAAGAATAAAAATTTTCGATATCTCGCCTAGTTCTCGAAATATACTGTATCAAAAGTGAGGTGTCTTGAATTGAAATGCAGAAGAAAAATTTCGCAAAAGTCAAATTTAATTATCGATTCTTATGTAACACGACGAGACAAATCGAAAATAAAGAATAAAAGTTTTCGATGTCTTGCTTAGTTTTCGGGATATACTGGGATTGGTTTGAATTGCGGCCTGGACGAAAAATTAATTCTGCCAAAGCCCCAATGAATTACATGCAGAATGGATATTTCAGTTTTTTTACTACCACTTGTGGTTAGGTTGAATGCGGCCTAGACCAGAATAAAAATTGTTATCTTGTTACCATACATCGTAAGCTTAATTGGGAATAGATGGAAGTGGAAGTAGTTTCCATCGCGATACACGTTTTGTCACTAACTTGGTTCTCAGGAAATTACTAACAGTGATAGATAAATTCTTTGTCCCTTATGGAACAACAAAATCATTCTGGTTCAGACTGCATTTAGATCTAACCACAATCTCCATTAAATTGCCGCTACAGACATACCCACACACGCGTATTTGAACCGCAAACTGTATTTGCGGTAACAACATCGTTTGCTTCATCAAGATTCCAAGATTGCATAGCATAATTTAACACATTTAATTTCATCATACACTGTCCATATATACTGCAACGTGACGAAAGAAAGCGCAATACTAAATTCACTGAATCGCGATGTAAAACACACCCGTTTAAATCTCAATTTCAACACTCGTTAAAAAGTAATGCTAGTTTGTTATGTGCAAAATAGCAAGGTATGCTGATTTTCTACACTACACCAACAAAAATTTGAGAACAAAGTCCTCCAATTGAGAGCTATGACTAAATATTTATAGACAGGCACCGAAGTTTGCAATTCCTACTGTCCACTTAAACAACGATTATTAGAATTCAACTTACTTATGAAATGATTTTCCAGGTTCTTTCCTCTCTTGCCTATTTGTGCAACCGTATGCAACACAAGATGGCATTATAAAACACTTATACACATTACAAAATGAAATAATCACATCATCTAACACAATGTGAACATCGCATTTGTTGGAGATCGCAATATCGCCGCTGCCGCCGCCACTGCGCATGCGCGAGAGTTTAGATCCAGCTTCACTGATTTAATGTCACTTCTCCTCCATATATTTCCTTCCTCCATGTCTCATACGCGCTGTCAGGCCAAGATGTCCGTTGGGGGATAAACAACACTTTCACCTGAACTTTGAACAATTAAGTTCCTGATCATGTGTAGCCTTCTGGTACCTAAAATATTATTAAATCGGCCGCCACTCACTCGTATTAAACCCCAAATGCGAAGGGTAATTGAAATAAAGTCACTTGACACAGTTTGAGAGTAACACAATACTTATATTCTTACAAAAGTTCACTCGTACATTGTCGGTACCAGATACGTCGTTAAAGCATCGAACAACAGTTTCATTGATGATTACAGATTAAGCAAATTGGTACGAGAATTTGCCGAAACCGCTACCGCTCGGAGCAGTTCGCCCCGCTAACTAGCGTGAAGTATAATTTTCAAATTTATATTCCTTTTAGTTAAAAAGTTCATTTTTTTTCTTAATTGAAACCACTAATTAAACTTTGCCAAATTATTTAATTTTACTACCAAAATATCCAGAACAATGCTGACTATAGCTGGTGATAAAAGATCAGCTGTTGCTTTACTCAATTCAAAGATATTTCAAATCTTAGCTTTATACTTTTCTGATAGCATGTTTCAAAACGTGAAGAAACTGAATTATCTCTTAAAATAAATCTTTCCCGATAAAAGTAAATAAGATTTTAATGATGAGTTTTCACTGTGGTAATGAATACAGGGAAATTCCCTCAAGTTGACAAAACGCATTTTGGAAATACTGATATTTTTTACCCTTTAAGGCATCAATTCAGGAAAATTCCTTTCTTTTAATATGATGTGACCATAGCGGAGACCTAAATCTTTAGAATGATTCCTCATTTATCTACTGCAGTTAGATATTAATGGAGATAAATGGCTCGTGTCACAAAAATACGCTGAAGAACCGTTGATACTTTTTCCCTTTAAGGGTTGAATTACAAAAAATTGTTTCTTAATATATGATGTCACCAAAGCTGAGACATTACTTTTTATAATCTCACTTCATTTATCGATTTCGGTTAGATATCCAGGGAGGTAAATGGTTCGAGACACAAAAAACGCAAATTGGAAATATTAAAATTTTTGCCCTTTAAGGATTGAATTACGAAAAATTCCTTTCTTAAAATATAATGCGACCACGGTGGAGACCTTAATCTTTAAAATAATACCTCATTTATCTATATCGGTTAGATATAAAGGGAGATAAATGGCTCATGGCACAAAAATGCGTTGCAGAAATATTGATACTTTTGCCCTTTTAGTATCGAATTCCGAAAAATTCCTGTCTTAATATAAGATGTCACCAATGCGGAGATCTTACACTTCAAAATGATACTTCGTTAAACGATTTCAGATAGATATTCAGGGAGATAAATGACTTGTAACACAAGAAACAGCATTTTATAAATATTGACAGTTTTGCCCTTCAAGGGTAGAATTCCAAAAAAATCCTTTCTTAAAATATGATGTGACCAAAGTGGAGAACATAAGCTTTAAAATGACACCTGATTCATTGATTTCGGTTAAGTATAAAGAGAGGTAATGGCTTGTTACAAAAAAAGAAAAGAAACACCTTATAGAAATAATATATAGGATAATTGTTAAGCACATTGGAGCGTCCGGCAGCACAGCTTGTATCAAGTTTCCTGTTAACACTAATTTGTGTATTAACTGCTTGTTACCATCGACTGATATAACCCCAATCTCGCCGCCCAATATTTGAGACTTCTTATGCTTAATGCTGTTCCTCTGCGTCAGGTTTTTCGTAGATTTTCAGTTTTTTTCCTTTAGCTGTTATATATATTTCACACGGACAATAAGCCTTCTCTCTCTGAACTATCCGTTATTAACTGGAATAACGTGTACGACAATTCCTGAACGGCAGAAAGCAAATCGATAAAGTAGCAAATGCAGTATCAAAAGTGGTGGAAATGATATGGGAGTGCTACAGGATAGTGTCTTGGGACCATTGCTATTGATCATTCTAATTAATGATTGTGTTGATGCGTTAAAGTTAGAATTTAGATTCTCGTATAAAATGAGATAAAAACTTGAGAAGACAGTGAACAGCTTTAGGATGACCTCAATGGAATATCTAACTTGGAAGGTAAACGTGAAACTGAGATAAATGACAGTAAGGGTCCACTTGTTATGTACACAGTAAAAGACTGTTTGATTATAATTATAAGGTTAGGGAAGAATTGCTCGTTGAAAGCTTGTAGTGTATCTTGGCGTTGCATTTGATAAATAGACTCAACTAGGCAGAAGACATTGGGAAGGTAGCAGAATAGAGTTGCCAAATCCTTCATTTACTGGAAAGGGTGATTAGAGGTTGTTTACAAAACTTTTTTCAAACCATTGTTTGAATATGGTAGTTGTAACATATACGCTACGACTTCAAGTATATAGAAAGTAGTTTGTTTTTGTAATTTTTAACTCTTAAGTTACAATCGTCTTTGGTCCGCGGGCGCGGCGAAAGTAAGAGAGCAATAAAGTCGCGTGGCGTGCATGGAGGGTTCTTTGTTCCATGGTGACGGGTTGTTGGTTTTGGTGATCGCTGAGGTGATGTAAAGGCGCGAAGTGTATTAAAATGCGAGGATATTTACTTATCTTGTTTTATTAAACGTTTCATGTTGTTGGAGTAAACGAGGTGTGTACAAAAAGAAACCGAACTAATTAAATAGCGCACCAACGGCTGCAGATAAAATTCTGTGCACACTAGTGACATCTCTCGGCAAGAAATTGCCTCTTGTCGCACTATGGTCGCTGCATTAGTTTACGAGTGACAGCCGGTTGAATGAGGTCGTGCGCAGAGCGCTCGTCGGATTTGTGAGAAAACGAGAATGAAGGAATTGGAGGAGCAACGCGTCTGTGTGAAATTTTGTGTTACACTTGGCAAAACTTTTACCGAGACACTTCAAATGCTTAAACAAGCATACGGGGATGACTGCATGAGCCGAACACAGTGCTATGAATGGTTTAAGCGCTTTAAGGAGGGCAGGAGTTTGGCTACCGGCGATCCGAAATATGGTCGACCCTCCACATCAACAGACGACCACCATGTTGAGAGGGTTCGCACTGTGATTCGTGAAAATCGCCGTTTCACAGTCCGTGAGGTTGCTGAAGAAGTTGGCATAAGTGTAGGCTCTTGCAATTACATCCTGACAGAAAAACTTGGAATGCATTGTGTCAGTGCAAAACTGGTGCCGCGCTTGTTGACGGATGAGCAAAAGGAGAATCGAGCTAGGATCTCTAAGGCGTGGCTTTAAAAAGCAAATGAGGACGAAAACTTCTCAAGAACATCATTACAGGCGATGAAACGTGGGTTTATGGGTACGAAGTTGAAACGGAGAGGCAGTCTTCAGAACGGGTGGGGAAAGGATCCCATCAACCAAAGAAAGTGCGGATGAGTCGGTCGAACATCAAGATGATGATGGTCATGTTTTTTGATTGCAAAGGAGTTGTGCACCATGAATTTGTACCACGTGGTCAAGCGGTAAACAAGGAAGTCTACCAGAAAATTCTGACACGATTTAGAGATGCTGTGCGTAGGAAAAGGCCTGAACTGTGGGAGAATCAGTAGTGGAAGTTGCACCATGACAACGCACCCGCTCACGCATCGTTGTTTGTCACGAATTATCTGGCAAATCATCGCTCTCCCGTTGTGCCTCAGCCACCCTATTCTCCAGACATGGCTCCGGCAGACTTTTTTCTCTTCCCAAAACTGAAAAACGCTATGAAAGGACGTCGTTTCCAGACCATAGAAAAAATTCAAGACAATGCGACGAGAGAACTGCACGCCATCGGAGGAATTGCATTTCAGGAGGCGTTCCAAAACTTGGAAAAAACGATGGCAACGGTGTATTGATAGTGAAGGACAGTACTTTGAAGAGGACAGTGTGTAAAAGTTAGTATGATGAGCAATAAAGCAATTACAACAGAAGTTCGGTTTCTTTTTGTACACACCTCGTATGTGTTTTTTTTTTTATTTCTCATCTGTTAAATAATGTTCATCACACAATAAGGTTTGCTGTAATAATAATACGTTTATTGAGGCACACACACTACAATTTTCTATCTACATGTTTTCAGTTCAACAGCCAGACAACGACTCCGACTCACACATGTACAATTCCAAAGATACATCTCCAAAGATACATCAAGCACCAAAACATTCCTCACATATATAAATGTACAATACTCAACACGCCTCCTTACATTTATATCTGTACTTCTATTAATTCACATTCAACATCTCTCTAAACTTTTTGAACTTAACTTTACACAATGCCTTCGTAAATCTGGCAGCAATGTTTTCGTTAGAGTCTATTATTACAAAGTCTATTACACCATTTGTATAACACTCATTTACAAAATGATAGTGTACTTCAATATACTCGGAGTTCTTTGAAAAATTACCATACTTCGCAATATTTACTGCTCCTGAGTTATCTTCATATGCTTGGACAGGTGCTTTGACATTTACATTAAAAGTTTTTAATACATCCAAAACATACTTTAGTTCAGTAACAGCTTCTGACAAGGCAATATATTCAGCAAAAGTGGAAGATTTAACGACACTTCCTTGTTTTCTCGATTTCCAAGATTTTGAATTTCCAAACAATCTAATTACATACCCCGTCGTGGACTTTCGATCTACAATATCACCTGCCCAATCTGCATCAACATAACAATCCAAAGTTTTTACATTTTCATTTCTACAGAAATCTAATTTCAAATTTTTCGTTAAATACAAATACTTAAATACTCTTAATCCATACTTGTAATGAACTTTACAGTAACAATTCTGAAATCTACTTACGTAATTAACACTGTAACTGATATCTGGTCTAGTTCCTGAACTGATATACAAAAGAGCACCTATTAAGTTTCTGTATCTAATGTCTTGACATACTTCATTCACAGGTTCTAATTTTAAATTAACTTCCATTGGTGTATCATACAATTTTGAGTTTACAATTTTATACTTTGAGGCTAAGGAATTGATGTAATTTTCCTGACTCAAACTCATAACATTTTTTTCCAGATTGTAATCTATATTCATTCCTAAATAGGTTTTTACTTGACCCAAGTCTTTCATCTTGAATTTCTTCGACAACAGATTCTTGATTTTATCTATTTTCCATTTCTGTTACAACAAATTAATAGATCATCAACAAATATTATTAAATAAATTACATCATCTCCATCGATCAAAGTATACAGACAATAATCAAATTCACATTTTGCAAAACCTAGATCACTCATAAATTCATCAAAACAATCATACCGAGCTCTAGGGCTTTCTCGTAAATCATACAATGCTTTATTCAATTTACAAAACCTATTAGTACCATCTTCATACCCTCTAGGCTGATTTATATCAACCTCTGATAAAAATTTACCATTAAGAAATTCAGTTTCAACATCCATTTGCTCTATAGTTAAACCATTTTGACAACAGTATGACAGTAAAAGTTTCAATGTCTGCATCTTAGCCATTGGTGAATATATATCATCCACAACTTCCTTTTGTTGAAAACCCCTTACAACTAGTCTTACTTTATAAGTGTTATCTGATTTTTTTTTTGTATAAACCCACTTTACATCAAGAGCATTACATTCTCTGACCGAGCATGGTGGTGTAACGTATAGCGTTCTGGCCTCGCATTCGGGAGGACGGCGGTTCGAATCCCCGTCCGGGCATCCAGATTTGGGTTTTCCATGGTTTCCCCAAATCACTCCAGGCGAATGCCGGGATGCTTCCTTCAAAAGGCCATGGCCGAATTCCTTCCCATTCCTTGCCCCCATCCTTTCCCGTCTCTAAAGACCACGTTGTTAAAAAGGGACGTTAAACTGTTAAAAAAAAAATACATTCTCTGGTTCTTTACTAGTTTCCATGTTTTGTTTTGATACAAACAGTCAATCTCCTTGTCCATTGCTTGTTTCCAATACACTGACTCTTTACAATTAATCGCCTCCTCGAAATTATCTGGACTATCAGCACAACAAAAGTTTACATAAATGATATTGCTACAGACATAATCATTAAATCTATCTGGCATTTTACATTTTCTACCTGACCTAGTCAATTTACTTTTATCACTGTTTAAACCTCCTTTAACATCTCCTTCTTTCCTTTCCTCATCTACAGATTCATTTTCATCACTAGAATCACTCTCTGAATCATAACCCTTTAAGTGGATAAGTTTAACATTATTCTCTACAATATCAACATGTCTTGCAACAACAATTTTATTATTCACTAATACTCTGTATCCAACTTCACTATAACCTAATAAAATTCCCATATCAGCTTTACGATCCCATTTAGACTTTCTCAATTGTTCAGGTACTCCTACAAAAACTTTACTACCATATAGCTTCAGATGTTTAACATTTGGTTTCTTTCCTAGTAAAATTTCATAGGGAGTTTTATTTTCAATAGTATTAGCTAAAGTTCTGTTCTTAAGATTAACTGCTGTACAAACTACTTCAGGCCAGAACCTCCTATCTACTTTTGCTTCAGCTAGCAAACACCGTGACATATCCATGATAGATCTATTATATCTTTCAGCCGTACCATTTAACTCATGTACATAGGGAGGGCAAACATTTAAAACAATTCCTTTTTCTTTTACAAATCCATAAACATCAGAATTTAAATATTCCTTTCCATTATCACATGTCAGTTTCTTAATAGTTTTACCGGGTCAAATTTTCAATTTCATTTACATATGCAACTAGACAATCATAAACTTGACTTTTTAATTTGATAGGGTAAACACGAGCTGCTTTGCTATAATCATCTATAAAAGTTAGAAAGTATCTTTCACCATTCAAACCAAGAGTTGAGTGAGGATCATTTAAATCAGTGTGAATAATTTCTAAAATTCCTTCTGCTTTGCTTCTATTATTTTCAAAAGGTAAATTGCGCATTTTGTTTTCAATACAAACTTTACACTTCATATATTCAGACTCTAAACTTTTAGGTAAACCAACTGCTAATTGATCTTTACACAAAGTATTTAAATAGTTAAAATTTACATGTCCTAATATGCGATGCCATCTCTCCTTTTCAGTCATAGAATCACTGTTACTCACAATATTTACATTAACATCTTCCTTAAAAATGCTACTTGTCATTTTATACAGATTACCTTCCTTCATAGCAATTGCAATTAGCCCGTTATTTCCATCAAAAACTTTTGAAACATTTCCTACAGATACAATCTTGTGCTTGTCTATTACTTTCGCATAACTAATCATGTTTCTACTTATGTCTTTAACATAAAATACATTTTCCATATTAATTTGAATCAATTTATCATAAACTGAAAAATAACTAACTATTTCCTATCTTAGTTGCTTTCAAAATTTTCCCATCAGCAATCTTTACCTCTACAGGCTTTTCTAAAGTTACACAATCAGAAAAATACTCTTCATTATTTACAACATGATCTGTACAACCAGTATGCAATAACCAATCAATTTTAATATTTTCTTTGTTACCTGTGTTCATTTTATTTTGCACCATCAAGCTCCTAAACTCTGTTACAAAACTGCCTGTTTCACTTTCACTTTGGTGGTATACTTCACCATGCCGATACTGGCCGTTTCTTGATCCCGTTGCACTTACACTTTCACTTTGTTGGCATTCTTGACTTCGCCGATACCGGTCGTTTCTGGATCCCTTGTGCTTACTTCCGCTCCACGGTTGATCATTGGTGTGACCTCTGAAGTTTCCACTTTGATGGTTCCTTCCTCTGCTGCTTCTTTGATACTGCCTGCCGTGATTCCATGTGCCTCTTTCATTTTCTTCATTTCGACGACGACAATCTCTCTCGAAATGTCCTCTACTTCCGCAGCCCCAACACAATTGTTCCTGACGACTTGTACCAGATTTTCTCATACTATGGAATGCATTTGTTTTTACAGATTCACTTTCACCTTTGTCTTTCAAGTCCATTAATCGATTTTTACTTTTAACAAATTCAACAGTTTGATCTTCTTCTTTCAAAACATAGACCAAGTCACCAATGTAGCACAAACAGTCCAGCAAAGTTCTTAACATGTAGTTTAATTTTTCTTTCTCAGTCACTTTAACCCCAGCAGCTTTCAATTCATTTACTGCCCTTTCAAAATCACTAAAGAATATCGCTGTTTCATTGTAGTATTTTAACTTCAATTTTTCCAGTTTGTTTCTACAAATTATTTGGAGTGCAGTCGATTCCTTGGAGTATAATTCGTCGAACTTAGTCATTATTTCATATGCATTCACTTTATCACTCACAAAGTCAAGTTGCTTATTCGTAATAGCACTATAGATGTAGTTTACTGCCTTCAGATTTTCTTCTTCCCAAATTTCAGCATTATCCATACTTGTTTTCTCTCTTGATGCCACTGTATAACATTTCTTCATCTTTAAATACATCGTTATTCTTTTCTCCCAATTTCCATAGTCCTCGCCGTCAAAGCACGGTATTACAATTTCAGCCATTATTACTTGAAATCAAACTTTCTTGAATACACGAAAGCCACAGACCTTTTTTCCCCAACCATTTAACCACTCAACCACTAAACCACGGACTGCTGCCATGTTAAATAATGTTCATCACACAATAAGGTTTGCTGTAATAATAATACTTTTATTGAGGCACACACACTACAACTTTCTATCTACATGTTTTCAGTTCAACAGCCAGACAACTCCGACTCACACATGTACAATTCCGAAGATACATCTCCAAAGATACATCAAGCACCACAACATTCCTCACAGATGTACAATACTCAACATCATCAAATCCAACCAACTGACAAAGTAGTTATTTCTAGCACAACCTGCCTGGATAAAAGGTAGCTTCGGAAGGTTATAATATGGCTTACCTTGTCAAGGAGTATTGACAACAGCCAGGTTATATGGTGTAGCTTGGAACCTACATTTTGGGTATTAATTTAAATGTGTTGTAGGGCGTGAGAAGAAGAGCAGCTAGATTTGTTTATGGAAATTCCCACAGGACCCTGTCAGAAACTGATATGATAAAGGAACTGGGGGCGGGGGGTGGGCGTCATTGGAAATCAGGAGGGCGAACACAGTGCTGTGAGTCTACGAGGCACTTGTTGGTGATGGGTCTTAGAGGGATATCGGTCGAAGAATTTTGGAATAGTGCATGGAAAGGAAAAGACGATCATGGGCACAAGATGGCACTCGAGTTCTAGAGTAAGAGAAGGGAAAATTTATTTTGTGCGTAAGGGGGTTAGGTATTGGAATAAGTATCAAGGGTAATTTTGATTAATTTACTAAAATCGCTGAAGGAATATAAAATTAAAATTCGTAAATGAGAAAAGTAGATGGGTGGAGGAATTTAACATTCAATGTATATAAGATAATAATAAGATCGGGGTAATTAGATGATTACAGAAATTGGTCCCAGAGCATCGCTCCGTCACATTTAAATTAAATATTTCGTACTCCTATAGGAAATGTAATAGACTAGTGTCTCTCAATTTCATGTCAGTTGCAATGAAATAATCACTGGAGTATACACTAATAACATATAAAAAAAATGGATAGTAAGAAACTAAGATAAAATATTTATTTGAGAAGACTGTGTGACATTGAGTAGCGATAAGTTCTGGCTGGATAATTGGCGAAGAGTCAGAAGTTGGTTGTATGCGATAAGGATGACCATAAATTAGCGCTTGCTTTCAGGTATTAATGGAATCGAAAAGTTTTAATCCGTTGTGAAGGGCATTAGTAATTGGAATAAATTATTGTGAAAAAGGCTGAATCATTCACCTCATACGATGAAAGAATTTGAAGTAAAAAATCGCATTTTGTAACTCGTTCACGAAAAGTAATAAGTGATGATAAACGGGTGACAAAATGCCAAACATGGAGTCCTCCATGATGCCAAAGATAAGAAGTAAGTGTAACGTCTTTGACGTAAAAAAATCTTGATATGCATGCAGCTGTAAGCTTGTTTCATTCAGAATTTCAGATACTGTTTTACTGTTTCCAATTTTATGAACACAGAATTTAAATTTTCGGCACTGACAAATTCACCACCATAAAAAATAACCTTTGCGACTTAATAAGTGGAGCTAAACCCTGGTTCCTCCATATTTAAAACATGCTGAACTGATGTGATTGTGTTTGTTTAACGAGTAAGAATGTATTCTAAGAAGTTCGAAGTGCCTATTGTACATAGTAGTTTACAGCAGGAAGTGACCATCGTTCAAATTGCAGACGTATTGGACTACTTAAACAAAATGGTAGACGAAATTTTTGTTTGTATTGAGAATAAAATTTCACAAAATAGACACAGGTTATGTGACCTGCAACAGAGATGTGAAGTCGCAAAAAACAAAGTGAATCATCTTGCACGAAGAAAAAAATCCACAAAAGTAGTTTCTAGCGATAAATATCCTGCGTCATCTGTAAGTGCTGACTATGAATCGATGTTTAGCAGAATGAAGTTTTTACCTTTCAGACACACTGAAGTCAACAATAAGATGAAAAACGGATATAAGCATCTTGACGGTACACAGACACAGGAAGAATTGCAGCTTTTTGGATTGAAAAAAAAATAAAGGAGAAAATTATAGAAGAGGCAGATTTGGGTGGTCTTCCTTGTGATTTGGATTCAGTCTGCTCATTAATTCTGTTTAATACTTTAGTCAACCCATTTAAGAACTATGTGATGTTGGATCCTCTTGGATCTGCAATCAAATCCCGTCATAGTTTTCATCATTTTGAGGCGTGTATGGAAGCTGCACCATTCACTATTTCTCAAACGTATCAAATAGAACAACTTCATGATGTAAATTTTAACCCTGTGCAACCTGCTGATGATATGCCACAAATGAATATGCCTAAGAATTTACCAGATTTGGGAGGAGTGGCAGATGATTTATGCTACAGCAAGGAATTTGAATCTGCCATTGTCCCTTTTGCATCAGCAAGAACTATTTCAATAAAATTACCAATTTCGCTTCCTGAAACACCTGCTTCTCCACTATCTCTATCAGAGAACTACATGCAGAGTTATACTGATTCCCTCCTTTCTTTACCATCCCCTCATTCAGAACAATATGGAACAGAAACACGTCCTCCTCCTCCACCACCACCTCCACAACCTTCATTAAAAACATTGCCTTTACATAGTGCTTATGTTGACCCAGTATCAGTACATACAAGTAATGATGCTAGAGCTAATCTTATGGAAGCCATTCGAAAAGCTGGAGTATCTAATAAATTGCATCATAAAAGAAATTTGAAAACTGAATCAAACCAGAAGAAAAATGGCACTAAAGAGATTAAGGGTATCAGCACATTAAGATCTGGCGATTTAATTACAGATCTGCATACAAAGCTTGCCATGAGAAGGAAGTGTGTATCAGGGAGAAAGTCTGAGGTATCAGTGGAAGAGATGATGGATCAAGTATGTGCTATGATACCATCTCCAGAAGCAAGCAGTGCTTCTAGTACTGCAAGTAATGATTATAGTGAGGATGACTGGGAATGAATTCCTTTCCTTTACAAGTAATGTGTTGTCCATGTACTAGTCATTTGTTTTTTGCTGAACCAAGTAAAAATATGAGTTGTCATTCTCTTATTACAGTCCTTGTTAAGTGTTATCAGTCATGATATTTACTCATCATTTCATAATTATTTTGAGCAGCCACCTTGTGGCATTCGAGTCCCTACATATCACAAAGGCTGAGTTAGAAGTTCTCTGTGTTAGAACAATTGCACTGTTTCAATAAAGCGGAGAGACGAGAATGTACATCCTCTTATCTTCAAATTCCTCATCTGCCTTACAAAGCAAATCTCTTTTATCTAAATTTTCTGTGTTCTGTTTATGCTTTAAAGTTGTTCTCTGGTTATTTATTGCTGGGTACTCAATTGTTACTTGAATTGGAAAGTGATTAGATACCATGGAAACTTTAAGCACAGAACATTATGCAATTGCAGCTAACAACACAGAACACAATCATATCTTTTGCACACAGTTTCCGTCCTGGAAGTGGGAGCCGATGACTTATAATTCAGAACAACTAAACTGAATTCTTCCATCACATCCAAAACATCTGAATTCTTGAACATTCGTTGTCCCCAAACCTCTCCCACCTCTAATGATCTCAACATCAACAAGGCAAAAAGCTGTAATGAAAAAGAAAGCTTCATTTTATTCAACCTTAGAACATTTTGGTAATATTATGCTGCTTTGTTATTAACAGACTTGCTTTGCGTAGTACTGTCAAATGAATAATTCATACATCAGTGATCAAGTCATTTAGTTTTGATGGGTTTACTGTTTGCTGTGGATTTCCATGCATTTTCACTGTCCTTTTTTCCCAAAGGCTTCTTCATGGTGGAGTTTTCATAATTTCCATATTTTGATGCTCAGTGATCAGATTTTCTACAGTATTGGTCACTTCTGTTAGAATGAATATCTTGTGTGATGGAAAATTGTGCTCTTTCTCTCCATGAAGGAGTCTGGATGATGCTGCTAATTCTTACACTAAATCTTCATTTGTAACAAAGGAACACACACTCTGGAAATGGTGTTCACTCATCCATTCATTGCTGGTTTACTTACCTCGTTAATTATAGTTGCACACACAAATGAGAATACCCTGCTGCAGACCAAGTAAAAGTTAGTCAAATAAACTTGTGAGTTGATGAAACCTCTTCAAGGTTTTTTTTTTATTTTTTAAGTAAATTAAATTAAAATGAGAAAACTATAGATTTATCAATATGTGTAGAAAAACTTTTGAAAACATAGTTCTAAGGTACTGTAAACTGTATTCATGTTTATGTGTTCATTTGTGATGAGTGTTTGTAGATGTGTGCTAAATTTTTTTTTTTTTTTTTTTTAATAGATTTAAAAATTTCAGCAATCGACCATCCCAAAAAAGAAACGGTCCATCAACAGAAGGTGACAGGGTAACAAAAATATTTTTCTTTAAAAAAAAAAACCAACAACAGATATTTCAGTCTCACAGAAACTTATTGTACAACTATTATGATTTTTATGACAATTATAGATTGCTGAATTTATGAATAGGCTGTAGCCTAGGGTCCTGAACCACACAGAGGGGGCCTGCAGGCCCTCAGCACAACCCTGGGTCTCCTGCCTGGGCCAGTAGTAGAGCTAAAAAAATATAAAAAAGTCACTCATAAATTTTTTTGGCCGAATTTTTCAAACTTTAAACGAAAGGGGGGCCCGCACCACCTGTATAGCCTAGGAGCCCAGAGAGCCTAAATGTGGCCCTGATGAGACCATTGTAAGTTTCTAATTTTGAAGGAATTGCTAGTTGTTAAATTGACAGCCATATCTTTTATGATTTTTTTTTTGTCTCAAGTAATTATGGTACCTACCATCTTCCTACTTCATACTTTTCTGCTTTCTGGAAGCTCTACAATTCCCCATCTCTCACCTCTTCGTCAGTCTCAATGGAGGAGGTACATCTTGATGGCAGCAAGATTTATTTGTGGAAATTATGATAGGACACAATCAGTATTGAGACAATAAAGGAGCTGTCATAGGAGTTATTAACATGTAAACGATGTAATATTTAAAAGGAAAGAAAGTGGTTTTTAAGTAAGCTATAAGGATTTAGAAGAGGATATTCGTATGAATCTCTTTGTGGTATGTACAAGATATTTAGCATGAAATCGACAACAAAGCCCAAATTGATAGTTTAGTACTAGATATATCAAAGTATTTTGAAATAGTGAGCCATAAAACACTGGTAAACAAGGTAAAAAATATTTGGATCAATAAAAAAGTGGTGCACTGGTTGTAGTAAGTCTCAAAAGGTAGTAAAAAAGAGTGAGAGAAGGAAACACACTATCAAAGAAGTGGAAGTGAAAGCAGGAATGCTACGATGTAGTGTAATGTGGTCATTAATGTTAAGTACTCTAATGATGGACTATGTCGATGGTTAACAGTTAGATTGGTTGCAGGTGGCGTGATGTTATATTATAGGATCAAAATGGGAGAGGAATATGAACAACTGCAGAAGGATCTGAGCTGGATATATAAATGGTATTTCAAAATAAAATGATGATAATGTAAAAAACAAAGGTTGGAACTTAAATAGTGGCAACTGATACAAAAGTGTTACATGTTTGCACCTGTTACTGTCAGGGGCGCCCATGCCCAGGGGCAGGGGGGGGGGCAGCGGCCCGCCCCCTAGTTTTCGGGGAATATATATAGTGTTCACGGTTACAACATTAACTGCTTTATTTATTTTGTTTTATGCAAGCGACTATCTTTTATTTATTCTTTTAGTCAATCTGATATATAATAACACAGTATTTACTTGCTAGTTTAGCATAACTGCCGTATAATGCTGGTTCAAATCAACCGCCAACTAAGCAACATTATTATACCTTCGCGCTACGCTAGGAAACGCACATTTTAGGTTGTGCGTCGCGCTCGCAGTCGATGTGAGGCGCTGAGTGTATATACACAATATATGCCGACATTACTATATATCCCAAAAGTATAGCTAATTTAAGCCTTATCTAATCTTACTGTTATATTTGTCCTCTCTCAAAGACTACGTCTTGCATCTTTCGGTCATTAGTGGTTTGATAAACGGAAGAGACTTCGCCACATCCTTGATCTTGCCCCTGTCGACCCTCAACCGGCAATACCAACGTGTTTATTCATTGCCGGTATCAGGCTTCATCTTTTCTCTCAATATTTGATCTCGCAAAATAGTGGCTCACTCGTTCTTACCTAATCGACTCAGAAATATTTATTTCAGGGATGGATATCAGGAATTTCTTTGGACAAAAAGGTATTATTGCTATACAGAAAAGGAATCTCATTGACTCATTAAAAGTTCCAGATCCAATACCTTCGAAAGTGCGTCCCACAACTACTTCTAAAATCTCAACACCAACTCCTGATGCTACTGACTTAGATGACGTCAACCCGCCTGCTTCGGTTTCCACCGTTAACAAGCCAGAGTTCGTTAGTAGTTCATTAACAGTTAATCACAGCTTTGATTTAGGTGAATACATAAATGATTCAGTGTCAGACGAAGTCAAGTATCAATTAATAACAAACATACGTGCTCTAAATATGACTTATGATTTCAAAAAGGACATTGATGAGAAAAAACTATCAAAAGGCCTTTTCAAAAAACTTGGCTACAAAAGTACTCATGGCTAGTATACTCGCCCAAGTTGAAGGGGGGCCTGTTTTTTAAGTTTTGTAGTCTTTTCAAACCTGTTTTAAAAAGAGGAATATTTGGTGCTTTCGTGATAAAGGATTATCAAGATTACAAACATTTTCATGAAGATGCTCGAGGCCATGAAAAGAGCAGTTGGCATCTAGAATCTAAGAGTAAGGCTAAAAGTTTTTGTGAGTCCTTAGAAATGAGAAAGAAAAATATGATCAAACAGTTAGATAGTGGGATCACGGAGCTTGTAAATACCAACAGAAAAAAACTGAAATCAATTCTTGCTACTTTAATTTTGTGTGACACTCATGACATATCCATCAGAGGAAAGAATTCGAGTGAAGGAAACTTTCAGGATTTACTTTTGTTTAGGGACAAAATGTTGGCGGATCATATGCAAAACTATTGTGGAAAAGTGAAATATACATCACACAGAGTGCAAAACGATTTAATAAGTACATGTGGCTCCGTGATACAAAATGAGATTGTTGATGAAGTAAACAGATCATCAGCGTTTTTATTACTGGCAGATGAAATGGCTGACATTAGTGGAAAAGAGCAACTGTCTGTGGGAGTACGATTAGTAGACAGGAAAGAGAACTTTACAGTAAAAGAATAATTTTTAGGCTTTACAGAGCTGGAGGTTTTTCTTCATCTATTTTAAATTTTGTTGAAAAATTAGTACTTAATATGAATAATCTGATTGGCCTTGGCTTTGATGGCTGTTCGACAATGGCAGGCCATGAAACTGGACTGCAGGCCAGGATCAGAGGGAAGTATCCTTCAGCTGTTTATTTTCACTGTGCATCACACAGACTGAACTTAATTGTCCATGATCTTAACAGTGTCCAGGAAATTCGCAATACAATCGGAACGATAAAAGAAGTTATTAGGTTCTATAGGGAAAGTCTATTGAAAACAATACCTAACATTCCACTGTTTTGTGAAACTAGATGGTCCCAGAAATATAAATCAATTAGGATATTAAAAGAAAACTTCTTGGTAATAAAGGATAGTCTGAATCACTTGGCATATAACAGTGAATACAATCAAGACACTTGATCACGTGCCAGCCAACTTGATTGCGCAACATCATCAACTACATTTATCGTTTGTATACACATTATATCGAGGTATTCTTCATTTCTAGAGCCAATAGTGAACAAACTCCAGAGTAATGATATGGATCTCCACTCAGTTTACAGATTTGTCAACACCTACTTGATAGCCAATTTTAAAAAGCAGAGAGAAAGCGATGACGAATTCAGAAACATTTTCGAGGCAGTGAAAGAAGATTGTAAGGAACTTGACATAGATGTAAAAATTCCAAGATTGACTGGAAGGCAGACCCTCAGATGCAATGTGAATGTCTATTACTCATCACCCCAAGACTATTTCAAAGTGGTAATTTACAATCCGTACATGGATTCCATAATCACGTCACTTATCACAAGATTTGAAAAAGACAAAGACATACCATTCAAAGGTGGGATTCTTCCCCACATTTAATGAAAAAGGAGAAGAAAGATGATTTCAAGAGAGATATAAAAAGTTTGCAAAGGTTTTGCCAAATAGACAACTTGGAAGCAGAAGCCAGATTATGGTATGACATTTGGACTAATAAGGAGTGTTAGGAAAAAACAAATCTCAATGATATACTTGCAGAAACTATGTTTTACCCAGCTGTAAGGAGATTGCTAGTATTCTACCAGACCATACCCCCCACAACTTGCACCATAGAATGTTCTTTCAGCACGCTGTGTAGAGTGAAGACGTAGCTGAGAAGTACTACTGGCGAGGACCGTTTGTCCAGCTTGTGCCTTCTTAGTGTTCACAGGAAAAGAGCGGAAAACCCTGGTTTCCAGGACAAAGTGATTGACTTGTTCGGCAACAAGAAAAGAAATTTACAGTTTGCTTTTTCACATAAATATTAGTGTTAAATCCATAAACCAACCAATGTATAATAATTTATTTCACAGTTTGCTTTTTATATCACTACTAGTGTAAAACCTTCTGAGGTGTGTATTTTGAGTTTGCATCCTGTATTAACGTTGCTTCTGCATTTATGTTGCTAAATATTAAATGATTTCAATATAGTACTTAACGTCTTATTGTTTTGTTACAAAGTGACAGTATAAAGCAGCGGCCGAGGCCGGCTACGTGGTCTCCCCATCCAACAAAAATAGTAGAAACAAAAGAGAGAGAGAAATCATTTTATTTAGCTTTCTCAACTAGTACAATTTGTACAAATTTTTTTGCTTTTGGACAAGGTGCGTTTAAAGGGCAGATCAATATGATTGCTCTGTTGTGTTACTCTCCCTGTCCGATTTCCTACGTATTCCACCCGATCGCACATTTCTGGAGTTATTATTCCACGTACCATTTTAAAAATAAATATTAAAATATTTTGATTTATTCGCTCGTCAATAGATAAATTATTTAAAACGTTATGAATATCCTGCGTTGGTGTCTATATATCGCAATGCAATATAGTTTGCATTGCCGTTCTGGAACTTCTCAATTTGTTCCTGGTTGGCATAAAGGATCGCTTTTGAGCAATACTTCACATGACGCGCAGTCATGGTTTTTTTAAATTAGGTTTCTCGTATAGGCTCTAACTAAATTGCATACCCTATTCAGAGAGAGGGAGAGACATAGGGTAGCGCGGCGCGCTCTAATTCCGTTATTCTTGAAGATAAGTGAGAAAATGTTTGAAAAATTACTGAAATTGTGCTTAATGTTTGTTGGAAGTGCTCTCATAATGAAACAGTGGATGAATATATGAGGGGTAATTTTCGCTCCATTTTTAGGAAAAGCACGTCTTTGGCGCATATCATTATTTATGACATCATCTATCCTCAACTATTTGCTGTACAGCGATATAATTGTGCAGGTGCATGCATGTATACATTGACATATGCCATATGTAAAATAAGTTATGAATATCTTTTAGTAGCAAAAAAGTGATAAATTAAAACGTCAGGCATGCTGTTGTGTTTACAGGATTCCAATGTAAACAGAAGGTAGTTTTTGAAGCGTATATGTATCTATCACATCCTAATTCCTGCACTACGTGTCACGGGGTGATGTAATTTTGTTGAAGCATTCAGTAGTATATGTAGATACTCTCAGCAGTGTGTCAATAGTTAAAAAGTAATAAGTTAAAACGTCATGGCTTATGCTGAAGTTTGACCGCATGAACAGCGAAAATTAAGTAAGCGATTTTTTTTTTTTTCATTTCATTTTTTCGGGGGAGGGGGGGGGACAGCAAAAAAAAAAATCAGTATATCTATGATATTAAAAATACCCCAATCGATCAGGTCTTGGCCCCCTCCCCCTACAAACTATCATATGGGCGCCCATGGTTACTGTCCTTCAAAGTAGTCACCAGCGTTGTGTAGAACCCATTGCCAGCGATGTGGAAGGCGTAGTATGCCATTAGCAGAGCATGTGCTGTTGATGGTGTGAATGGAGCAGTCTACTGCCTGTTGAATCTCTGGAACAGTCCTGAATTGAATGCTACGAAGTGGTCCCTTCATCTTCGGAATCAAATCAAAGTCACAAGGACTTAAGTCCAGGGAGAAAGGTGGATGGTACAGTACTTCCCAGTCCCATCAACCGAACAGAGCAGCCACAGCTTGCACTATATGCGTCCGCGCATTGTCGTGCAAAATGATGGGTGGGTTGCGCACAAAGTGTTGCTGCTTTTTTCACAAAGCTGGTCACAGGTGATGCTCCAAAAACAAACAGTAATACTGTGCATTGACAGTCTGCCATGGAGGAATGTAATGCGTTAGGATAACACCATCACAGTTGTGCATGAAAATCACCATAACTTTCCCCATACTGGGGCTCTGACGCACTTTGACTTTTGCGGCAACCCATAATGACGCCATTCGTTGGATTGGAATTTCAGTTTTGGCTCCTACAATGTGGCCCATGTCTCATCCAGTGTTACGATATGGTGTAAGAAAGCCTCTCCTTCATGCTCCAAATGCATCTGAGCAGCATTGTAATGCATCCATTTCTGAATTTCCATCAATTCATGAGGAACCCATCGTGATGCAATTTTTGACATGCCCAGGCATTCCTTCAGGATGCGAAGCACAGATGTATACACTAATCTGGTTTCGTAGGCGAGCTCACGAATCGTCTGGCGTCGATCACTGTCCACTAACACGGCAACAGTATGCACTTCTTCTTCAGACACACTAGGACGACCTGCCCGATGCATGTCTGCCACAGTTTGCTGACCTTCGTTGAAGGTTTTTACTCAATGTGCCACTGTTTTGTACGGCAATGCCGATTCCCCACACACCTCTTGATGACACTGTCATGCTGTACGACCTCTGGCACATTCAGTCTTGATCCATCTCCGTTGTTCCTGTTTCGAAAACATAGTGACACCGTTATGTTAGACCACTCGCTCATAAGTGACTGCGTTTCCCTCGATTGTGCGCATGTCGGGGACATGGGACAGGCGAGTCCATTTGCTCAGAGGTAAGGTAGGTATGTCAACAATGTGTGCTATCAGCAACAATAGGAGAATCCACTGCATAGTGTCTCCACAGCAGTGTTGCCACTATTTAAGTTCCAACCCTCGTATAATCAACTTATTAATGTGAGAATAAAACATATATATTTTTTTAATCAATATGGGATGAACAATTGATTAATGAAGACAAATAGTAAATATGCTGGCACAATATTCATTAATAAATTCCACTGATAGTGACACAATGAGCAGGTGGAAGAAAGAGGTTTAAAAATCCTGCATTTATTAGAGAGGATAATGTGAGAATACATCAAAAAGTGTGGGAACTGAGACACAAAAGCTTGATCAGAGCATTGCTTGAGTATGGTGAGATAGTATGGGATATTCATTACGAGTATCAAATATAAGCGTGCAAAGGTAAATTCGATTGTTGAAATTACCTAGAGTGTAATCAATAATTGGTGTGATAAGGATCTGGGTTGGGAATTATTGGAAGACAGGTTGTGTTTCAAGAAAGTGCTCAGGGTATATGAGGGAAGAGCAATGTATGGATATTGGTAGAAGATATAAAGCGGAGAGGGATTTTTTTAAAAAAATATTTTTAATGGAATGAGGGATAGGAATAATTTATAGAAGGAAATGAAAAAACAATAATTATTGAAGAGCAAAAGAATTTTAGATAAAATTTCATAAACTGCAGAAGTAGATGTGTAGGGAATTTGTCACCAAGGCAGTGAACCATTTTTTTAGTCTTTAATGGCCCTAACAATCACTCAACACACCTGTATTCAAAGAATACAAAAACTGTTTAGTTGTTGGTGTTTTGTTCTTTGCGTATGGAGCATTTATTAGTAACAGAGCTTCACAACTGCTTTGAAAGTAAAATTTTGTATCTTTGAAGACTTGTTTTTAGTTGCTATCATTTAAGCAACTAGTTATTTCTGTTACCTTTTTGGTCCAGCGTGTGAACTACATTTTCAGTGAATCATTGCTACTAACTTCTGGAACTAGATATGACTGATTACTATTCAGTTTTCTCCACCAATCCTAGTTTTTGTAGAAAAAGGATTTAAACAGTGTAAATGTCCTTGTTTTGTGGCTGATATCTGTAGATTATACAATTTTAAATTAATTAAGGAAGTGGTATTTTATTTTGAGAATTTTACATCAGCACAGTCATTCTTATGACTCATTATCTAACTTCCCCATGATCAATCTGATGGCTCAGAGGTTAAGCTGGGATTTTCAAACCTGACTTTCACCTCTGGTACAGCTTACTGTGTAAAGTAAAGTATGCCAGTATGCTTCCTTGGTTTGGGTTCCATGTAGTTTCCCTATACGTGATAGGATTAGGCTACCGGGTTGGATTAGTTGGCAACAACAAGAGGTGCATTGATAACTCTGTTATGATGCTATATGATAGTTGATTTGATCTAGCTTTGCCCGACACATATGCTCCAGAACTATCAGTTCAAGTAATATCAACTGATTAAAAACTGGAAACTGATGAGCTAGACTGCAAAATGATGATTTGCGGTATGTTACTAAATATTGAACTTTTCCATAAGAGCTATAGATTTTGGCACTGTTCATGTAAAGCTTTTAAAAGATCTTCTAAAATTCTAAATAACTTAAGTAGGAACACAATATGTAAAATGAATGGAAACTAATAACTTCGTTAAAGAAATTGGTTCTGTTTGGAATCTAATAATATAAAAAATAAGAATATTTATAAAACGTGTAGGTTAAAAGTTTTTGACTTTAACAATTTATAAAATATAAATGTGCACAGTCTTAAAAAATATTGTCAGTTAAAATTGAAATAACTTGTATATACAGTTGTGATCTAATTTATTTCATTCAAATACTTTTAAAATTTTACAAAAAAAAAAAAAGTTGTTTCACATGGTAATTGAACACATTACATGTTTCACGGTATTGATTTTACAACAGAAAATTAATTAAGATATAATATATTACAAATAATAATTAATTGTAGGCCTACTCTTCCCTTATTCTAATAAAGATTACTCTGATAACTATAATTTCTCTCGTGTACAGTCTATCAGTAATATGAAGCATCTGTCAATGAAGAGCTTTGTAAGTTATGATGACAAATAGACTCACAAAACATGATTGCATCAAAACTAATATTTTTTTATCAAGATTATCCATCAGTTATACTTACATCCTGTTTTTTAAATATTTTAAAATTAATTTAAATTAATTTTTAATTGCAATGGAATGCCTGCTCTGGTGCCAATTTCCCGGCACAATTATCCCCCCCCCCTTTTTTGTCCTTTTCCAGCTACTTATGCCGGTTATTAATTTCAACCTTAAATTATTTTAGTGTTTTTGGTAAATTATTCAATGTTTCTCTTAGTAATTTATTCCAATCTCTGACCCCCTTACCTACAAAAAATATTGTCATTAACATTTGAATGCTTGAAACTGATGACAGTTTGTAATATTCATCCATTTTGTATAATCTTTGCAATTTACAATCTCCATATCTCTGATGCAGTGGTGGATCCAGAGGAGGGAGGGGAGGGGGGAGGGCACTAAGGGGCTCTAGGCTCCCCCCCAAAAAGCATCTAGGTCACCCTCAAAAAAATCAATTTTGGGGACCTTTTTTTTAATCAAATCAAAATCCTGGATCCGCCACTGTTCCGAGGTCTCTTTCCTTATAAGTGGAACGCAATTTGATATGAAAAATATAAATTTACAGTGACGCAAAAGACAGCAGAAAGAATTGTTTCTTCAATTTAGAATATTGATTGCAGTCTACTCCAGAGAGAGCATGAATGAAATAATCATGTCAAATTGTAAGGAACCAGGCCGCATACCGGGGCTGAAGTATCGCCTAAGTGCCTTAACTTACCCTCTTATAGACTCACAGTTCTCAGTAATACTTGCTTAAATTTGATTTGTACTTTAACTTGACCATGTAGCCAGGATGACTCAACTGAATGCCTAGGTCGCCACTAAATTTGTTACCCACAAATTTAGAAAAGGGTTCAAGCAAACTACTGAAGCACACAAGTTCACTGTTGGAAAACTCAAAGTTTTATTTTCAAAGTCAAAAGTTCAAAATAGCATTTACAGTTGAGCAGGCATATCGAAATCTCTTTTCCAAAGATCTACAGATTGTGGAGAGAAAACTAACCGACCGAAACCCCTTTAGCAAAATTAAAAGTTCTCAACAGTCATTGAAGTTATGATTTGACACGACACGGTCCAACATGATTGAACTAGCCCGCATGGCGAGTTACAACCACACGAGACGAACGACAGACAGACGCAGGTTCACTCACATAATGCTAGGCAGGAACAGACTCACAGGACAGGAACAGACAGACCGGAACAGACCACGAAAAGTAACAGCCCGGCTCTTTTATCGAAACCACCAGAACCAGTGACGTCAGCAAATGTATCACATCTCTTTTTCCTCCGCGTAGCTCAAAGAGTACGAAATTTATTTGACGATCCCGACTATTAAAAATGTTTAAACTTTGATAGTATCTGGACTTATCCACTAGAAGTCCAACGGCAGTCTCTTGAGAAATTTAGAGTAATTAATTTTAATGTTTTAGCTGTTTAAGACTCCGCGTAGTGATACATTCAAATTTGGGTAAAATCCCTAAGTGTTCTAGAACTTTTTACGCGCGTGCACAACAATCTGTGACAATCTATTTTACAAAAACTTAATTACCGGACAAATGCTTAAACTTTTTATGAAAACCCATATATGTATGAACTCGTCTTAATTAGGGCTATCTGCTGATACAAAATTCAAATTGATATCTCTTTTAGATAAAAAGCTTATTATTTTCTCTTAATTAAAATCGCTAATTAGTCTTTACCAAATTACTTAATTTTATTGCCAAAATATCGGGGATAGTGCTGACTACAGCTGGTGATAAAAGTTCGGTTGTAGCTTTACTGGATTTAAAGTTATTACAAATCTTAGAATTTCACTATTCTGATCGCGTGTTTCAAAACTCGAACAAACGGGAATATCTCTTAAACCAAACGTTTCCCGATATGATAATTACACTTTAAAATGATTATTATAATGAATTATAACTATGAGCAAGGTTACAGGGAAATTACTTAAAGTTGAAAATTGGACTTCTCGTAATTTCTAAGTCCCGCCAAAGCAAAACTAGAATTTGCCAAAATTCTAAGGTGCTTACAAAATTAATTTCCTGTACATGAAGCTTTAAAAATTGAATCAGAAATCATGTAATCAATATATACAGGGTGTTATAAAAAGGTACGGTCAAACTTTCAGGAAACATTCCTCACACACAAACAAAGAAAATATGTTATGTGGACATGTGTTCGGAAATGCTTACTTTCCATGTTAGAGCTCATTTTAGTTTTGTTAGTATGTACTGTTCTTCCTCGATTCACCGCCACCCTCTTGACTTCCATTTATGAGGGCATTTGAAAGCCCTTGTCTACGCAACCCCAGTACCAAATGTAGAGACTCTTCGTGCTCGTATTGTGGACGACTGTGATACAATTCGCCATTCTCCAGGGCTGCATCAGCGCATCAGGGATTCCATGCGACGGAGGGTGGATGCAGAGGCGGCCCTTGCAAGTTTTCCAGGTGGTGCAAAATCTCATTGTGGTGCCTCAAATTCGTAATCGCTTATTCGTGATTAAGGTGTTCATACAGACAGACTGAAGATAAAATACATTTTTTACACCCTACTAAAATTATAAATATAAAAGTTTGTTTTCTTGCATATTTGCTAGTGTTTCACGTCGAAACAGCTGGATAGATAAGGATAAAATTTGGAGTAATGTATTGGATATTGACTTTTATCCAGATCGAAAAAGTTGTTTCCATGTGATTCGTATACGAATGCATATATGAATGCATTATTAATTCCAGTTGAGCAAAGCCGAATTCAGAAAACAGTAACTCAAACTTCAGATAGATTAGGATAGCAATGGTATGAATGAGAAGTTTCAGTTAGAAAGTTCCTCAGCTAATTCACAACCCGATATGTCATACTTTTTTCATTAGTTAAACTCATTTCTAAATCTGCACCGGATTATTCCAATAATTACAATTCAGGAATTGTTTTGATAATGTGTAAGAACGACATTATATGATTAAATTTATATATTTTTGGAAATTGAGTGACTGACGCGTTCTCAGTTGTTCCAATTATGCTAAAACACGTTGATTGTAAAAAATTATTTGGGATCTGTTGCTATCTCATCTACAGCCTCGTACTCAAAATATCTCATGTTTTTCTTTTTGATATGACTGGCTTAATAAAAGGACACATTCCTGTCTGCGATCCAATTTCTGTAGTTGTTATGAGAGCAGATGAATATCCTTGGTACTCTCTCTCAAATTCCGAGCACTTTCCTAAGCAATTGTGAAGCGTTTCATGAATCTACTTTCATCCTGAATAGCCTCCCTTACAATATTTACTTGAAACAATATATCATACCAAGTCACCATTGTTACTATGAACTCAAATTGCTCCTTGATATGGCTCAGGGACAAGGCCTCTGTTGCTGCAAGTGAAAAATTAGTTTCCAGAAGGGCGTCACGAACTGAAGAATATTGTTAACGAACTGCAGCGTGAATATAAATGCCATTTTCTGAGCGATTTTCGCATTTTTTTGATTTATTATTAATTAATTTTTTATATGGCGATAGTGCTTCTAAGTTCTTGACTACCAATTCCCATCGCTTTGTTGATCGAAAGAATCAAAAAATATTCTTTAAATAAATCCGGACAAGGAAATCGGTCTAATTGATGTTTTGGCGTCACCTGCTATTACCAAATTTAATGACAGCTAAATGGATTCAAAAATGTTTGGGAAGATATTGGTTCAAAATTCTGCTTTGGACACCTTTGTATCCTTCTTTCATATTGGATCCACTGTCATATCTTTGGCCTCGCAATAGTTCATATCCAAATCAAACTTTTGTAAAGTATCATTAATATACAGGCCAGCTCCCGGATTCGAAGAGTCACTTACCGGCTTATAACGAATGAAACACTCACGCACTTCTTCTTCATTAGTGTCAGCAAAAGCAATGTGAAAGATAATTGTTCGACGTGACTGACAAATGGAGTTCAATCCAGTATGTTGGAAAAGTATTTAGATGACTTAACCATAGTCAAAATGCTATTAAGAGCTTCATATGTTTTGAACACATTTTCCAAAATAATAGACATTAGTCTCCCTATTAGCAATACGGCGGAGATGCTCTAGCACAGTGTCATATTTCCTAGCAGTTGGAATATATTCAGTTAGTTACCATTATTAGAAGTATTTGGTGTTTCAGATCAAAAGCTTACGCTGAACAAGAAAAAGAATATTTTTCACATCACTCATTCGATGATAGCAGCAAACCGTGATTTTTCGTCTTCAATATGTATTTACAAATGCTTGTCTATTACACTAAAGTTCTTTTAGTCGAATCAACGCTTCTATCCAACTCAGCATGGTTTGCTGACGATTTGAAGAGGTTTCGTGAGATTTTAGACTCCTTGATAAGTCATCAAATTCTTCTATTCCCCAATGAGAGTGATATCTTCTGTTGCATAAACAAGAGTAAAAGCAATATATATGCAGATTTCGAGTAAACAAGCCGTCTTCTTTTATAAGTTTCTTCATTTGACATTACTCTTTGAAAACATGAATTTGAAAAAAGACGTCCATGATTCTTTTCTTGGGTTTTTTCGTAGCACGAATAATTATTTCATCCCTGACTGCAGAGTCAATGAGCGACCAGTTTTAAATATGATCATAATTGGTGGTAATTTGAAAAGGCGACGGTGGTGGTATGAATGGTAAACGCCATTTTGAAATGTAGACGACGTTGCAGCCACAGCAAAATCTTCTCATACATGCTGCTCCTTATCATCATGACCCTCGTCTGGAGAACTTCTATGAAATAAGTTTTCTTCCGTCATGTGTTGAACTAGTTCTGATGACGACGATTCAGATGACATCTCAAATCTAATACATTTTGCAAGTAATTTTGAAGCCTTCTCAGTTTTGCCTTGGGATTTAAAAAATAAAAAAATAATAAAAAGTTGTAGCGACGTTTCTGTAAAAGATACATTACATTTTGTAAATATTTAAGCTAAAAGCATCAATTTCAATCACCTAAGGTATAACATTGTAGAAATAGATAAGTGGGCAGTATCTCGCCTCATGCACATGCACGCACATACAAATGACTGTGGCGGATCTGGAGGGAGGCAAACCGGGGCGCTTACCCCAGGCATCAAAATCATGTTTAAAGGGGTGGTAAATGACAAATTCGTGGGTGGTACCTTTCTTAGCTCTTCTGCCCTAAGTGGCAACCTTCTGGGGGCGGAAAATCAAAGAACCCCTTTAAACTGCTGCAAGCGGCAAATTCATAAATTCATATTTCAACGGGCAGCAGTCCTAGTTCTTTGCCCTGGCTCGAAAAATTCGTAGATCCGCCACTGGTGCATGAACTGCAAGACTACAGCCGAAAAGATAGGAAACAGATACGAGAATTGCTGCGCCACCCCGAAGAGTGCTAATTGTGGATGAGTTGTGGTTTTCTTGAATGGAGTAACTTGAGCTGACTCGGACTATACATTAAACGGAAGCTCTTACGATTATAAACTCTCCTGGATGATTTGAGTATTTAAAAAATATTTGAACAGCAAGATGGGATATTATATAATTTATTTTTAATTTTTTGCGCAGAGGATCTCTCGCTGCATTTTCGGCGCCCCCCATATGACGGCACCCGGTGCGGTCGCACCGCCCTAGGGCCGCCCCTGGGTGGATGCATGTATCCTCGCTAACGGAGGACATTTTGAACATTTCCTGTAACAAAGTGTTTGAAGTCACGCTGGTACGTTCTGTTGCTGTGTGTTTCCATTCCATGTTTATAGTGATTTGAAGAGAAGTAATAAAATGAGCTATAACATGGAAAGTAAGCGTTTCAGGACACATGTCCACATAACATATTTTCTTTGTTTGTGTGTGAGGAATGTTTCCTGAAAGTTTGGCCGTATCTTTTTGTAACACCCTGTATATATAATTTTTGATATGAGATATTTGGAATGAAATGTGATGTGTAGTTTACTAGTATTTTGAATTACATTTTTCATTTTATTTTCATTATATAGTTCCAGTTTAGTTCTTAAGAGTGATATTATTTTTTTCCTAGGTGAAGAATTGGCTGTATCCTTCTGCTAACTGTTACCACTTGCATCTAATAGAGGTGCTGGATCTTTTACTGTGAAAAATATAGTTGAGGTCTGCTGTCATTCAAAATTCATGCTGTCATTCAAAATTCTTTCTTAGGGAATGTAATTATCCCCATTGTTAAATTCCTCTTCAAGCATTTCATTTAGGCACCTTACAAAAAACCTGGAATTTAATATTCCTTGTAACATCTGTTAGGCAGACAGACATTATGGGTCTAAGATGAATAAATATTTTGTTAAACACAGAAAATGTAAATCTGATCTGAAGAATCAACACATTTTCATTATGGCACTGCTAGGTTTTCATTACCATTATTACCAGTCCTTCTGTTATTACATCATTATCCATAAAGATCCACAGATTGTATTCTTTAATAGTTTTTAGATTTTTGTGGGTTTTTTAAATTTTATTTTACATCATTGTATATATTATTTCTAAGAGTCATTCTTTGTCACAAGCCATTTCTCCCTTCATATACCTAACCAAAATCTATAAATGAGGTGTGATTTTAAATATTATAATCTCTGCTATCATCACATCATATTTTAAGAATTCGATCCCTAAAGGACAAAAGTATTATTATTTCTAAAACTTTTTTTTGTCACAAGCTGTTTACCTCCCTTCATACCTAACCAAATTAGATAAATGAGCTATAATTTTAATGGTTAATGTCTTCACTTTGGTGACATCATAAATTGAGAATGAAATTTTTCAGAATTTTACCCTCAATGGCAAAAGTATTAACTATCAAGGTGAAGCAAAATTAATAGTTCAGAGTGAAGCTGCTAAAATTGCTTGCGTCGCTAATGATTGAACACGTTAGTGGTAGGTAGCAGCTCCACGTATCACAGATTTATCAAGAAATTATTTCGCTGGCATCGAATAATGACTGGACACCTTTTTGCTAGATAGCAGCACCATATATCGCAGATATATCAATAAACAGTGCTTTATTTTTTGTACAATAAGTAACTTTTTGTATATTTATTTTCTAATAAGCAAACATTTGTGTTCTGCTATACAATTCCTACGCAAACATTTTCCTCGTGAAATTTTAGCATGGACTTAGATCACATTGCCATTAGATAGTAGCACCACATATCACATACATATTGATAAATTGTATGTGTTTTGATGAGCTTAGAAGGGGGCCCTTTTTTTTTTTTTTGCTGTCATTAGGCTTTTGTCTGGTTTGATACAATCCTCCATCCCTTCCTATCTTGTGCTAACCTCTTCATCTCTACATATCCCCTACAACCCACATCCTTAATTATCTGCTTCATATATTCTAATCTCTGTCTTCCTCTACAGTTCTTACATTCAACTGTTCTCTCCACCAGCAAATTAACTAATCCAGCATGTCTCTTCTTTCTGTAAGCTTCTTCCACAAACTTCTTTCCTCACCCATCATTTCCAAAACTTGTTCATTTCTTACTTTCCCTGTCCACTTAATTTTCAGCATTCGTCTGTATCACCGCATTTCAAATGCTTCAATTTTCTGTCTTTCCGGTATTCCTAAAGTCCATGTTTTGCTACCGTAAAGTGCTGTGCTCCATACATAGAGTTTTAAAAAGTTTTTTTTTTTCTAATTCTTAGATCAATATTTGAAACTAAAAGATTTCTCTTCTTGGGTCTCAGAAATGCAGTTTGGGATGAGACTTCACAAGTTAGTAGTATACCTTTTAGGTGTAAAGTGGTAAAGTGCATTAACTATAAGATTGTGACAAAAGCAGATGTAAAGTTTTAGGTTCACCTTATTTAATGGGTTTTAAGCCATGAGAAGATACTTAGTTTGTAGCGCACTCACTTGCCATGCAAACTATATGCTACCACTATAAACTTCTTTATGCATTAAATCGAGTGCCAGCTTGTGGCCATGGTCATCTTTCTGCTTCCTTGCACTATTCCTTTTTCTTTGACCAATATCCCTCAAAGCACCATCACCAATGTATGCCTTGTACAATCTTCAGCCCCCTTCTGTCCTCCAGGGATTCCCAATCCAGCTCCTTTATGATATCAGCTACTGACTGAGTCCTGCGATAATTTGCACAAACAAATCTAACTGCCTTTTTTTGCACGCGCTCCAATTCCTGTATCTAATACCCAAAATGTTGATCCCAAACTACACCACTGTATTCAATCAATGGTATGACCAAAATTTTGTAACCCAGTTTCCTGACTTCTCTGGTACATCCTCTCATCACCCTCTCCAGTAAATGTATGATTTTGTAACCTTTTTCTACCACCTGCTCAATGTGCTCTGCCCAGTTGAGTTTGTTTGCACTTCAAGCCTTCAACCAGCAATTCTGACCCAACCCTATATTCTTAAAAATCTTTTTTTTTTTTAAATTATTACATAATAAGCTTACTCTTCTTGACATTCTTTGCTGACCTACCCATTTTGATATTCTATCCAGGTCACTCTGCAGCTGTTCACAGTCTTTGCAAGTAAGATAACCAAATAACATTTTAAATAGGATCCCCCTTTGTCTGACCTTCAATCTGGATCTGTAGGTGGCCATTCACATTCACTCCATCCGTCCAAATGGAGCGATATCACTCCATTATCATGTCATCTGTGGGGAAATTGATGTGGGTGACGTGGACTGACAGGATTATTTGGAAATCTGGTCAGTACAATATCCATCAATTTCATCCATCATTCCGACTGACGGTGTGTGGGGAAAACCACATGGAGCGACATCATGCCGTTACTCCAGTCGGCTTGTGTATGGTGAAACCGTGGTCCAAACAGTTCTCATTCTGTCGCCAACCACCAAGCAGACAACATCAGTGCCTTGAGTGGACTACACAACATTGTACCATTTCTTTTTTGTTTTTAATCTGCTTTAGAAATATTTGTTTTGCTATTAGTTAAATATTATTTTGAATGTAGAATTGAAAATAATACAGTTTTAAATATTATTAAGTAACAATTAAAATGATAATTTTTTTTTACTTAAAAAAAAAAAAAATACTGTCTCAATAAGACTTTGTGCTGGAGATTATTGAGAAGAATAAAGACTTTCCATGCTTGTAGGATCTCTAATCATGACTACCATGACAAAATATAAATAAATATGGTAATAGATCAATTGCTATTATTATTTAAAAATAAAGACATAAACGCCAACAGAGAAACCATGTTGGAAAAAAATGATAATTCTTTGCAGTCTTCTTTTTAAAAAGATCATAGTATGATATGATTAATTTTATATGAGCCTACTCGTTTAAATATGTTGTTTTACAACATGTGACGTACCTGTCACTATTTTTGGCCTGCTAAACTACTTAAATTTAATAAATCTGTTTTATAATCATTTTGTAGTATTTTTAAAAGTTTTTGTAATATCACAGAGCTTATTTTTCATAATTTTGCACTTTTTTGGACGTTTATTTAACTATCAGCATTTGTATTTAGTTTTTGATAGTTTGAATATCTTTTCAAACTAATTCGGGCTCATTTTATTTAGTACTTGGCATAACTAGATTGTTGTATAGAAAAATGACAACCTATTGTTGTTTCCGTTGCCTAGTTTTTCATTGTCGTGGCTGACTGGAGTGATGGAATGATGGTGTATGTGCTATTCATTTTGATGTCATACGCAAGGATGTCATCCATATGGATGATATCCAAATGGAGCAATCGTGTATGGCCACCTTAACATGATCTGCTGACCCTGGTTTATAATACAATCTATTGATGATGTATGAAATCCTAAAATTCTAAATTATCTGTGATAAATTATTGATATTATTTTTTAAAAAAAATCATATTTATTTTATGTAAATATTATACAGATCATGCTAGCCTATTTTGTTGTATTTTGAGGGCAGTAGATGCTTAGTAATACAATGACTTTGTCATATAACCTTACTTTTGTCAGTATACCTTCAAAAATCCTCCTAAAATACTTAAAACCAACAGAAAATCATTTTGGAACCATTTTACAGTAGAAAACATGCTAGTAAGCATAGTTTAATCTATTTTGTAAGTTTTCAAAAGTACTATAAAAAGAAGTATCTACCTATTTTTTAGAAACCTTTTGGCAACATTCATTTTAAGAGGTGTAAAATGAGATAAAAATTCAAATTAGGTCTAACAGTTAAGGCCTAGAAAATTGTATTAAGGAGATAATCTGAACTTAGTGATCTTGCAAGCACATGGAAAAGATTGTGCAAGAAACAGATTTCACTTAATTTTCAAGGTACAGTAAAGATTCATAGCTCAAATTGTTTGGCATAGGACAATATGCAACATATGGAAAGATAGTCAAAAACTCATAGGAAAGTATGTTTTTTTAGATGACATAAGAGATTTCACTGACTTTGCAGTTCAGACATTTCTGCAGATATACAGGTCTGAGGACATAGAAACCACATTTAAATTAAAGGGAAATTTTAACTCAACACACAGTGATTTTCTTAAAGTTTTCGGCAATATTTATGCTGTAAAAATAAAGTGAAAGTTTACACCTAATGGCAGCTGCGAAGCATCATTTTAGAAACAAAGGATTATTATTAAAGGGAATAGATAACAAGGAAATAATATTATCATCAGATTGAGAATTAAATTTAGCAAGTTTTAAATCTATTACAGATTGGTAGCACTCATATATTTGGAGATAAGTGACATCAAAGTTTTTAGCTGACTTCACAATTATACTTAGGAGTTTCACTATCAAATACATTTTGGATCTGGCTATGTTATATGTCAAAGGTTGAGCAAATTTTTATAGAATATTTTGATAACAGAATAATTTCACAGACTGAAGAATTGTGGGAATGATGACAGATTTAAAGTTTTTTCAACTTTAGCTCAGAAACCACAACACCTAGGAAAAACACTCTCATAACTGAAATTGACATTGAAAATAAGCTTTACAACATATCAAAATTTCAGAATGATCAGAATAAAAATAAGGTTTCCCTTTGTCAAATCAAGTATATACTGAGTCAGCTGGGCACAATATGAATATAAGGTGGTCAAGCTAGTCACAAGGAGCAGCAGTATTCTGGCAGAAACTGAACAGGTAGGATGGTACGTCATTAGGGGAGATGTAGAAAATTTTTAGTAGTGACGCAACAGAGATGTGGGCACACTCTTCCTTCGAGATGAACTTATAGCTTTCTTCTAGGGATTAGGAGGTATTTGCTTACTACGCAAGAATGGTTTAACCTGTAATCATTTATTTTGGATACAAGGCTGATGCTTTTCTATTGGGCCCTAAGCTGGTACCGAGTTTATGTAAGAACTTTTGAAAAATATATAATTTTGAATTTATCAGGAAGTTCAGAATTTTTGAGAACATTCATCTATCCCTTGAGGTAATTACGAGGAATTGGTGACCGTTAAATAGAATCTGTTAATGTACCAGACATGATCATAATTTAAGACAAGCTGCTGTATGCAATAACCCCCGCAACAAATATTCTTTTACAACTTAAGGCCCATTATTCTGTCTTCTAGAACATGAATGTGAATGATACTCTGGGGGCTTAGGATGCCATAGAGAAATAAGCTTGCACACAATATGACTTACACTTACAAAATTGCTACATCAGAAAGGTTTTAATACAAAATATTGTACTTTTGTAATCATTTCATGTGTTGTATACTTGTCACAGCCCTCCACCCTTGAACTGTGTCAAGTGATGGATTATTTTTCTTATCCTTCATTATTTCTATATATATATTTTATGTCTGTACTCTTAAACCATCTTGGTCGTTATCACTCATTGTTTTAGTTTATCTGATAGCACCAAAATGTCTAATAAAACTAATCTCCTAGTTCCCTTTAATTGATATTTACTATTTTTTTGCATCTACATATTCACATTTAGGTGCTTTGTTTGTTTGATTGGTAATGCAGAAATATTGGAGAGACAAATTATTTGCCTGTCATAGTCACTTTTGTACTGCACTGTAAAACAGTATCACATTAATTAAACTTTTCTTCAAGTGGGTTTGTAACTTTACCAACAATCAGAGCTACATGTGTCTCTTTGTCAAGTATAAAATACAAGAATGGATGTGTTACATAGAACCGCTCCGTTGCAGTGTGAGGAGATGAATGTCCTGTAACAGAACAATTATTTAAAATTATCAATAATATTAAAAATTATATTTATAGTTAAGAGAGCATCTGTTAACCTAATGTAGCCTATTTTTAAGAAAAATTAGTTTTTAAAGTTGTGAATGATTATCTAGTATAAATGTTTCATTTATTATCATACAGTGCTATAAGAAAATAAAAAATCCTTCTTTTTTGTATAGGGTAATAATTAGTGTCTTGTAAAAATGGAAAAAGGAAAGGATTAGATGGATGTGTCTTTGTGGGTAATCCATCGATTTCATAACTATATGAAAATTATCTGCATATTATTAACTATAACAATGTTTCCTGTTGCATTTGTGTTACTTGCAAACTTACACAGATAAGTAGGAAATTTAAATTTTGATTCAATAAATGCAAGTCTGTTAAAACTATTGAAGTTTAAAGGATTCTAAACTGAAAGATTCTAAACCTTAGCAAGTTTGACATTGGAATATTAATCAACGAATCTAAACAATCAGGTACTAGGGATATTAAATACTGGTACATTAAACATGCAATTATTGAATGACTGAGAAAGCTCAATAACCTTTCAAATTAATTTAAAAGTTTTGTCAAATGAAACTAATCAGAAAGTAATCACTGCAAACTGAGAAATACAGGGGAGTGCGGAGCTTGTTGTAACAGGGGTAAATATTAATGGGCAATTTTTACAGGCTTTTTGAACTCTCCGAGGATCAATAGCTAACTCAATCTAATCCTTATAACTGTCTGCTCTACATCAGTTGCATTAGGGTGTCACCAGATGCTGCAGATAAAGGATTTTTACGTATGCTCTGAACTGGGCAGGTGATGGGAAAATAAAATCATTTAAATAAACTTTGATATTTGGTATCTATTATTAAATTTTTTCATGATTATTTTGACATGAGATTTCTAAATTTATTTACCTTTGATATCCTATATTAGTTTTTAATGTCACAATCACACTTTAATGTAATCTCAGCTAACTCATAAATTCATACAATGGGGCAGTTAGTAACAATTTCTTGGGGTTAGTTGTTACATGTTATGACATACCCGTAAAGTTGATTTTTTTGTTAATTGATTTTAAGTTTATTTAAATAATAAAATTTTCTTTTTGGTATAAGCCGTTATAAGAGGAAAATAGAGAGGAACTTGAAAAGGGAAGGGGTCTATGGGTTGGCTGTAATGGAAATTTTTCAAAATAATACCACCATAATTAAAATATCAATACAAACATCTTCTAATAAATTTATGACTATTATTATTATTACTACCTGCCCCATTGGTGTTGCAATTTGTAATAATCAACTATTTTTAATATTTTTAAAACGAATATATGCATGATTACTTTATCTACAGAAGTAATAATAAGTATTATTATTATTATTTTTTTGTTTTGTAATTTGTGTAAGAGACTAAGCCATACTAGGGGTGGCATATAGGCTTAGCACCTTATCTGAAAGTTCACTTGATTAGAAAAATGTTCTTTGACTTTACGTTAATAATTTTAAATGATCATGTTACCTGCCTGGAATTCTCAACTGAGATGCTTAAAGGTCGCCACCAAATTTGTTTAAACCACAAACTTAGAAAAGGTTTCAGTCTACTAAAAAATCACAAAAAGTTCACTTGTATAAAAATTTGAAGTTTATTTTCAAAGTCACATTTTTAAAATTTTGCATTCTACAGTTGAGTAGGCTATCGAACAAACATTCCCAAAAATTGCAAAGTTATGGAGAGGATAGAATACCGACTGAATACCCCTTATACAAAATTCACAAGTTCATGGTAGTTGCAAAGAAAATCATCATGGCCAAAACATGTTCCTAGCCTGGCTCAGCCAGTTCCGGTTACAAACCAACACACACCATGACTACAGACGCAGATTAATCTTACATAGCATTCCTGGAGTGAAGACTAAAAGAAGAAATCAAAAGACAAACCCTCTCTATGAGGTACCCGCTTATATATCCAATCCGCGTGACATCAAGTATCCAACCACTTACCCAAAATAGTGTAAAATGATTGTGATTATAGAAAGAGTTCAAACTTTGACTGTATAGTCTCGCCCTCAAGGTACATAAAAAGTGTTTAGTTAGAATTCTCGAATGAATTTAGTTTAAATGGTGTATTGATAAAGAGTCTCCAACAGTAATAGGGATTTCCCCATCTCTATGTTGAATTTAAGCCAATTTTTAGTACTCCTGCTGGATTGCAAATTATCTCAATAAAATTAGTGCCAAAGTGTTCTACGTTAATTCCTGATTCCAGTGATGTAAATTTTGTCAATATCTATGGCGAAATAGTTATGAATCTATGAAGATAGGTTTGAAATGTTTCAGAAGTCAACTCGGTTTATGCTAAATAACTATTCTTGAGATGTTTATATTGAAAAAGTCAAGCTATTGGAATTTTCTTTGCATTTAGTTACGTGTTTTGAAAGTAGTTTTATTTACGTAAGTGGCTTGGTTTACTCGCAAATCAAGTGAAACCACGTGTGTTTAATGACGAAATAATTTTAAAAATGTATATCAAATTCGTTCTTCTGCATGTAATGTTCTGAAATTTTAATATGTTATACTAGATTTTTAATTCTTTCAGGGAATCTACTTTTTAGCTTGGGAAATTATCGAAAACATGTAATAAAAAATGTTAAAAGTGAAAGTGTTTTCCACAAGGTGTTTAAAATTTATTTAAGCTATTTACACGACCTGAAACTACGGAATTTTAATGAATTCAACTTTCTTTCGAATTATTATTATTTTAAAATTACTTAAAAGTGTTCAGAATTAGTGAAATGATCACGTAGCAAAAATCTATTGTTTGCAAATTGGATAATAATGGATTACCCTATTCCAGATTTGTTTAAAGTTTCTTTATTATTTAAAAAAATGTTTATTTAGCACTTTTATTAAGTGTTGCGGGTCTCTACTGCTTTTAAAATGGTTTATTTAATGAATTAGATTGCAGTATCAGCTTCTATGTGAAACGTTCCTCCCATAACCTGCACTTATAATGAAACCTTATGTTTGAAGGAAAGCTTTCTCCCTCCCTTATGCTTTAAGCTAAGCAAACTAGAATTTACCAAAATTCTAAGGTGCTTACATTTGGTACCATATGCCCCTTTACTCTTTTCCAGATCTTGTGCATATTCCCTAGAAACTATTTTTTGTTTGTTTTGTTTTGTGTATGCACAGCACTCTTTGTTGCAAATTGGATAAATGTATTTAAATACTGCACTCATTATAAATTTCTCTTGCTGCATAGATGATGTTAATTGCGTCAATTTATGCAATAAACCTTGCTTTTAATTTTCTTGGTTAATCAATTTTTATACTTTGCCATTCTATAAATTTCTGTACCTTCTCTTTCAGGTTATCTGAGTTATTCATTTTTCTCTTGTATACTTCGTTTCTCTCATTTACTTGTTATATGCAGAAGAATAATAACTAATAAAATTTCCAAGTTGTGTTCAGAACCATTTTTCTATAATTTGTTGATAAATGCGTGGTACAACAGAATGGCAGCAATATGCTTACAAGTTTTTAGGTGCAAGGTGAAAGGGAGGAATTAGTATTGATAAAAAAAGTGCTGCTTTAATGAATGTAATAGTTATTTATACCAATTCATTTATTTTTAGAATGAAATGATTTTATGATGAATGCTATTTCATCTATATCTATAAAACTAAAACCGGGTATATTTGTGCCAGAAAAACTAAAAAACTACTGCACAGACTTCGATGGGGTTTTATTGGTTTTAAAGATTAGAATCTCAGCTGAATTGTTTGGTATGTCTTCTCCTTCAACGTAACATATAGCCGGAGTGGTAAAAGAAAATCTGACTGTACTGCCTGAAACAGCAGAAATACTTTACCTATGTCATACATCATAAAAAAAAAAATAATAGCCGTATTATAGCACGTAATGTTTCCTTTCTTAAATTTTGGTCTTTAAACCCCATTGATGTCCATATCGAATGAAAAGAGAAAACCATGTAAAGTGGAAAATTTGTAAATTAATTTTAATAAAGTAATGAAAAATCATTCATTATCTTCTTTGCTTCTTGAAGTACTATCTGAGGCCACATTGCTACAATCTCTGCTGTTTTGAAGTGAAATTATATTCGATGTTGACAGTAAGTAATGCATATTTGATGGGTTTAATATGAAAGTGAACTGTTTAAAACCTTTAGTGTAGAACCTTCCGAGAAATTTGTTGCTTTTTGAAACTACGATCTCAGGCCACACAGCTACAATCTCTGATGTTTGGAAGTGAAATTAAATTCACTGTTAATCATAAGTAATACATATCTTATGGATTTGAATGTGAAAGTGAACTGTTTAAAACCTTTAGTGTTGACATAATAGTATTTTTGTAATTTATTGTTGAGCAATTCTGTCTTTACCACATTTCCTAAAAAACAATAATTGTTTTATGATTGCACGAATCACTGTGGTTATTATCATGAACCTTAGTACACATGTTCCTGATAGGATGGCTAAAAATATTACAGGAATAAATCAAAGCCAACCCCATCTCCTACACTGGGGGTTAGCAGTTTAAACACGTATAGAAAATGGAGTGATTGACATGAAATTTGATTCACAAGTGCAAAAAACTGACCTCTGTTATGAACTTCAATATTTACTGTGTGTCTGAATCAACCTAGATCATACTGGACAATGCCGGGAACTCTGCTAGTTTAAGATAGAGTAAAAGGATTTTGCAACTAGTTATAAGGGTTTAGCTTCTTGTTGGGTGCTGAACAGGTTAGCAATCATGTTAACTATGTCCATGGAATGTTCATCTTTTCCTAATACCAATTGCTGTTTTAAAAATTCTCTTTGCAATGTTCTTGCCTTAAATTGGTCACTAGCTAAAGGTTAATGGGAGAAAATTATGAGGGATTATAAATGTTGCTACACTGGGTATCATCCGCCACAGGGATGCTGGTTAGAAAATTTAAGTAAGTAGAGATTAGGGAATTATTGTTTTCTTCAGATGATAACTGGATCCAGATACACAATAACAAATAAATGAAATCCTATTATTGTTGGGACCACATACATAAATAACTGTTGGAAACTACCTAAAAACCTCAATCAGCGTGGCTGGTATGTGGATCTCTGCACTCTTGCACTGTCCTATTGCACCTCCCTGAGTCTGTGCGGTGTCTCAGTTCATGGCTGGCGCTAGGATTCTCGGGGTCCAGAAAATGTTCTAAAGCCCCTTCCCCGTAATTTTTTTTTTTTTTACTTTTAGCTTTAATTTTTTTTGTATAAGTCAGAAAATTTTAATGCAATAATGTTCAGAATCATAGGTGCAGATTTTAAACTTGTGTTTTATTTCTATTTTGTGAGACAATCTGACCGGTGGGCCCAGGCTACTTTTGTCCTGCTTATCCCTCCGTAACACTGGCCCTGTCTCAGTGCACTCATCAACATTGGCAGTTGTGTGTGTGTATATATATATATATATATATATATGGATCAGAGAATAACTACTGCTTACAAGAGTTAAAGGCTGGAACAACATCAAAACTCCTGTAGATATATACATGCGTTAAGTGCTGTAATTTTCAGGTTTATGTCCATTCATCAACATTACATAGATTGATGTAGCTGCTTATTTATGACAGTTAGCAGCTAATTTGAAGCTCACCATGTTATGTGAGCCTCATGGTGGGGGAAAAATTAGCATGGTGAGGAGTGTGGTGTGGTTATTAAAAAGAATTGTAAAAATGGAAGTTATATCACAGAATTCATCATGCACCGGTAGAAGAAAAAAAGCAGCAAATATTGTACCAAAAGCTTATGCACACATAAGTAAGATAAACTGTGTCATAGAACAATGTGCCTGGACAAGGATATTAGAAACTCATTTACAGAGTCAAAAGTTCTGGCCACATATTGGACTAGTTGATAATTCAGACAAACACATACACACCAAAACCAAATCAATTTCTATACCTCACTGAGAACTTGCTGGAAATTTTTTTCCAAATGGTTTGAATGCTATGCTTAAAAGTTCTATGTGCCCTGCATTAGCCTTCAGAAAATTTAGACTAATTTTCAAATACTTTTACACCATTTTAAAACCTAAATGTAGTGCAGGCTTGTGACTTCCCTGCATTATGCCACTATAAAGCAAGACTTAACTACTGGGCTGCCATTCTAAAACTTATACTGGAACTGATGATAATAGTTAGGAAGCCATGTCTTTTATAGCCCACTGTGACATTACAGTTACCTTCCACCCCTTCAAAGTAGTATCTCTGGAGCGGAGGGCTACATTATGTTCCAAAGTCAGTCGCGCGCTAGTAATGGTTGCGCGCGGATTGTCGCAGACAGCTGATCGCGTACCGCGGCTCACTTATTGTAGGCATTAGCCAATATAGGTTCGGGATAATGTGTTTTCCTATATTGAACTGTGTGTAAGAAGAAGTTTATGTTTTAAATAAGAACTGTGGTTATAAAATTGAGTGTTTGAACAGTAGATAAATGAACAGTGAAAGCCAAGTTGTGTTGGTGTATGTTTTAGCGGGAAGAAGATACGAACTGTAATTTTCCTTTTACCATAAGAATTCTGCAATCTTTCGGATAAGAAGTTTCAATAGCTATACTTTGAAATTTGATGGTGGCCAAACTGTTCGCATGTGCTTGACGTGTTTTTCGTAATAAATCTGCTATGAACATAATTGCTCTCCTTGATGTTGCTTAGTGACTTTTATTAATTATTCTCCTAATTACTTCTGGGAACGGTTTTGGTTTCACTGTCTGGCGACCGGTTACTCGAACTATAATTAATTCTTACTAAATAAATGTCTTAAACTACTTGAAGTGAGCAGATCAGAATCATACCATAACTTAAAATTAATATTCCATCAATCAAGGACAGACGTCTTACACCACCAGCAGCAACTGGCAATAACTCTCGAAATCTCTAGACTGCCCAAACGATTAGTCTTATTCAAAATAGCTCTTTAAACTCTAAAAATGTTTTTTCTTGATTCAAAATAATTCATAATGTCCCTAACAGTCGCAAATTCAGAACCAAATCCAAAACTTTTCTACCAACATTCAATATAAATTCACACACCAAAATGGGTAAGATGAAAACCCTAACTAGAGCCCTCCATGAAAACCAGATATCTGTAATAGCACTGCAAGAAACACGGTATCCATATGAAGAGATTTTCGATTCTAAAGGTTATCATTTCTTCAAGAGTCAAGCCTAGAAAAGGATTCTCAATGGGTCTCTGATGCTTGGAACAGCTTTTGCTGTGATAACTACAACCCATGAATCAGTTGAAAACTGAACCAGTAAATGATCAGTTGTCTACATTAACAATCAAGTGCGCCAACAAAACCTACACACTTATAAATGCACACACCCCTGTTGTGAATAGATAAGGAATTTTAGGCCACAGTTCTATAAAAAGGTAATACTGTTAGGTGAAAGTGATTGCATGTAGCAGGGTAGGAATCAGGGCGCATTACAACACAGAATCAAACAGTTAGCGGTTATGGAATGTAAGCAAAAAGAGTAGCAATGCCTCCAAAATGAAACAGATCATCAGCAAAATTAAGAGTTAGCAAGACGTCACTTGGAGAGAGCTGGTAGAATATGAATGATTCTGATTGGCCAGGGGCACTCCTTCCTACGAATGTTAAAGAGGAGAGAACGAGACAAAACTGTACTGCATGGGCTGAGGAGAGGTCAGCTAGATCATCTTGGTCATTGTAGTCTGTCTGCAGGAGCGTCATCGGCGAAGACAGCTGAAGACTACACGTGATGTAGCTAGGAGATTTCACAGCCAGAACACAGGCGGGAGCTAGCCAATGATCTGTATGCAATGTAGTCGGCAGGGATTAAAGTCATAGAAGGGATGATACCATGGATATTTATAGAAAGAGTTGGGAGAGGCCTTGATGCACATAATTAATGTAATAAAGTGTAGATACTACTGAGAGTTTTATTCATAGTGCTACTGCTTACATGACTAGAGGTTGCCCACAGTATCTATCTATCTATCTATATATATATATAGGTAACAATGAAAGGAAAGAAATGCCGCGAGGCAATATTTACATGGAAATGAAAGGGAAAATACAGCCAACACTCACCAAAGCTGAAGGGAGGAGGGCAGCAGCAACACAGCACAACACACAAACAAATAAAAAACAATATTTCGTGTGAAAATCCCCTTTTTCAAGTTAACAGAGAGGTGGCTGGTCTTGCGCAAGACTTGCGTAGGACGCAGCCACTCATAGAACGCAACAGACCGTCGGAGGTGGTGGGGGCAGCAACAATAATATAACCGCGAGTATACGAAAGATTAAAATAAATATATATATATATATATATATTAGTTATTAAAAATATATATAATGAAAAAATATAATTCAAAATTAAAAAAAATAAAAATTAAAAAAAAATAATAACTATTGAATCTATTGTACTGGCCAGTGGAGGGTGTATAGGGTGAGGATGGAAGATGTTAACGGAAATTAAGGCCTGGGGGATGTCTGGTTTGAAGGATGTGTTGATATGCCAATTCCCACCTGTGGAGTTCAGATTGGGAGGTAGTGTCTGGAAGTACTCTTACTGTGAAGCAGTTATTAAGGTCACGGGTGTTGTGAGTACTGGCATGGTGAGCAACGGGGAGGTCCAGGTTTTGGGAGTAAACTGTCTGTCTGTGACCATTCATTCCGATGGATAATGAGTTTGAGGTCAGGCCAATGTAGGAACTTGGACAGTGGAGGCAGGTGAGCTGGTAAATGAGATGGGTGGTTGTACAGGTGGCATGACCTATTATGGGGTAGGTTTCACCAGTTGTAGGATTGCTATAGGTAGTGGTAGGTGGATGCATACCGCAAGTTTTGCAACGGGGTCTCTTACAAGGGAAGGATCCAAACGGTGGTTTAGGAGCATCAGAGGCTTGATATTTATGTACAAGAATGTTTTTTAGATTAGGCGGTCTGCTGAAGGTGACTCGGGGTGTGGTGGGAAGGATAGATGGAAGAATGCGGCGCATTTCAGGAAAGGATCTAAGAAAGTCATAGCCCAGACGAAGAATTTTGTTTAGGGATTCCAGGCCAGGGAAAAACTGGGTGAGAAAAACAGGGTTCTGATTGGCTTTAGGTTGTTTGTGTCGGTGTGGAGGACTGTCCCTGACCCTTGATACTTGTTTTTGAATTAGTTCTGGAGGATAATTGCGGTTTATGAGTGCCTGGGTCAGATTGTTGGTGTAGAGGGAGAAGGACTCGTGATCAGAGCATATGCATTTGCCCCGAATGGCTAGGCTGTATGGAATGGAACGTTTTGTGTGATATGGATGGCAGCTATCAAAATGGAGATCTGTCCTTCTCGGGAGGTGCAAGGCGAATAAACGAAAAAAAGTTTGATTGTCCACCACAGTACGATTTGTTGGTGTCATGTTGGTGGCTTCAGCCAAGCAATAAAGCATTGGGGGATCTCCTACTTTATTTAGCTTTTATTTTTCATTTGCTAGCAATAAAAGGAAGAAAGAAATAATAATAGATAAAGTAAATATAAGAAGATTGTGAGACAGAAATTGTCACTCCAATATAACAGTATTACAGGATCGAAGCAGTGACCTGCTTTGAACAGTCAGAAGCGGCAAGCAGATGCAGTTCAAAAGGCAGTATAAACATGAGAGGAGTGAAAGTTCGCTGATTCGCCAGAATTGAGAAAGCTGCATCAACACTGTACAACGAGTGAGTACGCAACCCTATCAAAATGCCAAACATTGTGGGAACTTGTGAGATGGGCAAAAGCGAGAGTGAGATGAAAAAGGAAAAACCACGTGTTGGGTTAGCAGATGTGTTAAAGCTGATACCTAATACCTTTTCCGGTGAAAAGGGACAATAGATCAAATTTTAGACATTTGTGATACTGCTTTCAGCCTTGTTGCGGAGGAAGAACAGGACATATTATTAAAATTTGTAAAGTCAAGGATCGGAGGCACGGCCAAGCAGCGAATTCTTACACGAGAGAAGGTAAAAGATTGGAAAGATATAAGGGTGATTCTAGTGGAAAAATTCCGACTTAGGACGGTCGATCATTATGCAATAAATATGTTTGCAAGTCGGCAGCGGACTGGAGAAGCAATGGAAGACTGGGCCAGTAGATTGGACGGGACTGTACATGAGTTAAGAGAAATGACGAATAAAGATTTGAAAGGGAGTGAATTGAATGGAGCGCTGAAATTAATTCACAACTTGAGTCGGGCTGTATTTGCAAATGGACTGATAGATGATAAGATTGTAACTGTGCTGAGGGCTCGAGGTACCAAGCTAACTTTAGCCGAAACTGTTGAAACCGCATTGTTAGAAGAAACAGTGATCCTGTCAATCAAAGAAAAGCAGCAGTATTAGGGAACGTAACGGAAATCTCTGGTGGAAATAAGAGACGGGAGGGGAGGTTGGAATCCACGGGACGAATGAAGACCGGAGATTTGTCAATTAGGCAGAGGCAAAAATCACAGCGCCAGACAATGTTTGACAGTTGCTAGAATACGCGAAGTGGGACGCCCAGCCGGCAGGCAGGATCAGTAGCGTAAGGCGTATGGAGCTGACGTGACGGCACGAGTTTGTAAAAACGCTGACAATGGACATATTAACAGAGAACAAAAGAAGCCGTGATGGAATTTCAGATTTGGAAAAGTAGACCAGGAAAAGTAGGAACCATCAATGAGCAAGAATTTAAAGGCAATTTCCAACGAAATACAAATCTAAGGAAGCTGAGGCCCTGTGAGTGATGTTATTTGTCTAATTACTCAGGAGAGTGTCGCCGATACAAGCCGATGAAGTGCGGAAAATGCAGCAGATGGGGCAACGACCCACAAGATTGCAATGCGTGCCCATGGCTAACGCAAGGACAGAGGGCGCATAAGGAGGGAGGAACGCCGTTAAACTAAAAGCGAACGTGACTAAGCAGTCTAGCCCCGTTCAGAAAAAGAGGTGGGAAGAATAGGACTGATGCCATCAGAAGCAAAATGACTATGTGGAGTTACAGTGCGAGGAAAGCCTCGAGGGAAAACTGAGACTCTTAATCGACACTGCGAGCTGTACTTCTATTGTGAAGTAGGAGCACATAAAGGGTAGTTTCAAGAAGCACATGGAGCCGGGAATACAGATCCAAGGGATCACAGGAAATCCGATTCAGACGGAAGGTGCATTAGTGGTCACCCTGAAAGAAGGGCGGGAGTTCAGAGTGTGTCTTAAGATGCAAGTAGTTCCGCCAGGGGGTAGACACACTATTCGATGGGATCCTAGGACGTGATTGGCTGAAGGAAAATAAGTCCATTATAAACAATGGGAAGTCTGTAGTGAGAAATAACAGGGATGTACCCTCAAAATAAAGAGCGAGAACGAAGCCGATGTAAGGCGTCGACAGGAGGAAATTCAAGAAGAAGCTGGAGTGCAAGAAAGTATGCCATGCATCCGCGTGGGGGCATGCCAAGAGAAAATAACTGAGCTCGCTGTTACGGGAATGCGAGAAAATGCAGATGCAATTATAGCAAAACAAGAATTAGCAGCATGCTTAATGGTCCCAGTGGCACTGGTGAAGGTGCGCAAGGGAAAGTATATACTGACAGTATTGAATGTGTCAGAGGGAGAAATCGTACTAAATAACCCACAAGTTAAAGCTGAAGTTTATGTGAGATCACAGGAAATGGTCGAAGAGCGAGCGGCCACAGCGAAGCAGAATAGGCAGCCGCGAGAACTGATTCAAAGAATTATGGAAGGGCTGAGCTTGGCCCATCTATCGGAGCCAGACAGACAGGCAGTGAAGGAGCTTTGCACAGTTTATTATGATGTGTTCCATTTGGAGGGAGCTCTTCTGCCATACACCGACAATGTGCAACACAAGATACGAATTAAACCCGAAGCAGTGGGGAAAATAGTTACTGAGCGCCAATACAGGATACCTGAAAGTCATGAACAGGATCTGAAGAAAGAAATTGAGCAACTACTACAAGAAGATATAATTGAGGAAAGCAGAGGCAAGTGGAACTCGCTTCTACTGTTTCCAAAGAAGCAAGAAGATCCCGATGGGCAGCGAAGATATCGAATTGTTATCGATTATAGGAGGTTGAATGAGATGACAATTAATAGTTCTTTTCCTCTGCCATTGATAGCAGATATACTGGATCGCTTAGGAAACGTGAGGTATTTTTAGATGTTAGGTTTGGCCAAAGCCTATCGCCAGATTAAGTTGACGGAAGCAGACAAGAAAAAGACGGCGTTTAGTACCCTGATGGCCACTACCATTATTCAAGATCACCAATGGGGTTAACCGATGCCCCCTGTAGCTTCTCGAGGATGATGAGGATTGTGTTAATGGGGTTGGAAGAGAAGAAAGTGTTAACGTATCTTGTTTAGCTCCACGCTGGGGAGCACATGGAAAATTTGGCCGCAGTATTCGAGACTGCGGGAGCACAATCAGCGGCTGCTGCCTATAAAATTTGCGTTGTTACGACCGGAAGTGGCATACCTAGGTCACCTATTGACAGACCAGGGAGTGAAGCCAGACCCGGGCATGGTCAAGGCCGCTGTGAGGCAGCTACGAGATTTCCTAGGGCTTGCCGGATATTACAGATATTTCATCATCGGATTCAGTCGTATTGCCAAACTTCTGTATGAGATACTGCAGAAGAAGAAAAAGTACAGTTGGGGGAAGGCGGAAGAAGAGCCATTTGCGCCTTAAAAGAAACGCTGTACAGCGCCCCTGTGCTACACTATCCCGACTTCGAACGTAAATTCTGCATTACATGCAACGCCAGCGATTATGCAATCGGATCGGTAGTCAGCAAAGCGAGGGGAAGGATGTACCAATTGCATTTCGAACAATGAACAAAGCAGAAAAATCATGTTCCACGATCGAGAAAGAGATGCTGCCAATTTGGTGGTCAGTGAAGCAGTTAAGGCTGGATGTGTACAGGAAAGCAAACTGTGTCAGGACGGATCACAATCCATTGGTCTGGGCCAGATCGATAAAGGATCCGTCATCCCAGTTAATGAAATTCCGCTTGAAGCTGGAGCCATATAATTATACTATTCAGTATAAACCGGGTAAGGAAAACCACATAGCAGATGCTGTAAGCACCTTAGAATTTGGGTAAATTCTAGGTTTCTTAGGTACAGAGCATAAGGGAGGGAGTAAGCCTTACAGTAAACATTTAATTTTTCAGTTTGCAACTACAGAACATGATAAATCCGTTTCATGCAGAAGCTGATGCTGCAACCAAACTCAATAAAGAAGCCGATTTAGAAACAATAAAGCCACTCAATACGCAATATAAGCTCTAGATAAACATTTTATAATAATAAAGAACCTTTAAACTAACCTGGAATAGGATAATCCATTTTTATCCAATTTGTAAACAATCGATTTTTGTCACGTGATAAGGTCACTAATTTTTAATACTTTTCGATGCAGTAAAGTAATTTTAAAACAATACTAATCAGAAAGATGGTTAAATTCACTAAACTTCAGTAGTTTCAGGATGTGTAAATAAATTTTTAAACACTTCATTGAGCATACCTTCACTTTAAACATTTTTTATCACTTGTTTACGAACTAAAATTCCTGAAAGAACGAAAAATCTAGTATAACATATTAAAGTTTCAGAACATTCCATGCAGTAGAACAAATATTAAATCAATTTTAAAGTTATTTAGTCTTAAACGAAAACGTGGTAGTATTCAAAATTTATTTGAAATTAAACTATACCATTTCCATGAACAAAACAACTTTTAAAACACATAAATAAATAAGAGAAAAAATTCAGCTAATAACACTTTTTTGACATAAGTAGCACTTTAATAATTATGAACTAGAAACCAAGTGTCTGCTGAACAGTTTTAAACTCAATTTTTGTCAGACTAATAACTTTGCTAATACACCACTGATAATAATAAAATTTACACCATTGAAATGAGGAACAAATGTAGAACACAATGACACTAATTTTAGCACGATAATTTTTAATTCAGCAGGGTCGCCTAAAATTTGCTTAAATTAGCATACAATTCGGGGATGTACCAATTGTTTTTCGGAAACTTATTACCATTGCGCCAGTAAACTAAATTCATTACAAGAAAACTAATCATTTGAGAATTTTTGCTAAACACTTTTTATAAACCTTAAAAGCCAGGCTACAAACGGTTAAATTTTTAACACATCCTATAATCACATTTTTTTACACTATTTTTTGGTAAACGTTAGAACAGATTTATCATGCAGCTGGGGGTAGGTATATAGGTAGCTGCTCAGAATGTCTGGCTGTCTTTATTTTTTCGTCTTTCGATTTCGTCTTTGGTCTGTATCCAGGAACGTTGTGCGTAGTGGATCTGCGCTATTATGTTTCGTCGTGTCGTGTTATACCAAGTAATAGCCGGAAACCGTTGAACTTTGAGGTGGCAGCATGGTTGACGTTCCACCATGTTGAATTTTCTAACCAGTGACTTACGTTAATAATGACTTTGAACTTATAAATATTTCAATGGGGTTAGGTCGGTGAATTCTTCCTCTTCATAATCTGTAATTTTTTGAAAAATTTAATTCGATTGCCTACTCAACTGTAACTGATATTTTTCAAAATGTGACTGTTTAATAAACTTCTAATTTTTCATTAAAGTGGGTTTCAACATGCTATAGTAGTGGACAGTAACTTTTCCTAAGCTTTTAGGTCAAATAAGCTTTTTGGCGGCCGACAAACTTTACAGTCGAGATATCCAGGCTAGCACATGGTAATTTAAATTTATTAACTCAAACTCCGAGTGACTTTCAACAGGTCAACGTTGACTTAAGGTGTCTAAACCTATACTTCAACCTGGTGTAGTAGTTTTTTCCCTTACACTGCCTTATCGCGCGTTTGCCAGACAACCCGGGAGCAAGCCGAAGGACGGAGCACAGAGCTGCAAGGTCGTGACACAAGCGATTAGAAGCGGCTGGCGGATGCCAAAGAGGCGCAGAGCGCCGCGGGACTGGAGAAGTCCGAACAATGCCCACTAAGGGGGAGAAGAAGGAACTTCTATATGAAGCCCACAATTCCGCATTAGGAGACCATCAAGGAAGATGGACAACCTTGGAGAAAATTAGACAGCGGGTCACATGGCCAGGAATGAGGAAAGAAGTCGCGCAGTACATAAAGCGCTGTAAGCAGTGCCAAAGGAACAAACTGCGGGAACCCAAGGTTCAGATGCCACTGAAGATTACGGATACGCAGGATCACGTGTTTGAGAGATGCGGTATCGACCCCTAAACGTCACCCCATGGGGTAATAAATACATCCTGACATTCCAAGACGCGTTAGGCAAATATCTTATCGCTATACCTATAGCAAGGCAGGATATGGATACAGTCAGTTGTGCGTTCATGGAATAAATCATTTTGCAGTATGGTATACCCTCGAGGGTGCTCGCGGATAACGGAAAATGCTTCATGATAGAACTGATGAAGAAGGTATGCGAACTGCTAAAGATAAAACAGATATTTACAATGCCTTTCTGGCCGTCCAGCAATGGCCCTTTGGAGCGCACGTGCAGGACACTAGTTGAATATTTATGCCACTATGTGGTGTAACGGGGCTGATTAATACCAAATTGCAATAACTTTATAAAATTTACCATTTAAGAAAGTTAAATGAAAGATTAAATTCAATGGAGAACATTAAATATAGGTGCTTTGGATTTCCTGTTACCTCTCGCTGGTCATTATCAACAGATAGATGAACTCAAAACTTCTTGGAAAGTAGACGTCGCTTCGTGAAAACAGATTACCAATTCATGAACCTGCAATTTTTTTCGGAAAGGAAGTGTTAAACAACAACCCAAGTAGATTGTATGATGGGTGTTGGTTTAGCTTTAGGAATCATTGTTATTAAAATGGAGTTATTATAAAACGAGCCTTCCTTCATTGAAAATATGTATATGAATTATTTCTAGTTCTGAAAATTACAACTAAAAGAAAGAAGTTAACAGCGAAGTGCGTTTCATGGCGACCTTGACACTTGAATTGGTAATTTTGTTAACTATTACGAACTTCGAGAAAGCAAGATAAATAAAACGCAACACACAACGATTTACAGTCGACTTGTATATCGATACGCACCACAACAGAGACTTCGAGTGCACATCAACTGGACAGCTGTTTAGGTTTCACAACATTGGTGACCGGCAAAGTCGTGTTTTGATTTGTTGTTCAACACATCATGGAAAAAAAAGGAAACATAAAAGGGAAATACATTTTAATTGCTTTTATTTGTTTAAATACAGTGAAGGATTGGCAATTCGATAATTTGATTTTCATGAATTAAATAATTTTCGTTCTTTGCCTTTTGTGAATTTTTATCGATTTCTATTCACTGTATTTGAGGTACAAAGTTTGATTTTGTGCTGGTTATAAATATTTAAATTGAACTTACTATGGATAAAGACAATGAAAATATTTTTCATGTTATCTGTCAACCTGATGCTACAGATCATTCAAATTTACTGGATATGTCCCCACCATCTGTATATACCATTCTTAACTCGTATCCGTTGGTAATTTTGGAAAAAGCACCTGTACCTCAACAAGCGGATAAAGAAGATGAAAGTAGGGTCCAGTTTTCACATTGTGAGGGTGATTATTCTCCTGCAGTAGGTACCCACCAGGAACCAGAATATAAAGACACTCCAATAACCCCTTTGATGTTAACCCAGCTAGAACATAACAGTTCCCTACAAAGATTGACGGACCTAATTTTAGCTATGCAGTCTCATTTTGATGATAAGTTAGATGTTCAGTTCAGAGAGACCAAGACCAGCGTCAATGACCTTAGAAGGGATTTTATGGACCATTCACAACAAATTTATACCAAAATAAATGAAATCCAGGACAAGATAGAAAATTATTACACACATTTTGGCGAACGTGTTACTACAGTAGAAGCAACCTTAGAAAAACATATTATAGACTGCCAGGAAAGCAGAGAAAATGTTGTACAGAAGATTCAGACTGTTAGTTATGAGATAAATCAACTTGGGGATACCTTTAAGAATGAATTTATTCAGCAAGGAAACAGAGTCAACAAAGTAGAACTAGAACAGCTTAAGGTTAAAGAATGCATTGAATTACTACATGATGCCTCCAACAAGTCACAAACAGATATAGGTTTGTTGCATGAACATGATAGTAAAATGGAAAAACGCGTTGAACATTTAGAGTGTGTTCAAACTCGACAAGAGAGTACTACATTAAAAATTATTAATGATGTACAATTTCTAAATGAGAGAATTAAAGGGTTTGAGGGATCTATATGTAATAATCAAAGAGAATCCATGGGGTCACATCCTATTTCAGTAATTTTCCCCGAGAAAATTGAAGTTGAATGTTTTTCAGATCAGAGTGGTATCCACCCAATAGATTTCATAAAAAGTTTTGAAGCCTTTGAAACCTTTGCTTCTTTTACTGATGAGAGAAAAATCAACATAGTATATAAACATCTAAAAGGTACTGCGAAAATGTGGGGAGATCGACAAGTACCTACTTGCCGCTCATATGAAGAGTTTAAAACCAAGTTTCAAAATTATTTCTGGTCTAGTGCTTGACAAACAAATGTAATATTAGATGTTTTTTAATGGTAAGCGATACAATCAAAATAGGGAGAAACTACATGATTTCATCCATCAGTGTTGGCATGGGATAAAGCACCTGGACCAAACCATTGAGGAAACTACTGTGGTTAAAGGCATTATTAACAGACTTCCTTACCGGTTACAAGAAACTTTTTATAATCCTCATACAATCAACACAATAGATGACCTCCTGAGTTCGGCCCAAGATTTTGATGACAGAGAACAGAGAAACAGGGAAAGAGGTAATTTCGGAGGAGATCCGAACCTATTCAGCAATCCCACTAGTAATGATGTTTATCAGCGTATAGAACTGAGGAATCCCAATTTTTCAACTGCACCAAATAGAAATGAGATGACTCATCATAACCAGAGGAATGTAAGGTATTTTAAACATGCAAGAAATGGGCATTTCAGAGGGAGAAATAATTGTTTCTATAAAACTGAAAGTGAGCAAAGAGGCAATGAAACTGTACAAGCGATACAACCAGATGAGGCTTTTAATAATCAGTCAGAAAACTAGACATGGCTGAAACTGTGGTCCAAGTGGAGGCCAAACAGGAAATTGTTATAGTGATTAGGACTCTTTTCCATAATGACTCCCGAGAAGACCTTACTGAAGATAAACATGAAGGTAATGAAGAGCACAATTTTATGTATTATGATTTTGACCACTTACCTAATATCTTACTTAGAGGAATGAAGATTACAACCAGATTAAATGCTGAATTCTTCGTTCTGGCAGAGTATGTTCTAACAGAAAATTATGTTGAAGAACATTCTATAGCAGGTTACATGGTTACTAATATAAATGGGGTTGAATCTTCCAACATTTGTGCCGAATTGGAGGAATTTGTTGCTTACTGTAAGAAGGAAGGTGATGAAATTATTGATATAAGCTATGACAAAGAAGAGGAGTGTTTTGAGAGCACAATAAGTGAACTTGTTTCATATGGAGTTAAACAAGTTTATTTAAGAATGATATCGACGAAGTGAACTTAAATGACACTATAGCATGTAATGAAGTGAGCAATGTACAGAGTCTTTCTGTTGGTGAAAATAGTTGTAGTAATTCCATTCAAGAAGTATTCACAAATGAAGATTGTATTGTTTCTGATAAAGATTGTTGTGGCAAAGGGAGACTATTTCTGATAAGGCAAAAGCTACCATTAGACTTGCTGTGTGTGAAGCAGAATAGAACGGTGTACCCACAAACCTACTACCTAAGGAAGGATAAAATGAAGAAGAGAAGAAATACAACTTCAAGAATCCTCTATCTAATGAAGAAAAAACTACAGAAGAGAAAACAGACTTCAGAAACCTGCTTCAATAAGAAAAGAAATACGGCTTTCAGAAACAATTACTTGAAGAAAAAGAAAGTCAAGTGGAAACGACATACTGGTTCAAGAATCCACTACCTAAAAAGAAAAAAAGTTAAGTGGAAAAGTCAAATAAGAAGTAAAAAAAAAAGTGATGAGGCAACACAGAAGTGGATATTACTGAAGCAAATATTGAAAGGAAAAGGAATCTTGAAGTTAGTCAAATCTTTGCAGACATGATGTAGAATTTTTTTAAATATTTATTGTTGAAGAACACTCCGGTTACAACAAGAAAATGACCCATGTCAATTGGTTTTATATTATAGAATTTTCTGGTCCAGGTACCTCCTATACTATAGACAAATACCTTATGCATAAACTGATTTGTTGTTACTGTTATATGTTTGGTGTTTTGAAAAATAAAAAAAAAATGTTTATATATTTTGTTCTTCTACAAGCTTAAATGCTGGCATACTATATATATCTTGTTTCAGGAGTAACATGCAAAAGAAAAAAAAAAAAAAAACCTGATGGCAGCAGAGTAAGACACAGTCGACGTTTATGCTTGCTACAAGTGGAAGAGCAACCAGAGAAGACAAGATACTTCAACTTTCAATATTTGTTATTATTATTATTATTATTTTCGTATTTGTAAAAAAAAACCTAACAATGTAAGACCAACACCCGAGGGACCTGTAAATTTCCAGTTTTGATAATAATTTAAATTAATTCCTATTTCAATTTTTGCAAATTTCATAGAAATTAGCGGGGGGATGTAACGGGGCTGATTAAAACCAAAATGCAATAACTTTATAAAATTTACCATTTAAGAAAGTTAAATGAAAGATTAAATTCCATGGAGAACATTAAAAATAGGTGCTTTGGATTTCCTGTTACCTCTCGCTGGACATTATCAACAGATAGATGAACTTAAAACTTTTTGGAAAATAGACGTCGCTTCGTGAAAACAGATTACCAATTCATGAACCTGCAATTTTTTGGAAAGGAAGTGTTAAACAACAACCCAAGCAGATTGTATGACGGGTGTTGGTTTAGCTTTAGGAATCGTTGTTATTAAAATGGAGTTATTATAAAACGAGCCTTCCTTCATTGAAAATATGTATATGAATTATTTCTAGTTCTGAAAATTACAACTAAAAGAAAGAAGTTAACAGCGAAGCGCGTTTCAGTGGATGAAACGCAGGAAAATTGGGATGAACTCCTAAAATATGCGACGTTTGTCTATAATAGTACGTCGCATACTGTGAAAAGGTAGTCGCCCCATCTGATATTCTACGGCCGCGGGTCCAACATACAGGGGATTTTACAGTGAAGATCGGAAGAGCCGATATATTATTACGACAATTACGCGCAAGTGTTAAAGAACCGGCTGCAGGCGCTGCATGATAGCGCCAAGCTTTTTATGAAGGAACGGAAGGAAATCAACAAGGAATGATTCGATCAGCGGAAAAATCGAGAAGATTTCTAATCAGGAGACAAAGTACTGCTGGAAAACTTCGCGCTACTTCGAGGGCGATCGAAAAAATGGCAAAATCCTTTTGAGGGACCATATACAGTAGTATCCATGAGGATACCGAACCTGGTAATACGCGGGAAAAGGAACCAACTAAAGACAGTACATATGGATAAGGTAAAGAGTTTTTACTGACATTGGGAACGCAAGATCAGTGCACAGGGGAACAGGAAACATTGAACGACGCAAGAGTGACGTGCGAGTTACATATCGATAGCCGCCGACAGAGCGAAACGCAGCCGACAGCGTATACGCAGCGGAAAGCCTATACATTCAGGCGCGGAGCTAGCAAGGGCAGATTGCAAAACACGAACGGCAGAAAATACGCTGACAAGGATATGACAGCGGCGCAAGGTTACAGTACAGGTGGGGAGTAAGCAGGACGAATTCCAGGACAGCTACCAAGCGAAGCCGACAGGGAATTATGTCGTCACCAACCAATCAGCCAAGGAAAACCAAGTGGGAATAGAAGAAAAAAAATGTGTACATAATAAAGAAATAATTAGAGGGTATAAAAGAAGAATAGAAACCAGAAATAAATAGACATAACGAGTAATTAAGTGTTGGAAGAAGAGGAAACGTGTAAGCAAAGACACCGAGGGAAATAATGCTATGAACGATGATGCAAGAAAGTTACTCCGTGCTGGAGATGTAGAAGAAATTGAGTATCTAGCAGGAGAACCAAGAGAGATGAAGATGTGTCGGCAAAGTGTGTGTGTATGAAATCAAGACATTATGAATTTTTCAGCATGAAGCAGGACAGCATAGACTACGCGAAGACGGCGTGAATAGAAACAGAAGAAATGAGGCAAATGCTGAACGTATGCTTTAGTATGTTACAGGAAGGAGCACGCCAGCGACATGAGGCACGCGGCAGCACAAGCAGCTGCGTGTTCGGTAAACCGACCAGCACGTGACGCAAGAGGGCGTGGCCCTGATGTCAGAGGTGATGATGTCACGGCATGCTGGCTGTGAAAGGGCGCTGAGGCAGCGGGAGCGTCTGCAGGACGACGACAGCTTAGCGGAACAACAAGGGCGCGAGAGGGTGTGTTTGCGGCCGAGGAGTCAGCGGAACGAGCAGCGCGACTGGCAGAAGACAACGATTAAAACAACACATACACCACACAATTATTATATAAAAAGAAAGACATGTAGCTTCCATAAAATATAAAGAAAAAAAGGAGGGAAGTTTGAGGTTATAAGGAAGTTATGTGAAAGGGGGGAGAGTAAGAAAAGCAGGGTAGAGACAGATATGCGCCAGAGTGGGACTGTTGCTTGTGGAAGGGGGGACGTGTTGTGGATGGTTAAGGAATTTTAGGCTACAGTTCCATAAAAAGGTAATACTGTTAGGTGAAACTGATTGTATGTAGCAGTGCTGGAATCAGGGTGTGTTACAACACAGAATCAAACAGTTAGAGGCTATGAATCGTAAGCAAAAGGAGTAGCAACGCCTCCAAAATGGAACAGATCGTCAGCAAAATTAGGAGTTAGCAAGACGTCACTTGGAGAGAGCTGGTAGATAGGAATGATTCTGATTGGCTATGGACACTCCCTCCTACGAATGTTCGAATGTTAAGGAGAGACAAAACTGGACTGCAGTGGCTGAGGAGAGGTCATCTTGGTCAGCTTAATCATCTTGGTCATTGTAGTCTGTCTACAGGAGCGCCATCGAGCTAGTCATCATGGGCGAAGACAGCTGAAGACTACATGTGATGTAGCAAGGAGACTTCATAGCCACAACACAGGTGGAGCAAGCAAATGATCTGTATGCAATGTATTTGGCAGGGATAAAGTCATAGAAAGGGATGATAATTATAGAAAGATCTGGGAGAGGCCTTGATGTACATAATTAATGTAATAAAGTGTAAATATGTAATTACCTCTACTGAGTGTTTTATTAATAGTGCTACTGCTCACATGACTAGAGGTAACCCACAGTATATATATGTCATTCTTGGGAGGTGTAAGGTGAACAAACGAAATAAATGATAAAAACAGACCAGATCCAGATGAAGTGGAAAAATTTTGGGATTTAACAGATGAAAAGCTAGCCAAGGTTTCCAAGCACCATGTAAAAATTCTTTTTGGGGATTTCAACGCACAATTCAGGCGAGAAAAGTAATACTGGAAAATAAATGGATATTATCCCACTCACAGAAAAACCAATCAAAATGGTAAGCGATTAGTCTCCCATTGTGAAAATCATAGCCTGCAGGTCATGTCAACACAATTTCTTCATTTGCCAAGGAAGCAAACAACGTGGTGATCTCCTGTCCAAGCCATTGGAAAGTTCCAATTAGATCACGTTGCTATCTACAGGAAAAATAGCCCCGAGATTATAAATGTTAAAGTAAGAAAGAGCATAAATGTAAACTCAGACCATTATCAATAATCAAGTTCAAACCCATTCCCGCAAACAATAGGAAAACACCCAAACAAGTCATATACTTCGACAATGATAAACTCAACAAAAAATCACAGTGTTTCAAGAGAAGCCCAGACCCAGTGATTGCAGCTTTAACAAAACAAAAAGTCACCTGATTGAGGCAACAAAGGAACTCACAGAAATGAAAATAAAGAAAAAACATGCCTGGTGGAATGACAACTGTGAATCGGTGCTCAAAGAAAGGCTACAAGCATGGAAAAAATGCTACTAAAGTAAATCAGAAACCAACTAGCAAACCTACAAAACCTAACGGGTACAACAAAACATTCAAAAGGAAACTCGAATGATACAAACCACCATCACTGTGCTTTCAAACGAAGGATGGCACACTAACCTCATCAAATGAAGAAAACTGTAGGATCCTTTCTGACCATTTTAAAAGTCTACTTAACTGTGATAAGCCCATAAATCCTAATAAGACAGGAACCTTTATTCAGATACCCTGTATCCTTACTACCCACCAAAAATGAAATCAAGCACCACATTGCCAAACTCAAAAACTGTAAGGCACCTGGAGAAGACTCCATAACTGCAGAACTATGGAAATATGACCCTGAAGAATCAAAAGCAAATAGAAGAAATTTGTAATGAGGAAATTGTACCCAAAGATTGGAAAACAGCTTTGATCCACCCGTTGCACAAAAGAAGGCAGTAGGAAGAATGTTGACAACTAAAGAGGAATTTCCTTGCTTCCGGTAACATACAAAATTCTCTCACTTTCCATCCTGGAGAAATTAGAATCCCAAATTGGGCACCAAATAGGTGAGTACCAAGGGGGCTTGAGAAAAAAATCGCTCAACAGCAGAACAGATCCACAACTTCAAGACAATCGTCAGATACTATACGCGCAGATCAAAGCAATATGTGTCAGTTTTTGTGGACTTTAAGAAAGCTTATGAATCTGTAGATCAGGAAGTACTTTTGAACATCCTTAATGAATTTGGAGTTGACCTAAAATTATTGGCTCTAATTAGATCCACACTGATAAACACAAAATCAAAAATTAAATTTTTAGGATGCCTGTCAGATCCATTTGAAGTAACAACTGGAGTCAGGCAAGGTGACTACTTTTTAACTGTGTACTCGAAAAGATCATTCGGACCTGGCAAGCGAAATTAAAGGAAATTGACTACAGCCCATCAAGAATAGGAACTAAATCTAAAGGGATAACAATAGACACTCTGGTTTTTGCTGATGACATCACTATCATATCAGATGACTTAGAAACTGCTAGGATGCAAATTGATCTGCTGAAGGAAATTGCTGATCATACCAATTTACAGATATGGGAAGGTGCATAAACCACGTAGCTCCATTTTGGACTCTTGTGAAACCCCCCCCCCCCCCCACGTATCACGTAGCTTTTTTCCCTTTTGATTCCAGAAGACATTTTGTACTATTTTCTCGTGTCAGACTATTGTAAATTATATACAGAGTTAATTAACTGAGGGAAATTAATATCCACATGCTGTTGTGTGTTCTGTTCCTCATTTTAACTGTGAAAAATGTTATGAAAGGAAAGCTACGTGGTCTGGCTCGGAACCCCCCCTCCTCCCACGTAGCACAGCATAGCCTTCCAGCCAACACCCCCCCCCCCCACTCCTTTTTGACCGAGCAATGTATCTTTTGAGAAAACGAAATTAATGATTATCATCAAGGATGCCCCACCAAAACTTCAAACTAAATATGGGGACATTAATCAATGGAAAAATTTAAGAACCTTGATGAGATGATTAGAAAAATGGATTGAACAAAGAAGCTATTCGGGAAAGGATTCACAAACTAGAAATAGCCTACCAAACTTTGCGAGTGGTCTATAATAAAAAATGTCTTTCACAAAATACTAAAATACGTCATTATGAAACATTTCTGAGACCAGTAGTTTTGTATGCAGCTGTAACCTTGTTCCTGAATGCCGATAAAGGACTTTTGGGAGAACTGGAGAAAGAAGAGAAAAAAATTATTAGAGGAATTCTGGGTACCAACTTTAAGAATGGCGTCCATCAAATGAGATCCAACAAAGAAGTCTACAGCAAAACAGAGAAAATCACTGAAACAATCCACAAAAGATGGGCCTGATTCTAGGGCCACCTCAAACAGATGGAGAACAGACTAACAAAAAAAAAAAAAAAAAAAAATCTTTAATTTATTTGATTCCAGACCAAAAACTGTAACTCCATGGTTCGTAAATATTAAAGAAGATCTTCATTTGATGGGACTAGAACCAGCAGATGCTTTCAACAGAGATATATTTTGGAAGAAGTTAATGACAAGTAGGACAAGCCAAGATGAACACTCTAACAGAAGACGCAGTACACACTGGACAGGCGCATTCAAAAAGAATGAAGGAGTTCTGGGCCCAAAAGAAGAGGAAACTCTCTTCCAAATCCGCAAAGGCTTAATGTGGTCCTAGTTGGCCTCAACGAACAAAATAAATAAATAAATAATTCCTAAAAATGTCAAACTTAATAAATATATGACTAAAACCACACTTTAATTAACTTTTCTACAAATAAATCTATACATCAGCAAACCAATGTCTCGTCACAACCGTAAAGAAATTCAAACTGAAAAAAAAAAAAAAAAATAGAAATTCAAATTAAATTAAATATAAGCTGGCAAGTGGTGTTTCATATTAGGAAAAGAAGTTGGGGGTGGGGATAAGGAAAAAGAAAGATTGTTGAATGCCATCTTAAGTTGAAATCAGGTGGCTGCCTGATACCCAGTTCACACTATTCAGCCACTTCCCACCTTCGTAGTTAAGATAAGCTGCATATGTTTGGTAGGACTCTGATAGCATAGACAGAAAAACAAGAGTTAAAATTGCTTGTATCATGCACAGTGGCATGAAAAAATTCCAGGTGTTTCCTAGCACTATATATGCACTGAGATGTCATTATAACAATACTGGGCTTTTTAAGGAGTTATTAAAATTCAGTTTAAATTTGTGTTAGCTGTAACTATGTATACATATTTCACATTTATAATCATACTCTGAGTGAAATAAAATGTTATTCTTAATAATATATGGTTTTAATAATTTATGTATTATTTTATTTAGAATAAGTTACATACTTAACTGAATGTTTTGTACATCCATGTAGTTTCTGATGTTAACTCTTATTGACTGCTCTATGTCTTTTACATGAAGCTCAGGATCATCACTCATGCCACTCAGATTAGCTTTATTTGGGTCAAAAATGTCCCTGATACCAATCTGAAACATAGAAAATATATATATATTTATATATATATATTTTGTGATTATTTAATATTATATGTTTTAAGATAAATCTTCTTTAAATGTGATTGGTAACAATACGACAGTTTTTTTAAAATAGTGTTTCAATAATTGCAGTCTTCTCATTCTGAAGTATCTTTTTTTTTTTTTTAATTCTTTCATGTTATTCAATACTTGATTTTTTTTTTAAAAAAGTTTATTTTGCAGAGCTTCTTGTTTTTTTTCTTCTTCTTGAAAGTGATATTCAGAATTTTACCTATTACTTACCTGGATAAAAGAATGACTTGCTGGGTACAGCAACTATTAAAACATAGACACCAAAGAAATGTGGTGTAAATATAATAATGAAGCCCCGAGTTGGTGGCTTAAATTCAGAAGTTAGAATTATTGATGATGACATAATGATATACAGCTGGATTAAAATTGAAAAGAACAGTCAACAGTTGAGGAGGGGATCTAAACAAGATACCTAGCTGGGTAAGTCAACATGGAATTTATGCAAATGGCATTATGAACCATCTTACTAGACACACAATTTTTTTTAAAATTAAAATACAAAGGTTTTTTATGACTGTATATTAAAAAAGCTTTTGTTTTGCTTTACACCTCAATTTTGAAGTCATTAGAGGCAGAATGGTGCTGAGGACAAGTAATGAAAAGGAATTCGGCCATAGCATTTTGAAGGAAGCTTCCTGGCATTTTCCTGGAGTGATTTGGGGAAACTATGGTAAACCCAATTCTGGATGTCCAGATGGGGATTTAAAATGGCATCCTCCTGAATGTGAGGCAAGCGTGTTAACCGCTGACCCACCAAGCTTGTTATTGGGAGAGCAATTGCTCCTTGAAGACAACAAATGTAAATATGTTTACATACCATTTAATAGCACACACAACTGAATATGAGGGTTACAAAGTCATGTTTGTGTGGCAGTAACCTTTCTTTCTTTAGTTTTGACCTAAAAAATTAATTATGATGGAGTGGCAATCTCAAGTATTTATCCCAGCTCAGAAAATTTATAGATCTGTTACTGTATCAGTGTGTAGTATGGGACACACATTTTGGATATCAAATACAAGAGTTGGAGAAGAAGCAAAGGAAAGCTGTTAAATTTGTCGATGGAAATTACACAGAACACCAACAATGCGAACTTGTGGTCATGGTCATTTATTTCCTCCCAGAGTGCTGAGAGTGTACAAGTCCAATGTTGATTTTTAAAAAACAAATGTCACCAGAGCTTTTGCTTCATTGCAATTAAATTAAAGCAAATTAAGAGCTCTCAAATAAGATATCTGTCAATCATTAAATTGCTGGGATCCTATAAATTCATTTTTATTCTGCATTGAAGTTTTTCATGATAAACTTAACAAACATGTATGATATTACTATTGAAAGTAAGTCAGGTGCATACATGCTATTTTTCTGAATTTTAGTTTTGTTAGAATGGATAAATTTATGTCAAAGAATGTTATCACTGCATTGTTATATTCTTAATTCTTCTTTTCCCAATGTTTCGACCTAGTCATTGGTCTTCTTCAGGGGTCTTGTGCCGAATCTGCTAAAGATTGTGCTCTTCTGGAGACTGGCGTGTTTATTTGTACTATCGATTGTCTGACTATCCAGAGATGTTGTTTACGACGTAATATCTGTGGGTCCAGAATTAATTATTTACCCAGCACACATTTCCAACTCTGGCTAAGACCATAACCACCATCTTTATTGAGGTTGTTTGGATGTTTGAATATTTCAATAGCCTCTCTCACTTTTCTTTGAAGATAACCTTCGGTTTTAGCTAGTACTCTTGTATTGTCCCACAATATTTCATGATCTTCCTCCATCTGGTGTTCGGCAATAGCTGATTTTGTGGGATGCCTCAAACGGGTGTGACTCTTATGTTCACGTATCCTCACAGCTACAGCTCTTTTGGTTTCGCCTGTATATACCTTCCCGCAATTACAGGGTACTTCATAAATTCCACTGCTTTGTAAGGGAGACCTTCGATCTTTGGCTGTTTGCAGGTTTTCTTTCACTTTCTTTCTACTTCTGAATATAGGAAGAATATTGGATTTAGTTAAAATTCTCCCAATTTTTTCCGAGACACCTTTCACGTATGGTAGCATGGCTTTCTGTTTCTGGTCTTCATCAAGACAGTTTTTCTTTTGCTTAGTTGACATTGCATTTAATATCATGTTAAACCCATAGCTGCTATGTCTCAGTGTACGTTTAAGATGTTCTTGTTCATTTATTAAATGTTCCTCGTCCGCGATTCTTTCTGCCGTGCAGAACAGCGTTTTAATCAAGGCTTGTTTTTGTGATGGGTGATGGTGTGATAAAGCGTTACGGTACCTGTCTGCATGTGTTGGTTTTCTGAATACCGTGTGTTGAAGCCTGCCTCCTGACTGCTTTTGCACTAAAACATCTAGGAAAGCCAGCTTAGCATAATCTTCGCGCTCCATTGTAAACTTGATCTTTGAATGGATACTATTAATGTGATCGAAGAACTGTTTTAAATCTTCTTCTCCATGAGGCCATATCACAAAAGTATCATCTACATATCTTAGCCAAAGTGATGGTTTCTTGGTTGCAGTCTCAATGGCTTTCTTTACAAAATTTTCCATAAACAAATCCGCTATGATGGGCGACAGAGGGCTGCCCATTGGTACTCCTTCTTGTTGTTCGTAAAACTCATTGTTCCACTGAAAGTAGGTAGAGGTAAGACAATGTCTGAAGACCGACCTCCATTCCACAGTGAATTCTTTATCTATGATTTCCATCATGTCATTCAGTGGTATGTTTGTGAACAGTGACATAATGTCAAAACTTATTAACAAGTCGTTGTCAGATAAATTAATCTTCTTAATTTTTTTTGACAAAGTGCAATGAATTTCTTATATAAGTCTCTGTGCATCCCACCAGCGGTTCTAAGTTTTTGGCTAAGAATTTTGCTAACCCATATGTAGGTGAATTTATGGTACTCACAATAGGTCGTAGAGGCACCTCGGCTATGTGGATTTTAGGCAGGCCGTAGTAGAGAGGGGAAACTGGAGTTCCACTTAGTATATTTCGTTTCACTATCCATTCTAAGTTCAAACGGCTAACATGTTCTTTAGTCTGTCTTACAATTTTTGGTGTGGGGTCTTTAGCCTTTTGAACTTGGAATGGACAGTGAAACGAAATATACTAAGTGGAACTCCAGTTTCCCCTCTCTTCTACGGCCTGCCTAAAATCCACAAAGCCGAGGTGCCTCCACGTCCTATTGTGAGTACCATGGACTAAGTATTAAGATATTAGTTGAAAGCATTGTTCACTCAATTGTCTGTATTTTTAATAATTCCGTAGACACAATTTCAATATGTTGTTAAATGATACTAATCCTTGTGAGTTAATTTCCATAAATGTTATGTTTCCATCATGTGGTAAATGAATTAAATGAAATCCACTAATAGTTTTATAGCTGGTTTTGCCATTTTCTTAAAATTAATCTTTTGTTTCTTTGTTGTAAACCCTAATCCCTTTATAGTTTCTTCACATTCAACTATTTCTTTAGTATTTATTATTCGACGTTGTGCATCTGTATTCAGTATCTCTAAGGTTACCAATACCAATTTTTATCCCTCACTAGCAGCTTTTAACCAAAGAAAGAAGAAGTGCTAACTTCTTCAAGCCTGGACATCGACTCAAGCTAGCTTATGCATGAGGAAGCAATTAAATAATAATAATAATAATGGCAAAGAAAAACTACAGAAGGAAAATTACTTTTAAAAAAAATACTGCATGCTTATAAAACCTTTAAAATCAGAAATCTAAAGCTGAAATATGAGAGCTTTACTAATTTTATTCACATAATATTTACTAATTCAAAATATACCTTCTGAAGAGCTGCTGTAAGTGTTACAACTCCTTCTCCCATGAAGCTAGGTATCACCACATTAACCCTTGTTGGGTACAAAGCCTCTATTATTAGGCGTAATGGATATAAGTTCATCATGTATATAAGATTTTTCAAGCCCCAGTTTTCAACTGGTAAAATTAGAAGTAATTTATACTTGTCATCCTGAAACAAATTTCATAAGAAAAACTTTTATGTATATGTTAAATAATCAGTGATAATATTTAAATAATGATAGGTGTTTATTAGATATGTATTTAGATTATTAAAGAGTGGAATGGAATGCAAGGTTTTAGAAACCAAATGAAAATAAAACGCATCAATTCACTTTTGAATAAGGAAAGGATCTTCCAAACTTAAGATACTGTCTCCTTTGTCTATACTTGCTGTCAAATTTGGGAACTTGTTATATTTCTATTACATTGCCCAAACTGTATAGCATGAGGCCTATTACATATAATTCATACAGAAAATAACTTTTATAATCATTTTTGTAATAATAAAGTACTTTTCAGCTCAGAACATAACCATGTTATAAATCCATTATTTTGCCTAAACCGTTTAGTAGGAGGCGAGTTACATATAAATCATATAGAATATAATTTTTTTTATCATTTTCTTAATAATAAAGTACTTTTCAGCTTGAAGTTTTGGAAAGAAATAGAAAAAGCTGAAAGTGAAAAGTTACCCCACTTGTTGCTTCTATGTTCACTAATAAAGCATAAAATTATGATCAATTTGATGTAAATAAGAAAAGAAAGGGAAATTAACCCACCAAATACCAAAGTGGACGGATGTGCTGACAAACAACTACACAATATTTCGGCATTTGCCTTGTTCACAAGTAGAAAAACGGGCCATTAGGCTCAGAATGTGTGTACACAACGAACGTTACCTAATGACTAACCGTGTAGTGGGGGAGGGAGGGGGGAACAGCTAAGGAGTAGACTATCAATATCGGTATCAATTTGATGTGTAACATATAAAGGCAAATAATTTTTTATACAGAAATAATTTAGTTTCAAGTAGTATTTCGCCATGTGCTAGGGATAAATGAAAGAAATCGTACAAAATTTAAAATTGTTAACAAATGAAAAGAGTTATTCCAAATTTAAGTATCACAGTTTTTTTGTCAGCATAACTAGGCACATCCTGAATAAGATTGGAGCAGAGAAGTAATTTTCAAATATCTTTTTTAGTAAATTAAAAAATTTGAATTTGGTAAAGAAATAAGCTAGGAAGATAAAAGTAAGTTTAAATGAGAGAGTTGAATTCATTCAATAATGATAATATAACAGTTTAATTGGATAAAGGAAACAAAGAAACTGCCGCGAGGCACTGAAAATAAGATAGGATAGGGAAAATAAACAGTTACCCGTCACTTACCACAGATGAAGGCAGGAGGGCGAGACACGTAAAAACACAAAAACGAATTGCACAATATTTCAACTTTAGTCTTAGTCATGTGGAGCGAGACATATGGCAGGGGGAAAGATGTGGTCACATCCCAACCCGCCACATGAATGACGCACAGGCGGAAAACACGTGGTAGTGGTAGAATTGCCGGGAAAGGGGGGGGGGGGGAATAGGCTTGACCAGCGATAAAAGTGAAACAAATCAATATAATTTTTGTGTAGCTTAATTTAAAAAGTTGTAATTGAAAATAAAGGGAGATAGAAGAATTTAAATATATATATATATAAAAATAATAATAAATAAATAAAAAAAAATATATAAATAAAAAAAAAAAAAAAAATAACAGACTGTAAAATGAAATGAGAGATGGCAAGTGACAGGTTTAACGTAGGTTTAGGCCAGGGATGTGTCTGGTGTCAAGGATATGTTGATAGGCTAGTTCCCATCTGCGGAGGTCTGAAGGGGTGGTGGTATTCGGAAAAACTCTAATAGCTCTGACTGTGAAACAGGTGTTGAGGTTGTTTGAATTATGGAAGTTCACATGAATTGCCACGGGATGGTCTGGGTTGGAAGTATAAACAGTTTGCCTGTGGCCATTCATTCTGTAGGAAAGTTGTTGAGTGGTGAGACCAATGTAAGAGGCAGTGCAATGGATGCAGGTGAGTTGGTAAATAAGGTGAGTGGTAGCACATGTGGCATGTCCAATTACAGGGAAAGATTTGCCTGTGACAGGATTAGAGTAAGTAGTGGTGGCAGGGTGCATGCTGCAAGTTTTACAGTGGGGTCTGTAACATGGGAAAGATCCCTGTGGAGGTCTAGGGGAGTCGGCAGGTAAATACTTGTGGACCAAGATGTTGTACAGATTGGGCGGTCTGCTGAAGCAAGTGCGGGGAGCATTCTATCAGTGGCTGCGTCCAACGTAAGTCTTGCGCAAGACCAGCCACCTCTCTGTTAACTTGAAAAAGGGGATTTTCACCCGAAATATGGTTTTTTCTTTGTTTGTGTGTTGTGCTGTGTTGCTGCCGCCCTCCTCCCTTCAACTTTGGTGAGTGTTGGGTGTATTTTCCCTTTCTTTTCCATTTAAATATTGCCTCGCGGCATTTCTTTCCTTTCATTGTTACCTAAATAACATTTTAAGATTTACACCATGTTATATCCTGCAATCCTTAAGATATCTGTAGTAATACTATCTACACCAGTCCCTTTATCTTTTTAGCTATATTAGTTCCTTTGTATTACCCAAAGAATAAATTTCAATTATTATTTTTTTTCTAGCTTGCTCATTTCTAATAATGCTGACAAGCTTATTCTCTGATTTACACCCTTCCACTAATGTATCCCCTATTAGTCATGTCAAACGAGTTAATATCTCTGCCTTTTTCTAATAATCAGTACTTTCTTATACATACATACCTATAATTGTCTGAATATCTTCTGTTCCCCACAGTTTTCTAACATAGCCATAGAAATTTATGGATGCATCATTCAGCATTTTTCCTGCATTGATAATATTTTTCATAAACCTATCTTCTTTCTTTGCTGATATTAATTCATTGTTTAGTTATTCAAGTGCCTTGCTGTGTCTTAACACTGTTGTGTTCTCTTCTTATCAGCATCTTTAACCTCCCAACTTCTCTAATATAATATGTAGTTTCCATAATATTTTTTATTTTGGTGTAAACATTTTTTCCCCCATTCTTACTAAATCCTAAAAGTGTTATCACTTTGACTTCACTGTACTTCCATATATAGAATCTTCTCCTGAAATATTTTTTCAGTTATAAAATATGGGCCTTTTTATAGTTTTACCCATTGCCACCTTCTACTTTGGATTTAATAGGAATATATACATCTTGGTTTCCCTTGTGGTATTCTCTACAACTTGTCTGCAGCCACCTTTCCTTACCTAGATATTTGCAAATCTCTGTTCCCTTGTGTTAGTAATTTTAGTTCCTTTCAACTAGGCACCTGGTAAATCTAAATCCCCATCAATAGGGGCTATTCTACACTCACCTCTAAACTCTTAATATTTATTTAGTTTCTCCCCAAGAGCTTCATGTCCCTGATTCATTCTTCCACTGCAGTAAGCAGCCAAAACACCATTTGTTTTCTTTTTTATCATCTCAGAAATCTACTGCTAGTGACTCATGGCTATGATCTATGAATAGCAGGGAACTTAAGTAGTCATTGCTAACTAATATGAATACCCATCCCCCAATTGCTCCTCAATTTCTGTTGCACATTCAATAACAAGCTATGAAAACCATATTGTCTATTAGCACTCCTTCCTTTAACTAAGATTCTACTCCTCTAACTGCTTGCGGTTTGCGTATCTCTATTAAGTTGAAAAACTCTAGTAATTTTTTCAGTCCGCTTCTTATGTTCGAAAGTCTTATATCTGGCTTTGTGATATTTTGAGCATTAACTTTCACATTTCCAATTTTGACCATGTCAATAATTGTTTCATCAAAGGGAAACAGTGATATAAAATAAAACGAACTTGACAAATAAATGATATTTGGATGATCCATAACAAATGAAAAAAAAGTGTGAGACATACAGTAATATAATGTGGTGAAGGCTTCTGTACAGTACAGATATATACAGATACAATTTCATACATAAAATGCTTTAGCCAGTACTTCTTGATCAATTCAAAAGTCCTTATATCCCACAGCTATCGCCTTGAAACAGACCAGAAGCAATGTTCCACTAAACTTTAACCTTCACCATTAAAAAACAACTGCAGTCCCATCCCAATCAAGTAGTTCTCTCCTGGTCTTAAAACTATGAAACAAATAATATGTCTTGGGTACAACCTACTACTTCCTTCCAGGAAAAGTGTCTCTGTTTTCCCAAAAGCCTCCCCACTATACTCACTCATACCTCACTGCTCAAACTCAATAATAAATTAGTCCACAAGTGTCAAGTCATTAATGCTTCAGATCCATTCTAAAGCTCCTTCTGTTGGAATGGACAATGTAACATAGGAATAAGTTTCATAGAACCCAAAGGAGGTCTTTCTTTTAGGTGAAGTGGAAAAAAATCTAACTAAAAGTTGCAACTAATTCTTATCAATATAATTTTGAATATTGTATATATAATTTAACTCTTGCATTCTGTAATTTGATTTAATTTATTTATGTAGTTCCTGATATTCCATGGCACTGTTTTTCATTAATTACCTTTGTCCCATCAGGTATAAGATTTTATCTACATTTCAACATTTATTATTTTCATTCTTGAGTATCTCAGGTAAGTATTACAAATTTCTACTATGGATATTTTGATGTACTTTAGACAGTAGAAAGTAATAAAATATTTAATGAAAAGTGATCAGATCATAATTTTGTTAATCAAATTGGAAGGTTAACATGTTTAGTGTATATTATGGTACTAAGTCCTTAAGAAGTTGCTAACAAGTTGCAACTGTTTCATACCATATCTTTTATCTAAACCTGTGATATATTTCTGTTTAATACTTTGTTATCAACACATCATTAGCAATAAAATTACAGGAAGGAATCATGCTGCTGTAACTATAGAACCATTCTATATCCTTTCTTAGTTTTTAGACCCAAATATACTATGGTACCTTTCATTTCTTTTTAAATCTAACTTGTCGAATATGTTTAGTCTCTTTTAAGAAATAGCAGGTAATAAAAACAGAACCTTAATTAAATATATGATGCAATCATTAATGTTGCAAGAGTTTATTGACATTTGCTTCTTAAAGAAAGACTACACTTACATCAAGTGGAAATTCAAGTGCTGTAGCATGTAATTTCCTCAAGTAAGCGAAGTGAAAGACAGCTGTATAGGACATCACCGGGACAGGTTTCTCTGTATTTCCATCAATTAAAAATGGGTAACAAAGCTGGTGGTTACACATTTCTCACATGGAGGAATGTGTGCTGTTATATATGGGATTCCACTGTAATCTGTACCCTGTGAACGAAAATGAAATTGCAATGTACTGTCCTGTCTATGAGCATATGAGCAGGGCTGCATTTAGGCTTTGTGGGCCCCTAGACTATACATGTGGTGCAGAACCCTATTGGCAGTCAACAGCTACATAACAATTTTTTTAAATATTTTTTTAGCTCCTCTACTGTCCTAGGTGAGGAGTGGGGGGCACTGGTTGTGGTAAGATCACCCCTTTGTGGTATGTGGCCCTCTTTGTGGTGTGGGCCCCTAGGCTACAGTCTAGGTAGCCTATGCTTAAATGCGGCCCTGCAAATGAATAACATTAAAAATTACTACTGTGTTAGAAAGCTTCTAGGATATTGCATTAGCAAAATAGTTATGCTGAAAAGAGGAAAAAATGCGAAATATTGGTAGTTTAGCAAAGTACAACACAGAACATTGTTTTTTATGTTAACACAATTATTTCCCTTAAACAAACATCTATTCTGCGAAGCAATCACTATCTCTTTTCTTTAAATAAAAAAACAAATTTCAGGAGGGTTGCTGATATAATACAATTTAATTTCAATGAGTAATTCAAGTAGAAGTATTGTTGTTACAATTTCCCTAAGGTGTCTTTGAGTTGTCAGCAGTAAATAATACAAAAAAATAACAAAATGCTTCCTGAACAACATCTGCTACTTTGTTGCTCCACTGAGTGCTCTAGTAAAATAGGTAAGGAGAAAATTCAAGAGATTTTCAAGATTTAAATGTTTTATGGAATATGTTTTTTAGTGACTGAAAGCTTTCAGAGAATTTATAATCTTGGTTACTTTGCTTATGATCATTGCAATTAAGACATTATCAGCTGGCAGAGGCGCCTTTAGGGGGTGGCAAGCAGGGCAATCGCCCAGGGCCTCACTCTTGCAGGGGCCTTGCACAACAATCCAACTAGAAATTTTTTTATATTTAAAACTTTTTATTTTATCCTTAGCTTCTGGTTATAACAATAAAATATGTATTAATAGTAATACGTGCCTAAATAAAATTTCTCATCTATATAAAAGAAGAGTAATCATATCAATATTAGTTAATTTATCAGTGAATAATAATAGTTTTTGTAATTTGAGTGTTAAAATTGTTGAAAATTTCATTAATATTTTAATATCACTCTTTGCGCATTATAAAACTCACTTGAACGCTTGTTCTTGTTCCTTTTTTCGGGTTTACGATTTACACTTGGGGAATCCCCATGTTTCATTTGTTAGTCAGCTCTTATCACCTTATTTTGCTAGCAGCAGGTATATATTACAAAATCGTTTGTACAGCATATATCTTTCAGGAGATAAATGAACATTAAAAGATATTAAGATCTAGTGAATCTCACATTATTAACAATAATAACAGTAAAGAGTGAATTGTTAAGAAAAACTGTATAAAACTACTCATACATTATTTCTGGAATAGTTTTATGTGTGAAACATGATTTATGAAATGAGTTCACCTGATCATAGTGCCAGTATAAAATATGAGTTGGGTAGTTCAAAAAGGAAATGAGCTATAGAAAGAAAGAAGATAGAAGAAAATCTGCATTAATCTTTAAATTAATACATAAAAAGTGATGGTCAAAAAACCACATTGACTGAAAGTGACACATTATTGCACTCTAACCCTAACCCTGAAATTATGCCTCCAACATTTTTCTCTGCTGCCAACACTATCAAGCCAAGAATTAGTATCTGAGCCTATGTCTATCTCCATGACAGGTGGAATATAAAACTTGAATCGCCAAAATGACCCAGATTTGTGGCCCTTAACAATTACTGATGTAGACCGAATTGAGATTGTATTAAAAGGTCCAATCCGGGTTAAAAAACTTTTCATACATTATAAATAATATCATTACAGTAAAATATCAGATGGATAATTTATTCACTAAGGACGTTTACTGCTTTCCATGTCGAATGTTCGGAATAGAGAATTAGAGCAAGTGAAAGAGTGTGTGATTAGAAACACTTACACTTGGGTGATAATCTAAAGTCTCATGAATTCAGCAATCAGCACAAAGAATGTATTTAGAATGGTTAAATTCAGAGAACAGATTAAAAAGCTGTGCCACTATTGACTGTGTAGGCCAAGAAAGGCAGCGTTGGAGAGATTTTAAAAAGACTACTTGCAATTGTAAATTTTTTAGCAACTCACAATTTGATCTTCAGAGATCATAGAAAGAATTTAATACCTGACTCAGATTCACGTGTGACTAGCTGTAACTTTATAGATTTAGTAAATATTGTAGTCTGATTTGACCCAATATTACAACTTCATCTAAAACAAGTAAAGAAAAGACGATTGATGACCAGTATCCCGAAAAAAATATTCAAACTGAGCTTATACAATTAATGAAAAGTCACATGAAGATTCAAATTGTTGACAAAATAATTAAGAATAAATATTACTCTATTATTCATGAGTGTACTCGTCACATTTCTCACATTTATAAGTTTTTTTAAAATACAAATACAGCAGACATTGAAGAACAGTTTACTGGCTTCTTATTCATCAAAAGCACCACAGCTAATAGTTTGACTAATTATATAACCACAGAGCTTGAGCAGCTGGGTATGTCATTGCAATACTGCAGATGCCAAGTATATGATAATAGAGCCAATATGGATGGAGAAAAGTGTCCAGAAAGTTATAAATCAAATTAATACACTTGCTAATTTTTTTTATTTTTTTATTTTTACCCTATAGGAGTCGCATCGGGAATCTCATCCTAGGAGATGCAGCATCATCATGTGTTAAGGCCAAATCTTTGTTTGGTTTGCTACAAAGGCTGTACACTTTGTTTGCCAGCTCAAGTCAGAGCCTTATCACCAAAATCACTTTCTGAAACTAGATGGGAATGCAGGATAGAATTGGTGAAGGCCATTAAATACCAACTAAGCAATGTATATGTGATGCTTTGAAGCATTTAGTAGAAAACACAAAAGATTGTCAGTTGATTAGTGAATCCCATTCTATAGAAGAAGAAATAACTACTTACAAATTTGTAATTGCTCTTGTCGTATGCTGTAACATTCTTACGAGGGTAAATGTTATAAGTAAAATGTGGCAGAGCGGAAAAAAAATGCACCTAGACGCGGATATACGACACCTAGACGCATTAACATATTGGCTTGATAATTATCAAGAAAATGGTTTCCAGTCATCCTTGATAACAGCGAGAGAAATAGTCAAGGAAAATGGTATTGACAGAAAGTTAAGTCATGAGAAGGAGATGTAAAAGAATGAATTTTGGTTATGAAGTGGAAAATGAAGCTCTTGAATTGCCTGTGGATGAGAGTTTCAAAATAAACTATTTTTATGTTAAAGACGACAGTGTGCATGCAAACTGGCAACATAGATTTGAGACACTTAAACATCATGAGAGCATATTTGATTTCATCTATAACATAAACAGATTAAAGGAAATTAGTGATTGTGAACTTTTGGAGCAATGCAGTGAGTTGCAAATATCTCTAACAGTCAGAGAAATATCTGATATTGATGGACATGAATTTTATGAAGAACTGAATATTTTAATCCATGCATATGAAGGAAATGATGACATTATTTTAACTGAAGTGTTCCTCACTATCGAAATAGTCCTGAGAATTATTGCCACCACACCTGTGACAGTTGCGTCTGCAGAGAGGAGTTTTCCGAGGTCAAAAATTATCAAAATACATTTGAATAAATGAAACAAAGAAACTGCCGTGAGGCACTGAAAATAAGATAGGATAGGGAAAATAAACAGTTACCCGTCACTTACCACAGTTGAAGGCAGGAGGGCGAGACACGTAAAAACACAAAAACAAACGAATTGCACAATAGTCTCAGTCATGTGGGAGGCGAGACATATGGCAGGGGAAAGATGTGGTCACATCCCAATCTGCCACATGAATGAAGCACAGGCGGAAAACTCGTGGTAGTGGTAGAATTGCCGGGAGGGGGGAATAGGCTTGACCAGCAGTAAAAGTGAAACAAATCAATATAATCTTTATGTAGCTTAATTCAAAAAGTTATAATTGAAAATAAAGGGAGATAGAAAAATTTAAATATATATATATATAATAAAAAATAAATAACCGACTGTAAAATGAAATGAGAGATGGCAAGTGACACCCCTGGCCTAAACCTACGTTAAACCTGTCACTTGCCATCTCTCATTTCATTTTACACTCGGTTATTTTTTTTTATTATATATATATTTTTCTTTTATATATATATTTAAATTTTTCTATCTCCCTTTATTTTCAATTATAACTTTCTGAATTAAGCTACATAAAGATTATATTGATTTGTTTCACTTTTACCACTGGTCAAGCCTATCCACCCCCACCCCCTCTTTCCGGCAATTCTACCACTACCACGAGTTTTCCGCCTGTGCTTCATTCATGTGGCGGGTTGGGATATGACCACATCTTTCCCCCTGCCATATGTCTCGCCTCCCACATGACTAAGACTAAAGTCGAAATATTTTGCAATTCATTTGTTTTTGTGTTTTTACGTGTCTCGCCCTCCTGCCTTCATCTGTGGTAAGTGAGGGTAACTGTTTATTTTCCCTATCCTATCTTATTTTCAAAATACATTTGAGGAATTCGATGACACGAGATCAGCCTTTGCTTGCTTTTCTTTCAGTTGAAAATCATTCGTTGGATTATCGTACTTTAATTAATGAGTTTAGTCTTAGGAAAAACCACAAACATCATTTTTAAATCCCTGTGCATATCTTTTAATGCATTTATGCACCTTAGTTTATCATCATAAATAATTTGTCATCTTTATGTTTAACCTTTATAAATATTTCAATATCATATTTTAAAACTCAAAATTTATTTGGGCCTCGCTAAGATCTGCTGCCCAGACCTTAGCAATGGTTAAGGCCGCAACTGTCAGCTGGTCAGTTAGAGTTCTGGGAAGTTTCTTGCTGGTTTTGGTTGCAGTAGCACAGTAATAAACAAAATTATGCATAAATCTCAAATTGACACAGTTGACCTTAGCCCATTATGTGGCTGACACAATCTGAAAAGGGAAGTAAGTATGTATGCATTATATCAGTAAGGCATACATTGCTCACTATTGATGGTAGCATACAATAATCATATGCTATTTAAAATAATAGGAAAAAGTTGCCTTGGGTTTCCATTGTTATTGGCAACAGGAAATTTCCAAACAAACTTTTTAAAATGTAATACAAATAATTATGTAGGGTTCTAACTAATATTTTTATTTCGTTTTTTTTTTTTTTTTTTTAAAAATTTAAAACTTAAAATGTGATTTCTCCAATGCTGTATTATTTATTTATTTATGTAAGTGGCATTAATTATTTGGCAAAACAATTACTATGAATTTTTCACCATGGAAACTGCTTTTAAATTAAATGTTGAACATACACTTTTATCTTTAAGAAAGGTATATGCTAGTGTGAATAATGAAAGAAATTATATATACTAGTTTATATAAAACAGACCTACTACAAGTGACAAGTGCAATCCTTTGAAATTTTGGTTGTTGTGTCAGAATATAATAAAATGTTACATGCAGTTTGTGAATAATTAATAGGTATTTCTAAATGGTACTTCTCTTTTCTTTACAACTGCTACAAATTATATTACACTCTCAAATTGTTATTGAAGTGTACTTTACCTTCTATCTCTCTCCTTCTCCTAGAACTACCACTGCTGCTTGCATCTGTGTCAGATGGCATCACAGTAAATTTTGTTGTTGTGGATTCTACTTTTTCTGATTCTTCTTCTGTATCTTTTTCATAAGTTCCTGTTTTGGTGGAATATACTTGTTCAGTGGAGGAAGATGGTAAATCTGTATTGCTTTCAGTTGACATAGCAATGGTACTATGGGGTATATTTGTTTCTTCTGTTGTGTATGATTTAGTTGTTGAACCTAAGCTAGTTTCACTCTGGTTCATTGCAGCTGTAGTATCTGGTACATTAACTGTGCCATCTGTGGCAAAAGTAATTTTATTTTGATCCATTGTTGACATATCATCAATAAGAATAGTAACTGGTGTAATATAAGACTCTGTTGTGGATGAATTTGTTTCGTTCTTTTCATCTGATATGTTGTTATTAATAATGGAATTTTCTGTTTCCTGTAATATGGGAGTAACTTCTGTGAAAGCATTTTGGACTGTACTCAGGGGTGAGAAAGGCTCTGTTATTAGTTCTGAAACTGTCACATCTGTTCCCTGATCTGACACCATTTCTGTATTTGTGTTCATACTATCTGTGCTTTGACCAGTTGTACCTTTGGTTTCTGTATTTTCTCTTGTTGTTACTTCTGTTTCATATGTTGTAGAAATGTATGTTGTGGTGGTTGGAGACTCATTTGTAACCATTGTACTTGAGGTGTCTGATGGTGCAGATTCGGAGCTTAAGTTATTACCAGAGGCTAACACTGAATACACAGTTTCTGTAGTATGGGATTCGGTCATTGTAGACGGAAATTCATTACTTTCTGTTGGTGTAGAAACAGAAGATTCTGTTGGTTCCTTGGGTTCAATATTTGGTACTTCTGTATTTGTTGTGATTTCTGTGTTGACAGTGGTTTGTATGAATGTTGTTTCTGTTTGAGTTTTCATTCCAAGGTCAATATCATAACCATAAAATCCTAAGACATCTTGGAATTCTGGTAATAAAGAAATGTTACTCTTGCTCATCACAATTCCACTCAAGTAACCTTCATGGATGAAGTAGCTCTGTAAAACAAATTATATCAATTCAAGTCTTATTTAGAAATAGTATTAAATATGTGGTGACAGACAGTGCGTAGCTAGCGTGGGTGACACCCGGGGCGGATATCGATGGTGTCACCCCTCGAAAATTTAAATTCAAAATTAAGTAAAATATAATATCTTGTAAGTGTAAAATATCATATTAATAAAATATAATTAAATAAACATTTATTGTTATTAAAAATTATAGTTAATAAAATTGTAATATTAACTTCATTTAAAAAAACACAATAAACTAAAAACAATCTTCTCTTTTTAGCTTTAACAGCTGCAAACTCGTAAATCACATCTTCAAAATTATCAATTTTAGTTACTTCATGTTCAATAGTCAATATGGCAAGATTTTAGCCACGTGTTGCTCACCGGTGATCGAAAGTGGTTTTAGAGAGGCCTCTGAAGATCGGGTCTCAGTCCGACACTCGGCCGTCATTGGATTGGTTTATGTTTTGACGGTGCGGATCAGTATCGGCCTGCTAGATGTGGAGAAGCGCATCGAGAGAGTTCGGAAATTTACCTTCCCTTACGACTAAATGTTGTTTTCATGTTATTATTTGCCTTAAAAAAAGTATTTTTTTTCATCCATGTTCATCAGATGTTCGTAAAATGTAGGAAGAGTCCTAGCATCTTCGCATTAAAAAAATCAGAGCTTTGCCAGAGTTGAAGACCAATTTTACGACCCACAAAAATTGCAGCCGAAATCCGCATTTGTAACCGAACCTCCCACACCCGAATCGCACGCCGTAACCAGACGCAAGACTAATCTAGAAGTACTGAAAAATATGTATTCAAACACATAAAAGTGGATTCGTGTCTTTTGATAACAAAAATATATGGTATAGAAAAAGAATATGTTTATTTTATCATGTTTGAAAACTTATTTTTCATCACACCTATATTCGGACTGGTGACTCAAATGATTACTGCGTGCGATTTGAAAACTGTAGGTCCGGGTTCAAATCCCGGTCTCGACTGTAATTTTTGCGGGCCTTAAAATTGACTTTTACCAATGGCAAAGCTTTTATCTTTTAATGCGAAGGACGCTCGGTGGTTTGAATTTCACTTTAATCTGTAGGTCTTCTTTTCAAGTTAGGTGACTACGATATAGGTGCACTGCGAGTTTCCAAATAAGAAACTCTGTGACTAGAACATTGAGATAACATGAAATTATTATTTTTACTATACAAAATCTTTACGACTTATATTTAAATTAAAATATGTTATAATCTCGTTCTTCACTAACAAAAAGTATTGAGTGAATCGAAAAGAACCTCAGACAAAACAAACACGTCAAGTGCGAGTGATTGACATTGCGTTGATATTGTTAATACTGCGCTGGGATACTATTTTTGTACATAAAATATCAACCAGTTAGGTGATTACGTGAGTCAGATAAAAAAGTATTTTAATGTACATTCGTACCAAAACTGTGCAGAATAAAGTACAGTACTCTATAATAAAGTAGGGTGTCAAACCTACCTGTCATCCCCAACACTGATTCCCTGAAACAATCACTTGTAAACGTTAAAGGAGACTAAAGACCGGGTAGGAACACGGGCGAGCTATGGAAAAGTTTGGACGCGAGGGGGCGAGCCGTCACTCGGCCGGCTGTCGTTGCGGTTACGGTACAGGCCAGTATTGGCAAAGTGCAGTTCGACCTTTACACTTAGCAACTGATACACAAACTGGTGCAAATTAAAATCCCAGCACCCAGACGGTGTTGTGATAAACGAATGAAATTTGGCCCCAAATATGCCCGCATGAAGAGTTTAAATGATTTAACATTAAAAGTTTTACATGTAATAATGTGAGAATTACGGTGCTATATATTATGTAAATTGCAATTTTTTTTTTTTTTTTTTTTTTTTTTTTTTTTTTTTTTTTTTTTTTTTTTAGCGTATAAGTGGCGAACAGTGTGGTGTCACATGACACGTGGTTGCCCACAAGTTTTTGTTGTCTAAGTATGCCAAGGCGAAGAGTGACAACTCTCTACACCCAAATGTCTAACAGTGAGAGAGGTCGGAGAATTGACGTGTTTTGAAAGGGTGCATCATATCGTGAAATCTCCAGAACGATTTGCCGCAGTGCAATGTCAGTATACAGACTTGTTACACAGTGATGAAAAAAAGCTCTAATACTCCTAGAGCAGGCACAGGTCCATACAGATGGATAACAGCACGTGAAGACTGCCAAATGGTGTGGGTGGCTGTTGCTGGCAGATGGTTGACTGCAGGCCAGATCCAAGTAGTGGTTACACATAGTCACACCCCGCCTCCGCCCCTCCCCGGATGATTGTAAACTAATTGCTTGAAGCTGGGTTACACTCTCTGGCCCCTGTGCATTGTGTCCCATTAATCTAATTTCATTGCCATCATCATCTACCCTGGTATAATGCGAAACACAAATGGACATGTGAATGGCGTACATTTGTGTTTAGAGACGAGTCTCGATTCTGTCTGTGGCAAAGTGATAATCGACGACATGTTCGCAGGCGTAGTGGAGGAACGGCTTATCTGCTGTGATTTCAGAACCTCACGCAAGTGCCGTCACCGGTGTCATGTTTTGGTGGCAATCAGTTTCGATAGCATGACTGAGTCGGCTGTTGTTGAAGGCAATGACAGCCCATCACTATGTGGACGGGGTACTGCATCTTATTGTGATACCCTACATGTTCAACATCCGAATCGTATTTTCCAACAAGACAGTGCCCGTCCTCATACTGCGGCCATCGTCACACAAGCCTTGCAAGGAGTTTCGATCACAATATGGACAGCACGGTTCCCAGATTTGTCCCAAATAGAGCATTTCTAGGATACCAGAAGTAGACACATTAGATCACATGGTCACCCAGCACAAACTGTGCAACAACTGACTGCAAAAGACATGCACGCGTAGTGAGACATACACCAAGAAGACATCCGAACACTTGTTGTGTCAATGCCGGCAAGGATCCACGAATGTATTGGTGCTCAAGTTGGGCGCATTTCTCACTGACAACTGTAAAAGGTAATAACTTAGCCTGATCCATTTCCATTTGTTATTATTTCTTTTAGGTATGGCCCTGGATATATTTTCAAAGTTTCCTAAAATTCTACCATTCATGTATGCGTGTTGTGATTTTAATTTCCGCCAGTGTAACTATAGGGCGACCATAAGATTTCGCTATAAATTTAAAAAAGTCGAAAACTACCCATTTGTTATTGAAACGTTAACATAGGCTGTATTTAAATGACTTCACAACCTCGGTATTTGGAGGACCAAGGGATATTGAGAGGAAAGTTAACAGAAGTGGCTTGATCCAAGTAGAAGCAATTCCAGACCCAGATGGGGTCCCATTGGAGCAAACCCAGGATCCGGGTCCCACAAGTTGTGAGACCCTGGGGGATACTGTATAGTCAGAGAAGCAACTCTACATTAAGTTCCTTCATAAAAATAGAGGAATAAATAAAATATAAAATCATAATTAAACGTAATTTAAAATAAAAAACAACGGTCAGGTAATAAAAGAACATGCCTTTGAGATATCTGCCGCCTTTACATGAAGTACTTAATAAGTGAAGTATTTTACTACCCGCCTAAGAAATAAGTAGCTACAGACTCCTAAATATGATATGTATCGAAGCCCATCTCCATGTGTAAATTTTAGATTTCTAGCACCGCTCAGTAGCGTATAAATAAAGATGTAAACGGCTCGAATGTTCGTTCAGTTTATGATTAAAGCTCAATTTTTGTTCAGGAACAGAAGTTCGACATCCCTGTCGATTTAAGGAACCCATAAGAATGTAGGTACGTGTATTCGACAAAGAGGTTACCCATAATAGAAATCTTCTTCTGTAAATTTATGATGGAAAATTCTTAGAGAATCATACGCTTATTTATTTGATCGCTGATCATATTTGTATATTCTCAATCAGTAGAAAGCAAATCAAACTTACATGAACCTAGAGTTAAAGTGCTTAAGGGGGCATCCATAAATTACGTGAGGTGAAATAGGGGGGGGGGAGGTCCAGCGAAATCTCACCAATTCTCACGTGAAATTTTTAAAAATTGTGTTGGACTGTAGAGCTAAAAAAAAAAAAAAAGTGTTTACAAATGATGCGAATGTCGATTTCAGGGGGGTATTTCGTCGAAAAGTGTGGGTGTAACCGGCTTTGGGAGGGTGAGACCTAAAAAAAAAGGTCTCAAAAAGTAGCGAGGGTGATCCGTAGGGGAGAGGGTGGGACGGTTTGACGGGACCAGATCTCACCAAGTCTCACCAGAGGTGGGGGGAGGATCCGAAAACCCGGAAAATCCGGAAAAACACCTCACGTGATTTATGGATGTCCCCTTACTAATGTTACGATTTCGCTAGCAAGATATGCGGTTCCGACTGTTTTAAACACATGCCCTACAAAAACTGATAACCGACAGACAATAACACTTGGACTCGTCCGGATTGACTTGAAACCTGAGCGTATTGCTAGTTTAATGCAGTTATTCGAATCATTTTATTTGCATAAATTCCAACATGATACGATTTCATGTCGAGTATAGGTGCACTGTCGACAAAAGGAAGGTACGCAGAGTGTATATCGGATAACACGAAATGTACTCAATTCGAATCTGTCAGATGATAAATTCAAAAATTACTAGAAAATACTTCAAGTCACTTGTGAATCTTAGCTAGAAAGCTAATAGAATTCTAAAAAAGCAAAACAATTTTGAAGCCTAGACTACGCGTATTCCAGCATACGCTTGGTTGCTTTTTTTCATTTTCAAAGGAAAATCTAACATTTTTCTTGAAATAATTTCGAGGAATTACAATTTAACTGCCTAATTACCATGATTTTAACAATTTTAGATATATCCTTTAATTTTAAAACTTCCTCTCTTAATACAAGAAAACTTACATTATATCCACCGCCGCTCGTAACAAACCAACAACTGTGACGGACGGCAAGCACAACGAGTTCCTGTGATTGTTGGAGCAACAGAGCGATGCTCTATTGTTTAAGCGCGCGGTGTAGGCAATAATATTATTATACTCTACTGTACTGGATCGTATTTGAAAAAGCGATAGATCAACTTAAAAAGAAATATTCAGAACATTAAAGGTAGACGTGTTTCGACACCAAAGGATAAAAGAAGTCTATCAATATACATATATATATATATATATTTGTATCACACTAATTTCGAATACTATTTTCGAAATGCGGGTGTCACCCCCAAACGGGTGACACCCGGGGCGGACCGCCCCCACCGCCCCCCCCTAGCTACGCCACTGGTGACAGACAGTTTCTGGTTTGTTTAAACTGAACTGAATGAAAATTAAATATTTTAGACAATATCATACAGAAACCAACAGATAAAAATAAAAAAAATCAAAAACAATTGAATAATAAATAAATAAATATAGAACGCAATCCATACATAATAAAATTGTAGCAGAACCACTTTGTCTTTCTTTGTAGAAAGCAAGCATCAGATATTTTAAAATATTGACTCTTCAAACGACTGGTTAGTGACTTCATTGGCACCATGACTGTGACTAGGGAAATGTGAACCCTCAGAGGGCTCATGGTGTGCTCAATGGTAGGCACCAGGCAGGCAGTGAGCCGTCGAATGTGAATAAGGGTAGTTGGTGATGAAGTTAAGTCTAAGGTTAAAAGGTTAAACACATGGCTGTGATGTAAAAGTGTATAATTTGCTGTTAGTTTTGGAGCAAAACAAAGACACTAATTAAAATTAGTTTTGTGAAATGACAGTATTTATTCAATCAGTAGTTGAGTTTCCGAATGTTCTCAGTTGGAATCTGACTGGTGGCCGAATGAGTGAATTTGTATCTTTAAAACATAATTTAGACTGTACACAATATTTACCAGTTTAAGAGTTCTAAAGTAAAACTTTTGTGATAGCTGGTGAGAGTGGACGATCCACAAAACTGCAACATAATCAAGTACTGTAATGTGGGTGAAGGGACATGATTGAGTTTTTACCTTTCATTTTGAGCTATATTGTGCTGCTATTGCACCCACTGTTGTGCTTAGTAATTGCTTAATTCTTTGTTCTTAAGATAATGATGTTGTAAAGTATCTGATTAATAAACTGTTGTCCCTATCTGAGAAATTATTTGACTTGGCAGAAACTTCTGATCAATAGGTCAACTGCTAGCATGTTATTGCTTTGTTAAATATTTTACCTGAATTAGTTTCAGGTAATTTCTAAGATAAAGAAAGGGTTGAAAAATTATATGCTTGAACAATTTATTTGAATCATTTAGAACAATATTATTAGCTTTAGCAAGTTCTTAAACCTATGTCTTCAATCACCCATTCAAAAAAAAAAAAAAAAAAAAAAATATAAAAATATATATATATATATAACTCAAAGATTCAAAGCATTTGCTGACTACAGTGCCATGGAAGTATGTCTAAAACACCAATTTTAAGATATTTTTATCGCAGCCATATTTTTGGCAATTCTCAGCCGAAGTAAAAGAGAATCTCAGTCATGCTTTACTGAGGGACACAGGTAGTGCGGAAGACATGTGGCTTCTAATGAAAGAAAAACTTTTACAAACTGCTTTAAGCACCTTTGGAACAAAAGATACGTCTCAGAATGACTGGTTTGCTGATTACGAGGACAAATTACGTCCATACATTGAGCACAAAAGAGCAGCTCATATAACACTTCTAAACATCCCTAGTGATCAAGCCAAGTTGGAATACAAAAAAGCTAAAGCAGATCAACAATGTATCACTCGCCATTGCGTGAATGAGTATTGGACAAACCTCTGCAAGTCCATACAGCAGTACCATGATATCGGGGACTACCGAGGCATGTATCAAGGCATCAAGAGTGCAATCGGGCCCAGAACCAGGAAACGTGCTGCCCTAAAAGACTTAAATGGGGAACCTATTGTTGACAAGCAGAAGCAGTTGGAAAGATGGTCAGAACACAACTCAAACCTTTACTCCAGGGCAGTCAGCATAAAGCCTGAAGCACTGGATAGTTTACCAACTTATCCTACTGCTTTAGAATTCGATGATTTACCTTCACAGGACGAACTTAATTTTTCACTGGAGAGACTCAAACTGGGAAAAAGTACAGGTCGTGACAACCTACTGGCTGAAATAATTAAACTTGATTGTGTTTTTCCAGTCATATATGAACTCCTAAAGCGGTGCTGGTATGAGGGTACAATACCACAGGACATGCGTGATGCAGATATATTTACCCTTTATAAGGGCAAACGTGATAGAGACGCTTGCAACAATTATAGAGGTATATCCCTCCTCAGCATTGCTGGAATAGCTATCGCTCGAGTCATTTTGGGAAGACTGGAAACCCTCGCCTCATGTGTCTACCCCGAATCTCAGTGCGGATTTCGCGCCGGCCGCTCCACGAGTGACATGATCTTCACTGTCCGCCAACTTCAAGAAAAATGCCGTGAACATCGTGTGCCTTTATACATGGATTTTGTCGATCTAAATAAAGCCTTGTAAGACCCAAGGCTGATACTGGGGCTGAGTATAGCCTTAGTGCCTCAACTTACACTCTTGATGATGACTCACAGTTCTCTGTAAAACTTACGAAATAATTTTGTATTGACCATATAACCTGGATAGTTCAACTTGAATGCTTCAGGTCGCCACAATATTTGTTGACCCACAAATATTGAAAAGGTTATCAGTTAACTACGAAATAACAACAGTTCACTTTTCAAAATTCTTCAAATTTATTCAAATGAAAACCAAAAGTTCAAAATAGCATCCTAAAAGTTGATTTGGCGAATCGAACATACGTTTCCAAAAGTTTGAATGTTGTGGAGAGATGTTAAAACCGACCGAACCCCTGATGGAAAATTTACTAGTTCATGTTACCGTTGGAAACCCGCCATACGCCGAAGTCCCAAATGGCCGACTCGGTAGTGCCAACCTTGACCATCTTCTGCCCAACCGCACCGACACTTACACAGCCTATATGCACATTTCAGCTCAGCTCCTGAACGAGTAAAGATGGCCGTTCCTCTGCGCAGCAGGTTATATAGACTCTCTGATGTCATAGCCAAAACACAGCTTTCTGCTACCACTTAGAAAATTTAGGTCCTAGCTAACTCGGTAACCAAACAAATATAAGGAAACTAAAGGGTGACAGTATTTAGACTTTTTTAATAGAGAAATAGTGGATATGCATTAAGTAACTTAAAGCATTTAGTTTTTAAATCCTAAGCGTATGAGGCGACTACTCTGTTTCGAACTTGCAATATTTCGTCAATTCAGCTAAATCACAATTTATCTAAATAATATTATTATCAGCGTGTTCTCCCAAAATTCCTGAGTTTTCTGGTGTAACTTTTATTAAGATTGATGCACAGATAGTGAAATTACAGCGTTGACAAGATTTACCAAAAATGCTATGTATGTTTTAATTTAATAACTTAATTTCTATTACTTTTATCGAAAATGTAAAATTACCACAATATTCTCTGTGTTGAATTACGTATTCTGAAAGTTGTCTCATCTCTGTATCTAACTTTGATCAGCTGTAATAAATTCCTAAACTGACTGCATGGTTTCGTTGTAAAATAATTTCTAAAGCCTTTATAGAATCTGTTCTACTGCATGGAATTGCTTGAAATTAATATATGTGATATTAGATTTTGAGGTCTTTCAGGAAATCTACTTTTTATTCCGAAAGCTTTCTAGGATACTGTGATAAAAATGTTAAAAGTGAAGTGCACCTAATGAAGTGTTAAAAAATTAATTTAAATTATTTATACGTCCAGAAACTACGGAATTTTAGTGAATTTATATTTTAACTGCGCTATTATTTCTTTAAAACTACTTTATTTCATTTAAAAGTGTGCAGAAATAGTGAAATACCAAATATTAGAAGTTTATTGTTTGATGAACTAAATTATTATGGATTATCATGTTTCAGGTTAGTAGAAAGTTTTTATATTATTGTAGAAAGTTAATTTAGTTGCTTTATTAAATGTTGGGCTACTTTATTGCTCTTAAATCGGTTTAGAAATGACGAAATGCTCCCAAAGTAGAAGCTCATTGTTTCAAAGTTGGATTATTAATGATTATTTTATTTTCGGTTGACTTAAAGTTTATTTACTGTGATACAAAGTTTATTTACGTCTTTTATTAAATACTGACAGTCTTTACTGCATTTAAATTGATTTAGAAATGGTGAAATTGAGCTATAGCAAGGTTTATTATTTAGAAATTGAATTTGAGTGAATTAACCTATTTCCTCCCAAGATAATGTTTTCTTACTGTTCTATGAAGTTTATTTAAGTCTTTAATTAACTTTTAAATACCTTTACTGCTTCTAAAAGGGTTTATTTAGTCTGTTTGGTTACAGTATCTGCATGCTATATAAAGCCTCACTCTCCTAACCTATACAAGCCATGAAACTATCTGTTACTGAAGAGTGAGCTTTCCCCTCTTATGCCTAAAGGTGAGGAGCTAGAATTTGCTAAAATTCTAAGGTGCTTACAGCCTTTGATACAGTTAGCCGTACCGGCCTTTACGACATCCTGCACAAAATCGGCTGCCCACCTACGCTGTTGTCTTTAATCAAGGCCTTTCACGATAACATGCAACGCTCTGTGATATTTGATGGCGAAGCTTCTGAATCCTTCAAAGTAAACCGCGGTGTACGACAGGGCTGTGTCTTAGCGCCCACACTCTTTGGAATTTTCTTCTCTGTTCTGCTCTTAGTAGCTTTTAAAAACTGTCACGTTGGAGTACATCTGCATACAAGGAGTGACGGTAGACTTTTTAATATAAGTCTATTGAGATCTACTAAAAAGCGTATTGAACTAATTGTTCGTGAACTTCTATATGCTGACGATGCGGCTTTTGTCGCTAATACCGAAAATGAGCTTCAGGAGGCGCTCACCAGATTTGGTCATGCATGTCATCTGTTCTCGATGAGTGTCAATTCCAAGAAGACGGTTGTCATGGTTCAGGGCACAGACCGTCTTCCAAAAATAACATTGGAAGGCATCCCTCTTCAAGTAGTAGAACACTTCCAGTATCTCGGCTCCATCACTACATCCAACCAGTCCATTCAAAAGGAGATTGACGCACGAATTGACAAAGCCGCGACGACCTTTGGCAACCTATCCTCACATGTCTGGAGAAACCCCAAGCTAACTCTCTCCACCAAAATTCTAGTATACCACACGTGTGTCCTGAGCATCTTACTGTACGCAGCTGAGATGTGGCCCACTTACGCCTGGCAAGAGAGACAGCTGAACGCTTTCCATATGCGCTGCCTGCGGACAATACTTGGTGTCACGTGGCAGGACAAAATGAGCAATGAGAGTGTTCTGTCTACCATGAAGTGTCATAGTGTTACTGCCACCCTAAAACAAAGACGACTCTGCTGGCTTGGCCACGTCCATAGAATGGACCCTGAGAGACTACCACGGAATGTCATGCTCAGTCAGATTGCTAATATCAAGAGACCTGTAGGGCGCCCGATGCTAAGGTTTAAGGACACCTGCAAACGTGATTTGGAGAGCTTCGGCATGCGCACTTCTGACTGGGAAGCTTGCGCCAGCACGAGACCCTTATGACGTCATCATATCACCACCAGCATGTCCAAATATGACAAAGCATGGTTGGATAAGATAAAGCTGAAAAAGCTTTGTAACAGGGAAGTACATCCACCAGATCCCTCTTTCGTGTGCGATAGATGTGGCAAAATTTGTCGCGCCCCCATCGGACTTTTCAGCCACAAAAGAAGATGCGATGCACTCAACCCAAGTGATAGCTGAGTCGCTACAACTATCATCTGTGAAGATGCTGTGGCCAATATATTTTTGGAAGTAACTGCCTTCGAAGTACATGTGACAAGAATTATGTACTGATGAAAACAGGTGGATCCTAATTCGTCACAGTATTGACCAACTGGCTTCGGTGAAACAACTGATGATCAGATACCATCCCTGTAAACTGCTGAGAAGTGATCAATAGATGTCAAACTGTTGTGAACTTCATTATCAACACTGAAGCAGATATCCACATACTCCAGTTCAGTAATTATGTGAATTCTGTGTCAAGTTTACTAATATAAACAGATGCTTATTGAAGAAACTTTATGTTATCAACAGTGGCATTGCTAGGTCAAGAAGGGCCCCCGTGCAAAAAAATTATTTTGGGCCTTCAGGCCAGATGGGCAACCTTTTTTTTGCTCTGTGTTGCTGGTAAGGGCCCCCTGAGCTGAGGATGGGGCCCTTGAGTTATGCTTAGGGGCCCCCTGAGCAGTGGTTGGGGGCCCTCCTGAGCAGTGAGTGGGCCCTTAGTGAGGGGCTTCCTGTATCTCAAGGGGCCCCTTAGCTGTAGAGCTAAAAAAAAAAAAGTCGCCAGTTTGCCATGAAGGCTCGTGGGGACTCTGAACTGTGCTTGGGGGCCCCTTGAGCATAGGGGCCCCAGTGCACTGCACCGCCTAGCCCCTTAGTAACTACGCCCCTGGTTATCAAATGAGGCCAGAAGAAAGAGTTTTCAAATCTAACACCATTGCTTACCAATAAAAAAACCATGAGGCATGTAGAGGCAACAAATTTCAATAATTTTTTTAATAGCCTGATTACTCAGATAGTTTACAAGATATGCTCTTCCACTGTGAACTTGTTCCTCCCTGCTGGTTTTCTACAAACTGGAAACCATAGAGTCCAACATCAAGAATAAAAAGTGTATCTTTGCACCCCAATAAGTACATTCTCTACAATCTATGCCAACATTAAGTAGCTATACTATCCATTCATACATTGTGCTTGAAACAAAGGGTTTAAAGACACCAGTACAGTGGACTTTATTTTTGATAAAATTGAAATCAAAATCAGACTTTCTAATTGTATTATTTGTAACAATATGGTGACACTGATAGATAGATCTTGTTTATGTTTTTAAATAAGCGCCTTTCTTTGTTTCCTTGAAATCCTATTAACTACGCACATGTGACAGCAAATGGCATTATGCCACCTGCTTTTGTAGTTGGAATAAATTTCTTCAAACTGAATTACTGTTCTAAACAAAATTTCCAACCTGCTAAAAATCACATAAAAATGTTTGTTTTTAATCATTGTATCTGTGAAAATGTTCTTGAAACTTTTTGTCACCTCTACCTACTAATATGATACCTAACCTTTCATCAGGACACACCTTGCGTTCTGGTTGCACGCAATATCTGATAGTATAACTGGGTTAGGTTTTGGTTGCCATGACAACAGGCGCATGTTGGGCAAATTGAAAATTCTGTTACTTGGCAGCTGACCACTTTGGGAATATCCCAGCCAATAATGCTATACACATTTTTCTTATACTTTTACTTGTATTTGTATTTATGTAATACAAACTCTTACCCATGACTTCTTATGCTTGCACTTAGAATTTTATCACTAGAGCTGTATATGAAAAGCTGTAAGTTAGGTAAATGGTGTCCCAAAAAGCACAGAGTCAAGTTATACCATTTAACCTGTCTTATTAAAAGAACAAATTTGCAACCTGTTAAAAAATATCAACAATAAAAAAGGGGAATAACTACGGCAGTCTACTACCACAGTTCTTCCTGCAGATTTTTGTTTGTGCTTTAAAATAATGTCACTATCTGGGGAGACCTAATGTCAATACTATTTTTGGTTTTGCTGTCCATTTCTAAGACATGTAGCCTCTAGAGCGTGGAAGCCCACGAACTAGCCACATACAGCAGCCCATTGGAAACACACATCTTTTGCATGTGTTTCAATGTTTGCCCCTGGGCTTTATTGATAGTCATTGCAAAGAATATTTTTAGTGGGAACTGTAGTATTTTGAACTGGAATGGTAGGTCTGTAGGAGTTATTTGGATATGAGGAATTAAAAAACTATCACCTTTTGCCATTCCAGCCATGATCACAGCGTTTATACAGTTGCACCCCAATTGTGTGATTTGTAGACTTGTGCCATTCCACTGTTGCAGTGCATCAAGGTTGTGCATCAATACTAATAATTGATAAAATTGCAATAGAGTGCACACTCCAGTGGAAATCTCCTTACACACCTGCCTTTCCCCTTCCCTCTTCCAACCTACTTTTGCCCTCTATTAATTTTTACTTTAATTCTTTCAGTGTTGTTGGTAAATTATTCATCAATTCTCTTGGTATTTTTTTCCAATCCCTTACACTCTTTCCTAGGAAAAAAATTTTCCGACACACTTACGGTTGAAATCAAGTGCCAAGCGGTGGTCATGGTCATCTTTACCTTTTCATGCATCTCTTAATTTTCCCACCAATATCTTTCCATGCTTCATCACAAATATAGGCCTCATACACACCCATGACTCTCTTCACCCTCCCTCTACCCTCCAATGAATCACACTCCAACACCTTTATCATGTTAGTTTTGTGGCAATTTACAAAGACAAATCTGGCAGCCCTTCTCTACACCCCTTTCAATTTCGGTATTTGATACCCAATACTACACCACCATATTCCAGCAGTGGTCTGACCAATGTTATGTACCCCAATTCCCTTACTTCTCTAGTGTACAGGGCCGGTGCTAGGAATTTTAGGCCTGGGGTAAAATAGGCTCTACAAACTAGCAGGGCGACAATGGGCGGATTCTTGGCTTCGATGCCCTGGGTCCCCTGCAGTCGGTGATAGCCCCCCCCCCATCAGCCAGCTGGCCAGGGTACATTTGACCCGCTTAACCCCCCCCCCCCTAACGCCTGCCCTGCTAGTGTATTGCCTCATCACTCTTTCCAAAAGGGGAAAGACTTTAATTTTGATTTAATTTAATTGCAATGGAGCACACGCTCTGGTCGCAATTTCCCTACACACCAATCATCCCCTATCTTGCACCCACCTACATTTGCTCTCTACAAATTTTAACATTAAATGTTTTCAACATTTTCGGTAAGTTATTCATCATTTCCCTTGGTAACTCATTCCAATTCCTGACATCCTTACCGAAAAAAGAGAATCTTCCCACACCCTAGTGCCTGAAATCCAGTGCCAGCTTGTTCTCATGGTAATCTTTTTTCTTCCATTCACTACTTTTCATACCTACTCCAATATCTTTCCATGCCTCATCGCCAGTATACACCCTGTACACTCCCATGACCCTCCTCATCTTCCTCATGTCATGCAATGAATCCCATTCCAGCTCCTTCACTATATCTGTAACTGATTGCATTCTGCACTAATTTCCCGAAACAAATCTAGCAGCCCTTTTTTGCACCCTCTCAAACTCCTGTATTTGATACAAAAAATGTGAGTCTCATACTACACTACCATATTCGAGCAATGGTCTGACCAAAGTTTTGTAACCCAATTCCTTTATTTCTCTTGTACATCCCCTTTCACTACTGCATGCCCAATGTGTCCTTCCAGTTACTGCTATCAAATGTTATGCCAAGGTATTTACATTTTGAGTCTTCAATAAGTAGCTCCTTCCAATCATAATCAGCATTAAGTTTCTTTATCTGTGTACTTAATAAGCTGTCTCAATGGGGACCTCAAATTTTAATCATAATTTATTATAAGATACCTCCAAAATGTTAAGGAGCTCTGTGAGATATGTGCTAACTTGTGCAGTATCCATAACATTGTCCACCAATATATGTTCTACTATTTCACCTTGAACTTGCGAGATCATTTTTTCATTTATTTGACCAACAGTTTTCTTTTGTTAGTGTTAAAATTACTTGTGTCAGCACATGAAATTTATGAATAGATCATACGCAAACTGACTGTGAGTAAAGCAAAGCATGAGTGACTGATATACTATAAAAAGGTACACGCGAATGGCACTGTTGGCTGGAAGATCCCGAAGGATTGTTACGCCACCTGTGAGACAGAGTTTTGATTTGCCAAGCATTTCTCCTCTGTCATAGCTGGAATTACAGTTTAACATGGAATCTGATCCACAGAACATACTGGAATGGCTCAAACACTTAAAAGTTCCTGGCCCCATCAGTCTTTGAACCAAAGACATAACCCCAAACTTTTGAAATCAAGCACTTCAACCACCAAGACCGTTCACTAATATAACATTGTTATGTTGCAGACCACATGGAATGGGAGGATCCTTCTTGGCCACATGCTGTATATGCACTCCAATGGTTTTTACCTTATTTAATACAATTTTATGTATAACCCTGTCAAACGCCTTGGAAAAATCAGTTTTGCAGAAAGTGAAGAATGTTGGATAAAAGCTATGCTGAGTAATCTAAATCTTTGTGTGAACACTCCGATGTGAATCTACAAGGATGACCAATCATTGATTGAAGTTTTTTTAAAAACTGGTGAATTTTAAGATAATGTGGATAATAAATTTCATTTAATTCGAAATAAAATAGCTAGTGTAATTGCAGATGGTATTTACATATGTTCAAAAGATCAAGTAGATTCGTTAAAAATGTTTTGCAAAAGTTAGATTCAGAACCTTTTTTTTCCAGTGGAGGATTTTGAAATTAATGTTAAAAAACCTCCTCAAAGGTCAATGCCAAGACACAAATGCCAACTCCCCCTACAACATTTCCTTACAACATTAACGTAAGCTGTGTTAAGAGTTGTAATGAATTCTGGACTTTCCGTGGTACAGCATTAGTTACGAGCATTTTAGTATACATTTTTAAATTCCGTTATTTTAGTAATTATCATGATGCCTTAGTACTTGTGACTGGATGTAGTTCCACATGTATTTATTGTTTTACTTCACTTTTAAGACTGCCACATTGCAAAGATAATTTTTCAGACAGTTTTTAGCAGTTGCTTTGATATCACGATCTGAAATTGAGGGTCAAGTTTGTATCACAATTCTTGACATCACTAAAAATCAAATAGTGAATGTATTAATGTGCGGTTGATAGAACCCTTGATTTTCTAGCCACAATATTGTGGAGTTTGTGGCATGGTTGAAATACAACTTGAACCAGAATGTTAACTGAAACTTTTTAGTAATTTAAGCTGCTTTCATGAGCGCCAATTTAGTGACATGTATCGTGTTGTACTTAAATTGTATCAAGAAATCAATAATAATAGTTCACGAGTAGGAAATATAAATCTGTACTTAACCTAAAAAAAATTTAAAGTCGTACTACCGGTAAGTTCAGAAGAAGATGTCTTCAATTGTGGACATTTCAGGTACCACACCATAATTCCGTTCGTAAGATACATGTCACAATATATGTGAAATATCAAAATTTGAATAAAAGTACTGACTTCCAAGGAGATGATTTAATGAAGGTTGTGGTAAGTTTAAATACAGCCTGGACCAGAATGATTACTAATATTGCACCCTGCACAGTGGATTTGGAGTACAGAAGGTGGTTGCCATGCGAATTCTGACTACAATGACGTCAGAATGTGCTCAAGACGTCCATTGCCGCTAAGGGGGCACCCATTAATTACGTGCGGTGAAATTGGGAAGGAGAAGATCTGGCGAAATCTCACATAGGGGGGGAGGGAGGGAGGGGGGAAGGGGGGAGGGGGAGATGGGGGATCGAAGGAAATCTCACGTGAGCTTTTGAAACTCCTGAAGGACAGTAGAGCTAAAAAAGAGTCCACAAACTATGTAGATACTGACTTTGGGTGGGTACAACCGTCCTCAGAAGCGGGAGAGCTAAATAAAAAAAAGGGTCTCAATTAAAACTACAAGGTCAGTAGCCAAGGGATGGGGAGTCCCGTCAAAATCTCACGTCATCTATGGGGGGTCCAACCCGATCACACTACATGGGGGTGGGGGGAGGGGTGTTCGATATTCAGGAAAACACCTCACCTAAATAATGGATTCCTCTTAAGTGAGTAATGTTTGTAATCATATGTTTTGGTGTTACATCTTTGTTACCTATGTCCCGGCTTTGATGTACACTTTTCACTGAAGAATAGAAGCCAAAGAAGCAGTTGACCATATTTTCAATCCCAAAGGAATTTTTTTTCTGCTGGTTGCACTTTGAATAGTAACAAAAACTTTTATACCATAACACACTTTCAAGCGGATGAAGTCACTGATAACTGCTAGTATAAACTCAATTTTGCTAATAAATGACCAAAATTATTTTAAAGAGTTGTGAGCTAATAACACTCCAGCAGTAAAGAAGGTTTAAAATCATTTTCTTGCAGTTTCCAAGGGATAAGGAGGAGTAAACAGTTAATTTCGGTCATAACGATTTGTAAACATTGCTTCTATAAAGAAAATTTCCTAATTTTAAATAGAAAACACTCCCTTCATGATCAGAGATGCAGTAAGTCGTAACGATTAAAACAAAATATAGCACTTCAAGGGTAGAAAATAGCACAGATGAGATATTTGATTTTGAAGTTTAAGGCCACACATGTTGCACACAATCTGAAAAAAACAGTTCAATAATTTCCAAGTGCTGAGTTTTTGAGCTATTGAAAAGATTTATAGTTAAATGATGCGTCAGATTTTAGACTACATTATGTAAAAATTTAGAGTTAATAGGTAAACGTTAATTAACTTTTTGTAGGAAAATGATTTTGTGAGGAAAATGTTTTCACATAGCATTATTCAGCTAGATATAGACTGGGAAGTATATTTAAAACAAACTAGATTTTTTCTGAGCATAATGAGAAAGAAATAATGTTAATAAGCTTTTCTACAACTTGCTGTAGTTCGCTGTGACTTATTGAGTCCTTAAATATTATTTTTTATTATTTTGTGTGGGGGGGGGGGGGTGTGGGGGGAGTCAGGCCACCCATTTTATCTGTGTTACAATGGCAAATTCCTCATAAACATATACACAGTTGAGGCATCAAAAAAAATCCTTTTCAGTGTACTAGGTTGCACCTGATCATGGGAACTTAAATAGGTAGTACAGAATTTTTGAGACCACATTAGAAGTGCTGTCTGATGCTTCCAGATCACTTAAATCACTCCAAACAATCAGAAAATATTTAAAATTAGCCATAATAATGAAAAAAAAACATTTTAAATGAAAATTGAGGGTATTTACTAGCATTTAAACATAAGCCAACAAATTTAAACAATTCCGCTAAGTAGAAAATCATATTTAGAATGCTATGGCTTATACAACATTCATAATAACTGTGTTTAAGTCAATATTTCACACTTTATATTGCTTTTAATCATATATGCTTGAACTAAACAACTTGTGTCCATTAAACAATACTCATTCATACAAAAAACAAAACAAATTTACAATTAATTAATTTATATCTCTCTCCATCACCAATGTACTTAATTCATAAGATTGAAATTAAAATTGAGCTGGATCTAAGGACTGTAACGGCATAATGTGGTATCACAGAGCAAGACAAGGAGTGGCAGAGTAAAAAAAAAAAAATAAAAAATAAAAAAAATAAAGTGAAATTTATGTAAATTATTACTGGAAAGACTCTTTTGCATGAAATGTGGATGAATTTATGTAGAATATGAAAAATGTGTAACTGTTTTTATGAAACCATTAGGAATTGTCTTGATGAAATAGTAAAGAAATGTCCAAGGTTTACGGATGGCTTTTTCCCTGAAGCTTAATGTTTCTCTACCACCTTTCATTCTTTAATGTATTCCATTCACCCTCAGTTGAGCTCCTTTCAGAGTTACTTCTTAGCCCTAAATCTACCATTTCTGCAAATTTTTCTCACGTGCTACATTGTTTCAGTTTATTTACTTCCAATCTGTTCTTCTTCCATTTCCTCCTTATTCACTTGAATTACAGTCTGCACATCATTACCATCAAATTATGGTCCGAATCTGTCTGCACCTGGGTATGCTTTTCAATCTAGAACTTGATTCCTGAATTTCTATTTGACCATGATATGATCTAGCTGATATCTGCCTGCATTCCCTGGATGTTTCCAGGTGTATATCCTTCTTGCATGATTCTTAAACAGTGTGTTTGCCATAACTAGCTTATATTATTACTTTGTTTTCCTCCTGTGACATTGGCATATACACTTATACTAATGTGGTTGGGACGGGCTTAGTTTCTAACCTCATTAAAATAATCTTGTCACTAATCTGTTCGTAATAACTCACACGTTTTACTACTCCCTTATTCATTACAAAACCTACACCAGTGACTCCATTGACAGTTTGTGTGCTAATTATCCTGTGTTCCTCAGACCAGAAATCCTGTGCGTCTTTCCACTTAATCTCACTAAGCCCAACAACATGCAACTTAAGTCGTTCCATCTCCTTTTTTAAGTATTTCTAATATACCTGCCCTATTCAGACTTCTAACATTCTGACTCATAGAATGTTTCTATCCATACTGATGACTCCGCCCTAAGTAGTCCCTGCCTAGAGATCTGATTGGGGGACTATTTTACCTTCAGAATATCTTACCCAGGAAGAAGCCATCATGACGTATGCAATTTGAGAGACTTACATGTCCTCAGGATACCCTTTGGGTATTTAATGCAGTTGTTTCCTGTTGCCTTCTGTATCCCTATGCCGTTGATAACTTCTGATTCATCCGCCTTTAGGGGCTGTTTCCAACCCCAAGGGCAAGAGGGCGCCCTGGACCACTCCCTGCTCATCCACCCTCCTTTCGGAAGCCATTGGCAAGCAGTGGGTGACTCCTTATACCAGGAATCTTAGCCTTGTCCGTGCAAACAGGGTGCACCACTTGAAGGAGAGGTTGACATTTGGTTGGAAAAGGCGAATATAGTCTCTCCCAAACCCTTACACCTAAAAAAAACGCCTGCATGTATGGGCAGGGTAATAAGGAAATATAACAGGAAGTAAGGGAAACAGGATGTGATCTTGAGAAGGATCTTGAATATGGTGAAATGGTATTGGACAAACATTATGGGTATCATATACTCAGTTGGAAGACATGCATTGGATGACAGTGAGATTTCTCTGTGGAACTTACAGATTCAGTAATGGATATGAGAAAACAGTTGGATCCGATGCCTTTGCATGAAAAAACATAAGTGAAGTGTATGGAGGATGTATGTGTGGTGCGTGTTAATGAATTGTAGATGAATATTAAATTTTGAAGATATGAGAGTATTGTGGAACAGAAGAAATACCATAGGTATATGGAAAAATTTTCATTTGTAGGACTGGGTTATTCAATAAGTTACCAAGGAAAGAACTAATCAATATACGACAAATAGTGAAACAATGAAAAATTATCATGAACATAACTAACTGTGGAGAAAAATAACTCCAAAACATTAGCTCCATTTCTAATAATCATAATAGTAATGGTTGTCTCACCCTAAGATGTCTGTGGATGTCTCTAAATCCAATCCTTGTAACAACACAGTCCCATGGTAACTGAACAGCTTTTTGAATCTGTGTTGCAGAGTTTCCTTTAGAACCTTCATACAGTACGACCAGCACAGATGTTACTCCATATGGGGAGAATGCAAAATTGCCCCAAGTACATGCATAATCCTGCAGCCAGTATCATATCTTTCTTAGATCCAAGACTTAGAAGAATTTCATGATCCATATTGATACTGAAATATCATAACATCACATTTGCTAAGCATCTGTGACATCTAAGTCAAAAATAATTATTAATTAGTACTGCAGATAAGAAGCACAGTTCATGTAATATTATTTATAAAACCAATATTTACTAAGACATAAAACAAGAAAACACCTTATTTTATTGGAATAGAAAGTTATTAAGATAAGAGAAATAATAAAAACAGAAACATATCTTTCACCTGAAAACTTAATTAAAATCAAATTCATTTGAATGATAAATTTAAATCACAGAAACATAACATTATTTCTCAATACAATTTTATATAAACTAACACAATGGTTCCCAGTTAGAGGTATACATATTCCCAGCTGTACACAGTGCTTGCAACAGCTCGTGCGAACCAACGATTGAACTAAAGCTCATATTTTGTTTGATTATAGATTTTATAGATTTTAAAAGACTGTAATACAGAATTTTTGTAATACAAAACTATCAGCACAGAAGGGTTAACCAGTATGTGAGAAACAAAGAGGTCGCAGTTTTTAACATTTCCTGTTACAGAAGATATGCTTAATTTAATGTCACTTTAAAAAAATCAATATAGATTATTATTTTGTATTTCGAATTTTAAAGAACTGGAAATAAAATGTATTCTTAATTTTGACTCTCTCTTCAATAATTATTGTTTCAGTCTTTCGGTTGGCGAGTCTCCAGATTTTTGTACCTACTCTATGGAAATTTTAGCGGCCATCTACGGATATTCAACGCCAAGTGGCTGGCAGCACTGGCTGTACATAAGGTTGCTTCAAGGGGTATGTGTGGTAATCAGCTGGCTGTATATTCACTAAGATAACTGGGGAAAAAATAATGCAAACATTACTGTGGATAAAATATATTGTAATACAAGCTGTGTGTGTGTGAATTATAGTTGTATGAAACACTAGACTGGGATAACCGCATTGTTTATTTTTCATTTCATCTATAAAGGGTACATGAAGTTGAGCTCTTTCTTGAATTGGTACTTGGGAAAAGCTAATTGGGAGCCACTGAACTAACATATATGATTTTCTTGTTGCTTTATTTTTCAAGAATTTATATATTCTCGTAGTATTTTCAAATGTGGTGGTTCTGTCTGCAAAATTTATCTTTGCTTAAAGAAATAGGAACAATTTTAAATCTGAATCTCATTATGCGTAAAGCATCAAACAGTAAACAAACTTATAAAAGCATTCAGAAGCTTGCACAAAAGATGATTTTTTAAAATATATATATATATATTTATTTCACAGTACTACCCAGGCCTCAAATCCATCAACAGAATCCTCCAGCAGTGCTATGATTTCTTACAAACAAGCCCTGAAATGAGATCCATTCTTCCTAAAATTCTCCCCGCCCCTCCTAGAACTTGTTTCAGCAGACCTCTTAACCTCAGCGAACTTCTAGTCCACAAACACAGTCTTCCTCTTCCTAACAGTCAACACCAAGGCTCTTTCCCATGTAATAGACCACGCTGCAAGATGTGTGACATACACCATGCTTCCACCACTTTCATCAACCCGGTCACAGGGGAAAGCTTCCCTATCATAGGACACGCCACCTGTGAAACCATGCATGTAATATACCAGTTAACATGCAACCACTGCCTGGCTTCATATATAGGTTTGACCACAAATGCACTCTCCATAAGAATGAATGGCCACCATCAGACGGTGTTCACACAGAACCCAAAGCACCCATTTGCTGCCCATGCCATAACCCACTACTTGAATAATTTCAACTCTTGTTACACAGTCCGTGCTATCAGAGTTCTCCCTAATAGCAGCAGTTTCTCTGAACTCAGAAGGTGGGAACTTGCCTACCAGTACAAACTTGGCACAAGGCAACCACCTGGTCTCAACTTAAGATAATACGCGGTCATTATTATTAGTAGTACATATGTTTAACCTTTTTTTATTCCTCTCCTTTCCATTACCTATATTGAACCACCACTAATCTGAGGTGATGTTTACTTCATAAATATTATTATTATTATTTTATTTGTATAATATTTTATTTAATTTTTTTTCTTTCTATATATATTTAGTTCTAATTATATTTTGATCTTCCCACCAACCAGAAATTAGTTTGGATATTTATTTTTGCTTGGGTATGAGCACTGATTCACTGCCGCTCTACTTTTCTGATGTTTGAATTTACCCCCACCATTTTCTCAACCGGCGGTCGTTCTGTGAGGCAATCTCCGACTGCACCCACCTCCCATAATGTTCTCTTGTTGACGAAGGGTTTTTTTCCCCGAAAATTTCTTTATTATTTGTCTTTGTGTCTTTTCTGTGTGTTCACGCCCCACATCCATCATCTAAAGGTAAGTGATGGCTCATTTCCCTATCCTAATTTGATTCCTTTCCGCTACTTAGCGTCTTCTTTTCATTGTTAGCATATTATATATATATTATATATATATAGATATATATATGTGCTTAACGTCTCTCTAACAGCAAGGTCTTCAGAGACAGGAAAGGATGGGGGCAAGGAATGGGAAGGAATTCGGCCATGGCCTTTTGAAGGAAGCATCCCGGCATTTGCCTGGAGTGATTTGGCAAACAATGGAAAACCCAAATCTGGATGCCCGGACGGGGATTCAAACCGCCATCCTCCAAATGCGAGGCCAGAACGCTAGCCGTTACACCACCACGCTCGGTACAAAAGATGAAAAGAAAGGTAAAGTACCAAAAATCTGCCCCCTTCCCTAAATCCTTCCCTCCCCCCTTTTTAACTTCCATTATAACTGCTGAAATCTAGTGAGAGCATAGGAAAATATTCATAACAATGCTGTTAATTGCTGGGAGTGATATAACTGCTTTGTTATGTTCATTTATGCTCAAATGTTTCAAAAATAGGTTTTGTGAAAGCTTGTTATGGTGTGTAACTTTAAATAACCATATTGACATCTCACAGTATATTTTCTATTATTTAATTATTAGTAATTATATATTGCTATTTTAACATAGTGTTTCAATTATCACAGATGTGTAACTGTAGTTGGTTGCTTAGAAGCATTTTTATTATAACTGGAGTCCCATGTTTGGTCTTTTCTCCATGGAATATGGCTGGCCCATTACAACTTCAAGGATGCTGTCTTCTATTAGAAATCAAACATTGCTAGTCTGTACCTACATCTGCCATTCATTCCCGGGATGGAACTAAGACACCTATTTTGAAAAATAAAAATTTTCATTCTTTTAATCATTTAATATTTTTTCTAAAGAAATATTTATTTAGCATAAATGCACTAACAGCACTAATAGGCACTGAGTTGAGTTAATTTTTCTAATTATTTATAAATCTAAATCATTCTTCAGAATTTACAATTTTGCTTAGCGGGATGGTATATGGGCACTTTCCCTTACTTCTATTTCACCCCCTTTTCCCAACATTAGGGATCAGTCATATTTAATTAATTTTCCTCATAATTGGCTTTGTAAAATTTGGAGCTTTGATAGTTTGGATTTTATGGCTGCATGCCCTTGTTGATGCCAAGCATATTATGCTTATTGCCAGACTGAACTGATGGAAGAAGTGAATTGTTGCCATCTGTCTGTGAAACGTGTAACTATTTTGTTTTGAAATAAATGCATAGTTTATGAGGCAGAGATTGGGGACCATCCCTGCATTCACCCTGATGGCTATGAGAAAATGCCTAAAAAACCTGTGGTTAGGATGGTCAGTATGTGGGCACCTGTGTGCATACCCAGTTCCATTGTACCTACCTGATCCAGTGTGCAGCACCTCAGTGCACTGAGTCACATTGGTTGGTATTTAAGATTAAAATTTCTGATAGTCAGAGTAAAAGAAAATGGGATACATTTTGTGTATGAAACAGTTATTAATTATCAGGCAATTAATTTTTCACTTGAAATAACATCTCTATTTTTAATGTTTTTAATAGAGATTTTTTATATATGTAGCTGCTGATCTAGACTTGAAACTTCCAGCACATATTGGTGTAAGCTACTCAAGATTTGCATTTGAAACCAGCAAGCATGCAGTTAACACTAACATCACTAGAGGAAATTAGATAAATTAATAAATCTCTTAAAACTATAATGCATGAGATACTTTCAGATTATTGCTTTTAATGCTTTTCAAAATTGAGTAGCGTTTCAAGTTCACCTTTCAGGGATTTTTTGTAAATAAGCTTAAGTATACAGTGTGAAATATCTTTATTAAAAAGATGATGAATTATTTGTGCCTAATTATCCTCCCATATCTTTACTTACCGAGCTGCTCATTAGGATTGTTAACATTTTGTGGAAGAACTTCCCTAGTTTCACACTTCACAAATATTGCTTTATCATCTGGAAACAGCATGTTTTCATCCGGCACAATATTCTCGTATCATCAACACATCAGTATAGAGAAGGAAAAGAAGGTATCCTAGGATTTAGCCCTGCGAAATCCATTTTTAATGAAGTTGATGTCCATATGTGACCTCTTACCATTTATTTTTATTATTTCCAAAATTGATACTGATTAAATTTAATTTAACTGCAACGGAGTGGATGCTCCAGTGGCAATATCCCTACATGCCCATTTTCATCCTTCACTGTAGCTGCCTATGTTTCCCCTCTCTGAATTTCAACTTAAATTCTTTTAAGGTTTTTGGTAAATTATTCATCATTTCTACTGGTAATATATTCCAATCCCTGTCACCTACGAAAGAGAACTTTCCTATGCCTTTATACCTTAAATTGAGTGTCATCTTGTGGTCATGGTCATCTTTTCCTTTCCATGCACCTCTCTTAATTCTTCCCCCAATATCTTTTCATACCTCGTCACTAATATATGCCTTGTACACTCCCATGACTCGTTTCACCCTACTTCTGTCAGCCTGCTTCCTTTAACCAAGACACGATTCAAACCATTCATAAACTATACTCCATACACAATGTTGATAAAGTTTTGAAAGGCATATTTGTGACCAATATATACAACTACATTAAAAGTTTGTCAAAATTCAAAAAGATTAATTAAATTCTTTCTCTTTTTACCAGTTAAATTAAACATGTTGTTTGTATGCTCACTATTTTCCTACAAAGTCCTGTTGTGAATGTGATAACGATTACACTTTTTAAATTTCATTCATAATAATATTTTATACCTACTATTTTTGACTGCCTAATAAACTATACATTTTGTAATATATCTATAACCTTACCAAAACTGTCCAGAAGGGGGCCTGTTAGGAATAATCTATACAGTAAATAATTTTGAGAATATTTTCTGGATAGTAAAGTATCTTTTAACCTAGTCAAAAGTCAGTAGACATAAGAATGCAGTTGAAGTTGTATTCCTAGTGTCACAGATTTGGCTACATCCATTCTCGCTAAGAGAACTCACATTGATGATCATTTTAAAGTGTGTTCCCTACATTCAGAAAAATTGAGTTTAAAAGTTATTACAATTTCAGTAATGAAAGAAAATGTGGTTAGGTAGTATGAAATTGAAAAAATTTGGAATTTCTAATTAATGCAGAAAGCTGTATCAGGCCTTTTATCACAAGCTGTAGTCAGCATCCTGAAGAATGTCCTGAGAATAGATTTGGCTAATTAGATAAATTGTAATTCTGATTTCAAATCAAGTGAAAATATCATTTTCCTTCACTAACAAAGATAACAGTGACTATAATAGAACAAGCTCAGTCTTGAGTATTAATATTAACAAAAATAGTAATCAGCGAAAGTGGGAATCCACATATATTTCAATGTATTTTGACATTCCATGCTATTTCATCTGGCAGCTCTATTGCTATGGCTGGCCCTGATAATAGATTTATTTAACTGTTATTATTACTATTATTATTAATGACTCTGGGAAATTTGTGTAATTTAATGCACTCCCCAGCTAGAAAAATTTATTTGGTATTGGAGTAAGATTAGTGTACTGTCACTTGCCAGCCAGTGAGTTGTGCCAAGCCACCGATCTAATTACATCATTCACTGTTTTAACACATGTTTACCCCAGTCAGCTCGAGGTAGTGTATATAAGCCCATCACTGGGCAGTACAGATAGATCAGTCGACCCACGAAAATAGTGCGTGCCACTGGACTGCGCTGGCTGGCTGTGGCGGCTCCTCACCACACACAAAGTATTTCTCTCTTTTGGGAATTAATGATAGCTCAAGCTGTTCGACTGCATAATATTTGTTAATGAAGGCTGCCAATAAACTCTTGATGCTATCAATTGTGGGACTTAGTCTGCATAATCCCCCCTCTCCCTCTGAAATTATTTAACCCAAAGGTTTTAGCACCACTCGTCACTACCATGGTTAGCCCTAGTCTCTATAGAGGTATTGCCTGGAGTTCTAAGAGAACCGACAATGTGACAGTAGGAATATAATTTTGGTGTCAGTGTTGGCTCTTTTATCCCAGGATGGAAAGATGACATAATTCAGGTCCGAAGCCCTACTAATTTTGTAGAAATAAAGAGAGCCCAGGAATGGTGGGTAGGACATAAAGTTGCAGACTAATAGGCAGCGTGGTGAGGAGTTGGAGGCCACTGGAAACAGCTGATAGTCTGGCAATTTCAAAACGAATAAGCAGCCAGTGGTGGCGTAAGCATAACATTGAAAAGTGCATCACAATGCCACTCACATACAGCGCTGGGGGCTTAGAGGAAGTAGAAGAGATCCAAAGAAATAATGCTGCAGAGGTGGCTGGATATTTGAGTTTATCAGAGGCTCTTAAGTTAGTGACGCAGTCCTTCGACGGTAGCAACGGACAATTATGGGAATTTTTAGATAACTGTGATATTGCAATATATTTGGTAGCACTAGCAGATAAAGATTTGTTAGTTAAATGTATCAGAACAAAGATAGTGGGTTCAGCAAGGTGTAAATTAATGATGCAAAACAAAGTCTCGACATGGCCAGAAATAAGGGCAATATTAGTAGCAGTAGTAGTAGTATTTTATTTGTCCTTTAAATCATAAAAATGTACTTTATATATGATGATACGAGACACGTCAATTATAAATTAAATTATTTACATTAACATTACATTACATTATTTACATTATATTAATTCATACAATTCAAATATTCTTATACAGAGTAAAAGGGGTGGTATTGAATGTATGACATAAACAATTTCTAAAAAATTCCCCTTTCTGATGTTGCTTTTACATTATGCGGTAATTTATTGAAAAGTTTAATCCCTATGTGAAATTTTCAATTTTGATACATTTTTGTTTTTGTATGCATAATACGCAAATCTGATTGTTTCCTTGTGAACTGATCATATACCTTGTTATTTGTTTTAAGAGCTGCATCTTTACCTAATACATTATTTTTTTTAAAAAAAAAACATAATTGTAGATGTAAATGCCTGTTAGTGGAAGAATATTCATATATTTAAACAAGGGGCTACAAGATTCCCATGATTTGTCATTATTCTTATTGCTCTCTTCTGAATTTTGAAAGTACTTAGTGCATCTGATGATAAACCTCAGAATATAATTCCATACTTTATTTGTGAGTGAAAATGGGCAAAGTATGCATTTTTCAAAGTTTGTTTACTAGTGGTTAATTTTAAGATACGTAATGCATAACAGATTTGATTTAATTTAGAGTTCAAATATCGAATATGTCTATTCAACTTAAGATCAGATTGAATCCATGAACCTAGAAATTTTGAATCTAATTTGTTTGCTAAAGTCTGATTGTTCAAAATAATATTTGGCTTGGCAGGGTTCGTGTTTTGAGCAGTATGGAAATTTACTGCAATGGTTTTTTCACAATTTATTATTAAATGATTGTTTTTGGACCATTCAGATAGCTGTTTTATTAATACTCTGCAGAAGAAGTTTTTTGGTTTCACCTTTCATTATAAGTGTTGTGTCATGTGCAAATAGAATATTATCATGTGACTTGACATTTTCATTAATGTCATTGATTCGGTAGGGCCGAATCGTGCACTGGAGAATTAAGGTATCGTCGTACACTGGACTGCTATGCATACTCACTTTTCACAAGAAAACAGGAGGTAGGAGAATAGTAGATTGGGCAGCCCGAATAAATAAAAATCAGTATGAATTCCAGGAATCTGCTAGGGAGTGTATGTCGTAAGCAGATTTACCAGGTGCAACCAGCCTTATCTACAAATTAGGAAGGACAGTATTTACTCAAGGCTTAAGGGATGAGAGGATTAAAACCATAGTAAAAAGTAGGGATCAGAAAGTCAGTCTCACAGATTTGGTAGAAATAGCTATTGGGGAAGAGAATTCTATGTTAAACCACTTGTTTTTCATGCAGGTAGTTTTGACATATGGCAAGAGACTGCAGAAGTAATAACAGAGGGCAAGCTCAATGTCGAAGTGTGATTTTTTTTGGCAAAAGATTTAGGAGAATGGAAGTAGAAAAATAAGAGCAGGATATGCTTAAAGAATTAAGAGTTTGACGTCAAGGTGTAGGGAGGTTAAAAGAAAGAAATCTGGAAGAATTCAGGGGAAACTGTATGAGAAATGTAGTCCCAGGGCAAGGTACATGGTGTGGGAAATGGAAATGCAACTTGTTGGTGCACAAAGGGGAGAGCAACTTTTACCATCCCAGTAAATGCAATAAATGTAACTGTGAAGGGCACAAGCCTGAAAATTGTAATACATGTCCATGGCTAACATTGAGAAAGAAAGAAGAGGAGTACTGCAACCAGGCATAGGGGGCAGCCGCAATATACCTGTGATAATAAGATATTTACAGTAGGTTGCGGAATCAATAACGAAATGGTAACAATTCCTTCCGTGGATGGTAGGTTTGAGGCTCTAACATTTTTCTTGGACAATGGTTCACAGATTTGTTTATTACACGAAAGTGCAATAAGGAAAGGGGTAAGGATACAAGTGAATAAAAGGCAGCAGGCAAGAAGTAATTGAAACAAGGGTGACTGTGGAATTAAAGTTACAGTTGGTGCAGTGCCAGGAAATAGTACATGAGTACCATGTTGTGTAGGAGGTGGTAAAGTTGCCCACAAATGGCATAATAGGCCCAGACCTTCTGGTAAAGTATGGAGCCATAATTGACTATGCTCCACAGAGAGTTATGTGAGGTATGGCTCATGTTGGAAAGTATAACAGAAGTTGGGGGACAAACAAGCCAGCAGTACGGAGATGCAACGGGTAGAATTAGGTCTGCAAGAAGAGAGGGTATTAAAGGTAAGTGCTGGTGGGCTGCCAGAGCGAGGTAGCAATAATGCAGATGGCAAAGATTCAGCCAGGAATTTATCTGCTAGAACAATTGGTTGATGTCACAGCAGAGGAGTGTGTCACCACTATGATGAATACTACAGAAAAAAATGTAAGGGTCCCCTGCCCTGCCAGTAGAATACATTGAGATAGATGAAACAGAAATTCCAGCAACAGTGTGTAGGGTTGAAGTAATTAGAAATGGATTGGTGGTCAAAAGATTAAAATTGTTAATGCAGAAGCTTAGGGTAGATCATGTAAATGATGAAGAGAAGGCAGCAATCATGGAGCTATGATACGCATATAATAATATTTTTCACTTATCTAGGGATAAACTGACCTACACCAGCATGGTAAAACATGAGATAGTGCTTTGGATGTCCAGGGGCAGGTAATAAAACAGAGGCCCTACCGAATCCGCAGGTACAAAAAGAAATACCTGTAAATTGAAAAAGAAGGGGGTGATAACACATAGTTAAGGTCCCTGGAACTCTCCGCTCCTGCTGTTACCAAAGAAGTCAGATGCTGAAAGGCAGAAACGTTGGCGGATAGTAATAGACTATCGCCAGCTTAATGAAATAACAGTGGGAAATGTATATCCGCTACCACTCATAACGGAAATCTTGGACCAGTTAGGAAAAACCAGATACTTTACCACCCTTGACCTATTAAATGGGTACTAGCAGATTATGCTGGATGATGAATCCAAGGAAATGACATCCTTTAGCGACCCACATGGCAATTATAAGTTCGAATGGATGGCAATGGGGCTAAAGATGGCACCAGCCTGTTTTCAGAAGCTGATGAATGTGGTAATCATGGCCACATAGGGTACATATGCTGTAGCCTAGGGGCCCGCACCACAAAGGGGGTCCTGCACCACAACCCTGGATCCCCCACCTGGGCCAGTAGAAGAGCGAATTTTGAATTGAATATTTTGAAATTTAAGCATCCGTTGCTGGAGGCAGCCAAAGCCACTGCTGACAGGGGGGCCCGCACCACACGTATAGCCTAGGGCCCACAGAGCATAAATGTGGCCCTGATGATAATGACTGGAATACAGGGTGAAAAGCCATTAATTTATCTCGACGATATAGAGTGCCATGCGTCCACCTTGGTCAAGCATAATAAGCATCTGGCAGAAATCTTTGACAAATTTAGGCTGCATAATCTTAAACTAAGGGTGGATAAGTGCTCTTTCCTACACAAGGAAGTCACATATTTAGGGCACATTATAACTACCAACGGCGTGAAGCTAGACCCGGGGAAGATTAGTAACATAAAAGGGTTCCCACCACCTTGAACAGTAAGGGAGTTGAGGGGTTTCCTGGGAATAACATGATAGGAGATTCATAAAGAATTTTAGTGGAATATCCAATCCACTGAACAACCTGCTTAAAAAGGGGGTACAGCACATGTGGAAAGAAGAGCAGGAGGCTGCTTTTCAAGAGCTAAAAAACAATTTAATTAATCCTCCTATCCTACAATACCCGGATTTCTCAAAGCAATTTTTCAATAGTGTGGATGCCAGTAGTACATCGCTAGGGGCAGTTCTTAGCAAACCATGTGACAAGGGTGATTTTTCCATTGTCTACGCATCCCAGTCACTCACTAAAACCAAACAGGGGTGCAGCACAATTGAGAGGGAATATTTGGCAGTAGTGTGGAGCATAAAGCAATATCGACCATATGTGTATGGTACGAGTTTTGTAGTATATACAGACCACAAGCCCGTCACTTTGTTAGCAAGTATTACTGATAAATCATCGAGACTGATGAAGTTAAGACTTAAATTGTAGGGATACAATTTTACAACAAAATACTGAAATGGAACCGCGAATTGCAATGCAGATGCCCTGAGTTGACTGGGCAACATACAACACGTAGAAGCCGACAGCACAGTGGATAGCCAAAACAATAACACACCTACTGAGGTCACGTCAGCTCAGCAGAAATGTGGCAGGGTGATACATCAAAGGAGGCAGCGCTCAGTGAGGAAAAAAACAGGCCATACTGCGCGAGATACATTCACCGGCCATAGGGGTGCATATCGGAATTTTGAAAACCATAAAAAAATTAAAGCAACACCAGACTTGGCTCGGCGCCAAATGAGATGTTATAAAGTTCATCTGGAGTTGTGACAGCTGTCAAAGAAATAAAGTCACATGGCTGGGAACTAAGATGCCACTGCTACTAACAGAAATGCCTCCACATGTGTTCGCTCGCTTGGACATCATGCTTGCCGGAGCAAGTGCTCACCCCAGTAGTAACCATCCCCGATACCATACCTCCGCTGGACTTACACCAGGATCTACCATAATTTACGGGGTTTGGAGTAAACCTGTCTACAATAGATCTGTTATAGGTCCTACACATCCAGGCCTGCCACTTAGATGATCCAAAACATGTAGGCATGGAGTGGAGCAAGTTAGCAGCTAGATTACAGGAAGTTCCCGGCACCTCAGGAGAACATATTAAACTGCTGATCATTGGAATTGTTGTGGCACATTTGCTTGTCCCAACCACATGGCTAATACACCACTATGAGTGTTGCAGGTACATGCTGCTGCAAGCGGCCCGCGAGAGACTGAGTAGATGGGCCACCGCCTGAGGCCGGCCCCCGCAGCAGGCACTCTCACCAGGTCCCAAACTCCGGCCACAGCTGCGGCATGATGCAATGGTGGACCGTAGATGAATGGCTCACCGCAACAACGGGCTCTGCGACTGACGAACCGCCAGGGAGCATGCCACACTCCTGCTTGGGTGGTTTATACAATTCATTTTTTTAAAAAGATTAGGGTGTCATACGGAACCATTTCTTCTATCTTGGCAAATCTATAAAGCGCGTTTGTTTGCACACCCTTAGAGACGTATACAAGCCTGTATTGTAGTAGCATTTGTAACTTATGTTGTAAACTGTTGTACAAGATTGTATATATTCTGTGATTGAAATGTACTGTATGGAGACACTACGTATTTAATTTACTGCGAGCTCTACCCGGTCAAGCCACGTGGAGCTTACTTAGTAAGCCAACGGCTGATTTTGAATCACTTTGCGTTGGTACTCTCACTGTTTGTGGGGCCAGAGTGGCTGGATCATGGTAGATTAGGTTAAGTACGAAGATACGAAAAAATTTTGATGGCTACTCACTCTACAAATTTTTCGTTTTTTCGGGAGGGTAGATGTCGCTTGCCAGCCAGTGAGTTGCATTAAGCCGGTGATCCAATTACATCAGTCACTTTTTAACGCAATTTTACCCCAATCAGCACAGGGATTAGTGTATATAAGCCCGTTGCTGGGCGGTACAGATAGATTTGGTTGACCCATAAAAATATTATCTGACACTGGACTGCACTGGCTAGCTGTGGTGGTTCGTCACCACACACAAAGTGAGCTGAACTTATTGTATTTTTCTCTTTTGGGAATTAACGATAGTTCAAGATGTTCGGCCGCATGACATTTGTGACTGATGGCTGCCAATAAACTCTTGAGGCTATCAATTGTGGAACTTTGTCTGCGTAACCACCCCCCCCCTCCCCCTCTCCCTCTGAAATTATCTAACCTAAAGGTTTTTGCACACTTGGCATTACCATGGTTAGCTCTGGCCATTGTAGAGGCATAGCCCAGAGTTCTAAGAGAACTGGGAATGTGCCAAGTACAATATGTGTATGCGTATTGCAGCGCAGGTGGAGCCATTTTTTTCCCCCTAATGGCTTTATGCCTCGTTGACATTCAGCCATGCCATTTTTGAAGGAACCAACCCAGTTTGGCACCTCCAATTGTTGTCATTCTCTATAAGAACATTGTTCTTAATGATCATATACAACTGTGAGAGAAAATCTGAGTGGTATACAATAATCAAAAAAAATTTTCTGAGAAATTATTCTGTCACAAAGATTGTAGATTTGTGACTCAGTTTATAACTATTTATACAGTTATTATTATATACACGAAACATAAGTTTCTAAGCCAGTCTGTCATGGACTTAATTTTATATTGAAAAATTCATGAATGGTTGTACAATGAACTAGATGCCAGCTTGAGTAAAATATTTTTAATTAAAAAAATACAGAGCTGCAAAAATCCAACAACTATTTTGTTATTTCAACCAATCCTGAGGCGTTTTTTTATCATTTTTATAACAAACATCATTTTCATATAATACTCAAAAGTCTCAACGTCTTATATGCAATAGAAGATTTCATAACATCTTTTCTGCTTCATCCCAAATGTTTTTGTATAGTCATTCATTCACAATAAAATCATATAATAAAACTTTTAAATAATGTTCATCACACTATAAGGTTTGCTGTAATAATAATATGTTTATTGAGGCACACACACTACAACTTTCTATCCACATGTTTTCAGTTCAACAGCCAGACAACGACTCCGACTCACACATGTACAATTCCAAAGATACATCTCCAAAGATACATCAAGCACCAGAACATTCCTCACAGATATAAATGTACAATACTCAACACGCCTCCTTACATTTATATCTGTACTTCTATTAATTCACATTCAACATCTGTCTAAACTTTTTGAACTTAACTTTACACAATGCCTTCGTAAATATGTCAGCAATGTTTTCGTTAGAGTCTATTTTCACAATGTCTATTACACCATTTGTATAACACTCATTTACAAAATGATAGTGTACTTCAATATACTTGGAGTTCTTTGAAAAATTACCATACTTCGCAATATTTACTGTTCCTGAGTTATCTTCGTATACTTGATTCACAGGTTCTAATTTTAAATTAACTTCCATTGGTGTATCATACAATTTTGAGTTTACAATTTTATACTTTGAGGCTAAGGAATTGATGTAATTTTCCTGACTCAAACTCATAACATTTTCTTCCAGATTGTAATCTATCTTAATTCCTAAATAGGTTTTTACTTGACCCAAGTCTTTCATCTTGAATTTTTTGACAACAGATTCTTGATTTTATCTATTTTCCTTTTACTGTTACAACAAATTAATAGATCATCAACAAATATTATTAAATAAATTACATCATCTCCATCGATCAAAGTATACAAACAATAATCAAATTCACATTTTGCAAAACATAGATCACTCATAAATTCATCAAAACAATCATACCAAGCTCTAGGGCTTTCTCGTAAACCATACAATGCTTTATTCAATTTACAAACCCTATTAGTACCATCTTCATACCCTCTAGGCTGATTTATATAAACCTCTGATAAAACTTTACCATTAAGAAATGCAGTTTCAACATCCATTTGCTCTATAGCTAAACCATTTTGACAACAGTATGACAGTAAAAGTTTCAATGTCTGCATCTTAGCCACTGGTGAATATATATCATCCACAACTTCCTTTTGTTGAAAACCCCTTACAACTAGTCTTGCTTTATAAGTGTTATCTGATTTTTTTTGTATAAACCCACTTTACATCAAGAGCATTTACATTCTCTGGTTTCTTTACTAGTTTCCATGTTTTGTTTTGATACTAAACAGTCAATCTCCTTGTCCATTGCTTGTTTCCAATACACTGAACTCTTTACAATTAATCGCCTCCTCGAAATTATCTGGACTATCAGCACAACAAAAGTTTACATAAATGATATTGCTACAGACATAATCATTAAATCTATCTGGCATTTTACATTTTCTACCTGACCTAGTCAATTTACATTTATCACTGTTTAAACCTCCTTTAACATCTCCTTCTTTCCTTTCCTCATCTACAGATTCATTTTCATCACTAGAATCACTCTCTGAATCATAACCCTTTAAGTGGATAAGTTTAACATTATTCTCTACAATATCAACATGTCTTGCAACAACAATTTTATTATTCACTAATACTCTGTATCCAACTTCACTATAACCTAATAAAATTCCCATATCAGCTTTACGATCCCATTTAGACTTTCTCAATTGTTCAGGTACTCTTACAAAAACTTTACTACCATATAGCTTCAGATGTTTAACATTTGGTTTCTTTCCTAGTAAAATTTCATAGGGAGTTTTCTTTTCAATAGTATTAGCTAAAGTTCTGTTTTTAAGATAAACTGCTGTACAAACTACTTCAGGCCAGAACCTCCTATCTACTTTTGCTTCAGCTAGCAAACACCGTGACATATCCATGATAGATCTATTATATCTTTCAGCCGTACCATTTAACTCATGTACATAGGGAGGGCAAACATTTAAAACAATTCCTTTTTCCTTTACAAATCGATAAACATCAGAATTTAAATATTCCTTTCCATTATCACATCTCAGTTTCTTAATAGTTTTACCTGTCAAATTTTCAATTTCATTTACATATGCAACTAGACAATCATAAACTTGACTTTTTGATTTGATAGGGTAAACACGAGCTGCTTTGCTATAATCATCTATAAAAGTTAGAAAGTATCTTTCACCATTCAAACCAAGAGTTGAGTGAGGCCCATTTAAATCAGTGTGAATAATTTCTAAAATTCCTTCTGCTTTGCTTCTATTATTTTCAAAAGGTAAATTGCGCATTTTGTTTTCAATACAAACTTTACACTTCATATATTCAGACTCTAAACTTTTAGGTAAACCAACTGCTAATTGATCTTTACACAAAGTATTTAAATAGTTAAAATTTACATGCCCTAATATGCGATGCCATCTCTCCTTTTCAGTCATAGAATCACTGTTACTCACAATATTTACATTAACATCTTCCTTAAAAATGCTACTTGTCATTTTATACAGATTACCTTCCTTCATAGCAATTGCAATTAGCCTGTTATTTCCATCAAAAACTTTTGAAACATTTCCTACAGATACAATCTTGTGCTTGTCTGTTACTTTCGCATAACTAATCAAGTTTCTACTCATGTCTTTAACATAAAATACATTTTCCATATTAATTTGAATCAATTTACCATAAACTGAAAAATAACTAACTACATTTCCTATCTTAGTTGCTTTCAAAATTTTCCCATCAGCAATCTTTACCTCTACAGGCTTTTCTAAAGTTACACACTCAGAAAAATACTCTTCATTATTTACAACATGATCTGTACAACCACTATCCAATAACCAATCAATTTTAATATTTTCTTTGTTACCTGTGTTCATTTTATTTTGCACCATCAAGCTCCTAACCTCTGTTACAAAACTGCCTGTTGCACTTTCACTTTGGTGGTATACTTCACCATGCCGATACTGGCCGTTTCTTGATCCCGTTGCACTTACACTTTCACTTTGTTGGCATTCTTGACTTCGCCGATACCGGTCGTTTCTGGATCCCTTGTGCTTACTTCCGCTCCACGGTTGATCATTGTTGTGACCTCTGAAGTTTCCACTTTGATGGTTACTTCCTCTGCTGCTTCTTTGATACTGCCTGCTGTGATTCCATGTGCCTCTTTCATTTTCTTCATTTCGACGACGACAATCTCTCTTGAAATGTCCTCTTCTTCCGCAGCCCCAACACAATTGTTCCTGACGACTTGTACCAGATTTTCTCATACTATGGAATGCATTTGTTTTTACAGATTCACTTTCACCTTTGTCTTTCAAGTCCATTAATCGAATTTTACTTTTTAACAAATTCAACAGTTTGATCTTCTTCTTTCAAAACATCGACCAAGTCACCAATGTAGCACAAACAGTCCAGCAAAGTTCTTAACATGTAGTTTAATTTTTCATTCTCAGTCACTTTAGCCCCAGCAGCTTTCAATTCGTTTACTGTCCTTTCAAAATCACTAAAGAAGGTCGCTGTTTCATTGTAGTCTTTTAACTTCAATTTTTCCACTTTGTTTCTACAAATTATTTGGAGTGCAACCGATTCCTTGGAGTATAATTCGTCGAACTTAGTCATTATTTCATATGCATTCACTTTATCACTCACAAACTCAATGTTGCTTATTCATAATAGCACTATAGATGTAGTTTACTGCCTTCAGATTTTCTTCTTCCCAAATTTCAGCATTATCCATACTTGTTTTCTCTCTTGAAGCCACTGTATTACATTTCTTCATCTTTAAATACAGCGTTATTCTTTTCTTCCACTTTCCATTGTCCTCGCCGTCAAAGCACGGTATTACAATGTCAGCCATTATTACTTGAAATCAAACTTTCTTGAATACACGAAAGCCACAGACCTTTTTTTTCCCAACCATTTAACCACTAAACCACGGACTGCTGCCATGTTAAATAATGTTCATCACACTATAAGGTTTGCTGTAATAATAATACGTTTATTGAGGCACACACACTACAACTTTCTGTTCACATGTTTTCAGTTCAACAGCCAGACAACGACTCCGACTCTCACATGTACAATTCCAAAGATACATCTCCAAAGGTACATCAAGCACCAGAACATCACAGATATAAATGTACAATACTGAACAAATACAACAATTTTTTTTGCCACTCAGTGAGAAATCTCCAGTATGAGAATCATACTGTCTTGGTTTACTTAGGTATAAGCTCTCATTTCTAATAACATAACACACGTGCAGCATTGTAATTGATTTTTGTGCACCACGTCCTCAATTATCTGCTTCATTATATTCTAATCTCTGTCTTCCTCTACAGTTCTTACCTTCGACTGTTCCCTCCACCAGCAAATTAACCAAACCAGCATGTCTCAAAATATGACCTACCAGCCTGTTTCTTCTTTCTGTAAGCTTCTTCGACAAACTTCTTTCCTCACCCATCATTTCCAAAACTCGTTCATTTCTTACTTTGTCAGTCCACTTAATTTTCAGCATTCTTCTGTAGCACCACATTCCAAATGCTTCAATTTTATTTATTTCTGGTATTTCTAAAGTCCATGTTTTGCTACCATAAAGTGCTGTACTCCACACTTAGAGTTTTCAAAAGTTATTTCTAACAGCTAGATCAATATTTGAAACTAAAAGGTTTCTCTTTTTCATGAAGGCTCTTTTTGCTTGTGCTATTCTGCTTTTAAACATCATTTCTGCTTCAGGCATTGGTTGTAATTTTGCTTCCCAAGTAACAGAATTCACTAACTTCTCCTATTGCATCTGATCCTATTTTTATATTTAATCTACTAGTATTGTTATCATTTCTACTACATTTCATCACTTTTGTCTTGCTTTGATTTATATACAGCCCAAAATCATCCTTCAGTATTTTGATCATGCCATTCAGTAACTTCTCAATATCCTCAGCCCTTTCTGCTAACAAGACAATATCATCAGCAAATCGTAGCATACTGATTTTTTTCTCTCTGAACACTTATGCCACATGGAAATTTTTCTTTGACTTTCTTTATTGCTTCTTCCACATACAAGTAGAATATTAATGGGGATAGACTACAACCTTGTCCTACACCCTTTTTAATTGCTGCATGTCTCTCGTGATTCTCTATTTTATTATAGCCACTTGATTCTTATTTAGTTTATAGAGTATTCTACTATCTCGATACTTTAGACCTGACTTCTTTAAAATTTTGAACATCTTGTCCCACCTAACATTATCAAAAGCTTTTTCTAAATCAACAAATGCCATAAAAGTATCTTTGTTTTTCTTGATCTGCCCTTCAAGTATTAATCTTCAAGACAGAATTGCTTCCTTTGTACCGCGATTTTTCCTAAACCCAAACTGATGTTCACCTACTATCTCTTCTACTACACTTTCCATCCTGGGCTTGGTACCTGTAGATGCTATTGATAGGTGGGATTATACTAGGCATGGCCTACACCTCAATAGTAGAGGGAAGGGGGTTCTTTCAGATCTCATAGCAAAACAATTAATTGGGGCCACAAATTCACATGAAAAAATATCTGTTGTTAATGGTGTTAGGGCAGCTCCTTTTTTAGATTAGGATCATGTATTAGGCATAGATTTTTAAGAGAAATTAGTTTAAACAATAATGAGTTTTCAGATACCGAAACTAAAAATTGTGTAGGGATTAATTTACTACATCAGAATATCAGAGGGTTAACAAATAAAGTGGATGAATTGCTAGTCCACATAAATGAATTAAATGATATCAGTAGAATTGATGTTTTATGTTTGTCTGAACACCATATAACTGCAGGAATAGGTATGTCATATGTAACTGATTTTAATTTAGCTTCTCATTATTGTAGAACGAACTTGGAGAAAGGAGGAGTTGTCACTTATGTTAGAAATGGTTATAGTTTTGAGGATATAAGTATTAGCAAATATTGTGTTGACCAACATTTTGAAGCCTGTGCTACACAGCTAAGATTCAATAATGAAATTTTCATAATAGTAACAGTATATAGAGCACCATCGGGAAACTTTTCTCTTTTTATGAACCAGTTTGAACTCTTATTAATATTTTTAAGCAGAAAAGAAGTCAACATAGTAGTATGTGGTGATTTTAATGTAGATTTTCTAAATAACTTACCCTGTAAAGTCATGTTAGAATCATTAGTCAGTTCATTCAATTTAACTCAGGTAGTTAATTTTCCAACTAGAATAATGAATAATAGTCACTCAGCTATAGACAATGTTTTCCTAGATACCTCAAAATTCAGTTATACCATCAAGCCATCCATCAATGGACTTTCGGATCACGATGCCCAGTTATTAACCATCAACACTTCAATAGGAACTGGCACTAAGAGTAATGTCTTTAAACTTCAGCGTGTAATAAATGATGAGTCAGTTACTTGTTTTAGAAAGTGCCTGAATGTCACAAACTGGGAACAGGTATACAGTGCTCAAGGTATGGATGAAAAATACAACATTTTTAGTGACATTGTATTAAATTTCTTTGAAAGTTGCTTCCCCTTGAAAAAGTGTCATGCTTCTCAAAAAGAACAAAAGCCTTGGATAACTATTGGCATTAGAACATCATGCATTAATAAAAGGAAGTTGTATATTGCCTCTAGGAACAGTGAGAATGCTAATGTTAAAACATATTACAAACAGTACTGCAAAATACTGAAAAAGATTATTAAAGAATCTAAAAGTATGTACTACAAACATAAAATTCATGATTCTGAAAATAAAATTAAAACAATATGGGACATTGTAAAAAAGGAAACAGGAAAGAGTAATCAAACAAATAATGATATTTTTGTCAAAGAAAATTCAGTAGAATCTAATTTCTCAATTGCTGATAATTTTAATAAACATTTTTTATCTGTTGCTGATAAGTTGACTGCTAATAGCTCAGTGACACACAGTATGGATTTTGTCAAAAAAGGCTTCCAAGAAAAATTTAACTCTATGTCTATAAAATTAGCTACTCCAGAAGAAATAAGAAAAATTATCAAATCCCTTAAGAGCAAATACTCAAGTGGTTATGATGGGATTTCCAGCAGATTAATTAAATTGTGCTCCACAGAATTAAGTAATATACTAAGTTATCTATTCAATATATCTCTACTTGAGGGGACTTTTCCAGAAAGGCTTAAGTACGCTGTAGTTAAACCACTCTATAAAAAGGGAGATAAGGCAGCCGTATCGAATTACCGACCAATTTCATTACTAACAGCCTTCTCCAAAGTTTTTGAGAAAGCAATGTACATTAGAGTTTATGAACATCTAAAAAATAATAATATTCTAACTAATTCACAATTTGGTTTTCAAAAGGGCATTCAACAGAACAAGCTATATTTGCATTCACTGACAATATTTTAGAAGGAATAAATGATAAATTAATTCCCGTGGGAATTTTTTGTGACTTATCTAAAGCATTTGACTGTGTAGATCATAAAATTCTGATACAGAAACTTAAGTATTATGGTATAGATGGCATTGTTAATAAATGGCTTAGTTCTTACCTTCTAAATAGAAAACAGAAAGTGTCAATGGAGAATTTTAAGGCTGCCTTAAGAGGTCCACTGTTTTCTGAGTGGAAATTAATCAGATGTGGAGTACCTCAGGGTTCTATATTTGGGCCACTATTGTTTTTAATATATATAAATGATCTACCCTGTGTTTCATCTAAAAACTCAAAATTTGTCCAATTTGCAGATGACACAAACATAGGAATTAAAAACACTCCAGATTTATCTACAGAATATATTTCAAATTATGTCTTTGAACTGATTAATAAATGGTTTACAGCTAATGGCTTGTCTTTAAACTTTGATAAAACTCAGTATATGCAATTCAGTACATCACACAGAGTAACACCTGACATAGACATAAAATTTGCAGGCCAGTCCATTCAAGAGGTAGATAGTGTGAAATTTCTAGGTTTGTGTATTGATCATAATTTAAATTGGAAAGTACATGTTTCTGACTTACTAAAGCGAATGGGAGCAGCCACGTTTGCAATTCGTACAATTTCAGCTTTAGATGATCTCCGTATGAGGCAGCTAGTTTATTTTGCTTATTTTCACTCCTTATTGTCATATGGAATAATATTCTGGGGCAATTCTACCCATAGAGATAAAGTGTTCAGAGCCCAAAAGCGTGTAATAAGAATAATGTGTGGGGTTAGCAATAGAACTTCATGTAGAGAGCTGTTCAAGAAGTTAGGGATTTTAACATTAGCATCTGAATATATATACACATTAATGTCCTTTGTAGTCACAAATTATACTTTGTTTGAAACAAATAGTAAAATACACAATTACGGCACTAGAAGTAAAAATGATCTTCACAAGACTTACAAGTAATTGTCATTTGTTCAAAAAGGGGTCCGATATTCAGGGACTCATATCTTCAATATGCTCCCAACACATATTAAATGTATAGTAGATGATAAGAATAAATTCAGGAAAAAAATTGAAAGAATTTTTAATTGACAACTCCTTCTACTCCGTCGAAGAATTTATTTCTAAGGTCTCTTAAAAATAACTGCCAGTATCTTGTATAAATATAGTTCAAATAATTAATTTACCATGTATGCTATGACTGTACATCTCCTGGTGTATGTATTTAGTTTGTTATGTAATTGTTTATAGTACCATATATGTTACGACTGTACATCTTGTGGTGTATGTATTATTTTGTAATGGAAGTGTTTAATGTACCATGTATACTATGACTGTACATCTAGTTGTGTACTTATTATTTTGTTATGCAACTGTTTATCTGTAAATTGACAACTTTCCACATCCCACAGAGCCAGTCTCTTATATTGGGATCAATGGAAAATGAATGTATTGTATTGTATTGTATTGTATATTATTCTGGTCAATAATTTTGAAGCATGTGATGTTAGACTAATGGTGCGATATTTCTCACATTTGTCAGCTTGTTCTTCTTTGAAGATGACATTTTTTATTAAAATCAGTTGTAATTTCTCCTGTTTCATATCTTTTTGATATCAGCTTGAATACTCCTTCTCCTAGGGATTTAAGAAGTTCTGCAGGGATCTCATCAATTCCAGCTGCCTTATTTGCTTTCAAGTCATTCAGAACTTCTGTCCTCAAAACAGGATCTTCTAAGTCATCAATGTCGACATCGCCTTCCTTTACCATTACACTACTGTTCAAGCTGTCCACATCATAAAGTTTCTCAATGTATTCCTTCCATCGATTAGCTCTGAGCTTAAAAGAGGTTTCCCATCGGCAGCTTTAACATTCACACCTCTTTTCTTCATTTCTCCAAAATTCTGTTTGATCTTTCTATATGCAACATCTAATTTACCTACAACCATTTCCTTTTCTACTTCTTCACACTTTTCTTCTAGCCATGTTTCTTTTGCTTTTTTACATTTCCTATTTGATTTCTAAATTGCCTGAATTGCTCTCTTCCTGCTTCATCCTGAGCATTTTTGTACCTTCTCCTCTGATCCATCAGCTCTTCTGTGATCCAAGGTTTTTGGGCAGCTTTTTCCCTAAATCCTAATGTTTCTTTACCAGCTTTCATTATTTCAGTATTTGATGCATTCCATTCGTCCTCGGTTGAGCTCCTTTCACAGTTAATTTTTAGACCTAAGTCTAACATTTCTGCAAATTTTTCTCTCATACTTGATTGTTTCAGTTTATTCACTTCTAGTCTGTTCTGCCTATGCTGCTTCCTTATTCACTTGAATTTCAGCCAGCACTTCATTACTATCAAATTATGGTCAGAGTCTATGTCTGCTCCTGGGTACACTTTACAGTCTAGAACTTGATTCCTGAATCTCTGTTTGACCATGATATAATCTAGCTGATATCTGCCTGTATCATCAGGATGTTTCCAGCTATATATCCTTCTTGCATGGTACTTAAACAGTGTGTTTGTCACAACTAGCTTAAATCTTTCACAAAATTCTAGCAACCTGCTTCCTCACTCATTTCTTTCTCCTACACCAAAATTTCCTACTGTATTCCCCTTTTTTCCTTGTCCCACTATTGCGTTCCATTCACCCATGATTATTAGATTTTTCTCACCCTTCACATATTGGATTAATTCTTCAATTTCAGCGTATGTTTTCGCTATTTCTTCATCATCTTCCTGTGACGTTGGCATATACACTTGTACTAATGTGGTTGGGACGGGCTTAGTTTCTAACCTCATCAAATTAATCCTGTCACTAAACTGTTCATAATAATTCACCAGTTTCCCTACTTTCTTATTCATTACAAATCCAACACCAGTGACTCCATTAACAGCTTGTGTGCTAATCAACCTGTGTTCCCCAGACCAGAAATTCTGTATGTTCTTCCATTTAATCTCACTAATCCCAACAACATCTAACTTAAGTTTTTCCATCTCCTTGTTTAAGTTTTCTAACCTACCTGCCCTATTCAGACTTCTAACATTCAATACTCTGACTCGTAGAATGTTATTATCCATTCTGATTACTCTTCCCTGGATAGTCTTCATCCGGAGATCCAATTTGGGGACTATTTTACCACTGGAATATTTTACCCAGGAAGAAGTCATAAGGAACTATGTAATTTGAGAGGATTACATGTCTTCGGGATACTCTTTGGGTCTTTAATGCAGTGGTTTCCTGTTGCCTTCTGCATCCCCATGCTGTTGATCATTTCTGATTCATCTGCCATTAGGGGCCGTTTCCAATCCCAAGGGCAAGAGGGTGCCCTGGACCACTCCTCTCTCTTCAGCCCTCCTTTAAGAGGCCGTTGACAAGCAGTGGGTGAGTCCTTATACTGGGAATCTTTGTCGCCAGAACCACGTTCATACAAAAAGGGTGCATCACATGAAGGAGAGGTTGACATTTGGTTGGTAAAGGCTAGTATAGTCTCTCCCAAACCCTTATACACCTGTCATTGATATCTGTGTTTTAACTGTTTTCACTTATTTAACAGTACTAGTAATTATCCAAATAGTTATTTCTTTTGATGTGCCAAGCATAGTTCAACAGAAACAGGTACTAAAAATAGATGCTGTAATACATAGAATGAATTATGTTTAATATGGACATTGTAAAAGCAGAAGATACGAGACATTGAACCAGCACTAAGTAAACTTGGTTCAAGGTGAATATTAATAATAAAGAAACCTATGAGTTAAATTTAGCTTTGATGAATATTTTGACCAAATTAAGGAGAAATATAAATATTTTTTAAAAATGTTTTCCTAGAGTAAATGAAGGTCCTTATAGGAAAGACATCATAGATTTGGAATCTCTTTTCACTCCACTGAGGAATATTTAGTCATAATATGATGTGAATTAATTTGTTTCTTTATTACTGTACACTTAATCAGAATGAATTCCATTCATTATGATATATTTCTTAATATTATTCATTAGTTTATATTACACTTAGCTTAAAATTCTTTGTTTGACTTTATTCCATATCTTTCAGTGGGATATATGGAATGAGGTAAGATAAGGCAATGAACTGAACAGAGGATTATATGGATTGAATCTTACCTGTAAAACTGATATACCAAAGTCATTAGTTACATCAACCATAGCATCTCGAGGTCTGCGATATCTCACAAAAGTTTCCCACTGTTGCTGGCAATTAGATTCTTGTGCCATTAATGTAAACAGATAAATATTTATAACTGCAAAAGATATTGGATTATTAATTAAATTTTCAGTTATTTTAAAACCTTAGTTTCTCGTTTTGAATTATTTGAATTTGAAGCAGCATTTACTTTATAATATTCAAGAGGCAAGAACTATATCTTATACCACTAACAATTGCAGATAAAGATGGAGGAGGAGTTACTGAGGATTTGAAAGAAGCAGAGCTATTAAGCAGCTGATTTAGTGAGGCTATTAGAGAATATCTTCCTGGGACAGTAGAGAGTAAATCAGGGGATCAGCTTCTCCATTTAATGAGGGCCATTAAGGGGACTGTCTTTTTCGGGCCGGGGGAGGGGGGGGTAAATCAGAGTTGCAAATTCTTCATATAAGTAGGAACAAGCAGATGAATATATTTTAATTGCATCCTGTGATAATTATGAAGGAACTAAGAAAGCTGAAAAATATCCAGCACAGGTAGTATTACTCCATATGTGTTAAATATAGCAGCGTAAGATACTGTTACTTACTTTTAAATAATATTTACATTTGTTCTGGAGCTTTGCTGCTTACCAGAGGACTGAATTATGTGATACTAATACCAGACCATAAAGGAGGAGAATTGAAAATTATAGGCCAATAAGTTTGACAACTACATTGGTAGGCAAATTGATGGAAGGAATGATATACAACTACATTTGAAATATATGGGAGGGAAGAAAGTGGTTTGTGAATCAGCAACAAGGACTATTTGCAAGATATTTAACATAAAATGCCTGTGGAAGACCTCGTTGATGGTGTGGCACTAGACCTTTCCAAGGCATTTAACAGACTAAGCCAAAAAATTGTGTTAAATAAGGTGAAAACAATTGTAGTGGATAAAACAGTGACGTCAATAATAGAAGAATTTTTTAAATGTAGAGAAAAAAGTATTATTGTAAGAAATATAATATCGAAAAAGATAGCAGTGAAAATGGGAGTGCCACAGGTTAATATATTGGGACCATTGCCATTCCTTATTTTTATGAATAATTGTTTGATGGTTTACAGTCAGAAGCCGAGTAGTTCACAGGTGACATTATCATAGGATCAAAATGGGAGAAGAGTGACAACAACTTCATGGTGACCTTGATAAAATATCTAATTGGGCAGGTCATCATGGAATGAAGATAAATGCTATGAAGAATATTCTTAATAGATACAGATAAAAAAACAGATATTTATGATTAGAGGAGGGGGAGGTAATTACTTATTGAAGACAGACTTGAGTGTGAAAATCTTGGTATCACATTTAACAGTAATGTTAACTAGACAGGACACATAAGACACATGGTATAAAAGGGTTTAAAATCCTTCATTAATTCATGAGGGTGATGGATGGATGAAGCAGAGTAGTGAGGGAATTGAGTTACAAACACTTGTAGTTGAAGGGTGTGAAGGTGGGCAGCTAGATTTATTTGTGGAAATTACCACACAACACAAGCAATAACCGATATCGTAAATGAACTGGATTGAGATTCACTAAAAGACAGGAGGAGAGTGAAGATAGCTATGGGAGCATACAGTGTTTATGTTGGTAGCCAAGTTTAGAAGAATTAGTAGTTTTGCAAAGAAAGCTGGTACTTGATTTCAGGCATAAGGGAATGGAGAAAAAAATCATTGTAGGTAAGGAAGTGATGGATTAGAATAAATCACTGAGGTAAGTGCTAAACAATTTAGTAAAATCCTGAAACAATTTAAATTCAAAATTCATAAAGTGCAATAGTAAAAGGGAGGAAAATTTCACTCACAGAATTTAAGCTGAAAGATATTAAATTAATATGCCACTAGAGCATGCACTCCATTTAAATTAAATTAATTAAATAATATTTGGTTATGGCATAAGGTTCATATCAGAAAACTTTAAACAATAGCAAATACCAACCTTAAGCATTAACATAATTTTTATGAGTGGGTGTATGAGGTCACCAAACCATTTTAAATGTTTGCCGCCACCTATGCATGCCAGTATAAGTGTTATGTTTACTAAAATTTATAACACAATACTTGTTATTGTTAAAGTTTTTTCTTCTATTAATATTTTTTACATAAAATAATTTATTTGATGTCATTTAAAACAGTATATTGTGCAGTATGCAATGCTTTCTTCTGCCATAGATCAATTGTGCCATGGAACGTTATCAAAACTTTCTTTGACTTTTTGATTATTTGAAATACTTAAATGTTTGGGAGGGACAGCAATCTCGTTTTTTACAGAACTGAAAAAAATAATAAAACTTTTGTTGATGTGAAATGTATAATACAGTATTGTTGCTGATTAGTAGCGTGACTAATTATGCATGTCGTTAGCTTAATCCACGCTTTCATACTGAAGTTTTACAAATGGTATGTAATCAGCTGCAAATCTGCTTTATTATTTCTAATCTTCCTCCATTTTCTGTCTGCTGTGTGACTTGCTGCAGGAAGATGATTTTCTGATTCATTCATTAAAAGTACACATCTCAAATACTGCTGCCTGAATAAGTGTGACTTTGTATCTCTGTCTAACACACTTGTTAATGGCAGAGGTTGCTTGGGGGCTCTCCATATATTATGTCATATGTTATGGGGGAGAAGGAGGTCCACAAAGTGCGACATTACATAAAAAAAAATGTGGGGAGTGAGTCATAAGTTTTGTGATGTCACATCTGTTACAAAAAATCAGTAAATCTTTGCCTATGCTTTTTTTCAGTACTTATGTGTTCAGAAGATTAAAATTAAGATGCTCTAAAAATTATTGCACTTGGAAAATTACATTCCAAGACATTGTTTGTTTTGCTCTTGCATGAAGAACTTAAAACAAAACAAAAAGTGTAATGTGAGTAAAACTGTGAGGATACAAATTTATACTTTATTTTAAATGATTTTTAAATAACAATAATTTTTGGAAGTGATGTTTTCATCAAATTTTAAATTTGAAACTGCAGTATGAATGATGACCCAACAGGGGTGAGGAATTTAGGATGCAGGCATGCAAATGTGGTTACTCTTGACAAGGATGAGGGTGGAGGTTTGTGTGATGTAAGTAATCAATTGCACCTTGTAACTTACAAATATATATTAGTTGAAAAAGTAGAATTGTTTACTAGTAGATGTTGAATTTTTGTGACACACATTAAATTATATTAGATCCTAAAGAAACAGTTGGAATAGATGGAAGAAAAATGTATACTGCTCTTAGGTTACAGTCAGACACAGATCCAGGATTTTGGTTTGGGAGGGGCTTGAGTGGATTTCGGTTGGGGGAGGGAGGCCTTGAGTTGGGCAGTCTTTATAGTCTCCTCAGATTGCTGCCTTAGAATATCAGGAGAGGTAAAAAATAAAAGAGAGAGAGAGAGAGAGAGAAAATAAAGGCCTCCAAAATTACGATGTTGGGGGTGGACCTAGATACTTTTGGGGGGCTTGAACCCCCTCCTTCGGATGCGCCCCTGGTTACAGTTATGACAGTGAATCATAGGTAATTGAACACTAGTTTAGTAGTGATAGTTGTGTGTTGACAGCTGATGATGGATTATGTCCCAAATGTCAGAGTCTCTCTCCTGTTCTGTTAATCCTGATACACAAATATTTCATACAAAGTTAAGTAGGTAAATTTAGCTAGGACATGAGTATTTTGAAGGAGGATTTAGCATCTTCCTATTAACACTGATGATACAGAGATTATTGTCTATAGTGACTACAAAATTAATATTAATTCCAAATTTCACCATAACTATTTTAAAATTTCAGTCAACTGGAAAGTTTCATCTTAACAAGCACTGTTAGAAATTAATGACCAATCCATCACATCATGCTTCAGTGAATTATTTCTTTTTTCATGGAAAATCAATTATTCCATGTAAAATGGGAAAGAAACTGACACTTAACTACAAAAACAAACTCCACTACAGCTGAAAGATGGATCGTTCATTGCTGAGAAGAAAATGAAAATCCATGCCCTACTATTAAAATCTAGAGAGCGAAAAGTTATCTTTCTTAAATTGGAGCTTAACAGTCTCCAACTAGCGGCAGTACTTACCCAGCGGAGTGGCGAGCCGGCAGGTGTTGGCCATGGTCCTGCAATCTGCAGTGTGACTGAGCAATGTGCAGACGCCGGCGCGGCTGCCCCCTCCATCCAGTCGGCAGTCTGAGGTCAATGCTGGGCGTTGATCGGTCGAGCGACTTCAGTGTTCTTTTAAAAGACACCACAATCCTCTTCCTTTTGTGCCGCATCCATAGGCTGGTCGTATTTCCTCACATTTCATTTAACTTGGAAGATCAGCAACAACCGCAGTCAATGGCAGGGATGTGACTCTTCTCTCCCGCACGCGCGACCGAGAAGGAGATGCTTCGTCTTTCCATAGCAGTCTGCAAGATCTCTGAGCAAGACCAATGCGTAGGTGGGCTTCGTTTCCGGGAATTTTTATTTTTATTCTGTAATGAAGAAACTAATCTGTGTGATGCGAAGTAAAGCAAAAGCCTGTTCGATATTTATACTATTCTGGAAGCATTACTATGTTGTCTTTACTTTACTTTAAAATTACCGCATAGACTGACGATTAATACTTCCACGACGAAGAAGTTTTATTTTATAAATGCGTTTGCAGTCTTAACGTATTTGTCAAACATTAGTTCTGAAAGAAGGGAAAAAAAAGAAGGAAAAAAAACGTGTTTCTTGAAAGAGAAAGAATCCAGCGAAAATTTAAATTAAAGATGACGGTAAAAGCTGAATGTTTCCATATGGAAATAAATGTCATTACACTCTGTTTCAAAAGAAGATGGAATTCACTAGATTTCTTGCTCAGACTTCCCAATCAACATGACTATCGATCAGACGCAGTGTGTTTGAAAGTTTCCACGATACACGCCACAGTTCTAAAGGAATTTTGAGCGCATAACAAATGGAACTCTAATCACGTTCTGTACTTTTCGTAGCATAGAGGCAAATTCTATATTATATTCTGCAATCTGTGATAACTGAAACATACTGGTAGACCCATTAAGATTCAATCCTCCTCGATGTTGCGTTATTTTAGCAGAGTATGTACAATCTCTTTACGCCCTATCCCACCGAAACAATATTTAATTAACATGATCCGTCTGAGCACTTCACTTTCTGTCAAACATTTTTATTCCTCCGTTGACGATTTCATCTGTTTTTGTATTTTTAATAGGCCTTTACGCCTCATCAAAGATCTGTTTCCTCAAGGCAGTGCCTTGATGTTGAATGAAACTTATCAGTCCCACTTAACTATGCATTGTGTAAGTTTCATATTAGTATCTGATGTGTCACTGCATATGAGATAAAAATTAAGTCAGGAGTAGAAAAAGGAATGGAGGTGAAAATGGGAGTTCCACAGGATAGTGTATTGGGACCATTGCTATTAGTTATTCTAATGAGTGGTTGTTTTAACGGTTTACTGTTAGAAGTTAAGTTGTTTGCAAATGACATAATGCAACATAATAGGATCAAAACGGTACAAGACTGCTTGCAACTGTAACGTGATGTGTACAAGATATCTGGCTGTGTATTTCTACATAGGATGTAGATAAATGCAAAGAATAGTCATCATATTAGATACACAGATAAAAAAACTAAAAGTTGATTATGAATATAAGATGGGGAAAGAATTGTTTGTTGAAGATTTGAAAGGAAAATACCTTGCGATAACATTTGAAAGCAAACTCAACTGGGCAGGACACATTGGAGGGGTAGTAGGAAAAGATTTCAAAATCAGTTACTTGTTGGAGAGAGTGGTTAGGGTATGTACGAGAGACGTAAAAGAATTTGGTGACAAAACTTTGCAATATGGTGGTGTAGTGTGGGACCCACTCAAACACAGGAGTTAGAGGGGGTGCAAAGAAAGGCTGCTAGATTTGTCTCTGGAAATTACTGCAGATCCCAGTCAGTAAGTGATGTGACGAAGGGACTGGACTGAGAATCACTGAACGACAGGAGGAGGGTGAAGAGAATATTGGTGATGAGGTGTGGAAATACATAAATGTAAGAATTAGTAGTAGTGCATGGAAGGAAAAAGATGATTATGACCAAAAGCTGGCACTCGATTTCAGGCACTACGGAGTGGGAAGATTTTCTTTCGCTGATAGGAGAGTCAGAGATTGGAACAAGTTACCAAGAGAAACGGTGAATAATTTATCAAAAATGCTTAAAAGTTGAAATTTGTAGAGCGGATACAGGAAAGGGGGAAAGTGAACGTATAAGGAAATTGCCACCGGAGCGTGCGCACCGTCGCAATTAAATTAAATTATTTCATAAATATTCGGCTAGCGCTAGAGTATTACGATATCTTTTGTGAAGGCACTGGTCGCACCTCTGTAAATCCAGACTGGTTTCCGTGGACAATCGCATAGAAGCAATCTGCAACTTATAAACTTTTTGATGCAGTTTGTGAATTTACAGGTTGTAAACTACCCTTATCTCTTGAAGTTCTCCGTAATCTCAGCTAGCGATGATTCTTGTTGCTGCACCGTTTATGTTAAGAAACTGGATTTTTTCTTGGAGAAACACTGAGGATAAATCGTTCACTTAATCCATCCTTAAATAGCTATTACAAATTGTACCCTATAAATAACGTAAAAAAATCTTCTGAGATTCTCGAAGATTTTATTTAGATTTGTTTAAGACGAGCTTGTCTTTTACTGTCTGAATGGCCTTGCTGTAATACAAGAACTGGAGAGGACGGAGATAAACAGAACAAATTGCATAAATGGAATGCGGTAGCAGCAGTGAGGAACCTGGAACTGTCATGTATCATCTGTACAGTGAACCTGGCCTGTTGTCACTAATCATTATTTATCTTGGATATACAGGCGCTTAACACTGCGCTGTTTTCAGTGAAATCCGAATAATGGGTTAAAGCTAAAAAACGGTAGTGCATCGACACTATCAGGACGGCGATAAGTTCATGCAGAAAAGGGAAAACTGAAATTTTGACACTATACAGTTCGTTGAAGACAACATAATATAAATTTCTCATTTCTTTTGTTTTTATTATTTGTTAAATAAGTTTTTGTCAGAAATAAATAATCAAGGGAAAAATCTCATTTTAATTAATGTTTTCTCTCGTTCAGAGATAATTTTAATGGAGTTAAGTGTGTTCGTAACAGTTATATTGAATGTATTTAAAACTGGGTTTTCAATTAATAATGTTCTGAACGTGTAAGGATACAATAATTATTTAGGAAATATTCTGATTTTATCTCAACAGTTTCGTTTTTATACTGGCTAAGTTTTACTTAAAAATATTGTTCACCAAGAATGGATACTAGAAGACCAGTGCGAAAATTTCGCAAATAAAATACAATGAATAATGAGGTTGAATGCTTGTAATATAATGAAAAGTAGAACCGCACCTTTGTAGCAAATATTTATTTGTTTAGCGTAATAAGTACGCATCAAAATCCTTACAACATATTACGAAACAGTTAGTAAAATTTAAAACACACTGTATGTACGACAAACTGTCACTGACTTTATAGAATACAACCAGCCTGAACAAAATGCACATCTCTATGATATGCGATGCTGTCAGGATACAATGTTTGCATTGGAATTGTATAGCAAAACAAAAATGTTTCCGTAACAGAAAAAAAAAATATTCGAAAAGCTACTTATTGCATTGCATACAAAACAGTTTATCTGATATCTGATGCTGCAAACAAGGGTCTTGGCTCTGTACCGCCTCATATGCGCGACCTCTTTAGGCATCAAATTCAGAAAAATTCTTTCTTAATACGGTATATGATTTTACCTAATTGGAGACCTTAATCATTAAAACGATTTGTCATTTATCTTTTTCGGTTAGCTATCGAAGGAGAGAGATGGCTCGTAATAATAATAAAAACACATGTTGTAAAAATAATATCGATACTTTTGCCCTTTAAGGGCCGAATTCCATAAAATCCTTTTATAAAATATGGTGAGGCCAAAGAGGACACCTCCTTGAAATGATACCTCATTTATCGATTTCGGTTAGGCATCAAGAGCGATAAATGGCTCATGATAGAAAAATGCGTTGTAGAAATTTGAAAATTCCTTTCTTAAAATATGGTTGGTATAACTCAGGTTTTTTTTTTTTTAGCTATCAAGGGAGATAAATGAGTCGAGACACAAAAAACGCATTTTAGAAATTTATTGAATTTATTGTGGGTGCCTGGATTAAACCTTGATAAGTCCCGCTGGCAGTCGCATTCTTGTTGTTTTTTCCTCTCACCGAGCGTGATAGGTGAGTGGTAACGCTCTTGTTTCGTATTCGGAAGTACGCGGGTTAGAATCCCCGTCAGACCATCCAGGTTTGGGTTTTCCATTGTTTTTCCAAATCACTCCAGGCGAATACAGCGATAGTTCCTTCAAAAGTCTATGGTCGAAATCCTTCCATTTCCTGCCCTCCGTCCTTTACCACCCCTCATGACGTCGAAGTCGACGAGGCATAAAGCCAAAAATAAAAATGTTTTCTACTCTTTTATCGCCTAATCCGTTTTAATTTTAGCAACAAATTTCACTGTACAAAACATTTATTAAAGGGTATTAATGTTGGTGACTCAACTAATGGATTTCATCTTATATATAAAAATCAATGTTTGTGGGTTTGTTCGTCTTCTATGCATTCCTATACCATTTATCAGATTACAATGAAACTTTGGAGAGTTTTCGAGTGAGCGTCTGCGAAGGTTCCTGTGAAAAAAATTCCATAAAGTCACCCCCTATTCCCCATAACACCCCATAAATTAGGAAAAACCACATTTTTTATCCGATTTAGATAGGAATTTGTACACTTATACTTTAAAACAAACATAAAAATACTGCCTACAAACGGTTTCCGAATATTAATCCTCTTGCCCCCTTTCCACCCACATAATTTTTTCACCCCATAATTTAGGCAATACCACATTTTTTATCCGATTTAGACAATAATTTCTACACTTATACTTTAAAACAAACAGAAAAATACTGCCTACGTATGGTTTCCGAATATTCATCCCCTCTCCCCATTTCAAACCCCATTACGTTTTTACCCCATAATTTAGGCAAATCACATTTTTTATCTGATTTAGATAAGAAATGGTACACTTATACTTTAAAACAAACAGAAAAATACTGCCTACGTATGGTTTCCGAATATTCATCCCCTCTCCCCCTTTCCAACCCCATTACGTATTTACCCCATAATTTAGGCAAACCACATTTTTTTATCCGATTTAGATAAGAATTTGTACACTTATACTTTAAAACAAACAGAAAAATACTGCCTACGTATGGTTTCCGAATATTCATCCCCTCTCCCCCTTTCCAACCCCATTACGTTTTTACCCTATAATTTAGGCCATACCACATTTTTTATCCGATTTAGATATGAATTTGTACACTTATAATTTAAAAAAGAGGGAGAAATACTGTACACATTAATTTCACAAAAACCCAATCCCTCTCCTCTCTTTCCACCACCTTAATTACCCCCTCTTCTCCATAACACCCCATAATTTAAACAAACCCGCAAACCGTTCGTCCGATTACGGTGAAGCTTTGGTGAGTTGTCGACGGGATGACAGAGAAGGTTCCTGTCAAAAAAAAAAACCAAAAAACAAAAAAATTAAAAATACCCACCCCTCCTCCCCATAATTTAGACAAAACCACATATTTCATCAGATTGCAATGGGAATTTGCACACTTATACTTTGAAACAAACAGAAAAATACTGCCTGCATAAGTTTTCCAAAGCGCATCCCCTCTCACCCTTTCCAACTGAAAATGAATGAAACAGCAGTTTAAAATTTATATGTAAATATTTTTTCATTTAATCTATGTGCCTACTCAAGTCCAGCAATAGTGAAGCATTGCCGGGTAAGCTAGTTATTAAATAAAAATTATTAAATACTAATTGACCAGACAGAAGTTGTCCTGTCCAAATTTGAATAAATTTGTTTGCGATCATTATGTGAATTTGTGAAAAGCTGTAAAAAAATGTATAAACAAAATAATAATAGATAAAAAATACTTCTGAGTGATCATTGTATTTATTAATGATTGTGTCGATGGTTATTCATTTTCAGGAGGGGTACATTCAGAAGAAATGGGAAATTTTACACGCGAGATGAATTCTATAGATAGTACACTATTGAAATGCTGAAAATGTCTGATGTGCCTGAAATGTAATTGTTTCAAAACTTAAGTCACAATTAAATTAAGTCATAATTTTGTGTTAACGAAATGATTAATTTCCTTCCATTAAAATCTGAAATGTCAATAAATCTCAATGAGTTTTATTTACAATTCATTCATGGAACCACCAAACCGGTTTTGATTGTTTCGTAGATCTTGCATCGTGTGGTCTAAGGCCTCCAAAAACTTTTTATGTACCATCTACATTCAACCCAAACGATCAATTTGCAGTGCTACAGAACTTTGGCCATCGCACAATTCTTCGACAGGTTGCGTGTTGGAGTTTCATTTATCTGCATATTCAACAGCAATTTTAATGTTGAATAAGCTGTTTGACCGCATTGTATCAACCTAGCTGCAATTTCTTACGAGGCGAGTGCATGTGCAATTTCATTCTGCGATCAAACCGTTGCCAAAACCAATGAGATCAAAAAGGTTTCTTTATTTCCACCATCCATGATTTCAACTGGGAGCGCTAAGAAGAAAATCCGTCTAGTTCCATTGGTTACAACTTTCATGAGCAAATTTATGTCGCCGATTAAATAGTGTAAAATTCGTTCGAACTGACTCTCTCAGTGCATTACAATCATATTGTTTTTCACGTTTCAACTCTTAATTAAATGTATTGTGCAGTGGACGATTCGGCGTTGACAGGAATAATTTAGGTAATATCTTGTTCGATATCCTCATTTAGTATCAATGGAATGGAAATAAAATAACTACTATTGTTGGACAGATCGCGAAACAACACAAAAATAAAAGCAAAGGTAATTAATTAAATTTGATTTAGGCTGGAATGCGTTTTCCAAATTTTTCTCCAATCTACCAGTTTTTTTATTTATTTTTTTCAATAGAAAACATTTAATTGATTTCTTTCCAAACTGGATGCAAAAGGAACAAAACAAAACAAAATTACTTATTTCCATCGTTCAAGTCATGAGTTATGGTTTTAGTTTTCCCGAATTTTCCAAACGACTTTTCCATTTTTTTATCTAAAAACCTTATTCGGAACATTATGAACATTTTTTTAAAAAAATAACAAAATTAACCCATATAAAAAAATTAGATTTTTCATGAATTTTCCAATTTTTCTGGCAACTTTAGGAATTTTTCTTTCTCTAGAAACCTTCTTCGGACTAAAACGACAATTCAATAGAATTAGCCTAATCACTCCGTAGAAAATAGTACTTCCAATTTGCCCCAGATTTTCCGGGCAACATTTTCAATTTTTTCTATCTCTAAAAGCCTTTTTCTGACTATTACAAACACTTTCAAAGAAATTAGTCAATTCAGTTAATAGAAAAAAGTTGTTTAAGTCTACCAGAATTTTAAAATTTTCCGGGCAACGTTTCCAATTTTTCTTTATCTAAAAACCTTATTTGGACTATTATGAATATTTCTTAGAAAATAACCAAATCGATCCATAGAAAAATACATTCAGTTTTTTCGCGAATTTTCCAATTTTCAGGCCAACTTTTCCAAATTTTCTTTCTCGAATAACCTTATTCGGACTATTACAAATATTTTTTTAAATAAAATTTAGCCAAATCGGGTCAGCCGTTCTCAAGTGATGCTGTTACCAACGAACAGCATTTCATTTTTATTTATATAAATTGACTAGCAGTTACCCGCGACTTCGTCCGCGTTGAAGAGTGTTGTAATACAAGATTTTCTTGAGGCCTAGTTGTTCAGTGGTTAGGGCGTCCAACTGGTCCTAAGCTTGAAACACAGTTTCGGCGAGGATTTTCATAGGTCCTTAGCTCGACGCGACGTTCACCTCTGGCATAGGTCGTTGTGTGATGTGAAGTACGCCAGAATGCTCACGTGGTTCTGTTTCTACGTTGAACTGTGGGTCCTCTATGCCCGGTAGGATTTCTGGGTTAGGCTAAGCGGCTACAAAAGGGGCTGATTGCGCAGACGTAAAGAAGTCTTGCCACCAGGTCAATACAACCATACAACTCATTTTAGAGCTATTTTTATTAGTAATAGTAGTAATAAATATGGTCATAAAATAACAGAAATTTATATATGTTCCACAACATCTTCATTGAACTTTTAAAACAATAGAAATATTCTTTCTGCATGTTAGGAGTATTTTCAGTTTAATACATCGGTATATACAATATTGTAGGACTTGTTCTTTTCGGAATAAACATGTAAATTTTTTGCAATCGATACTCGCGAGCAGGCAACATGTAATTGACCATGATAAAAGCAGGGAGTATCCAAATGTATTCCCACTACTTTTAACTTTTGACTGTGATTTATGAATTTTCATTGAAAGTGCAATTTTTAATGGGAACTTTATTCTTTTAAATTGAAAGGGAATATTACTGGGATTAATTGGGATACGTGGAATTAATACGGCTTCCCCTTTAGGTGTACCGGTAAGAATTGTCGCTTTCGCAATGTTTCTTGCTAGTTCTGTGATGCGTAATCTGGTGCCATTGCACAATCTTGGAGGGTCGAGATTACGCCAACCTTATGCTCGAGTTTGTGGGACGGCACCCCATATAACTCCAAGGAGTTTAAAAACTCGACGGGGTAGGTAGCAGCATCGTCAGTTGACATTACTGTATCGATGGAAGAGTATGTTGTCACTTCTCCGGCTATTTCCACTATTCTTTTAGTAATTTAACAACAGAGTCATTTTTCGGGGCAAGTATTGTCCTCTCACATAACCGGTTTTCCTCATTGAAATTTGGTTGTATACTCGGCAAAACATTAGTAATGAGCTCGTGTACTGAGCCGACAATATTGCAAAAATCAGATGTGAAGTGAATCATTCCCTCCTCTTCTGTTGCAGGCGACCTTCTCCAATTTTCAGCAGCTTTTGGGCGTACGAATCTGATACAAGATTGTTATATAACTGGATTCGCAGGTTTGTGCCAAATATCTGGCTTTCTGTCGTCGCCGACTTTTCGATTATTCCGATGTTTCAGTAGCTCCTGAAATCGACTGATGGACGGTTTGTTCTTCTTGCCGAGCTTGCATTTTTTCAGGTGTTTCAGCAACTCGTTGCAAAGCTGAATATGCGGCCTGTTGTTGCCGCCTTTTCGTTTGCTTCGGTGTTTCAGCAGCTCTTGAGATCGATTGCCGTTCGGCTTACTCTTTGCACCGAGCTCGCGGTTTTCCCGGTGTCTCGGCAGATTGTCCCGAAACCAAGTGATCGGTTTGCTGTCGTCGTCGTCCAACTAGTGACTGCTCCGGCAATTCAACAGCCGCAGAAACCCCAAGACGTCCCTAGTGCTCAACCCTCTGCAGCTCTGCTAGAGGATTTGTCTCCTGGGATTTGACAATTTTCGTAACCCTAGTTTCCCTGCATTTCTTTGAAAGATATGACTTCCCTTTACTCGGCATCTCTTAAAATTACTAATGTAATAGAAAATTAGTCTCGCGAATAAAAATGAATATAGTTTTAATTAATAGAAACTCAAAACGTCAAAATATTAGCAATACATTGATGGAATCGACTAAATATCCAAGAAAATACTAACATTGAAAGAGCAAATAAATACTTAAGTGGCCCAAGGAAGTTCACTTCCGTTAAAAAATTGCAAAACTAAAAATGAATATTTTGATTTACGCTGAATATCTGAAAAAAAAAATCTTTAAAAAAAGAGAACTTATTTGCTCTTTGAAAATTGATTTTGTTTTGAGGATGTATCGGCTCCATCAATTAATTCTGCTTTAAAACAGAAATTTACATATTATAGTAGTAATTGATTCTTTTATTCATTTCTAGCAGAGTTCCCGGCGTTGCCCGGTATGATCTCGATTGATTTGCACACAAAGTGAATATTGATAAGCTCATAAAAGAAGATTTTTGGGGGGGGATTATACGAGAACCGTGGATCCGCAATTTGATGATGGAATGCTATGTAACTCGATGAGTCAAATTGAAAGTAAAGAATATTTTACATATTTTAATATCTCACTTAGTTATCGAGATTCTCATATTTCAAAATTGTCGTAGTTAGGTTGAAATGCAGCCTGGACCAGAAAAAATTCGCCTTAGCCAAATTTAATAATGAATTCGTATGTAACTTGGTGAGACAAATCTAAAATAAAGTATAAATGTTTTTGATATCTCGCTTAGTTCTCACTATATCTACAAGGTGGAAATGCACTATAGGTATTTTATTATCTTCTTAGTGGCTGTTGTTTGGTTGAAATGCGGCCTGGACCAGAAGAAACGTCACCAAAAGCACAAGGAACTATAACTGATTTTTGTCATGTTAAATCTCGAAAACCAAGTGAGATATCAAAAAATGTTATTCTTTATTTTAGATTTTTTTGCCGAGTTCTATAAGAATTCATCATCAGATTTTGGCGCCACGATAATGATAGAACTGCCATTTTTTTTTTGCACTTGTGAATTAAATTTCACGTCAGTCGCTCCATTTTTCTGTAGTATTTAAACGGCTAACCCCCTGTGTAGCAGATATCTATTTTTTTTTTTTTTTTTTTTTTTTTTAAGGAAATGTTAAAAGTAAGAAACACGCAGAAAAATATCAACATGTAATAACGTGGGCGGTAATAACATTTATTGCGTGATAACTTGTAACGAGCTACCCATATTTCAAACAACTTTATACATTTTTCATACGCTTGACGGTTTCATACGCACCGTTTTATGAAATAATATGCATTTAGGAACGTGTGTAGTAAATTTCAGGCCGATAGCACATTTACTTATTGGGACCCTGACGTTGCGCTCGAACCAAGACAAAATCACTCATCAACCATTTACAAAAAAAGTAACACTATGTCAACACTAAAGTTTTTAAACAGTTCAATTTCATGTTCAAAGTCATCAGTTGTGCATTACTTACCATTAATAGTGAGAATTTAATTCGGATCCAAACATCAGGATGCGGCCAGAGACCGTAATTTCAAACAGCAACAAATTTCTTAGAAGGTTTTTCACTAAAGGCTTAAAACAGCTCGCTTTCATATTCAAACCCATCAAATATTAATTAATAAACACAGCCATTAAAATTTCACAACATCAGAGATTGTAGAAGTGCGGCCTCAGATAGTAACATAAAAAACAAGAAGATATCGAAAGATTTTGTCATTGTATTAATAAAATTAATTTAAATATTTTCCACTTTAGTAGTTTCCTCTTCGCATTCGTTTATTGCTATCAAAAAAAATAAAAAAAAATTAGAAAGTAAATGTTACATGCGATAAAATGGATATTATTTTTTTATGATGTATGACGTAAGCATCGTATTTCTTTTATTTTTTGTTTCAGGCTGTATGTTAAGATTTTCATTTAGCACTGCACTCCTGCGTTATGTTACGTTGGAGCATAAGACATACCAAACACTTCAATTGAGATTCTAATCTTTAAAACGGTGAAAACCCCATCGAAATCTGCTCTGTAGTTTCCGACTTTTTATACTTCAAATATATCCGGTTTACATTTTATAGAAATAGAAGAAGAAGAATAAGAAGATAGATAGATAGATGGTCAGTGTTGATGTTGGTTCATCTATCTGTGGAAATAGTTGAATGCCTTTAGACCAGTATACTGTAATTCGTTCATTACGATCCATTAATTCTGCGCTAAAATATAAATTTTAATGTTAAAGTAGTAAATGATTGTTTCTTCATAATTGGTACCGTAGTACCGTTTTCCGGCAAATTACCACCCCGCTTGACTGCCACTCCACTATCTGAATAAAACATTTATAAATTTCAAAATTTTACGTCGAGCAACTCCGCGTGTTCTGCTAAATCATTCAAGCTTATTATAGATCTTTGATACAATATCGGTACAAAGCAATACATGACGCCACTAAAATGGCGCTCATGGAAGAAGTTTACATTACGAATAATGTTTCTGTTCTCATTCTGGCCCAGGCTGCTTTTCAACTAAGTGACAAACTCAGTTAATATTACCGCTTGAAAATCAAAGCTTCTACCACTCGCGCATTAATACATTCACTATATTGTATGTTAGTGACGTTATGAATTGTGAAATAAACTTGACTAATTGTTTCAGATCGCGATACTAAATGAACCCGAATAATGACGCTGGCAATGTGGGGCTCGGAAAAGCGCAATAAATTAAATACTGAATACATCTGAAACTACATTCAGCCGCATGAACTATGTAGTCAGCATCATGATAATTATTGAAGTAAGGTAATTAAAAAATGTATACTAAAATGCTTGTAACCTGCAGTTTACAAGGGAAACTCCATAATTCTCTGCAACTCTAAGACAGCTTTCATTAATATTACTGGTCAAGTTTATATCTCGATAAAGTGACTGTTACTGCTCGTGATATAGTAAGGTGTATAATGAAATTAATTGTGACAGTAATTTATGCTACACTAATTAGGAATCTTGATATAGAAAATTCTATTACTACCCGAAATGTAGTTCCAATGCATTTAATGTGTTCGTACCGTTTGATTTTGTAGCAATTTTGGCAGAGATAGTTGTTTGGTTGAAATGCTGCCTGAACCAGATTGTTTTTGTTGCAGTATAAGGCAGAATTAATTTAGTTATTATTAATAATAAACAAGCAGCTTTCAAAAACTCTGTAAAAATGAGGTATATCGTGTTGTTAACGATTTCTAATGTTGCTTCATGAAACAATAAGTTTCTACATTAAGCCATTGAATACATTCGTTTTAAGTGAAGGATTCAACAGATATTTGCAGAATATTGAACAGTAAGTAAAAAGCACTGTTCCGTGAATCAAGTCAACCATTTGTGCTGATTTCTACAAAAAAAAAAAAAAATTACAAAAAAAAAAAGATGGTTAGTTAAGTTTTAAATTTTGGCAAAAATAATTTGTAATATTACAGAGACTGTATAAAAACAAAATGAAGACACACAGGAAATAAATTTAACCGAGATAGAATTGAATCCGTTACATTTTTATAAGTACGACATTTTGGGAACTGGTATACGGTACTCATAGCATTTTACGTTTTGTTTCAAGCTTTGATTTTTCACATAGGTTATGATGCATATGACTTTTTATATATATTATGACGCATATATAACGAACGAAATTATGGTGTAATATTTGATATGTCATACTTTTTCATGTATGCAACTAAAGACATCTCTTTGCGAACTTACCAACAGTAGCTACCTTTTTTATTAAATTTAAGGTTAAGTACAGTGTACAGATTTACATTTCCTTCTTCCAAAGTATTATTTCTCAAGTGCATCGGTTTTATGGCTTTTAAACTAAACACATACTTGCATATGTCAGAAGGTTTTTCTTTTTTTTCTGAAAAGTAGTGTTTGCGATTTACGAAAATAGCAACGAGTAAACGTGGCACTGCTGTCTACGATGTAGGAATCTCTTTGTTGTTTGTGAATTGATATTAATGGAAAATTTCTATAAGAACTATACGTTTTTGCGGGATAAAAACTATCCTATGTCACTTCGCACACAATTAACTAACTTCATGCCAAATTTCATTTAAATATGTTGAGTTATTAAGGCGTGATTGATGCCTGAAGTACATCCAAACATACAACCATTTATATAGATATCCAGTATTATTATACTTAGAGAATTTTAAAATAACAACTTCAGTTTCAGATGCATAACAATAAACTTTTTGTAATGTGCACCTCAGTTTCTAGATTGAATTACAATTTCGAATCTATGTTATATGCACCAAGGTTCCACTGAAACTTTTTACAGTCGGACAGTGACTTGTTAGATTACATAAGCAGACTTCTTTTTCTACATAGCCCCAGATGCAAGGTTCTCGTTTCCTATGAGATGATTAATCTGCCTTTTTTAGACAATATTATTAAAACCAAAACAATATCACTTTGACACTTTCGCGAGCCATCCATAAGCGGCAAGGCCTACAGGTGGTTAGTTTTTATGTACTCCGGCTATTAGTTACCCCTAACCTGACGTTACTACATTGAATTGCTTATAATCTCCATGAAAATTCTTATTTTACTATCTATCATAAATCAATACTCTACTTATCCGGAGGATTGTAGGAGTTACTGGTGTTAGTCACCTATAGAACACTTTCGTTAAGAGGAATAACATAGCTCCGACCTAGTTATTTCTGATGTCTTAGTTATAAATAATTACATCTATTACACAATGTGCGCTCTAGGTAAAACCCTTGATAAAGTGAAAATGATTTGCAAGAAAAAAAGGTATACTCTGACGATATTTATACTATATACATTACAAGCTACTGATTCATAAAAATGGACGCGAGAAGAAATTAATAAAGAAGACTACAAGTACTGTTTGAATGTCACTAGCAGCCTCCGTTATTAGCACTTTAGATTCAGAATATATCAGAATAAAAATTACTGAATGAAGTATGAAAGAGAGTTGCTGCAAATGTTGGCTGCAGGAAGTTGTAGGACAGTATCGATAACGGATTCGAAATGACACTGATGATTACGGACCGACGGAAGTGCGAAACAAATCAGTGCAGTGCGGGGCCATTGAAAGTTAATCAGCTTGGCGATGGTTCAGATATTGTCTGACCTCTAAACACCACAACCGTTTTCAATCCAAGGGTCTGTAAAATGAAAAAAATAATTCCACGGTCCACTAATTTATTTGGTCTTAGCTTTTTATTTGTTTTATCACTTGGGTCATATTGTGGTGAACGATTATTACATAACAAATCTAAAAGTACGTTTTGAATTCCTATTGAAATACAGGTACGAAAGCAGAAGTGAACTGTATATATTAGAAAGTTTTACATATAGCTAATACTCGCTTATACTAGGGATGATCAAATGAAAAGGTACGAAACGACACGGTGGGTACAAATGTAGACTTTATTAAAAATATACACTATAGGCCTGAGCACAACGATCCCCCTGATGAACAAGCCGCAGGATTCCTTGTTCCCAGAATTCCTGTGGCCGTGACGAGACCCAGTCATTCACAGCGTCCTTGAGTACGTCGTCCGAGTTGAAGCGCTTCCCTTTCAGGTGTTTCTTCAATGGACCAAACACATGGAAACCGCAGGGCGACATGTCCGGACTGTAGGACGGATGGTCCAACGACTCCCACTTGAACTTGGCCAGTTCCTTGTGTGTTACTCTGGAGACGTGTGGACGCGCGTTATCATGGAGCAGAACCACACCCTCCGTGAGCAGCCGGTTTCTCACCTTCCGCTGTCAGAAATCCGATAACACCTCACTGCTCCTCAATCGTCGGTTTTTGCAACGCGAACGCCATCCTGTCCTCATACGGACTGCCGCATCATTTGGACGCCGCTTTTGATAAGAGCCTCTGATCTCTACTTCGCATGCGGGCGCCCGCGCATGCTCCGATCCCAGTCACAGACTCCAATCGCATCCCGAGATGTCTCGCTACGTTCTCCCATGGCGAAATATGCAAATATTTAAGTGTTACGTTTTTACGTCGTTTCGTACCTTTTCATTTGATCACCCCTTGTATCAATATACAGTACAAGTATTCTTTTATTTTTTATTGTGGTATTTACTTGTGGTAATTAACTTCTTAATATTTTGCCTGCGGACCACCTGTCCTACCATTGGTTGAGAATCACAGTACTAGGCGATTCACAACAATAGGCAGTGGGTAGTATAGGAAGTAAAAATGGGGTAGTCCATTGACTTCTCTTAAGGATAGTTAGTCATGAATAAAAATACTAGCTCCATACGTGGAATAACGCCACGAGTACTAAAATAATCTTAAATAATGGGCACTGTCATTCACTTCTTCGTAAAAATGTATTGTTTAATCTCCTTTACTGAAGGGAATGAAATTCCTTCGCGGATAATGTATAGTCTACATTCTCCAGGACACATAAATATTTCTAAATTATCGAGGATACCATCAATGGTAGGAAATTACAACACTTAGTGCAGACTTTCAATGTAAATACTAGATTTGTACCGATTAGAGGCGGATACAAGTGTTGACGAAGGAGAACATAAATAACATACACTTGCCGGAAAAAAAATGAAGCAATCATAAAACATGGCTGAATGTCAATGTAACTTCGTACAAATATACGCCATCGGCGGGTATGTATATAATTAGAGTTGCAATTTGCTGTGACAAGTAGAATGGCCACCAGATTGCATTAGTGTTGTTCGTGTTGTTGTTGCAAAACCTAGTAGGATATATAAGGGCCGTAAATAGCTTTATGCTGAAAATTATCAACAGCTGCCTCCGGGGCAGAAAGTTCTATGTTGTGGTGGAAGAGGTTGCAAGCCAGTTCAAATCAATTGTAGCAGGCGTACCCCAATGTTCGGTCATAGTTCCAATACTATACAGTATCTATACAAATGACATTCCGCACCAACCACGTGGAGAAATAGGTCTCTATGCCGATGACACAACTATCTTCCGATCCTACCGGAATAAAAAATTCATAGCACGCAAACTAACATAACATTTGGACCACATCATGGAGTGGTGGAATAAATGGAAGATCAAAATTAACGCAGACAAATCCCAGGCCATCATATTCTCAACAAAAATAGCAGCTCCCGACGAACGTGTGTCAGTCGGCGGTATGAACCTCCCGTGGCGCGACACGGTAACTTACTTGGGTATAAAAACTGGACAAAAAAGTAACTTGTCACAAACATATTCAGGACACCTGCAATATTGCTACAGCCAGACTTCACAAACCTTACGCCCTCCTCAAGGGAAACAATCTTCAAACTAAAACCAAAATGCTAATATATAAATCAATAGTTCGACCAGCGGTATTGCATGGTTCGGAAGTATACAGCATGGCAGCAGACGAAAAGATCAAAAAAATCCAAACCATCCAAAAAACAAATTCCTCAAGGTCATAACTGACGCTCCCCGGTACATGACAAAAGCACAAATACACCACGATTTAGGAATACAGAAAATGACAGACTACATAAAAGAAAAGTCCACAAAATTCTATAATCAAGTACAAGCTTCGTACCATCAGTTCATCGTCGACCTAGAACAAGAAATATACGATGCCAACTACAACAGACCGATACTGACCCTAAAAAGAAACTACAGATACTGAAAAAAACCTAACATATATTAAAAAGACATAAGCATGACTTCACTAAGACAGCCATTTCGTAAGTCCCTAAACAGAAAAAAGTCAGAGGACATCAGCGTCTTGGAACTTTAGACACTGTTGAGTGTTGTCGAGATCGGTGGTCCGCCAGAGGTATCGAGTGAAGTCCTTTGCTAGCGTGATACTGAACAGATCTTTCGCAACTCACTCCTTTTGGTTATAATAACGCCTTTTGTGACTGGCTAATTTCTGCGACTGTTTTCTGAACAACATGGGTAAAGAAAAGCCGCTGCAGCCAAACTGGAGGCCGCAGCAGCCAAACAGCTATCTGCTACCTACGCTGTATATATAGCCATCTTTGAGGAAATAAAGGTGTACTACCAGCGATAGCCGCAGTCAATAAAGTCAGTCGCCTACAAGACGTTTCCGTACGAAGACCTCCCCCAGATGGATAACAACAACGTCGACGCGGTAGAGGCATACCTGGAAAGGAAAGGCTGCTCCTCCAAGAAAGAAAAATCCTCACCTTCTGCTCCAGCAGAAACCACCCGCAGGTACGGCAACACCACAAGCGCCGGCCGAAGAAGATGATATGGCCGACATGTCGGCAGACTCTGAGGCTGTCTGCAGTTACGTCCCATAACCATTGCAATTCTTTCCCACAGAAGAAGATTTTCCGGCAACTCCACAAGCGCCGGACATAGCTGCCATGTCGTTAGACTCAGGGGCTGCCTTCAGCAACGATAACTGCATTCAGAAACGACCAATGCTTCCTTTGACAGTACAGACTGAGGGTAACTGGCTTACCCACACCGAACAACTTCGAAGCAAGACAGCCCTACCATTCACGTGCTGACCAGGAAACTGCGGGGTACGTATATGCTTGTCGTGTCCTAGTGACTTGCTGATCGTCGAAGACCGTCAGAAACAAGTAAACATCGCCTCGCCGCAAGCAGCAAAAGCTAGTCGTCCAAGGGCTTCCGGTAACCACGGAGGAAGGAGAGGTTTCTGCTGAGTCCAAAAAATGCAACAGACGGGCACGGGGGATAAAATCTCCCTCATCCCATTCAATACCAATGCGACCACGAAAACTGTCACCAGCATCAAGACCCTGATGGGATCACAACAACGTTGACGCGATAGAGGCATACCTGGAAACCAGGAAAGGCCGTTCCTCCAAGACATCCAAGAAAAAATTGAGAAGAATAAGTGGACCGTCAATGTTTTAACTGTCAGCGCTACAAGCAAGTGTCATAGCAGCGTACTTACGACACCAGAAGCGAGAGATGCGGAGAGGGGTACCGAGTCGCGAAATACCCACAACCGAGGCTCCACAACAGCTTCATCAAATGCCTCTCCTAGCATCCCGCGTGCTACAGAGACTGTTCTACAAGGCTGACGCTCCTCACCACCAAACAGGAGCAAAGTACCCGTTCCGCAAAGGGGAGCAGTAGAAACCACCAAAACCGGCCAGCAAATTCATTCGGCCGGCGACAGCTGCGGTGAGAAGAGAACACTGGAGCTCAACGCCCACAGCTCCTCCTGCAGCGAATGCATCAAAAACTGTGTTACTACAAATAGCGCAGTCAGTCACCTAAGCTATTAAAACATTACCCGAGACCATCGCGAATGCTACTGTTGCTCTCATTTACGCCAGAAAATCACATGACGAAGCATCAAGATTTGACAATAACCAACAGCAAGAGAAACCAACATCAACCAGTAAACATTGGGGCAGATGTCACCAATGAGGGCGATAGGTACACAACCACCTATGCTTCTCGTGATCATTGTGAAGGTGAATTCGTATGAGATATTATCAGTAGGGTTTGGATCTTTATGAACAAAGAAATAGAGATATATGCATGGAATGGGTAAATGTGCCCAAACATTAAATTTACTATACATCAAAACAAGCTGAAATATATATCATTTATTTAATCTAGTTGTGTCGCTTTAATGTAGACAGCATAATTTGCTTCCGTGTACTCACTGCACCATTGGAAATTAAATTTTAAATCGTTTTGTTGAAGGCACTTTAATTTCACATAATTTTCAGAAAAGAACTCTTTCGTCTGTACTAAAATAGTGCTCTCAAATTCCTTTACATAACTCCATAACTTAACACTTTCAGTAAATTTTGTGTTCGGAATGCCGATACTCACTTCCACCGCAGATTTAACACTTACTGAGGATTATTTTCAAAAGTATTGGCGACAATGAGACACTGAATGTTGATTCTTGGCTGTCCAGGTGACGCGTCATATTTCTCGTAGCCGACGTTTCGACCATCTTTCTGTGGTCTTCTTCGCCCCCAGGGATCTGCGTCCATACACTCGATTTCCATAGAGATGGCCAGATATGGGTCTGGCGTACCCAGTGTCCTGAGCCCCCTGACTTCGTGTTTTGTATCCTACTCCATGGATGCAAGCTTGTGGTCGGGGGACAGAGCGTGTGCACTAGGCCAGTGTCCCCTTAGATCCGTAGACTCTACGAACACGCCCGTAAAGTTCGAGCTTAGCTACCCAATCCCATGTAGAATCGGGCAACGGATGCGTCATCGTTTAAATAGATGTGGAGTAGAGGTCTGGCGTAAGCCCCCTCGACCGTGACTCGTCAAAGGGGAGAAGGGGAACCTTCCCAACATGAGAAAGGGCTTGGGACCCCTGAACGGGTAAAAGACGGGGAGGTGTGGGAAGGAGCGGCCGCTGGGCAAGACCTGGCGAGTCGGGACTGATGCCCCCCGATGCAGACTCCACGACTTTTACCCGTTAAGCTTGATATGATTGCTGCCCAATCCCATGTAGAATCGGGCAACGGATACACGTTTCAGCAAAGCAAGTGGAGTAGAGGAATCTCGAAAGTGACCTCGACCGTGCTCCTCAGGTGGCGAGGGAAGCCTTGCCAACATGGGCTTGCTGCCATAGTAGGGTCCTCTTTATATGTAGGGATCGGTAGTGCATGTGTTCACCTGGGTGGGGCAGCTGTACCTTGAGAACATTGTGGGGACCTTCAGGACTCCACAGTGGGATTGTGCCCTACGACGGTGCTCTGTGAAGCTTGGACGAGTATGAGGGAATCTGCACTTGTACAGGGGAACACACACTAGGAGCTTGTCTCGTAGCGTGCGGCTTTGCATCCGGTGGGCCTGTCCGTTGCCGGGTGGCGCGAGCAAAAGGCAATTCCGAGATGTAGCCCGGTTTGCTGCAGCTTCCACCCCCCCCCCCTCTCGGGTGCTGGTGGCGCCGGGAGCACGTGGGAATAGCAGAGATGCTTAAGCTATACGGCCAGGTTTTGGAAGGGGCTTCGGCCTGGTCGTGGCAGGCGCTGCGTCCGCGCTGCTCCCCTTGGGCACTCTTAAAGGGGGGCGAAAGGCGCCTTGTTCACCGTCCCTGCTGTAATGGCGGGTGATTCGGAAGAGTTTGTCCCTGCGGTGGGGGTTGCGTTGGATGGTGGGTAATTGGGGAGTTCTGCGAGGGCATGATGACTGTTAAGTCGAGTATGCCCGTAGACCAGACCTTATACCATGGAACATTGATTGTGGTCTTCTTCCAGGGCAGAACTGCCACAGAAAGATGATCGAAACGTCGGCTACAAGAAATATGATGCGGCGTCATCCGGACAGCCAAGAATCAACCGACTCTCGCCGCGGAAACCTACGATTACACGAGACATTGAAACCGAGCGTGGTGGTGTAACGGTTAGCGTTCTCGCCTCGCATTCGGGAAGACACCGGTTCGAACCCCCTTCCGGGCATCCAGATTTCGGTTTTCCACGGTTTCCCAAATCACTCCAGGCAAATGCCGGGATGCTTCCTTCAAAAGGCCATGGCCGAATTCCTTCCCATTCCTTGCCCCTCATCCTTTCCCGTCTCTAAAGACCTCGCTGTTAAGAGACGTTAAGCAGTTAAAAGAAAAAGATACTGAATGTCGCAGTTCGACACAGGCAGGCGGCTGAGGAACATTAACGTTTAGAGAATGTCTATAATGTATAACTGTAATTCTTGACTGGTGAATTCTGACCAATTCAGTGACAATTACTTTGGTTTTTTCCTTCAATGTATAACAGGAGTACAGCTCTGTGAACAATTATCTTAATTTCTTCTCTTCGATAGCTTCTAGTGAATTCAAGGTACTATTAAAAAAATTACCAGATTTTTCTTAGAAATATGACCGTAAATATTATCATAATACGACAAGAACTAGAAAATAGCTTGAATATGCATTTATATGCAAAATAAAATAAATTAAATACAATCAGAAACGTTAAATCAGTGTTTAATTCATCATTACAGCTCAAAAAGAAGACAGGAGAAAAATATGACTTGTAATAAAAATCCGAACCCTAGTTATTGGCATCGGACAGTGTTTGAAAGGGGCCTCATTTCGCTGGCTGGTCGAATCGTGAAATATCCACATTTATGGGGCATTTGGATGTGACAGAGGCGCGATGTTTGACTGCATGGATTCGTGAGGACAGGTATACTCGTCGTCAAGGTCGTCCTACCCCATTGGGAATTACCACGCTGTGTCTAGGCTACCGTTAACACCACAACACAAACGGTTGTGTTTTTTAGTGGCGCTCTGACTGCATGGACTGCTGATTAATGGCGTTGCACTGTGTTCAGCGATGATTCGCGGTTCTGCATTACCTCGTATGACCAACGTTGTCGAACATGGTGGCGACCTGGTGAGAGATCCTATTTATCCATTGCTTTGAAGAGACATAGCAGTGTTACTCCTAGCGTCATGGTGTGGGGATTCATCAGGTATGACTTAAGGTCACAGCTGGTAGTGATCGAGGGAATTCTGTCGTCACAACGGTACTTCGCGGGTATCTGCGTCCTCATGTGTTATCTCTCATGCGATCGTATCGTGTGCCATTTTTCAACAGGACAATGCTCTATGAAATGTATGCTTAATGTTGAGGTATTCTAGAGGCCAATCGATCCCCAGATCTGTCCCCGAAAGATCTAAGTGGCACTATCTCGGTCGTCAACTCCGTTTCACTGACAATACCCAGGATATCAAGGACCAGTTACAACAGTTGTGTGCCAGCATGTCACAGGATAGAATACAATGGCCTTATAACTCCCTTACCAAGCTATTCAGTGCATGCATCCAAGCCAGAAGAAATGCAACTTCACAAAAATAAGTGAGTCATTTATAACAGTTCTTTGCACAATATGACTCGATTTCGTAATCACAGAAATGTCACATGCCCTCTCAGGCCGTGAAATTTCATTTCGTTTCCTCCTCCCATTAAGGGTTCTACATTTTTATTGTCAGCTCATTCTAGACGAAATTATCGCTTTTATTACCTCACTGAATTTCAAGCAAGTTGAAATATACTGGAAAATTCTCTATCATCTGCTGTACTCGATAACGTTAATACCATTTTTGGGCTTATAATGCTGACTTTCTTTATCTGACCAAATACATTATCGTACTTCCAGTGGATCCCTGAATTGCCCTCTTTACCCAAACAGGTGAAGAACTTTGAAATCTCTCCCCACCACCTATTCAATGTGCTCTGCTCAGCTTTTGAAGGTTAAAGCCTTTCGATCTTTCCCGTTTTTCGGTAGTTTTCCTAAGCGTTACTTCTCTTCAACGATTATAATTTAAAATCACTTTTATAATTTTTCCTTGAACTGATAGTTTCTTTTCTAATTTTCTCGTTAGGTAATTTGTTCATTCTAGTGCTTAAATTAGATAAGAGATTTCATTTTTGTAGCTGGAATATGACAAACATCTTTTCTCTTTCGTACCAATTATTTAGATCCATATAACAAAGTTATAAAACTTTATTCTTGCATCTTTGCATGTCTTCTTTAGAGTTCTGTTAATTGCTCCAAGTACTGATTGATGCCATGGAGGAATGAAATATATGGAGGCGACGCAAGAGACCTTCACCACGCATTGAAGTGATGCCGGGCGGAGGAGGAGTGGGGGGGGGGGGGGGGGGCTAGGCCGCATCCATGCAGACACGGGGTATATGAACAAAAACCTCAAGGGGACTCTAGGATAAACGTAACACCGCAATCTGGTAATGGATGAGACAAATAAAAAAAGAGGAATAAAATTTTTTGATATCCTGCCTAGTTTCCGAGATATTTTGTCTCAAATGTGAGATGTTTTTGGTTGAAATCCAGAAAAAAAAATTGGTCATAGTCAAATTTGATGATGGATTCTTATTTAAAAAGACGAGACAAATAAAAATAAAGAATAAAAATTATCGATATCTCGCCTAGTTCTCGAGATATTCTGTATCAAAAGTAAGGTGTCTTGAGTTGAAATGCAGAAGAAATATTTCGCAAAAGTCAAATTTGATGATCGATTCTTATGTAAAGGTGCCTACAAATGACCCGATTTCGGTCCCAATCTACAGGGGAAACCCGTCGGGCAATCATACGGGACTTTCCTCCTCACGTAACAATTTCGCTCCCGATTTTAGTTTACATTGGGATCGTGTGGTTGCAAGACGTAAGCGCTTAACAATGGCTCATTTTATTTCAAAATAACAAGGAGTTGACATGATATTAACAATAACCTGTACCTCCCACAGTTTGTACAAAATGAAAAAGAAGATATTGGGTGAAAAGGTGGCTTTTATTAAGAAAAAATCTATCCCACATGAAAATTTTGTGGATTTTAGGAATTTTCTGGGAGTGAATTCTGAAAGTTTTGCAGAGATGCTCAGACTAGTGACCCCTTATATAAAATAGAAAAATACATTAATGCGCGTAAGAATAAGTGCCAGAGAACGATTAAACGTTACTCTGTGTTTTTTAGTAAGTGGAAAATAAGTGCAGATTTGAACTTTAGTTCGCTGACTTCACCACAAATGCTTTCGGACATTATTCCCGAAACATGTTGGCGTATCTACAAATGTCTGAAACACTACATTAAGATAAGAAGAAAAGTAGTAGTATATATAAGCAAAACCTTTATATAACAATTACTATTTACACTGTGATTTAATACAGAAACTAGTATTATTAATTAAAACAAAAAAGTAGGAATCTAATATTGGAAGCACAACAAATTCAAAATTATGTAGTAGTGAAGTTTCCGAAGTTAATATTTATTTTCTATGTCTGATGATTAAAAAAATCTTTCATCTGGCAACTATTGCCTTGTGCAATAACAGGTGTTTAATTATTAATATCACCAGAACTTAATGAGGATAGATCATAGCTTTCAACTGGAAATTAAGACTGGGAAGAGAATTGGAAGGGTGGCTTTTGTGACACACGTAGTAGTGATATTGGATAATAGTTTTGAAGTGAGTATTGCGAGGGCGGCGAATCAGATGATGAATGTGGAGATAATTTAGGAGGATACCGAAATCGCTCTGTAGATGACTGAATTTTGTATATGCTATCAGGTAGTTCTAAATAGATACAAAATTCCATACTTAATCTTCCAGCTTTAGCATAAAAAATAGCATCTGATATACGTTTATTGGCAATTGCTATCTGGTCCTTATTTAGGTCTTTTAATTTAATGCCGACTGATTTTCCCACGATCTCCCATTCATCTTCCTTTGAATTTAATAGTCATTGGCCAGAATCTCTGAGCTCTTCTTGTTTCATGGCAATATTTATTCTTGGTCTCTTCTTTTTAAATGGAATTCTTTCTTGTGCTTGAGCTGCTTCTTTTTGATTTTCAAGTGCTTACCAAAGGGACGGTAAATACATGTCTTCTGTGCTACTTCCCGTTTTCATACAAGATTTCATCTGTAAATACAAAGCACATTATTAATGAAATTATATTTTTTTATTCAGATTTCAGTTAAGGCAGAATTTAGCTCTATACAATCTGTTTTGGAAACTTTGTTCTATAAATAAAATTAACTATGAAATCAATTTTGTAAAAATCAATCTGTTACTTTTCCTTTAAAATAATTTAAATTGAACAACATTCAATAAATACATTTACAGTAAAAGTTATTCATTTCTGTTCTTTTATCTATTTCCCTTATGTTCCTCAAAGAACTATTATCTGCTATAAATATAATGATGTATTGACATTTCATAAAACAATAATTATTTAGGTATCTGAGCCTTTACTTACCTATTTTAACTCACGCGAGTAAGTTGTTCGCATATTTTCTTTTTTCAGAACTGCAACTGTTGGTTCCTAATCCAATTCTTTGTAAATTTCTAGCAAAACTCTAAATTCTTCTTCCCGCATGTTGTGGTTCATGTAATTTTTGTTGAATTTGTTCCATTACTGAGGCATATCTTTATAAACTTCAAAAATATTAGACCACACCTCTTTCTCTTTAGACATTTCTGACTGTGCACACAACCAATGGCACGAAATGCACTCGTTCGCTGATCAAACCTGACTGAACCGAAATTGTCTCAATCGCGCTACGCACGTCTCAATTTGCTCCCTGTCTGCAGGGACAATCCGTAAATTGTTTGGTCGGGCTCTGCCAATCTCCCGATATCGGGAGCAACATGCCCAATTAGCCTACTCACGCGGCAATCTGCAGGGCCTCTGCCGGATTGTCCCTGTCGATTGGGACCGAAATTGCCTCGTGTGTAGATGCCTTAACACGACGAGACAAATCGGAAATAAAGAATAAAATTTTTCGATATCGTGCTTAGTTTTCAGGATATACTGTCTCCAAATTGAAGGGATTGGGTTGATATGCGGCCTGGGCCAAAAATTAATTCTGCCAAAGCCACAATGAATTACATGCAGAGTGGATATTTCAGTTTTATTACTACCACTTGAGGTTAAGTTGAAATGCGGCCTAGACCAGAATAAAAATAGTTATCTTGTTACCATACATCGTAAGCTTAATTGGGAATAGCTGGGAGTAGTTTACATCGCGATACACGTTTGGTCACTATCATGGTTCTCATGAAATTACTAACAATAACAGATAAATTCTTTGTCCCTTATATATGCAACAACAAAACCATTCTGGTACAGACTGCATTTAGACCTAACCACAATCTACACTAAATTGCCGCTACAGAATCAAACTATGTAGACACATCCACACACGCGTATTTGAATCGCAAACTGCATTTGGGGTAACAACATCGTTTGCTTGATCAAGATTTCTAGATGGCACAAGATGGCATTATAAAATACTTAGACACATTAGAAAATGAAATAATCACAGCATCAAATACAATTAGAACTTTGCATTTGTATGGATTCGAAATATGACTGCTGCCACCACCAAGCATGCGCAGGATCAGTCGAGAGTTTAGAGGCGGCGTCACCTATTTAACGTCATTTCTCTTCCATATACAGGGCGTTCGCCGGGAAACGCAACCCACTGTTAGCGCTACAAGGAAGAAACTGCTCCCGGCGAGCGAGCGATCAGCTTCCGGCATTGTTCGACCGTCGGCCGCGGACTATTTCACAATAATTACGCTTCATAAACTTGTATGTGCTAAGCATTTAAATGTGTCGTAATTCATTAGCTTACCTTATAAAAGATGCTGGAAGTGTTGACCCTCTTGTGTAATGCACATTTCACATCTTGTGAACATATTTCGAGACACACGCTGGATTTCACCTTTGTCAATGGACATTATTACTTGATAGATTTTTTCCTCAAGTTCTTCCAATGTGTGAGGATTTCCTTCGTACACCTTACCCTTAAGTTTACCCCAAAGGTAGAAGTCACAAGGGTTTAAATCCGGTGATCTGGCGGGCCACAACCCACGGCTGATTACACGATCATAAAACACTTCGTCAATTTTTTTTTTTTTTTTTTTTAACTGTTTTACGTCTCTTTTTAACATCGAGGTCTTTAGAGACGGGAAAGGATGGGGGGCAAGAATGGGGGCAAGGAATGAGAAGGAATTCGGCCATGGCCTTTTGAAGGAAGCATCCCGGCATTTGCCTGGAGTGATTTGGGGAAACCATGGAAAACCCAAATCTGGATGCCCGGACGGGGATTCGAACCGCCGTCCTCCCGAATGCGAGGCGAGAACGCTAACCGTTACACCGCCCCGCTCGGTCACTTCGTCAAGTGCAGCAAGCGAATTTCTAGCGGTGTGAGCTGTCGCCCCATCCTGTTGAAAATAGCCGTACAATTTTTCTTCTTCAGTAAGTTTCTCGAAAAACGGTTTCACAATATTTTCGATATATCTTGCGGAAGTAAGAGTTTCACGGAAGAAAATTGGACCTATGATTCTCGAAGCACTAATCGCACACCAAACACCCACTTTTAAGTCATGCAATGGCAGTTGGAGTAGAGTATTTGGTTTTTCTGAACTCCAGTGTCGACTGTTTTGAGCGTTAACATAACCACTCAGATGAAACCAGGCCTCATCAGAGAAAAACGTCAGTTGCGGATCAATAGTGCCATCGTGGACACCCTGCAGGTACCAGTTGCAAAATCTAATCCTAGGCCCCTGGTCTATTTCTGTAATTTTATGCACCACAATTGTTTTGTACGGCTTTAAGTGAACTAGCTTTGTTACTTTCCAAGCTGACGTCTTAGATACGCCTGCCTGCTGCCCTAACTGACTTAATGATTTTTTGGGTGACTGTTCTAGTCGAAAAGCGATATCGTCAATTTTCTCCTCTGTGAGAATACGGTTGACCGACAGTCTCTTTTTGTTAAAAAATGAACCCGTTTCTCTTACTTTTTTAACCAGACGCAGAATTGTTGATTTAGCTGGCAGTAAAGCGCCAGGATATTCGCGACGAAATTTACTGCGACACTTTTTAAACGACTTCTTCTTCACATATGTATCGTAGAGAAATATTCTTTGTTGCAAACTGTAACGTACCATAATTTTACTCACACTCAAACACGGTACAGATTAGTAAGAGTATGAAGCCCTAAACCAGCCAAACCGCAAAGAAACGTTTATTCACAACACTGATTAATAAGAGACTGAAGTCACAAACTAGCTACAATGCAAAGAAACCGTTCTTAACCATGTAAGGGTCCCATTATACTGTGCCACTGCACTGTTGGGGCAGCGGAGGTGTTTTAAACAGTGCGGTGATTCACGGTATCGTGTGGCGGGAACCGCTGGCCCTGCTGGCCCCGCTGACCGAGCAAGTTGCCGACGGCAACAGACTGGGAGGGTTGCGTTTCCCGGCGAACGCCCTGTATTTCTTTCCTCCATGATTGATGCTTCTGTAACAAGATCTTTGTCTCTATTAAATGTAATACAATTCCAAAGATAATTGAAGTGCTGCTCTTCCAAAGTGTGGTTATCAGCTACAATTAGCACTTATACCTCCTCCATATAGTAACAAACAAAAAAAAAGTTTTCGTTCTGTACCTAATATGATGAATCTTTTTTTACATTTATGTTCCTTCCATGTTGTTGTAGCCAGCTATTTCACCCATGTCGCTCTGTAAGCTTCTCTCAATACTCTCTCTCTATAATCCTAGTATACAGTGGCGGCCCTAGACGTCGTGACAATGTGACATGTCACCACCTTCAAATCAAGAATAAATATAGTGAAGGAAAAATAAATATTTATAAATGTGACATTCTCTAATACACCACAGCTAGGGGAAATATTGAACACCATCTGTTGGCCACATCGATGAACTATTATGTCATCGTGGAGACATATGCCAGATGTCTCAAATCGCGCATTCGCTCTGACGTTTTCGCAGAAGTATGCAAGGGAGGAGATCCGCTCCGGTAGTGCCAGTCGGTAACAACATAATTCTGTCTCACGCTGCCTATGACAGTGGGGAGACTAGCGGACTCTGCAGCATTATGGAGCTCGAAAAAGATAGTAACACTGTCGGTAGAGCGCAGCAGCAGCAGCTACATCCCCTAGAACAGTGTTTCTCAACCGTGGTCCGCGAAGATGTTTCGGATGGTCTGCAGGCATACGAGGTGTGTACAAAAAGAAATCGAACTTCTGCTGTAATTGCTTTATTGCTCATCATAATAACTTTTACACACTGTCCCCTTCAAAGTACTGTCCTTCACTAACAATACACCGTTGCCGTCGTTTTTTTTTTCAAGTTTTGGAACGCCTCCTGGAATGCAATTTCTCCGATGGTGCGCAGTTCTCTCGTCACATTGCCTTGAATTTCTTCTATGGTCTGGATACGACGTCCTTTCAAAGTGTTTTTCAGTTTTGGGAAGAGAAAAAAATCTGCCGGAGCCTACTCTAGAGAATAGGGTGGCTGAGGCACAACGGGAGTGTGATGTTTTGCCAGATAATTCGTGACAAACAACGATGCGTGAGCGGGTGCGTTGTCATGGTGCAACATCCACTACTGATTCTCCCACAGTTCAGGCCTTTTTCTACGCACAGCATCTCTCAATCGTGTCAGAATTTTCTGGTAGACTTCCTTGTTTACCGCTTGACCGCGTGGTACAAATTCATGGTGCACAACTCCTTTGCAATCAAAAAACACGACCATCATCACCTTGATGTTCGACCGACTCATCCGCGCTTTCTTTGGTCGAGGAGATCCTTTCCCCACCCATTCTGAAGACTGCCTCTTCGTTTCCACATCGTACCCATAAACCCATGTTTCATCGCCTGTAATGATGTTCATGAGAAAGTTTTCGTCCTCATTTGCTTTTTCAAGCAACTACTTAGAGATCCTAGCTCGATTCTCCTTCTGCTCGTCCGTCAACAAGCGTGGCACCAGTTTTTGCACTGACACGATGCATTCCAAATTTTTCTCTCAGGATGTGATTGCAAGAGCCTACACTTATGCCAACTTCTTCAGCAACCTCACGGACAGTCAAACGGCGATTTTCACGAATCACAGTGCGAACCCTTTCAACATGGTGGTTGTCTGTTGATGTGGAGGGTCGACCAGATTTCGGATCGTCGGTAATCGAACTCCTGCCCTCCTTAAAGCGCTTAAACCATTCATAGCACTGTGTTTGGCTCATACAGTCATCCCCGTATGCTTGTTTAAGCATTTGAAGTGTCTCGGTAAAAGTTTTCCCCAGGTTAACACAAAATTTCACACAGACGCGTTGCTCCTCCAATTCCTTCATACTCGCTTTCTCACAAATCCGACGAGCACTCTGCGCACGACCTCACTCAACCGGCTGTCACTCGTAAACTAATGCAGTGACTGTAGTGCGACAAGAGGGAATCTCTTGCTGAGAGATGTCACTAGTGTACACGGAAGTTAGAGAATTTTATCTGCAGCCGTTGGCGCGCTATTTAATCAGTTCGGTTTCTTTTTCTACACACCTCGTAATATCATATATATTATTTCTATAAGGTATTTTTTTGTCACAAGCCTGTATCTTCCTCCATACTTAACCGAAATCAATGAATGAGATGTCATTTTAAAGCATATGGTCTCCACTTTGGTCACATCATATTTTAAGAAATGAAGTTTTCGGAATTCGACCCTTAAAGGGCAAAAATTTCAATATTTCTAAAATTCAGTTTTCTGTGTTGCGAGTCATTTATCTCCCTGGATACCTATCTGAAATCGTTTAATGAAGTATCATTTTAAAGATTAAGATCTCCGCTTTAGTGACGTCATATATTAAGACATAAATTTTTCGGAATTCAACCCTTAAAAGGCAAAAGTATCAATATTTTTGCAATGCGTTTTCGTGTCACGACCGATTTATCTCCCTTAATATCTAACCGATATACACTCCTGGAAATTGAAATAAGAACACATTGACGCCGGTGTGTAAGACCCACCATACTTGCTCCGGACACTACGAGAGGGCTGTACAAGCAATGATCAAACGCACGGCACAGCGGACACACCAGGAACAGTAGTGTTGGCCGTCGAAGGACGCTAGCTGCGCAGCGGTTGGGCACCGCCGCAGTCAGTGTCAGCCAGTTTGCCGTGGCATACGGAGCTCCATCTCAGTCTTTAACACTGGTAGCATGCCGCGACAGCGTGTACGTGAACCGTATGTGCAGTCGACGGACTTTGAGCGAGGGCGTATAGTGGGCATGCGGGAGGCCGGGTGGACGTACCACCGAATTGCTCAACACGTGGGGCGCGAGGTCTCCACAGTACATCGATGTTGTCGCCAGTGGTCGGCGGAAGGTGCACGTGCCCGTCGACCTGGGTCCGGACAGCAGCGACGCACGGACGCACGCCAAGACCGTCGCATCCTGCGCAGTGCCGTAGGGGACCGCACCGCCACTTCCCGGCAAATTAGGGACACTGTTGTTCCTGGGGTATCAGAGAGGACCATTCGCAACAGTCTTCATGAAGCTGGGCTACGGTCCCGCGCACCGTTAGGTCGTCTTCCGCTCACGACCCAACATCGTGCAGCCCGCCTCCAGTGGTGTCGCGACAGGCGTGTATGGAGGGATGAATGGAGACGTGTCGTCTTCAGTGATGAGAGTCGCTTCTGCCTTGGTGCCAATGATGGTCGTATGCGTGTTTGGCGCCGTGCAGGTGAGCGCCACAATCAGGACTGCATACGACCGAGGCACACAGGGCCAACACCCGGCATCATGGTGTGGGGAGCGATCTCCTACACTGGCCGTACACCTCTGGTGATCGTCGAGGGGACACTGAACAGTGCACGGTACATTCAAACCGTCATCGAACCCATCGTTCTACCATTCCTAGACCGGCAAGGGAACATGCTGTTCCAACAGGACAATGCACGTCCACATGTATCCCGTGCCACCCAATGTGCTCTAGAAGGTGTAAGTCAACTACCCTGGCCAGCGAGATCTCCGGATCTGTCCCCCATTGAGCATATTTGGGACTGGATGAAACGTCGTCTCACGCGGTCTGCACGTCCAGCACGAACGCTGGTCCAGCTGAGGCGCCAGGTGGAAATGGCTTGGCATGCCGTTCCACAGGACTACATCCAGCACCTCTACGATCGTCTCCATGGGAGAATTGCAGCCTGCATTGCTGCGAAAGGAGGATATACACGGTACTAGTGCCGACATTGTGCATGCTCTGTTGCCTGTGTCTATGTGCCTATGGTTCTGTCTGTGTGATCATGTGTTGTATCTGACCCCAGGAATGTGTATATAAAGTTTCCAATTCCTGGGACAATGAATTCACGGTGTTCTTATTTCAATTTCCAGGAGAGCAGATAAATTAGGTACCACATTAAAGACTGACGGCCCCGCCGTGGTAACATCATAAGAAAGGAATTTTTCGTAATTCGACCCTTAAAGGTAAAAAATGACAATTTTTCTAAAATGCATTTTTTGTATCTCGAGCCATTTATCTCCCTGCATATCTAATCAAAATCGATAAATGGAGTTGGATTATCAGGAGTAATGTCTCAGCTTTGCGACATCATATTTTAAGAAAGAATGTTTTTGGAATTCAACCCTTAAAGGGAAAAAGTATAAATTTTTCTACAACGCATTTTTGTGTCACGAGCCATTTATCTCCCTTGATATCTATCCGATATAGATAAATGATATATCATCTTAAAGACTAAGGTCTCCGTTGTGGTAACATTATATTTAAAGAAAGGAATTATTCGTATTTCGAACCTTAAAGGACAAAATGTCAATTTTTCTAAAATGCGTTTTTTGTATCTCGAGCATTTATCTCCCTTGACAATTAAACAAAATTGATAAACGAGGTATCATTTAAAAGATTGAGGTCTCCGTAATGTCTTCGGTTCCATTATCACATTTTAAGAAAGAAATTTTTAAAAATTCTAACCCCTAGAGGGAAAAAGTATTAATATTTTTACAACGCATTTTTCTGTCACCAGCTATTTACTTCCCTAGATACCTAACCGAAATCAATAAATGAGGTATCGATTTAAATATTAAATTATCCGCTATGGTCATATCATATTTTAAGAAAAAACTTTGACCAAATTCAACCCTTAAGGAGCAAAGAATCATTTCTCAAAAAAAAAATTTTTAACCTCGCTTGATAACTAATCGAAATCGATAAATGAGGCATCATTTTAAAGACCGAGGTGGCTGCTTTGGTCACACCACATTTTATAACAGGATTTTTTTTTAAATTCAACTCTTAAAGGGAAAAAATATCAATATTATTTATACAACGTGTTTTTTTAAAAAAAATTTATTACAAGCCATTTAACTTCTTCGATACCAAGACGAAATCGATAAATGACAGATCGTTTTAAAAATTTAGGTCTCCAGCTATGTAAAATCATTAATTAAGAAAGAATTTTTCTAAATTTGGATCTTAAAGTTGTAGCGCGTATGAGGCTGTTCACAGCCAAGTCTCTAGATTACAGCAGCAGATATCACTGAGATGTTAATAAACTTTTTTATGTAATAAGTAACTTTTCGGATATTTTTTTCTTCTTCTGTTACGAAACACTGTCGATTTGCTGTACAATTCCAATATAAACATTTTATTGGCACAGCAACAAATATTTCAGAGATATTGATATGTTGTGTGCATTTTGTTCAGGTTGGTTTTATTCTGTCAGTGACAGTTTGTCATCAATACAGAGTGTTTTAAATTTTCCTAACTGTTTCGTAATATGTTGTGAGTATTTTGATGCGTACCTATTACACTAAAAAAAAAAAATTGCTACAAAAATACAGTTCTACTTTTCATTATATTACAAGCATTCAACTGCACTATTCATCGCATTTTATTTGCGAAATTTTCGCACGGGCCGTCTAGTTATTACTAATTTTGATACCATTTTCGTACAACTTTTAGAAAGCCTTGAGTATTTCAATCAGCAGGCATAAATCTGGCATTTCCAGGATAATGATAGAACAGTATTGTTTCTATAATAGTCTATTCACCTCCAGATGGCAACAAAATGGCGCTGTTAGTCTAGGGATTAGGTAAATGACTGTTTTCTGAAGGTCTTAAACACGTGTGAGTGATCGCGGTATTTGGTAGGGTTGGTAACATAAAAGTGGCCAAGTAAACAAAAATAAAAGGGGTATGGTCTAGCATCTTTTATTTTATTTTTTTGCAGATAGGCCGCTGGTATAGTATAGTGTTCTGCCTTTAGTAACATTACCATTTATATGGCTTAGTAAATATTAAGAGTGTGATCAACATGTAATCAACTTTTAATAGTTCACTTCCAGTTTCATAACTGCCTTTTTGTAGGAATTGAAAAAATGGTTCTAGATTTATTATATTTTAGTGGTACTATAAAATACGTTCCAGATGTTAATAATATACTCACCAAAAAAAGATAGGCACAAGTAAGTTATTGGTCCGCAGCATTACTATTGACCATTTACTGTTCGCGGGTTGAGAAAGGTTGAAAAACACTGCCCTAGAAGCTTTGGCAATACAGAGAGGCAATATTGTTTATATTTCTTAGTTACTTTGAGAAAATAGGACACCAGTCGCAGAAAGGAATGCAGAAAAGTCAACAAGTTTATGAATGCTCGTAGCAGAAAATGACTCTTAAGAGAAATGTGTTCCACTGTCGGAAATTGTGTGCCACTGTCATTGTGTTCCTCAAAGGCAGTGCCGGAACAAGAAGGCACGGGGCCTTAGGCACTCAAAATTTTTGGAACCTTCTGTTTTTGAACAAATTATTTGTATTTTACAAGTACAAATAAAAGGTTTCGTAGATGACTAATTGAATTGATCATAATTTTTATTCAATTCGAATGTTACAATTCATATTATTTCGAAAATTGCTTTTATTTATCTTACTCTACAATAAAACCAAACAAGTTAATTCTCATGCTTTTATTGTTTATTTTGGATGATTTTCTTTAATGAGAAAAAAAGTAAACTCTCAGGGAATCTTTAAAAATCGGGAACTCCAGGCTAGTGCTTAGTCGTGCCTATTTGGTTGATCAAGCTCTGCCTATGGGTCAACTTGGTTTTTGGCTAGTAAATCATTGTTTACCTTTTGGTCAATTTTAAACCATTTATCATTGATTAATTTCAAATAATTTCCATAATGCGGCAGTACAAGCAGTTAATAAAACATTCAAACGTTGTAAATTTTTGTGTTGACAGATTCTCAGTTCTGCTGTTCTTTCAGACACCTTTCACTTCAACTATGATCAGTAATCTGCAGAATAATTTCAGAATTATATTCAGCTAATCACTTCGATCCCCACTGCTGTTATGTAAGTCTGCAAACATCCTAACTTCCTACAGTAGTCTGTTGACTCAATGATAAATCGTCTGACTAGAGCTAATGCCAGAGCGATTTAAACGGGTTCCTATCCAAACCTCACTTCATTTCGCTGTTAGCCGCGAGTCGAGACGGAAGTTTATATTGTGCGAATTGTGAAGAGTTAGTTGCTGACAAAGTGCGAGTTTTAGGTTTCGATTTGGCTTACGGTTTGAACAATTGGAACTCAGTATCGACGACCCGGCTATCCCATCCGACGACAGAACCAGGACCAGCGACGACAACCCAGCAATGAACACGGCTACGAATAACCAAGCGGGGAGCCACTGAGATGTTGACATGGCTGAGATGGCCTCCAATGCTGAATATGACACAGAAGACTGCCACAAGGAAGAAGACATCCAATCGGAAAAAACAATGGACTAGAGTGAAAACGACAACCAGTACGACGTGACACCGTTCCAAGAAGTAACAAGGAAAAGAAAGATAGAAGGAAGGAGGAAAGAGAACGGAAACAAATACACGCAAACGAGGAAATACCAACAAGAAACAAATTCTGACCACTGCAGCAGGAGACACCAGTCGCAGAAAGAAATGCAGAAAAATCAACAACTGAAGTGAGTACTGCCCCAAAGGAAACTTTTCCACCAATAGTAATACAAATGGTTATAGACTTATGATTACGGATTTCCCGTCGTACCAAGATATTGTACTTAGGTTACAGACTTAATATAAATGAACCAAGTAATAAAGGAGAACCTACAAGGAAACTTAAAAGTAGTATACAAAGGTGACAGCCCAAAGTATCAGGTGGAAAACAGTAGAGATTATGAATTAGCACATAAATTCTTTAAAGAAAATGGAATTCCTTATTATACTTACCAGCTACCGCAAGACAGACCATTAAAAGTAGTCATCAAATGATTGGCACCTTCAGTGGAAACTGACGAATTAAGTGAAGGATTAAAACAGAAAGGATACCTGGTACAAAATGATCACCAATTCAAAAAAAAAAAAAAAAAAAAAAAAAAAAAAAAAAAAAAAAAAAAAAAAAAGACAAGGAAACACGAGAGCTGAAGCCGCCAACGGTAATTCAAGTAACCTTAGCCGCAGGTCAAGCGTCTGAGTAAATATACAACGAGTGCACTATCGTATACACAATAGTACAGATTGAAACGTACAGGAGCCTCAGCGGGCCTCAGCAGTGTATAAGATGCCAGAGAATAGGGCACATGGCGAACTACTGTCAACTGCCCATCCGATGTGTAAAATGCGCCAGTTAACACTCAACAAAAGAATTTAAGCTACCGGGCGAAGTAAAAGTAAAGTGTATAAATTGTCATGGTGACCACCCCGTATCATGGAGAGGCTGTTCTACCTTTCAGGCCGCAATGAAGGCGGTAGTGGCTAGACAACGTAGAGATCCAAAAAACAGCCGGAATCATACGCAAGAAACAATTAATAACATCGGAACCAAGGAAGAGGCAATCAAAGGAAGAGAAAGCGTCCAAGAAGAACGAGGAGAACGGAACACCTATGCCTATATCATGGCAGGAAGAGGCTAATGCATGATCAGACGAAAACAGATGAACAATGAACCGAACGATGGAGAAGAAAATGAACTGAAAGACATGGCGAGGGAAGTTATAGGAAAAATAAAGACAATGCTGATAATACTTAAAGAAGTAACGACAAAAATACTAGAGGAACATGGGGGAAGATCATGGACCTAACAGAAGGTGTTTTATCACTTTGTTTATGGCCAGAAGACATAATCAGAAAGAAACAAGACGAAACAATTTTCTTGTGGAATGCAAACGGAATGAAAGAAAAAATTGAAGAATTAAAAGAATTTATACATCGAAATAGAGTGGATATTATGTTAATCACTGAAACACACCTGAAGGAGAAAAGAAACATTTTATATAGGAGGAATGACTATTTATCGGACGTATCGGCTTCGACAACGAGGAGGAGGAACCGCAATTTGTATTAAAAATAATATAGCGCCCCAGGCAGCACAGATACAGCCGCTGATGGAAGCTGAGGCAACAGCAATTAAACTACAGTCCATAGAGGGTCACGTATGTATCACTGAGTAGGAACTTATTAGAACAAGATATAGATGCTATTCTCTCTACAGGCGACAAAGTGTTAATTGGAGGAGACTTTAATGCGAAACACTGGCACTGGAACTCGGACAGACAGACAAAATCTGTTTCGACTAACGGGAGGGAAAAATGTAGAAGTGATTGGTTCATTGGAGCCAACCTACACACCTTCAAACCACCACTTGATCCCAGACATCACAGACATCGTCGTAGTGAAAAATGTAACACATGAAGTAAACTTATCATCTAACCATCAGCCAGTTAAACTCCAGCTTAAAATCTGGATTCCAACACACATAATGCCGAGCAAGAGAACAGAAGTAGACTGGAGGTACTACAGTAACATAGTCCAGAGTAAAACACGAACTAACCTCACGTTAAATACAGCGGAAGAAATTGATGCAGCAGTAAATCACTTACAAAGTGTAGTTACGGAAGCAGCTAGTAAAGCGTCCACTACCATTATTTTTGAAAGCCAAATAAAACATACTTACCACCTCTGCTAGAAGATTTGAAATATCTAAAGAACAGATACCGCAAATTGTGGCAACGCTACAGAGATCCTCAAGATCGCAGGGATTTCATTGGTTGGCTCGGGAAACGAAACGAAGACTTACCGAAAGAAAAATAGAAACATGGGAGAACAAGATGTCCAATTTGCTATTAGAGAAGAAAGAAGCATGGCACCTAATAAGGGTGCTCAAAACCCCAAGGAACGTTAAGACTGGTATAAATGGGCCAGATGGTGTTGCCTTTCTACCCATAGTTAAGACAGAAGTTTTAGCTGAATCATTTGCAACTCAGTTCAGAACGTCTGATTACCAGCTGAACGCGAGAGAAAAGAAAATAGAGGAAGAGATTCAGTTACGAGCAGCAAACATAAGACATGGCGCCACAAACACAATTCCACAGCTAACTACACCACGAGAAATTCAGGGAACAATTAAAAAAGTGACAAGCAAAAAAGCACCTGGCACAGATAATCACCTCAAGAACCTACCCATAAAAGCGATAGTGTTGTTGACAAGGATAATTAATGCTGGAATGATGAGAGGCAAATTCCCTACACCATGGAAAACAGCAAAGGTTGTGACTATTCCAAAACGAGGCAAAGACCTGACCAAACCTGACAGCTACAGCCTATTAGCCTTCTGAGTTCACCAGGAAAAGTCGTGGAAAGAGTAGTTCTAAAAAAGATAACAGAAAAATTAAATGAGAACGCTACAATCAGAGAAGAACAATTCGGGTTGCAGTCGAGAGTTTCGGCAACAATATTATTATTACGTCTAGTCGAAGACATATTGGCGGCGTTCAACAAAGGAAAATCTGCAGCAGCAATATTCATAGACGTAGACAAAGCCTATGACAGAGTGTTTGAAAGACAAATTAATATGCAAACTGGAGGATAAAACAAACATACCACGCTGCTACACAAAACTGATAGCAAACTACTTGAAGGATAGAAGATTCTTCGTGGCATGTGAGGGTTCGAACTAGTCAATTCTTGACGCCGAGGATGGAAACCCTCAAGGATCAGTTATATCGCCAACTCTATACAAAATCTATGCAAACAATATCCCTGTACCACCTGAAGTCCAGTTTACGCAATTTACTGATGATAAAACGAAATATAGCCCTACCATCACATACAGACACGACACAAACATTAGAAGACTGCAGAAAGGAATCGACAAACTCATTGAATGATGTAGAGCCAACGAAGTAACGATCAACGAATGCAAGTGTGCTGCAGTATATTTTACTAAGAAAAAACGGACTTTGACAAACTCTTTCAGTTAAAAATAAACGGACAAACGATACGGTGGACAAAGTCACATCGGTACCTAGGAGTCCAACTTGACCAAAAGATGCTTTTCAGAGAACACAACAGGGAAAGAATTCGAAAAGGGATGACTATTATAATCACCTAATACCCAATACTAAGCTGTAAAGAACTGACACTTCGGACTAAGAGCAGAATATATAAGACAATAATATACGACCATTTCTGCTATACGGCTGCCCAGTTTGGGGAATATCGGCTCAATCGAATATTGAACTTGTACAAAGATTAAAAAATCGCTACCTGAGAATAATGCTTGGTGCGAGAAGTACACGCCTGTTAGACAACTCCACGAACAAACAGGAATGAACTACTTTAAATGTGAAATTAGAACACAGGCAGAAAAATTATATAGCAAAATAAATAAAGAGAAACATCGTAGAATCTCGACCACGACGAGTTGGTAAGTGTGAGCCCAATACATGGCACAAATACAAAGTACCTCTAACTATGTATAAACTGCTCTCGGGTGACTAGCCGAGTCAAGAGTGCGTTGTTAAACGATATTCATTGCCGCCATCTTCACCAGAAGATGGCGGCAATGAATCTAGTCGCCGAAATATCGTGTAACAACGCACTCTTGACTCGGCTAGTCACTCGAGAGCAGTTTATACATTCTCAACGCCGAGAAACACTTCGCTCTTATATACCTCTAACTATTTTAAACCAGGAGGAGTAAAAGACCATTATATGGGTTTTCAGTAAGCACAAGAACTGTGGTCACAGGTTTTCTCCCAAAAGTGATAAAATAAAGAGTGGCCCCAAATCTATAACCTTACCCTAAAAAGCAAAGCTTCCCAAGGAAGTGGTGCTTTAGGGTACGAACACAAAGGACGCAGGTAGCAGGTGCGCCGGCCGGTGGAAAGAATGTTTCCTTGTTATTAAATGACGGCGTTCACTGTGGCGGCAGGTACCTGCTCACAAGCGCCTGTAACCAGCGCCAGCCAGCCTGCCCACCGGTATGAACAGATCATTCCGGTGGGCAGGCTGGCGCTGGTTTTGGGCATTCATGGATGCTGAAATGTTAATTTCTGCGGTATTTGATAAGTCCCAGACATGGGACAACACGGATAAGTTGCACAGAAACAGAAATATCGTCGACAGATGCTTCTAGGAAATAAGTTCTGAAATAAAAGAAGACGGTTCATGAAATAATTTTTATTTGATTTTCCAAGAGTCGTATTCTGTTCCATTAAATTCAATTAATGCATTGAAAAGGAGTATATGAAAAATATGATACATAAATATTCTATCACTTTTCACTGCATTAGGTGGCCATCCTTCTGATTTTTGTTATAATTGTGGGTTTCGTTAAATACAAGTTAAATTACGCTCAAAGCCTTCTCTCTCAATAATTGTATTATGTAAAACACACATACATTTTATAATACTACCAACCAATTTTACGTTTCAAATGCTATTTTGTATACAAAATTCTAAAAACACATCTTACTGTTTCCCTCACTCGAAATAAACATTTATTAAAGTATAGTTCCTCAAGCTTCAAACCATGTCTACCAAAAAGTTTCAACAAATTAGCGAGAATGGGATATGCTTCACCTTCTAAAATCAAATTAGAGCTTTCATATGAGACCCAGGCAAAACATCAGGTTCTGTAATATCGAGTTATTCATTGTACAGACAGTGCTAAAAATCTCAAGGCTTGAAAGTACTTCCATCGCTCTCCAATATCAACTGATATAAATTTATGGTTAGTATCCACAATACCTTGCAGCACAAATGAATAAAATTGTTTATTAAATGTTAATAAATAACACCAATGCAACTGTTTCTGTATTATTTAATGCCGTACGCGTTTCGCCTCTCATCGAGGAATCATCAGCGACGAATTATTTACATTGGTGTTATCAGATTGCTTTTTCCCCAAAGCATGTTCCCGCTAAAGCCATTTGTCTTAAATGCTGCCAGCTAGATGCCTATAAAATAAATATGCTGATACCAACAATGCAGGCGTCTCGTAATTGAGTTATTCAAATTATTAAGTAATGAATTAATATATTTATAAGTTTGCTAATACCTTGCACTAAAGTAATAAGTATTTAATTTTTGTGTATATATTTATTTAATTAGTATAACTTTACTCGTCTGATACTAATGACCAATTTCTCTTTTGGAAATATAGGCTGACGATGCCTGTTACACCAGGTTTCCGTTAAACAATTTTCCAGTTTACATAAAATGAAGTAAAAGGTTCCAAATATCATTCTGGTATGCTGAAAAGATCTTTGTTCACATTTCTTCAGCTCATTAAACAAATGATGATATTCACCAAAACATTCCCTATCACAATTTATTGAATGGATACTAGTTATTTTCTTTCTTAATTTCAAGAAAGTCTTCTCCATGAGAAGAAACTTCTCCTTTGATGAGTTCGACATCTTACTGACACCTGGCGGCTTTACCTGCTTACTGTGTGTTCGCAATCTGCGCGAACCGGCGTCGGCTCGCAGGCTCGAAAAAGCGCCGGCAGCAGGTGTGCAGGCTACCTGCGTCCTATGTGTTTGTACCCTTAGAATGTAAGGAAAAACACCCTAACTTTTCAATGGTTTTGTACGCAAGAAACGCTCAGCAGTTTGGCTTCAACATCAAGCTGTCCGTCCTCTTCTGTGTTTAGAATTATCAGATTAGGATAAGAGGCAACATAGGTGAAACGTAAGCCGTCACTATCACAAGCAACTAAGACTGTACAAAACGATGAGTATTAATTTCTTGTTCTGATGTTACAAATCCGATGCCACAATGATGAATAACATGGTGTACTGAAACATACAAATGCAATAAGAATTTCATTACTGATAAAAGGTGAGTTTAATAGAATATTTGTGCAAGGACTGGAGATCGTCCTTGCAAGTTAACAATATGTGAAGCGGGTGACTACGTGAGAACAGTACTGGGCACTGGACAGTGAGAGATACAGGCTTAAATTGGAGGACTGTCACTCAGGGCAAGGGAGATAGGTCATTTGTCAGTGCAGGATCTAGGGGTGCGAGTCAAATGGGGTGCTTGCCTCGGGTGGCAACTTCGTGAGGGGGGAGGTGGTAACATCGTGTTTGAAGAGGTGATAAATGGCAAATTCTTCTGACGGGCGGCAATCTCAAGATTTTACCTCGGCTAGTGTAAGATTCCGACACCCGCTCCCACCTTGAATATTTCTCGGCTAATTTATTTACTATCCGACTTAGTTTTTGCCGAAGATTGACTGCATTCACTTATAACAACTTATAAGAATAACAAAATAGTATGGTACAATTACAAAATAAAATATTATACTGAGTTGATAAATGATTAACCACACTATTGAAGCAAAGTCAGTTATATTCAAGTACTTGGATACAAAGGTTGATAATAGAAATTTCAACGTGTAATCCAATTAATCAAGTTCAAATAAATCGTTCAGAAAACAACAGTTTTACGCTTAAATAATTTTTTCTTGTCACAAATTCTTTTCATCATATGCACTTCAACAGTTCATAAAATCGTTCACATAGATATAAGCCCCGGATTTTTAGGATTATTCAATTTATGATTTTTCAATTCACGTTTTAGGCTTTTATAGGTTTTTAAAATTCTGATTTAGGAATTTACACATTTTTAAGAGAAATAAAATTTAAAACATGCAATATATACTGCCATAGTGTAAAAAACATTGTGACTTTATTGTCAAGTACCTACTAATTAAAAACTTCCAACATGACATTGCTCGTTCACATTAAAACATGCGACATAAACCACTTATTATGTTCAAAACATTTTTACTGTGGATTTTAAACCACCCATTTAAAATTTCTAATATGACACTGAACAATGAGATATTTCGACAGATTTTCAGGAGTAAACCCCCTTCCCGCTTCCGTTAAAATTCTCTTGAATGTGGAAAAAAACTATGCTCCATCTCGCATGAGGTAAGAGGTGCGAACTTCATATCAGCGTTTTCCTTAGGATTCCAATGCAGTATTTCTTCTTCCTTTAGTCCAGAGAGAACACGGCCTATTTGTTCTATCCTCTTGAAATCTGGACTGCGGGCTAAAACAGCCTCCAGCTTCTTAGCTACAGACAGCCCCACTGGTCCGGGACTCACTTTGGCCCTCATTTCTTGGATGATTTAAAGTGCTTCCGTCGACGGTAGAGTGCTTCCTTCCAACTTCTTGATTGAAATTTCTAGGTTGTAAAAATTTGCCTTTACAGCTGGTACTGAGTGCAACGCTTTCTTTGCATTTTATATAGCAATAGCTTCACTTTCATCTAGTGAATCGTTGTCCTGCATGATGCTCTCATAGTTTTCTGCATAATATATTGCAGCTGAGAGCCAGGTCCCCCATCGTGTCACTCAGGAGGGAGAGGTGTTGATGGAAGATTTTCCCTGAAACTAACTACTCGACTTGGCGCTTTCAGGAATATTTTCTTCACTGAAGAAATTATCTCGTTAACTACAGGGTGCTGTTCCCAAATTTTTTCAGCTACCCGGTGGAGTCCATGAGCTAGGCAGGTGATATACGCCATTCGGGGATGGACTGCCTCAAACACTCCCCTGCTTTTATTATATAAGCTGCACTGTCTGTCACCAACTGTAATTATTATCGTGTTATGGATCTGGACACAATACCTTTAATGAATCCCTTACAGCAATTGCCACAGTAGAGTGGTTTGTCATTAGAAGTTCTCTGCACCTAATGACATGGGGTATACTAGTTTCCTCATATGCGAGCTTTCCCACAACAACGCTGGCTATGAATCTGCCGCAGGTATCTGGCGTCTCATCTGCACCTAACCAGATGAAGTGGTCAGCAATATCCACCCGCATTTCTTCAATGGTTTTCTCATACAGCCGAGGCAAGTAATTCTTTCTTAAAGTGGATTCATGTTGTTTTTTTCTGTTGCAAAATTCTTCCAGAAAGGTTTTCAGGACTGAGTTCTGGAGGGTTGCAACTGGTATATTAGCGATAGTGAGAGCTTCACATAGTCGAATCTTCTATACCCATCTTTGAACTAGTGATGAAACTTTGTATCAGTTTGGAAGCATTTCTGTAGTACGTGGGATCGTTTTTCTGCAGGCACCTATATAGAAGGCAAAAATAAAAATATTCCACCTGAATATAATACCCCGGATAATACCCAGTTAATATTTTAAAATTTCATCCAGCAGTCTAGACTCTACCACTTTATGTTATTTTAGAAATTAAAAAAAAATCAAATCTAATTTATTTTTTAAAATTATAAAAGATATACATATATAAAACAAATTAAACTTACTGGTTTTACACATGCTTGGCAATAAATAATTTTCCCATCTGTAGAAAAGTTCTCATCCGTTCCAATACACTCTCGCAGGAGACTACTTCTTAAGGAATTCTGTTCAGGCATGATGACTTTTAATGAAAGAACTAAAAATATGTAGGCCAACACAACGTTTTAACTTCCGTGTTACTACTGAACGATGACGGTATACAACTGTTAATTTCTCAGAAAGTGTTTGCGTTCCTGAGATTGTTAAAGTTTAACCTGATTTGTCGATTTGTTTCTACTGAATGTAATCCTTTGTAATAATGTGATGTTGCCGCAACGCATAGTTACAGCTTTTCTCAATGTTACCGTCAACAATGACGTTAAAACACATAATTTAATTTTGTGGTTAATAGTTACTCCAATTTTAAAATAACTCTATTTGTTTTACACGTAAACGTAATCCGTTAACCCTCCAAGTTCGGCTTCACTCTTGTTCTCTGCGAGGGATCATTCCTGAACCGCTTACATTTGCAGTGTCTTGGAGCTTAGGATTCACGTAGTAATATGTAGATACAGCTAGATATGCTGACTGGCCGGATCGCCCAGGTGACATTAAATTGGATCGATGTAGAAGAAGGCAACGAAATTTTTGAGAAGGAAGGGGGGAATGGAAGAAGTAGTAACCTGTCAACAAGGCACTGTTCCGGCATGTGCATGGAGGTGAAAAGGAAAACCACAGAATACAATTTCAGAACAGCCAATGGTGGGGTTCGAAATCAGGGCGTCCCCCGAGTCCAAATTACTCGACCACGGCCCGTACCACTGAGCTAATCCGGTCGGTCATTTGTTTTATTTAAGTAACAAGATTACGGTCGGACTTAATCAGTACATCGAAATAGGTCCTTTTAGGTTCTGAAAATCGAATTATGGGTCATTTTAGGTTGTAACATAAAAATTAGGTACTTTTGGGTCCTATTAAATTTACGAATATTATTAGTTAATACAAAAGACGAAAAAGAAAATTAAAATTTCGCGAATATTAGGCTGGAAACAAAATAGATTCGAACATAAGAATCCGGAGCTTAGATATTACCAATACTAATACACGGAATAAGTTTTACCAGCTAGCGTAGCAAAAGTGAGCCTGATTGCACAACATGAGAGAACAAATGGACTTACATCGTACTGGGCAATTAGGCGGTGCAGACAGTCACGACAATCAATCACATTGCGCGAGCTGAACAAAACGGAGAACTGAGCCACCTATTGTATTGGGGGGGGGGGGGGGGGGGACCTTAAGTACCCTTTGGCTAACTGTACTTTGGGTGGTCTGATGTAATGGGAGGAGGAGTACTGTCAACATTTTCTTTCCGACTTCCCTGTTTCCAGGTATACAATCTCTGTCAAATGAGAGAATTCATTGGGTCCGACAGATATTACCTCTGCCAACAGACACCTTTTGGTGTCCTTGGGTTGGTGATGGGCAAAACCTTCTCCGTGCCAAAGGAGAAGGCGGGAAGGGGTTGACTGACCTCTAGCGCGGCCTTGGTGCCATAATGGCAGCTATCGCAGACACCTGAAATTCTTAAATAATGAAATACACTGCCTGGCTCTATCTCATTACCACAATTTAAAATTCTTAATTATATGCCTTAAGTGTTAAAAAACTATGAGTACTCACAGTTTTTTAACACTTTTATCTCATGTTACCCATATGTTATGTTGCGTCACACATGGAAAATTCGTAGATCCGCCACCGACATTTGTTAGTCTCAAAAGATGGCCACCAGCTAAGGTTTGTCCTATCTGATGGAAAACTTGTGAACAATGAATATGGATGATAAATTACTGAGGTTAGTGCTGGAGAACATGAGTACATGAGAACAATTTATTCCAAGATACAGCCTGCGGTAAGTTTATTCCCATGAGACGACTTCTCAGTTTTGGTCCGGAAAGAAGGGGTATGCGTTATTTGAGATTTCTGATTCATTCCCACCGAGCGTGGTGGTGTAACGGATAGCGTTCTGGCCTCGCATTCGGGAGGATGGCGTGGTGGTTCGAATCCCCGTCCGGGCATCCAGATTTGGGTTTTCCATGGTTTCCCAAGTCACTCCAGGCAAATGCCGGGATGCTTCCTTAAAAAGGCCATGGCCGAATTCCTTCCCATTCCTTGCCCCCATCCTTTCCCGTCTCTAAAGACCTCGCTGTTGAGAGACAAAAAGCAGTTAAAAAAAAAAAAAGATTCATTCCCATAGCGTCCAATAGAGGGCTGCGTTCTCTGCCCATTCAGGGTTAAAGCAGGAGGCGTAGAAAATAGGTGATGGATTTTAGCCAGTAATGAAAGGCTACTATTATTTATTCTAAATTATTATGTAAATATTTTGTGTTTTCATGACGAATGACAACGGAGAGCAGCTTGCAGAACGTCATTATTACGTGTCCGCAAACCCGGCCACCGGAGCGAGTTTTCTTCGAGAGAAAAGAAACGGACGAACAGGGCAAGTGCTAGGAAGGTGATATTTGCGCCTATAGGTTCGGCAGTGAAACGCCCAACATTAGAGAGTACGAGATTTAAGTTTAACCTCCGCGTTCAGGTAGCCTTAGAACTTCAACCAATCAGCCAAAGTGGGTGACATCTCTGTGTACGGTACTCAGAATACAAAGAAGACATGCCGATCACCCAAGTCGACACCTTGATGATCAGATTCGTGCAGTCTGTGATGGGAACCGCGCTTTCATCCGTCGACTTTTGGCTAGATGCAATATGCGCAATGTTGGTGACTCATTGTGACAAACAGAGGAATTATCGCCACAATTCTTCCAAAGTAAATAATAACCAGTAATGCCTTTGTTTGACTCAAGTCATATTGAACTGTCTCGCATTTACCGCAAAGTCAACTACTTGGTATGTGATAAAATTTTGATTCTTTGAAGAATATTTTTTTATTTTAACAAATAATTCGAAGTTCTGGAATCCATTTTGGAGAACAATGTCAATAAAATGTATTATTTGTTACTAGCTGTTACCCGCGACTTCGTACGCGTGGACTTCGGAGTTTCATTGCCAGAATTGGATATAGAAAACTGTTAGTAACGTAAGATTTGTCCCAAACAACACCGAGTCGACATAATATGATGGAAAGCCATCATTATATCATCCTATCGTCTAATCTGTCTCATGAAGAGAATCAATTTACAACATATTTAAAAACAGAAAAGTAAGCGAAGGTGCGGGGATGTGTGTGTGTGTGTGTGTGTGTGTGTGTGTGTGTGGGAGGGGGGGGGGGGTTAACTGATGGCAGCTTTATTTCAGCTTGGTTTTTTCTTCTTTATTCAACATGAGCATCTGAATCTTATAATCTAATAGCAGCACATTGTCTTCTAGACCTGCACCTTAGGCCAGGTTTACGTCCGTAAGGCATGTCAAAAAGGAAGACAAATTGGTGCCAGAAACTTTTATACAGACACAAATGAATAGTACAGTGCAGAGCAAATTGACTTCTATACTAAATAATAAGTTTGGTTTCTTATCGAAATTTATTAACAAATCAAACACTAACAGACTGCGCGACTGAGCAACCAACGTAACATTACAGACTAACACACGAATCTGTCTGTCTTTCATCATTCGATAAGTTCTTAAAATTTCGTGACTAAAACTGTTATTCATACCGAAAAAATGTCCTGTGTCCTTCCTACACTATTTCATTGTTAAATTCCATCAATATTGATATAGCCATTTAGTCGTCAAAACGTAACAAAAAGCAGAGAACTTACTTCCACAATTATAATATAATAGCTGGTACCCACAACTTCGTTCGTGATTGTAAAGTATTCATATTGACAGCTGTAGACATCTAACCACCATAGTGCACGATGGGAGACTCGATACTATTACCACACACAAATACCAGTCTTCTGCGCTATGTAGTTCCGGCAGCAAAGTAAAATTTACGGATACACACAAGTCTTTGGATGAAATACGAAAATATTCATGATCGACCAATTTCAAAGCACCATATCTCACACACTCCCACAGTTACCGAATTTCGGCCAACGTTGTGATCGATGGGAGACTCTGTGTTACTACCACACACAAACGCCGGTAATCTGCGATTGATAGTTTTCACTTAAAAGTGATACACCGTGACACATAGCGTCTTTGGCAGAAATATGAAATTGCCACAGGTCGACCATTTTCATCCCCCATATCTTCCACACCCCCATAGCTACAGACATCTAACAACCATAGTGCACGACAACAGACACGATTCTACTACCACACATAAACACCAATGCTCTATGCTATGTAGTCGTGGCAGAAAAGAGAAATCTGCGGAGACACATGCCTTTCGTCGAAATACGAAAATATCCTTGGTCGGCCACTTACAACCACCATATCTACCACAGTACCACAGTTTCTGAAATTCGGCCGCTGTTGTGATCGAAAGGTGACTCTGTGTTACTACTACACACAAACGCCAGTTATCTGTGATCGATAGTTTTCGCTGAAAAGTGATACACCATGACACTTTTGTCTTTGGCAGAAGTATGAAATTGCCACAGGTCGACCACTTTCAACCCCCATTATCTCCCACACCCCCATAGCTACCGACATCTAACAACCATAGTGCACTACATGAGATACGATTCTACTACCAAACACAAACACCAATGCTCTATGCTATGTAGTTGTGGCAGAAAAGTGACATATGCGGAGACAGTCGAAATACGAAAATATCCTTGGTCGGCCACTTACAACCACCATATCTACCACAGTACCACAGTTTCTGAAATTCGGCCGCTGTTGTGATCGAAAGGTGACTCTGTGCTACTACTACACACAAACGCCAGTTATCTGTGATCTATAGTTTTCGCTGAAAAGTGATACACCATGACACTTTTGTCTTTGGCAGAAGTATGAAATTGCCACAGGTCGACCACTTTCAACCCCCATTATCTCCCACACCCCCATAGCTACCGACATCTAACAACCATAGTGCACTACATGAGATACGATTCTACTACCAAACACAAACACCAATGCTCTATGCTATGTAGTTGTGGCAGAAAAGTGACATATGCGGAGACAGTCGAAATACGAAAATATCCTTGGTCGGCCACTTACAACCACCATATCTACCACAGTACCACAGTTTCTGAAATTCGGCCGCTGTTGTGATCGAAAGGTGACTCTGTGCTACTACTACACACAAACGCCAGTTATCTGTGATCTATAGTTTTCGCTGAAAAGTGATACACCATGACACTTTTGTCTTTGGCAGAAGTATGAAATTGCCACAGGTCGATCACTTTCAACCCCCATATCTCCCACACCCCCATAGCTACCGACATCTAACAACCATAGTGCACTACATGAGATACGATTCTACTGCCAAACACAAACACCAATGCTCTATGCTATGTAGTTGTGGCAGAAAAGTGACATATGCGGAGACAGTCGAAATACGAAAATATCCTTGGTCGGCACTTACAACCACCATATCTACCACAGTACCACAGTTTCTGAAAATTCGGCCGCTGTTGTGATCGAAAGGTGACTCTGTGTTACTACTACACACAAACGCCAGTTATCTGTGATCTATAGTTTTCGCTGAAAAGTGATACACCATGACACTTTTGTCTTTGGCAGAAGTATGAAATTACCACAGGTCGACCACTTTCAACCCCCATATCTCCCACACCCCCATAGCTACCGACATCTAACAACCATAGTGCACGACAGGAGATACGATTCTACTACCAAACACAAACACCAATGCTCTATGCTATGTAGTTGTGGCAGAAAAGTGACATATGCGGAGACAGTCGAAATACGAAAATATCCTTGGTCGGCCACTTACAACCACCATATCTACCACAGTACCACAGTTTCTGAAATTCGGCCGCTGTTGTGATCGAAAGGTGACTCTGTGTTACTACCACACACAAACGCCAGTTATCTGTGATCGATAGTTTTCGCTGAAAAGTGATACACCATGACACTTTTGTCTTGGCAGAAGTATGAAATTGCCACAGGTCGACCACTTTCAACCCCCATATCTCCCACACCCCCATAGCTACCGACATCTAACAACCATAGTGCACTACATGAGATACGATTCTACTACCAAACAAAAACACCAATGCTCTATGCTATGTAGTTGTGGCAGAAAAGTGACATATGCGGAGACAGTCGAAATACGAAAATATCCTTGGTCGGCCACTTACAACCACCATATCTACCACAGTACCACAGTTTCTGAAAATCGGCCGCTGTTGTGATCGAAAGGTGACTCTGTGCTACTACTAAACACAAACGCCAGTTATCTGTGATCTATAGTTTTCGCTGAAAAGTGATACACCATGACACTTTTGTCTTTGGCAGAAGTATGAAATTGCCACAGGTCGACCACTTTCAACCCCCATATCTCCCACACCCCCATAGCTACCGACATCTAACAACCATAGTGCACTACATGAGATACGATTCTACTGCCAAACACAAACACCAATGCTCTATGCTATGTAGTTGTGGCAGAAAAGTGACATATGCGGAGACAGTCGAAATACGAAAATATCCTTGGTCGGCCACTTACAACCACCATATCTACCACAGTACCACAGTTTCTGAAAATCGGCCGCTGTTGTGATCGAAAGGTGACTCTGTGCTACTACTACACACAAACGCCAGTTATCTGTGATCTATAGTTTTCGCTGAAAAGTGATACACCATGACACTTTTGTCTTTGGCAGAAGTATGAAATTGCCACAGGTCGATCACTTTCAACCCCCATATCTCCCACACCCCCATAGCTACCGACATCTAACAACCATAGTGCACTACATGAGATACGATTCTACTGCCAAACACAAACACCAATGCTCTATGCTATGTAGTTGTGGCAGAAAAGTGACATATGCGGAGACAGTCGAAATACGAAAATATCCTTGGTCGGCCACTTACAACCACCATATCTACCACAGTACCACAGTTTCTGAAAATCGGCCGCTGTTGTGATCGAAAGGTGACTCTGTGTTACTACTACACACAAACGCCAGTTATCTGTGATCTATAGTTTTCGCTGAAAAGTGATACACCATGACACTTTTGTCTTTGGCAGAAGTATGAAATTACCACAGGTCGATCACTTTCAACCCCCATATCTCCCACACCCCCATAGCTACCGACATCTAACAACCATAGTGCACGACAGGAGATACGATTCTACTACCAAACACAAACACCAATGCTCTATGCTATGTAGTTGTGGCAGAAAAGTGACATATGCGGAGACAGTCGAAATACGAAAATATCCTTGGTCGGCCACTTACAACCACCATATCTACCACAGTACCACAGTTTCTGAAAATCGGCCGCTGTTGTGATCGAAAGGTGACTCTGTGCTACTACTACACACAAACGCCAGTTATCTGTGATCTATAGTTTTCGCTGAAAAGTGATACACCATGACACTTTTGTCTTGGCAGAAGTATGAAATTGCCACAGGTCGATCACTTTCAACCCCCATATCTCCCACACCCCCATAGTGCACTACATGAGATACGATTCTACTACCAAACACAAACACCAATGCTCAATGCTATGTAGTTTGTGGCAGGAAAGAGAATTATACGGAGATACGAATTTTTGGGCGAAATATGAAAACGCCTTGCACTGACTAACTTTAATCATTATATCTCCCACATCCCCACAGCTATCACCATTCGGCCAACGTTGTGCACGACAGGAAACTCCATGCTACTTCACCCACAAACATCAGTGATCTGTGCTAGGTAGTGTTGGCTAAAAAGTGAAATATAGGAAAAAACACGTCTATTTTTATATATATATAAAAGATTTCTTATGCAACTCGCAGGGTTTTAAATTCATTTTTGACGATATTGTCCTGGCCAACCTCCTTATTCATGTCATGGATATGGTAGTGAAAATATTAATTATTTTGTACATAATACAATTGTGCCCATTGCAATATTAATTTTAATGCAGTCCCAATCAGAATTCGTAAGATTTTATTAAAATATTTGTTCCGAATAGCATGAACGTTTCAACGAGTGTTTTCTAGATGAATTCACAACTATACTCAAAGCGGTTGTAGGATCACTTAAGCTGTATTTTTTTTTTAAAAATATAAGAGCACGTTGCATTTGCACAGACAGATTGACAGTAATGAACCTGGAATTTTTCATGTCTGAGAGTGATAGGTCTCTGTCATTATTAAAGCCACCAATGAAATTTCATGCACTTTTTCTATATCAATACGTATGTACTATGATATCGCAAGATATAAAGTGAGTGTGCTTATCTGAGAGCTGCGCCACGGTGCAGTGGTTCGTGTGTTTAACTTACGTAACAGGGCACGGCTGTGGCTCTTGGTTAGAGACCACAGACAAGGACAAAACGCGGAAGTCCGCTCCGTCGACCACGCCTCCAGTTCTTCATTACTGTACATCACACAGGATGATAATAAGGACACTTTCAGGCTCATAATCGGCAGTCAAGGTGTGAGCTACCACTTAAATTGTTTCCTTCTCATCTGATCCAAATAGTTTGATGAAACTTTCAGCTCTTCTCAGTCCGTTTGGCTGAGAGCGTTAAACCATATACCGGGATGAACAAGTACAAAGGGTCTAGGTTCAAACCTAGGACCTGGCACCCCTCTTTACGGTCTCTAGGCGATCTTCCAGACAATGCTGGAACGGTTTCTTATTTCCTGATTAAGTAATACTTATTCACCACAAATTATAGACTGTTCACAATCATATGGCAATAGGGGTACTTAGCTCCGCATATGAAACCAGCAAAACGGCGATTTCTCGGCCGTTGACTGTATCCGGAAAAATAAAAAGCCGATAGCTTTATTTAAACTCATTACTACCAATGTTCTCGTTTATCTGCTCCATATATCTTAATATTATACTTCCTCTATGATTAAAAAATAATACAGAAACAAGAAGAACGCGGTGTTCGATTTTTCGATCCGACTATCCAGATTTCAGTTTTCTGTGGTTTTTAGAAATTATTCCAAGCGAATTATGCTATTAAGTCTTCTGTAGATCATGGAATAATTCCTTGTTACAAATCCATTATGGGCTCTAATTACTACGGTGTCAATGTGCCATAAGAATCTGGAAGGAAAAATCTGCCCTGTTACATTCAAACTTATTCCTTACATTCCATTAAGAAATGAATCAAAACCGTATGTCTAAAAATGTGACCAACCCTCTCTGCCTAATTGTTGTAATATTCTTCCATTTCGGTTTATAGGCGGTTCCCATAATCATGTAGGCGAGATGGTGTCCAACGTCCACCAATAAGATGCACATTTCACACACAAATGCAATACAAATTCACTTATCGCAGACAGATTGCATCACTTAAATCCCAGTCCCCCCTCCCTCCAATCAGAATAAGATTACCAATCCGTCATTGAATAAGGCGCAGTGGTTATAGAGTTACATCATAAAGAGTTCATGAGATTTTAATGACGCTGAAGATTGTCATTAAAATCTCATGAAGAGGCCAAAACATTCGATTGAAATTGGCTGGATGTGTTGGTGGCGGCAGTGAGGAGGGGGGGGGGGGGGAGGCGGAGGGAGGGGGGAGGCCCGGTACGCATTGTGTGTAGGTAATATTTACTCCACACTTTATCAGTTCACCTAATTATTGACTTTTTGCAAGAGTAGCCTGTTTTTCTTTTTCACAGTTTTCCAACGTCCATGCTCTAGTTCTGTAAAATGATCTGTTTGAATCGGCGAGCCCAGATGTCTCCACGTAAATAAAGGGTGCAGGTGTTAATATGCTTCGATCACAAAGGCTTCCTGGTTCGCGTCAGGTGTCAATCATACTTAGTTTAAATTAAATCATGTGCTTCCCTGTTTTTATTAGCTACCGAAATTTTTATTGTTTTTGTTAGTAACAGTAAGAAACCCATGTAGTGTGTGTGAACTGGCTAAACAAAGTAAAAGCAGTTGCGTTTTTTAATAAATAATAATAATGTGTTATACGAAGAGTTGGCACAGAAGTATTGGATGTATGATTTCTGACAGCTTTTCTTCTGAAATTAGTACGAAGATCATCCTCGTCTACACTCTATATATGATTGCTTCTAAAGACGAATCCAAGCCATATCGCCCAACCAACCTTCAAAGAAATTCGAGTTAAATATACTTACCGGAGGAAGCAAGAGAAGCCTTGCAAAATAGAACTAAGCAACTATTCTAAAACCTGAAAATATTGTAGGTAAAAATATTTAAGTTTTTCAATGGTTTTCAGTATCAGTTTAAATTATTCATAACAAAACCTCTTTGGTTGAAGAGTGATTAATGGAAATAAGAACTTCCCTTACTAATGAGAAATGTATATTCATACATTCCCACAATGTGGTATGAAAATAAGCTTATTCGTATTAGAGGCCTTTCTTAACACAATTTCTGAATTAATTATTTTTCAGAAGCCGGTCTCGGTGGCTTAGGGGCTAGAGTATCGGTTCGAGTCCGGCATAGGGCATGGGTGTTTAGTGTTGTGTGTGTGTGTGTGTGTGGTGTGTGTGTAAATGTCGTGTCCGTCCTGTGGTGTCTAGAGTTACTTGCAAAATAATATACAATGGAGAAACTGAAAGAAAAAAACACTGGATGATCTGAAACCAAATTTGAGCTGGCTGTATGGCCTAAGAAAAGCCAAATTTCATTTATTTTTTTTTAAATCAGAAACTTAGCTTCATTTCTTTGTTTCTTATACGGACCTTACAACAGGTTCAACAAAACAGTTATATTTAATACAAAAAATACTACTACATAGAACTATTCATTTATAACTTATTTCATTAGCAGCTTAAAATTGATGAAAATAATTTACTAGGGGCAATTAGTGTTTTGATATTTATATACATTTCGAAGCAGTCCTTTACTGCATGTGGTGTTGTATAATGATACCTTTTCTCAGCGTTTAAATCATTAGAAGCAGCTAAATGCTGGGTTAATTATTGTGGTGTAGTTATGTCATGAATTGCGTATAAACTTGATCCACAATTTCAGATTTTGATATCAAAGCAACCGCTAAAAACTGTCTGAAAAATGAAGTTTGCAATTTGGCGGTCGTAAAAGCGAAGTAAATAGTTAATACATGTGAAATTACATCCAGTCACATGAACTATTGCATCATGACAATTATTAAAGTAACGTAATTTAAAAATGTATAAAATTCTCGGAACTTGCGCTGTGCAACGGAAAGTCCAAATTTCATTACAACGCTTAACACAGCTTACGTTAATACTGCAGGACAAGTTTATATCGCGATACAGTGATTGTGTTTTAGTATAGCTACAAATTCATACTGAAGGTGTATAATAAAATTAATTGTGATAATTTATGCTAAGCTAATAAGGAATCCTGATATAGAAAATGTTGCTTCTATTTGAAATTAGTTCCGATGCACTTAATGTGTTAAGATGTGTCCGTATTGTTTGATTTTGTAGTGGCAATATTAGCGGAGATAGTGGCTAGGATGAAATTCTGCCTGAACCCGAATGTTCTTGTTATAGATGAGGCAGCTGGAGTTTAGTTATTATTAGTAATAAATAAGCTGCTTTCAAAAGCGCCGTATTAGTGACAACTTGTATCGCGATGTAAACTATCGTAATCCTAATGTGGTTTCTTGAAACAAAAAGTTTCTACCTTAGACCATTGAATACATTCGTTTTAATTGAAGGATTTAATAGTTATTCGCAGAATACTGAACAGTAAGCAAGAAACTCTGTTTTGTTTATTATAGGCCATTATTTGAACTGATGTCTACAAAATTTTTGGGGAAACAAAGAAAATAATGGTTAGTTATCTTCTGTTAAGTTTTAAAGTTTGGTAAAAATAATTTGTAGTGCTATGGAGAGTGTATAGTAGGAAAAAAAAGACACACGGGCAATAAATTGAACCGAGGTGGAATCGAAAACGTTACATATTTGTCATGAACATACAAAAACATTTTTGTCACCATTTGAACCGACTTTTGTGCTGGTATATTCTTAGTATTGTAACTTTTTTTTCAAGCTATCATGAAGCATATATTACGAACTGAATTTCGGTGTAATGCCTGGGGTGTTATACCATATCATGTACACAATTGAAGACGTCCCTTCCTGAAGAAAACGACAGTGCGATTTTGAAACATTTAAGGTTAAGTACGGATTTATATTTCCTGCTCGCTTGCTATTATTTGTTAAGTGCATCAGTTTTAGCGCTTTTAAACTAAACACACACATGCATATATCAGAAGGTGTCCGCTTTTATTTATGAAAAGAAGTGTTTGTAATGTACCCAAAAAGCAAAGACTAACGTGAAACTGCCGTGTGCGAAGTAGGGAACTCTTTGGAGTTTGTGTATTTATAATGGCAATTTCATAAGGAACTATTAGCTTTTGAGAGATAAAAATTATCCTATGTCACTTCGCACACAATTTACTAAATTCGTGCCAAATTTCATTCAAATCTATTGAGCTAATAAGGCCTGATTGAGGCCGACAGTACATCCAGATATACATCCAAACTTTCTCATTTATATAGATATAGATTCAATATCTGGATGTTGTGGATCATTTTCCTCAATTGCTGATAATATTAATAAATAAATTATGCCAAACCAATTGACTTTTTTGCATTTATTGATCTCCCGTACGCGTTTCACTTCTTTTGCAAAAGCATCTTCAGCGGGTTTTATCTGTTAATTACGTATAAAAGTTATAAGCAGGTTATGTTGTGTTTGGTACAGTGGAACTATTATCTAACTTATAATCTACTTACATTTTGTGGTCTCTTGCATTTCTTTTATCTCCATTCTCAGCATCAGTGCTTTTGCATTTTTGGTGAGAAGTGTCTTCATTATTCAGATTCACAATACTGCACTTTATTGCACTGCACTATGTGTTTTTTCTTGTGAATGGTCGTTCTGTTTTGCTTACTAAGTATCGAGTTTGTGTAGTTATGCGGTATTGTTTTGTTAAAAAAAATAGATATAGATTATCTGCAGTTGGACCCTGTCGATCACACAAAGCCTTAACGATTCAGTTTTCTGAGTTTCCATACAGATATATTTTTTTCTCCGTAGATTCTCTTCCTTTCTTCCCCGGTCTCTTAGTGACTTCATTCTCCGGCGGTACTTGCCATTTGTTAATTTTTTGTCCGTACGTTTGTCTGCCTACGATTTCTTGCGAGTTTATGTGGACTTTTTCTTGATCTGCTTTGATCTGCTGGACCCAGGGCATAGTTTTTATCTGTTCTATATTCGTCATAATTTTGTGAATGAGTCTTGTTGCTGAGAGTCAGTGAATATGTCCATAAAATCTTATTATTCTTTTCCTGATGTTTGCCGCGTGGTTTGATAGTGTTTCTGTTGCTTTTCGAGATTTAAGTCCGTATCCGTCATCTGTTTTTTCTGAACCGAGGATCTTTTTTTAAAATTTTGCGTTATTTTTTCAGAAAGCGTTCGAGGTCACCTTTCCTGTGTAGTATTAAAGTTTTGCTGGCGTACAGGGATTTCAGGTTTGATAGCTGTGTTTTAATGTTTGACTTTTGTATATATGGACGAACATTTTTTATTATGTATGTTGTAAGTTCTACCTTAGGCTCTCCTAAGTTCTTGCGTGCGAAATTTCTGTGCTATTTTCTCTCCTCCAGTGGGTTCGATAATTTCTCCCAAATACTTGAAGTACGGGAATCTCTCAGTTTGTCCATATTTTGTGAATATATTTTGAGTATGGAGTTTTGAGCAGATGAACTTGGTCTTTTGGAAAGATATTTGTAAGCCTACTCTTTCAGCGCATTCGTTAAGAGTTTCTGTCTGTTTAATTGCTATTGTCTCGTCATCTGCTATTATGGCTAAATCATCTGCGAAGGCTAGGCAGGGAATCTTAATATCATTCTTGGGTCGTCCGAGTTGTATGGGCTTCCAATAGATCCGATATTTAAGTTCTTTCTTCCATTCAGAACAAGTTTGAAGAGTATCGGGGACAGACCATCACCCTGTCGAACGCCGGTATTAATCTGAAACGGTTCAGATATCTCGCCCATGAATTTCACTTTGGAGGTTGTGCCGGCGAATGTTTGTTTAAAGAGGTTTTTGGATCGAGCCCTTGCTCTTCGTGGATGTTGAAGAAGAATTACCGGTCGATTGAATCATATGCCTTTTTGAAATCTACAAAGGAGCAAATGAGCAGGGTTTTCCTAACTGCTTTATATTTTAGTGTGATTTGTAAATTGAATATTCCTTCTATGCAGCTCCGACCGGTGGGGAAGCTTGGTACTCGGCACTTTTGTGGTCGAGTTGCTCCTGCACTCTTTTTAGAAGACAGGCTGAAAGAATTTTGTATGAAACTTGAAGAAGGGAGATCCCTCGATAGTTGTTGACGTACGTTTTAATTCCCTTCTTGTGTAGACGCTGACTGAGGGCGCTTTTCCAGTCTTTGGGTAATTTTCCTGTCTGTCAGATCTCTGTATTGATTTGTGTGAGTTCTTTAAGTGAATTTGGTCCAAGATTTTTCAGTAGTTCCGCATTGATGTCAACCTCTCCAGGTGCTTTGTTGTTTTTGAGTTTGAGGATATGTATTGGATTTCCTCTTGTGATGGTGGTGGGGGTTCCAGATAGGTAGAGGTGGGAGTTTCATTCAGGAATCATGATGAGCGTTCAGGGCAGTTGAGGAGTTCAAAAAAGTGTTTTGATAATTAGCGACAACTAGCTCGTACCCGCAAATTCGTACGCGTGTATTAATAATTTTTTGCCAGAATTGAATATAGAAAGTTGTTGGTAACGAAGGATTGGACCCAAACAACACCGAGTCGGCATAATATGACAGGAAAGCTATCACTATGGTATATTATTCTACCGTCGAACCAGTCTCTTGAAGAGAATCAGTTTCCAACATATTTCTGTCACCATTCGATAAGGTCTCAAAATTTCGTGACTACAACTATTAAACATACCGGAGAAAATGTCCTGTGCCCTTATTTATTACTGCGGTTCGCACACACACACACTCTCTCTCTCTCTCTCTCTCTCTGACTGCGAACAACCCCTGAGGAATAAAAAAGTGTACACCTACAGGATTGCAAGACTTCCTACGATTTGACTCGCATTGCACCCTTAACTTTGTGATATCTACAGTTTAATATTCAATCCGAATAACCTACGGCCCAGGCCTGACTCTTACGATCAAAAACAATTTTTAAAAATCTTAACCTCCACGGAGATTTGAAACGGAGACCACGACCCAAACATTTGTAGGCAAGCGCTTTAACCACTGAGCTTTCTGACCGATACACGGAAAGGCAGTATACAGACGTGCATATCCAACGCGTCTGTCTATCGCCATTCAGTAGTATTTCGAAATTATGAGACAACATGTATTATTTATACAGATAATTTTTCAACCAAATGTAGACAGTATTTTTCTCCTTGTTTCAAAGGATAAGTGTGCAAAGTTTCATCGAGATAGGATGAAAACTGTGGATTTGTATGAAGAACAAACAAGCCAACAAACAAACAAACATACATACATACATTCATCTTTATATATATATATATATATATATATATATAGATTTTCCTGACTTGTTAGTGCGAGCATTCCGTCCGATTTTCTGAAGCATAAGTTTTGAGGAGTATATCCTCGGATTGTTCCTGCGAAAGTTCTATAGAAGTCTCGGGTGTTATATATGCGGAAATTTTCTTCGATGGTCTAGTTGTTTCTTTAGGTACACACTTTGACAGTAAATTTGGCCGCCGTTGAAAAATTCTATCACTCTTATTTTGCATAATCTGACATCAATGTCATCCTAAGAAACAGTAACTGGCTTGCCAGTATTGCGTTACTGTTTCCTGGGATGACATTGATGTCAGATTGTGCAAAATAAGAGTGATAGAATTTTTCAGCGGCGGCAAAATTTATTGTCAAAGTGTGTACTTTCTCTTGGTTTGTCTGATGATTTTCGTCATTTGTTTTCGGATTTCATGAAAGTGCTGCACGTTTTCCACTGATTTTCTACTGTTATATTTAAGAAAAGTTTCTTTGCGTGCCAATAGTTCTTTTTCACATTCTGAATCCCACCAGGCATGTCTCGTATTCTTTTTCAATTGTATTTGTATTTTGGCCATTTTGGCCTTTTGTGTAATTTTGGTATGGAATTTTTCCCAGGTATCTGTTTATTCTTTCTCCCATTCTTCTCTCAGGTTAGTTTTCCTGATCATCCGTGTGTGTTTTTTTTCTGGTGTATTTTATTTGGGGTGAAATTTATTTTGATTCTTAAATAGTGGTCTGTGTCTATGTTTGCCCCTTTGCGGACCTGAACATCGTACACTACTTTGTGTAGAGGATAAGAAATGATAACGTGATCAATCTGATATTCACCCAGTTCTGGTATGGGGGATCTCAAGGTCTTTTTGTTTTAAGTTGCTATGTTGACATATTTCAGTAAGTCTCGTGCCATTCTTGTTTGTGAATCTGTGGGCGGGATATTTACCAGTGGTTTTCCGATATTCTTTAATCTTTTCCTTTCCAGAGTAGTGCTTTAAAATCGCCAATCCTCTTTAGGGATTTTTTTCCTTGACTTTCTGAATTTGTCCCAGAATTTTTGGGTTTCTAGTTATTTCCTGTTGTTACCTACATTCGTTGGTGCGTGGACGTTTATCAGGGTGCACTTTTTGTTGGTACGGTGTACTTGCATGGTTATGAGACGATTGTTTATGGGAGAAACTTCTCTAATTGAACTGGTTATGTTTGTGAACCATAAAGGCCATACCCAGAAGTGGAGCGCCATTAGCGACTCGTTTTCCTGTTTTGATCTTAAAGGTACGTAGTTGCCATAGTCTGTTGTGTCTTCATCAGTGAATCGTGTTTCTTGGGGCGCTAGTATCTTTATTTTTTGTCGATCTATTTCTTATGCTAGAATGTATAGTTTCGCAGGCAGAAGTAGGGTGTTAATGTTTAGGGTACCAATGTACGTAGGGGTTTTGTACGAGGGGGGACCCAAAAAAAAAAAAAAAAAAAAACGGGAAATTCTTCATAACGTCTTTATTTCTTAATATTTTTACACCAAATTTTGATCACCTTCAAAGTATTCTCCACTGACCACAATGCACTACTTCAAATGATCGTTCCATTGTTAAAATCAGTTTTAAATTCACTTATCGTGATGTTATTTATGCCTTCCAGCGATTTTTGATTTACCTCCTCCATAGTCGCAAAACGCTTTCCTTTCATGTCCCTTTTGAGTCAGGGGAACAAAAAGAAACCACAGGGGGCTAGGTCTGGTGAGTAAGTGGGGTGGACAATCGATGTCATGCCGGTTTTGGTCAAAAACTGCCTTACGGAGAGGGCGGTGTGGGCTGGCGCGTTGTCATGATGGAAGAACCAGTCGCCTGTGCGCCAAATATCTGACCTTATTTTCCAGATACTCTCCATCAATCTTTTAGAAACATCAGAGTAGAACTCCTGTTTGACAGTTTGACCCGGAGGAACGAACTCCACGTTCACAACACCTCTGCAATCGAAGAAACAAATGATCATTGTCTCGATGTTTGACTTCACTTGGCGAGCTTTTTTGGGACGAAGAGAGCACACGTCTTCCACTGACTTGATTGCTTCTTTGTTTCGAGGCCATATCCATGGCACAACGATTCATAATCAGTAATCACTTTCGAAAAAAAAATTCTGGGTCCACTTTGAGCTGATTTTGAAGCTCAAAACATGCCTGAAGTCGACGCTCTCTCTGCTCGTCTGTGAGGAGGCGAGAGACAAATTTCGCTGCAACCTTTCTCATGTGTAAATCTTCAGATAAAATCCTCTGAATTGAACTCCATGATATTCCAGACATTTCATAGAGTTGATCGACGGTTTATGTTCTTTACGAACGAGGGCATTGATTTGGTCGACGTTTTCGTCACTTCTTGTCGTTGAGGGGCGACCTGAACGGTGTTGGTCATCAATTGCAATTTCTCCATTTTTAAAACGTGAAAACCGCTCGTAGACTCTGGTTTTACTTAGGGCAGCATCCCCATAAGCAGTCTTCAGCATAGTAATAGTTTCCGCGGCCGATTTTCCCAACAGGAAACAAAATTCACAGCCACGCGTTGCTCTCGACATTCTGCCATCATGTTTTCGCCGAATGGAAAAAAGTTGTTTTACTAAAAAAAACTATCACGGCAAGGGCCGGCGTTTGGGGGGGGGGGGGGGTAAGCGTATCAAAAGTTCCCGGGCCCCACCGGCTGATAGGGGGCCCGATCACCGACTATAGGGGCCATCAGGCCATGAATCCAAGAATACGCCCATTGTCGCCTGGGCCATTTTGTAGAGCTAAAATAAAAAATAAAATAAAAAAAAGAAGGTCGAAAGGTCGCCCATTTTACCCCGGGCCCGAAATTCCTAGCACCGGCCCTGATCACGGCGAACCGATTCACTCACAGCGACACAACTTCGCACACTGACTCAGATCGAAGAATGGGTTCCCCCACTCTCCCTCCCCACCGCAGCACAATTCCCGTTACTTTTGGGTCCCCTCTCGTATGGAGGCCTACCAGAGAACTCCGACTTTCTCTGTGTTCGTGATCGCGCGGGTCTCCCAAGAATCCGAATACCCGGTTGCCGTCTGTCGACGGATAGATTGGTTACCACTTGAGGTAGTTTTGTCATTACTCTCACGAATCATCATGGCTTGTGTTTAAGATATTTGTCCAATGTTTCCAATGGGAAGTTAGAACCAGGAATTGTCAGTTCCTGGAGCAGAGATGGCAGGCACACCCAATGGGTGAGCAAACCAAGCCGCCGGCGGTTTCCTGTACAGACGCGTCTTAGTTTTTGGTTCTCTCCACATCAAGGATTTTTCTTCCACCCTCTTCGCCCTTGGGATTTATAAACCTCATCCACCGTTGCAGCTGTTGACCATCCTGATGGTTCTCCCAGTTGGTCGACCGTCCCACCGAAGGGGCTGGATTCCACAACTAACGAGTTCAACTTAACAACTTAGAGGTGAGGGTCAGTTTCACAGAGGTCCATTAGCATCCATATGATATAGGAGGCACGACTAGGACGTGGACTTGACTAACCCCCCCCCCCCCCTACAGAGTTTATATACATACAAATAAAACAATCTGTTCGTCCACATGCTAGGCAGCAACAATTCAAATATTTCTTGCAGGGAAGTCATGTGAACAATACTGAAGTGTGCCTGTTGGGCATAAACAAGCATAAACTTTCCCAATTAGTGGTTGTTTCAGTTTCAAGGAGAGTTCCAATTACTGACAGTTTCAGTTTCAAGAACCGATAGAAACAAATGATACGCTCAAACGTGATTAAAGCATTCTGTACAATATAAATTCAGAAGGAGAGAAGACGATCTAAGAAAACGGAAACTGCCAATATTTATTTTATAGTTTATCAGTGAAGTAACAGATAAAATCTCAAATACCGTGACGAAATCGCGAGCACAGATAAAGATCTGGCTAGTACGAGAGTCGTTAAAGGAGTTATATACCATTTGTGAGCTTACTGAGTAACCTTCCAGCAAATGTGTTTTGTGTTATTCTGTTTGCTTAACGCGAAGTTAAGCAGGGCACCATGCGCTACGGCCAAACCGGTGGGTAACGCGATGGAGCCTGACCCGGCTCCCGCGTGACGCAACAGCCGGTAGCTGGTTTGGGGGCATCCGCAGGCGATGGAGCGCACACGATGCTATCTCCGTGGAGCGAGGTCGCCGATCGACTCGCTTGAGCAGTTCGCCAACTGGCACAGTGCTGTGCTCATTTGGTTACCCCATAATGGTACAATGGTACAATTAGCAACGGTCGATAAACACTATCCGACGGAGAGAGTCAAGAGGTAAATTTCTCTCCAGCATTGTGATTTAGGCTGCCGCGTGACAGACACCCAAACAGTCAGTCGGTGACTTACTTTCATCTATGAATCTTAGCCATTCAATATCACCGTCTGACAAATCCACAACAGACAGAAAACTGAGGAACTCCACGTTATCGTCTATTTGCTATTCGTCTTGCTTCTAGTATGAGACTGATCTTAGGATCGTATGCACAGTTGCAAAACACGTCCTTAGAATTAAATATCACTTAATATTGTAGTTCATTCAGTAAGATCAAGTGTCATAATACATGGACAACATCTTCAACATAACCTCGTGCATCTAACAGTACGAATTCCACGTTAAAATGTCGATTCAGCTATGACAGAGTGTGAATCGAAACTTTTCCTCTCTGCTGCCGAACGACCCTTGTGCATTTCAAGAACCATAATGCCATAAGCATTTACCTTTACGAGATGAGTATATGGTTATCTACAACGCTCACTAGATGTTCACAAAACCAATTTCGGTATCGTAGCTAAGTCATCCGTAAATACAATAAATTGATTTATCCATCTTCATAGTGGACATCACCATACGTGCCTAGGAGCTCGCTCTTAGCTATGAAACTTACAAGCTTGAAATTCAGGATATCTGGCAGCGATTCTTTCCTCTTCTTAAAAAAGGATGTGAATTCAGTACTACCTTCAAATAACTCATAACTGGGAAAACATTTAACATTTTCATCGAAGTTGATCAAGTTCGAAAGAAAGTTAGTGAAAAATAGAATTCATTGCAAGATCTACTATCTTACTTGTTACTTCCTGATTTACTCTCTTTACATGGTGAACGAAAGAACTGATTATTAACATTAATTCGCAAAATAAACATATTTTACTGCTCGACTGATAGTTACTTTTCTTCACTCACTATCAGTAATTCAAGTTGTGGTTGCAATAACTAACCAAACGCCTGTACCTTTCGTAGCTATATATTTTTCTTTTTCACAGACTGGAAGTTTCCCACTTGCTAACATTTTTTTAATATTTGGGTACAAACATTTTTGCGACGAGGTTAACGACAACATTAAATGAAGTTTATAATTCTCGAAGAGACATACTTCAGTTTAAAAAGATTTTGAAAAGAAAGAGAATTTTTAAAAACCATGCAAGCGTGAGTCGAACCTCGTGTAATTAGGGATACTCTAAAGATCCAAACACTATCTTAATATCGCTTGTGGTAGTCGCTCGACAATTGACACATATTAGGTAGCTGACTCCACTCCACGACTCTAGTAACGCTATCACATTCAAATTTATTATTCGTACACTAGAATGCAATACACTCTGAGTTACGAGCTCGTTCATTAAATTATGTAACAAATGGAAAAATAAACGCAAAATAAAAACTTTTGCTTGTTTTGATGACAACTTACGGCATATATTGGAAGCAAGTGTCATTTGTATTTATAATTTAAAAACAGGATATGGCCGATATCAGAGATGATATCAAGTTCGCAGTCAATACTGTTTTTGAGATAGACTTAGTATCACAAATTTTCTATAATTAATAACTCTGATGACCCCTCTCATCTTTGTTTGCCTATTACACAAATTGGAAAAATATCTTACTCCTCTGCTTGATGAGCTCTAAGAATTTATATCCCATATCGTTGGATCAAAGAAATAAAAAATAAAAAAAATATAAAAAATAAAAAAGGAAGTAGTATCCATCCCCTTTATTTCTATGGATTTCCTGTAGAATATAATTTTACATACAATATCTGATCTGGGCAGAGGATCGGCAGCAATAAGACACCGTTTCCGTTCGGTTACTAAACCCTAAAAATGTAACGCAATTTCTTACTTGTAGATCATTTCAAAAACATTTAGCTGAATCCTTTCATCCTTTCACGTCTTCATTTTAGACGTTTACGAGTGGATGTAAGTGCACTCGTGTAATGGGGCGCTTCCTGTCCGAACAATGTTTGCAACGATTGGCTCTTGCGCATTGTCCCTGGGACATGCTTAGCGGAGTTCCAGCCAATGATAAAGGCTCAACACTTTAATTGAGAACTCTCGTGCAACCTTGCTAGCTTTTCAGAGCCAAATTATTTATGAAATACTTCCGCTTGGAACTGCAATGTACAAGTATTACTGACATGCTGCAACAATATTTTCACTTAAACGACGATTGTCTTGCAAAGCGACTACAAACTCTTAATTCATAAGTGTTTATAAAAATCCGACAAATTATCATCCAACTGCATTATATGCCATTCCTGTAAATAATTAAATAGAATACAGATATAATTTGAATTTGTGTGAAGTATATGGGGAGAGTATTGTAAGCAGCTGGACGGTATATTCAAATGAGTAGTTCAGGTGTAATGAAGATAAATGTCAAAAGTAGTCACTTGTTACATAGAGAGACAAAAACATAAAAGTTTCTATTGAATACACGCAGGAAAAGGAAGGGCTGACAGAGACATTGTATTCAAACGCTTAAGCATAATGGGTACACTTAGGGAAGGCAGCAAGAAAATACAGAGGATAATGTGCGATGCATAAGTGATGAAAAGGAACTGAGCAGTGGATTCTTGTTCTGACCCTCTGGTGGGATGGTATGGGAGACGCGTTGTTGATATCCAGTTATCTGGAACAAGGATCTACGAATAAATACACTAGATTTGTATGTGGAAATTACCGAGAAAAAATTCAGTAGCTGATACGATGAACGGCTGGGTGTGACATGACTGGAAACCGATACGAGTAAATAGGTAGTGGATATGCATTCGAGTAATGCGTTTACTAGCTACGGTGCATGGATAGATGCTAGCTGAAGGATTAGGAATTGTATGTGAAAGGGAGGGAAGAAAGGACCGCAACAAAAAATTAGCAGATAATTTCAGCTACGGAAATAAGGAAAGTTTTCGTTTGAATAAAGACTGGAATGCGTTACCGAAATGCGGAACAATAAATCTCAATCAGCAAAAGAGTTAAAATAGCAATGAGCGTAAAGCTTCGGTAGATTTATAGGAAAATCTAATTACGATGGAGCGCACGCTCTGATGTTTCCCTACACATCAACTTTTCCCCTTTCTTGTACCCGCCTACTTTTAATTTTAAATTCTTTCAGCGTTTTTGGTAAATTATTCATTAGTTCCCTTATTAATTTATTCCAAAATTTTACTCCCTTACCTACATTATTATTATTATTATTATTATTACTAGCCACAAAGCCCGTCAAAATTGACGGGTTTGGAGTATTCTGGCAATTAATTTCTTTTTAGTTGCTTACCTAAACAGAATTGTTTTGAAATAAAGCTCAATGTGCTGTAATTTCTCATCCCTTGTGATGTAGCAAAACGTTTCATTTGTCAACTTGATGCAGGTCGCATTTCAGTTAAACCACAATCTTCGCTAATAATGCGATGAAGATCGATGTGTTAACGGATGACATAAATTTCATAGCCTACAGTTGAAATAATGACCACAGTGAAAACGAAGGATACTAAATTAAATCATAACAACTTCAGTATTCTGGCAAATCATTTCTTAGCAATCGCTTAAATAAACACAAAAATAAATCATAGTATAATTCCTATTGCCTTGCGCAATAACAAAATGTTTCTGTTGCTATCCTGGTCCAGGTTGCATTTCAATCTAACAACAGGCAGTTTAATCATTACCATGGTGCCACAATCTGATGATGCATTCTTGTAGAACTCGACGAAATAAATCGAAAATAAAGAATAAAATTTTTTGATATCTTTCTTGGTTTTCGAGATATAGCATGTTGAAAATCAATTATAACTGTGATTTTGGTGAAGTTTCCTCTGGTCCAGGACGTATTTCAACCTAACAACAACCACCAGGAAGAAAATAAAACACATATAGTGCATTTCCACCGTGTAGATATAGCGGTTTTGGTAATTTGTTTTTTCTGGTCCAGGCCAGATTGCACCCAAACCACCTAAATTTTGAGATACAATATCTCGAGAACTAAGCGAGATATGGAAAGAAAATGTATTATTTGTTTCCGATTTGTCTCTTTGAGTTACATACGATATCATCATCAAATTTGGCAATGTCCAAATTTTTCTTCTGTTCCAGGCCGCATTTCAACCTAACCACGTCAATTTTGAGATACAATATCTCGAGAATTAAGTAAGATATCAAAACATTTTATTCTCTACTTTCAGTTTTTTTCGTCGAGTTACATAAGAATCCATCAACAAATTGCGGCTTCACGGTTATCGTAGAATCCCATAACCACGTACAGTACTACGCTAAACCATGGAGGAAATATTTCCTTCCTATATGTGCTAAGCATGCCGCCAGAGAAACAATACTTACTTTACACGCATATTAATACATATACTTATCACATTTCAATGGTCACATTGCATCGCGAAATAAACCAAATAAAAAATCTATAAGGGATCTTCAATCTTAATTTTTTATATTCGTTATTCAGAATTATACTAACACATTTGAATAGCTGACACAGTTACATGCGGCTGAAATAAGGCATCAGTAAAACCAAAGTAAATTAAAAATAAATCTTAACAGCTTACGTCATTCCAACGTAATATTAGTTTTAATGGGTGGAAGGTGATATTTTCCACCGGCCGGAAACTGGTACTGCCCTGTTGAAATTTGTATCAATTGCTTCGTTATAATGGCATCTTCTTCACATTTGCAACCTCCTTTTTTCCGAAACGTCGCCATGAATTAAATTAAAAATTCTGAAACGTAAGACGCTTCGCAACCGAAAAATGTTAGCAATACTTTCGTTAGAACGAAGTAATGAATTAAGTAACAGAAAAAAAAAAAAAACGCATGCCCTCTGCTGTAACTTCAAGTGCCAATTCTAACAACAATCTATCAAAACTGCCGCTAGCATTGCGAAAATTAACTTACATATATGTGATATCAACGAATACTTCTACATAAACTAATATTAAATAAATCTAAGCAACTAATAAGTATGTTCAGTCAGTTAATTTATTCGTGGATGCCTAGAAATGTTATTAAATAACGTGGATATTTCTCTGCAGTTGCTTAACTAATCAGAATTGTTACAAAATAAAGCTCATTGTAATTTATCGTTCATTGTGCTGTAGCAAAAAGCTTCAGTTGTCATCTTGGTCCAGGTTGCATTTCAGCTTAACCATAATATCCGCTAAAATTTCTGATAGAAAAGCAAAGCTTCAATCACACGCAATTTAATACATTCCATGCATCGCGATATAAACTTGATCCCAAATCTTCACAGGTTCTGACACATTTCTTTCTTAATAGCTACCTATGATGAAGATCGATATTTTAACGGCTAAGAAAGCTTACATCTGCTGAAAAAATTACTCCAGCATGAACGAAGGATGCTATAACAACTTAAGCTATGCCATGTAATATTTCATTGTGGTTTAGACCGTATATATCGCGAACAATTTGCAACTTCTTTCATTTGAACCATGTAATGTTTCAGTAAAAAAACTGATAATTAATATGCCAATTTAAACACAAATAATTTCAGTAATAGGGCACAGTTTAAATTTTGAAAAAAAACTAAATTATTCATGCCCTCTGCGTTAACGTCAAATGAAACTTGTAATTCTAATCCATGCTAGTTATACTCTAACCAAACATTTAGCAGCACTGATGCTCGAAATACAAAGCTTTTATCTTACAATGTCTATGGACAAAGAATTTAAGGAATACTTCAATATATCAAAAGAATATTACGTAAATATAAGCATCTAATGATTGATATATCGATTTTAACGCAATACATACTTTCAGTGTTCTGTGAGTTAATTTATTCACTGTTGCTTGGAAATGATATTAAATAACGCGCACTCCCACAAATAATATCGTAAAGCGTGACGTCATAGCGCAACGTCATAGTTTGACGTCACCGCGTGACATGACGTGGGTGCGACACGCTACATCTTGTCTATTAGTATAATAGATTATACCCTCACACTCTTACGCCGGAAATCGCGTGCCAGCTTGTGGTTATGGTCATCTTTTCCCTTCTATGCACCTCTCATAATTCTTACGTCAATTTCTTTCCATGCCTCATCTATATCTATAAAATGAAAACCGGATAAATTTGACCTATAAAAACTTATAAACTGCTGAGCAATTTCGATGCGGTTTTCACCGTTTTAAAGCATAGAATCTCAATGCTAGATTATTCGTAAAATAAATATGTCATATGTATTAATGAACGTACGGTCTAAGTTTTGATTTTCGAGCAGCAAAGGTAATTACGTTGAAATGTATCCTGGACTAAGATGAAAACTGATATTCTGTATCAAAGCATCCAGACCACCCTTAGAACCGCCCACAATCACCGTTTAGTTTAGTACCACAAATGACTGGTACGAAATCAATGAATCATGGTAAGCACGAATCTTTTAAAACGAATAAAAATAGTGCATGGGTAAATAAACTTCAACCCTCTCCTTCTTTGGTAGGGTGAGGGTAAATCTAGATTTTCTTTTATTCCGGAAATGAATGGTGAGGATTGTATGAAACTTGGTAGACGTTTTTAATTGCGTGAAAAAAAAAAGTGTATGGTAAATCAACTAACTAGACCTGGCAACGCCGGAAACTCTACTTGTCACCAATATACGCATTGTATACCTCCATTACTCTCATCACACTCCTCTTATCTAACAGTGAATCCCATTCCAGCTTCTTTATCATAACAGTTATTGATTGTGATCTGCAGTAATTTACGCAACAAAATCTCTCTCCACTGCTGTATCTGATACTCAAAACGTTCGTCTCATACTACACCATGATATTGAAACAATGGTCTGACCAAGGTTTTGTAACCCAATTCCCTCACGTCTCTAGTACAACCTCTCATCACTCTCTTCAATAAATGAAGAATTTCCTACCACGTACTCAATGTGTCCTGCCCAGTTGAGTTTATCATCACATGTTATGCCAATATATTTACAGTTCAAGTGTTCAGCAAGTAACTCATACTCACCATATAATCATCATAATCATAAGCTCCATTGTAATTGAAAATTAATAGAAGTCTAATGTCATGCGGGAACTTTAATTTAAAGTTTGAATCCTTTTTTTTTATTGTTGTATATACATTTTACACCCATCTCATATTGTTCTATAATCTTCTCCACATTTTCCGCTTGAATCTGCAGCTCTGAAACGGTATCTTTTCATGGTGCTTGGAATAGAAACTGTCTTAAAGACAATTTCGTAATTTTATTTCTATGATATTTATCTAAATTTCATCGATCTATTTGGATATGTTTGTTTCCGAACCACTTCATATTCACTGTAATGTCAGATTGTTAACTTTAATTACTCCTAAGAACTCGTTTGCTTATTTCGCTTAGCAATCTGATGTAACACAGAAGAGGAGGGGTAAGCTCTCCAGTTTTTATGAAGTTGTGCTTAATCATATGAGCTATGCCACGTCGTTCAGTGTTTCGGATTCCACGTTAAACTGTAGGTCCCAGAAGAAATAAACTGGCCGTCCTACCTCTGACACAATTGTTTAGTATGCATCCTTTGAGAGGATAGAACCAAACTTAGGATTATGGACTAACTTAGTTTATTGTTTCATTATTCCTATATTTTACGAGCGAAAATGACACCATCGAAAAACTTGCCATAGTTATCCATCATAGAAATTGTTATTCAGATAAGTATTATTCGGATAAATGTATGTCTACTACCTATCGATTTGTGCGGCGTGGATTTATTATGTTGGCAGGGATTTTATAATCGTCACGTAGGCTCTTTTCTTTTCAGTTCGCAGAACAAAGGAGAGAAACTTCTTCTCAAAAGGGGGGGGGGGGTAAGGTTGTAATTGCAGAAGTAAAATGCAAGCGTCCGCTCTGAGCTGGTCTCATTACGGAATGACGACCGGAAGATGAAAGATAGCAGGAGACAAAGGCTCTTACTCACCTCTCCACAGACGATGACCGCACAATTCTCCAGTACATGCAAGGATGTATTACATATTGTACGTCGCCCCTGTGGTGGAAGGAAAGCTTTGTAATTATTGCCATGGTTTCTCTTTATTTAAAAGTAACATGTGGCCAATCGTTACCAACCTGCCCCATTTATTTTTTCAGTAGAATTATATGAGAGCTATTTTTTCTAGTTGTTAATATACCAGTTATTAATCAGATTAAATTGATCTATAGACATTTTTAAACATTCCGATATATCAAATTTATCCTGAAAGCATAGACTTTTGTGAAATATACATATGATTGGGACTGTTTTCCAACGTGTGCAAAAATGATGTTATTGGTGACAGGATGTTGTTCATATTAAGTATGAAAAGAAGTGACAATCTTACAAAAATCTAATTGTTTAAGTCAAAGTGGATAAGTTGGTATGATCCCTGGACTTATAATATTTACAGCGTAATAGTTTGGTTACAAAAAACCGCGTTTTTATTGTGTATTTTGGTTAAAGTCTGGCAGTATCATAAACTTCAGTAATGCCAAATAATAAATGATAGGGATGTCTTGAAAGGAATTAGTGCCAATTTTTTATACTTGTGTTTATTTTAAGAAGTACTGCAACAGCACCGATTACGTGTTCGGAAAAGACAGATATTCATCAAATTGTGTCTATTGAAAAAGCTGAGAAATTCCAAGAATAGATTCAGAACAAAATATTGCATTTTTTCTTCTTCAAAATAACAAGGGTGCAACAAGTTTTTAACTACGTTATTAATTAATTATTCTCACTCTCGTTAACAAACTGTAGAACAATTTATAAATAACTAGCCCGTACGCGTGGATTAATAATGTTTTTGCCAGAATTAAACATAGAAAGTTGTTGGTAACGAAGGATTGGTCCCAAACAATATCGAGTCGGAATAATATGACAGGAAAGCTATCACTATATCATTGTATCGTCGAACCTGTCTCTTGAAGAGAATCATTTTCCAGCATATTTCTGTCACCATTCGATAAGGTCTCAAATTTCGTGACTACAACTGTTAATCATACTGGAAAAAATATCCTGTGCCCTTCATAAAGATTTCCTTATAAAATTCCATCACAACGATATAGCCATTTAGTCATCAAAATGTAACAAAAAGACAGTGACTTACCTCCGTATTTATAATAATATTACTGTGGTTCACACTCACACACTGACTGCGAACAACACCTGAGGTATCATTATAACGTAAAAAAGTGTTCACCTACAACATTGCAAGACTACCTACGATTTGTCTCGTATTGCACCCCTAACTTTCTAATATCTACATTTTAACATTCAATCCGAATAACCTACGTCCAAGGCCTGACTCTTACGATGAAAAACAATTTTTTTAAATCTTAGCCTCCACGGAGATTTGAACCGGAGACCACGACGTTTGTAAGCAAGCGCTATAACCACTCAGTTGCCAGTCCACTACACGGAAACACGGTACGTTGACGTCCACATCCAACGTGTCTGTCTATCGCCGTATTTCGAAGTTATGGGAATCAATTTCGAACATATTTCTGTCACCATTCGATAAGGTCTCAAAATTTCGTGTCTGCAACTGTTAATCGTACTGGAAAAAATATCCTGTACCCTGCATACAGATTTCCTTATAGTATTCCATCACAACGATATAGCCATTTAGTCATCAAAACGTAACAAAAAGACAGAGACTTACTTCCGTATTTAAATATTACCGTGGGTCACACTCACACACTGACTGCGAACAACACCTGAGGGATCATTATAACGTAAAAAAGTGTACACCTACAACATTGCAAGACTACCTACGATTTGCCTCGTATTGCACCCCTAACTTTATAATATCTACATTTTAACATTCAATCCCAATAACCTACGGCCAAGGTCTGACTCTTACGATGAAAAACAATTTTTTAAAATCTTAGCCTCCACGGAAATTTGAACCGGAGACCACGACGTTCGTAAGCAAGCGCTTTAACCACTCAGCTGGCAGTCCACTAAACGGAAATATGGTACGTTGATGTCCACATCCAACGTGTCTGTCTATCGCCGAAGTTATGAGGCAAAATGTGTTATTTATACAGATAATTTTTCAACAAAATGTAGACAGTATTTTTCTCCTTGTTTCAAAGGATATGTGCAAAGTTTCATCGACATCGGATGAAAACTGTGGATTTCTATGAAGAACAAACAAACAAACATTCATCTTTATATATAAAGATAATAATCTACCGGTGGTAACAGTCATTACCGTGATTCTTGAAGAACCAGTTTCAAACCTAACAGATAAATCGTTGATATTGCGTTCTAAGCAGGCCCGCCGTAAGCGGGCGTGCAAGGCGTGCACCGCACGCAGGCGGCACATTGATGGGGGCGGCAAATCGAGTGATAGACAGTCGCCGCCCCGATAGTTGCTACTCCATTGTCGCCGCGACGAAATTTGTAGCGTATTATGTAGCGGGCGAGCTTTTTTTGACCTGGTTCGGAAAATTCCTAGATCCACCACAGGCTGTAGTTAGATAGGGGGCGGCATAATCGGTATTGCACGCGCTCAAATAGCTAGCGGCGGGCCTAGTTCTAAGCAAGCTACAGTACAATTTAATCCACTTTTCGTGCACCCACAAGATATTCTAATTCTTGTTCTGCAGGTGCAAAATATCATTTCCAGCAAGTTTTGTGCAGCTGGTAGCTACATCATTGTTTCTGTTGTGAGAATTTCACGTTCATATTTCCAATCCCATTCTTCTGGTGATATTTCTCTTCAGAGTTTGAATTTGAAGGCATACTCTTGAAATGTCCAATACCTGCATCTGGAGTAGACGCAAAAGACGGCAGTTAAACGCTGCTATTTTTGGCGGTTGCTTTTATGAAATTATACCTTAGTGTATTTAGATGTTTTATTTTTTGCATGTAACACCAACGTTAAAAATTTAATTGATATATTTGCGTTCATTTCCAAAAACAGTTGAATTTTCAAGTCCGGGTGTTTCTTGATTTTTTTACACATTTTTTCCTCATTGAAATAAAGGGACGTCGCGTCACAGATAGTGAAAGCATGTAAGACAATGATTTTCTGGTTACACTTTGGTAATATTGTTTCTAAGTTTTTAGAAGAGAACACTTTTTGTGGTTTCTTCCTTTGGCTGGTTTTCGAAAGTAAATTTCTCGGTGTGTTGGCGAGAAGGCTGTCAGTAAAACATCCACATCCTCGGAAGCTGCAACAATGTTTTCGGATTGTAAATTAATCGTGGTTTCAATTATTAACCTATCGGCATCAGATTCTGCTTGAAAATAAAGTGTTATTTATTTTATTTTCCTTTATACCTGTGGTTCCTTATGGGCCCAAAAACAGATTGCCCTTTGTAAAATCTAATTTTAAGCGTAAAAATGTAGAGTTTATAATAGAAAATTAATGAAAACTCCGAATAATTAGCAATTACTTAATTAAATAATCAAAAGCGGCGATAATAAGCGGGTAAACATTTTAGAACTGTTAAATAATGTTCACCACACAATAAGGTCTGCTGTAATAATAATACGTTTATTGAGGCACACACACTACAACTTTATATCCACATGTTTTCAGTTCAACAGCCAGACAACGACTCCGCTCGCTCATATACAATTCCAAAGATACATCAAGCACCAGAACATTCCTCACAGATATAAATGTACAATACTCAACACGCCTCCTTACATTTATATCTGTACTTCTATTAATTCAACATCTCTCTAAGCCTTTTGAACTTAACTTTACACAATGCCTTCGTAAATATGTCAGCAATGTTTTCGTTAGAGTCTATTTTCACAATTTCTATTACACCATTTGTATAACATTCATTTACAAAATGATAGTGTACTTCAATATACTTTGAGTTCTTTGAAAAATTACCATACTTAGCAATATTTACTGCTCCTGAGTTATCTTCATATACTTGGACAGGTCATCTGCATCAACATAGCAATCCAAAGTTTTTACATTTTCATTTCTACAGAAATTTAATTATACAAATACTTTAATACTCTTAATGCATACTTGTAATGAACTTTACAGTAACAATTCTGAAATCTACTTAAGTAATTAATACTGTAACTGATATCTGGTCTAGTTCCTGAACTGATGTACAAAAGAGCACCTATTAAATTTCTGTATCTAATGTCTTGACATACTTCATTCACAGCTTCTAATTTTAAATTAACTTCCATTGGTGTATCATACAATTTTGAGTTTACAATTTTATACTTTGAGGAATTGATGTAATTTTCCTGACTCAAACTCATAACATTTTCTTCCAGATTGTAATCTATATTAATTCCTAAATAGGTTTTTACTTGACCCAAGTCATCTTGAATTTCTTCGACAACAGATTCTTGATTTTATCTATTTTCCTTTTACTGTTACAACAAATTAATAGATCATCAACAAATATCATTAAATAAATTACATCATCTCCATTGATCAAAGTATACAGACAATAATCAAATTCACATTTTGCAAAACCTAGATCACTCATAAATTCATCAAAACAATCATACCGAGCTCTAGGGCTTTCTCGTAAACCATACAATGCTTTATTCAATTTATAAACCCTATTAGTACCATCTTCATACCCTCTAGGCTGATTTATATAAACCTCTGATAAAACTTTACCATTAAGAAATGCAGTTTCAACATCCATTTGCTCTATAGCTAAACCATTTTGACAACAGTATGACAGTAAAAGTTTCAATGTCTGCATCTTAGCCACTGGTGAATATCCTTCTTCCAACTTCCTTTTGTTGAAAACCCCTTACAACTAGTCTTGCTTTATAAGTGTTATCTGATTTTTTTGTATAAACCCACTTTGCATCAAGAGCATTTACATTCTCTGGTTTCTTTACTAGTTTCCATGTTTTGTTTTGATACAAACAGTCAATCTCCTTGTCCATTGCTTGTTTCCAATACACTGACTCTTTACAATTAATTGCCTCCTCGAAATTAACTGGACTATCAGCACAACAAAAGTTTACATAAATGATATTGCTACAGACATAATCATTAAATCTATCTGGCATTTTACATTTTCTACCTGACCTAGTCAATTTACATTTATCACTGTTTAAACCTCCTTTAACATCTCCTTCTTTCCTTTCCTCATCTACAGATTCATTTTCATCACTAGAATCCCTCTCTGAATCATAACCCTATAAGTGGATAAGTTTAACATTATTCTCTACAATATCAACATGTCTTGCAACAACAATTTTATTATTCACTAATACTCTGTATCCAACTTCACTATAACCTAATAAAATTCCCATATCAGCTTTACGATCCCATTTAGACTTTCTCAATTGTTCAGGTACTCTTACAAAAACTTTACTACCATATAGCTTCAGATGTTTAACATTTGGTTTCTTTCCTAGTAAAATTTCATAGGGAGTTTTCTTTTCAATAGTATTAGCTAAAGTTCTGTTTTTAAGATAAACTGCTGTACAAACTACTTCAGGCCAGAACCTCATATCTACCTTTGCTTCAGCTAGCAAACACCGTGATATATCCATGATAGATCTATTATATCTTTCAGCCGTACCATTTAACTCGTGTACATAGGGAGGGCAAACATTTAAAACAATTCCTTTTTCCTTTACAAATCGATAAACATCAGAATTTAAATATTCCTTTCCATTATCACATCTCAGTTTCTTAATAGTTTTACCTGTCAAATTTTCAATTTCATTTACATATGCAACTAGACAATCATAAACTTGACTTTTTGATTTGATAGGGTACACACGAGCTGCTTTGCTATAATCATCTATAAAAGTTAGAAAGTATCTTTCACCATTCAAACCAAGATTAGAGTGAGGCCCATTTAAATCAGTGTGAATAATTTCTAAAATTCCTTCTGCTTTGCTTCTATTATTTTCAAAAGGTAAATTGCGAATTTTGTTTTCAATACAAAGTTTACACTTCATATATTCAGACTCTAAACTTTAAGGTAAACCAACTTCTAATTGATCTTTACACAAAGTATTTAAATAGTTAAAATTTACATGCCCTAATATGCGATGCCATCTCTCCTTTTCAGTCATAGAATCACTGTTACTCACAATATTTACATTAACATCTTCATTAAAAATGCTACTTGTCATTTTATACAAATTTCCTTCCTTCATAGCAATTGCAATTAGCCTGTTATTTCCATCAAAAACTTTTGAAACATTTGCTACAGATACAATCTTGTGCTTGTCTGTTACTTTCGCATAACTAATCAAGTTTCTACTCATGTCTTTAACATAAAATACATTTTCCATATTAATTTGAATCAATTTACCATAAACTGAAAAATAACTAACTACATTTCCTATCTTAGTTGCTTCCAAAATTTTCCCATCAGCAATCTTTACCTCTACAGGCTTTTCTAAAGTTACACACTCAGAAAAATACTCTTCATTATTTAAAACATGATCTGTACAACCACTATCCAATAACCAATCAATTTTAATATTTTGTTTGTTACCTGTGTTCATTTTATTTTGCATCATCAAGCTCCTAACCTCTGTTACAAAACTGCCTGTTGCACTTTCACTTTGGTGGTATACTTCACCATGCCGATACTGGCCGTTTCTTGATCCCGTTTCACTTACTCTTTCACTTTGTTGGCATTCTTGACTTAGCCGATACCAGTCGTTTCTGGATCCCTTGTGCTTACTTCCGCTCCACGGTTGATCATTGTTGTGACCTCTGAAGTTTCCACTTTGATGGTTACTTCCTCTGCTGCTTCTTTGATACTGCCTGCTGTGATTCCATGTGCCTCTTTCATTTTCTTCATTTCGACGACGACAATCTCTCTTGAAATGTCCTCTTCTTCCGCAGCCCCAACACAATTGTTCCTGACGACTTGTAACAGATTTTCTCATACTATGGAATGCATTTGTTTTTACAGATTCACTTTCACCTTTGTCTTTCAAGTCCATTAATCGAATTTTACTTTTAACAAATTCAACAGTTTGATCTTCTTCTTTCAAAACATCGACCAAGTCACCAATGTAGCACAAACAGTCCGGCAAAGTTCTTAACATGTAGTTTAATTTTTCTTTCTCTGTCACTTTAGCCCCAGCAGCTTTCAATTCGTTTACTGTCCTTTCAAAATCACTAAAGAATGTCTCTGTTTCATTGTAGTCTTTTAACTTCAATTTTTCCAGTTTGTTTCTACAAATTATTTGGAGTGCAGTCGATTTCTTGGAGTATAATTCGTCGAACTTAGTCATTATTTCATATGCATTCACTTTATCACTCACAAACTCATGTTGCTTATTCGTAATAGCACTATAGATGTAGTTTACTGCCTTCAGATTTTCTTCTTCCCAAATTTCAGCATTATCCATACTTGTTTTCTCTCTTGAAGCCACTGTATAACATTTCTTCATCTTTAAATACATCGTTATTCTTTTCTTCCAATTTCCATAGTCCTCGCCGTCAAAGCACGGTATTACAATGTCAGCCGCTATTACTTGAAATCAAACTTTCTTGAATACACGAAAGCCACAGACCTTTTTTTCAACCATTTAACCACTCAACCACTCAACCACTCAACCACGCTCTGCTACCATGTTAAATAATGTTCACCACACAATAAGGTCTGCTGTAATAATAATACGTTTATTGAGGCACACACACTACAACTTTATATCCACATGTTTTCAGTTCAACAGCCAGACAACGACTCCGCTCACTCATGTAAAATTCCAAAGATACATCTCCAAAGATACATCAAGCACCAGAAGATTCCTCACAGATATAAATGTACAATACTCAACAAGAACATAAATAAAAGTACATTCCAAAAGGTTTAACAAAAATTCGTTCAGTGGAGCCGAGTTCCAAAGAATAAGCATTGCGGTATTCCACAAACAAAGACCACTCTGTAGATAATTCATACATTATCAAACAATAAAAAGAGAGAGAATCACAGTTGATAATTCCCGCGTATTTCAATTCTTAAGTAGCAAGTCAACACAGGGCAGCGGCAGGATTACTTTAAAGGAAGTGCATCTGTATCTTTTTTTTCTACATTATATATAACACTTATTACTTGTTAACTAAGGATACTGAATTTATTGACAAGGTATAGAACAAAATTTTGACAACAACCTAGGCGCCTCAAGTTATTATTCAAACAGTGATTTTAATATTATTTTTTTTATTTTTTAATCTTTTTCTGTGTATTTTCTTTCATAGCAAGGGGGTGCAAGTGAGAACAGACGATCAGGCTGACCTGCAATGGAATAGTACTACGATCGTTCGCTATTTATTTAATTTTCTAAAAGAGCACATGAAATCCAGCTGCATAGTACATTTTTTTTAAAAGTCGTTTACACTTATTCCAGTCTCTAATGAAGAAAACACTATGAGGTGTTCCGGGCGGTGACACCTCATTAATTGTGATAGGTGTCAGGTGCAGGAATATTTGAATAATGAAGGGGATTCAAATTTGAAATCAGTAATTACCCATCAGACACTTTTTTAACTATATGAAGAAATGTATATTTAAACTTCAGATATTTCCTCTTCTATACGAAGAAATATTTACAAAAAAAAAAAAAAAAAAAAAAAAAAAAAAAAAAAAAAAAAAAAAAAAAAAAAAAAAGATTGGCAACTTCTGCATTTTACTTGTTTTACTATTCAAACGTTGTTACCATTTTATGTACTTCTGCAACATTTTGTATTGTACAAGTCATTGATAAAGATTAATAATTTAGTTTATGTTAGACTTTTTATAGATAAATTAATTTAAAGGGAGTTCTATTCCACAATGAAAAATTAATTTATTCCTTCTCAGTATGATTATAGCGTCATATGACATCTTTGAATATATATTCACATGCATTAAATACAACGAATATAAATGGAAGATGTGTGGCGACTTCAAAATTATCGCCATAATATTGGGTATGCAACAAGGCGACACCAAATACGGGTGTTTCATATGCGAGTGGGATAGCCATGACAGAAATTCTCAATATATAAAAAAGGGATTGCCTCGTCGAAAGTGAAAACTGGGATAAGAAAATTGTCAGCGTAAGAAACTGGTTGGAAGTAAAGATGTGCTTCTTCCTCCACTTCACATCCAATTAGGCTTAACGAAACAATTTGTAAATACCGTGGATAATACTGGAAAAAGATTTATGTACCTCTGAAACAAATTTTCCCTTCTTACAGCAGCAAAGAGAAAGAGAGGTGTGTTTGTCAGCTCCCAGAACAGACGAATTCAAAGAGAAGCAAATTTTGAAGAAACCCTTACGGTAGAAGGTTTCAAGAATGTCAGCAATAATTTTCTGGGAGAACTAAGAACTCAGAACTGTAAAGATTTAGTAAATGAGATGATTGCTGCATACAAAAAATTGAGATGCATAATGTTGTTGAAGGTGTATTTTTTGTACCCTCATCTGGATTTCTTCTCAAAAAGGTGCATCGATATGTATGATGAACACAGTGAAAGGGTCCATAAGGACATCATGAATTTACAACAGCGATATGGTGGGAATTGGATACGTGCCATGCTGGCTGATTATTGCTGGAATATTATTCCGTACTGCAAAGATATTTATCATAAGAAGAAGAATTAAGACTATCAACAATAGGAAAATACACATTTTCAGCTTATATTTTTCATTTTTTTAACTCTGTGTACCATGGTCAATGTATTTAGTAGTTCATCTATAGATTTAAATATGTTTTAAATTACTTTTAGAATGACTAGAGTTTAATATTTTTCAATAAATACAAAAAAAATAATTAAAATCCCAATTAGTAAAATAACTGTGCCTGATAGAAGAAATCTGAAAGTAGATATGAGTTCCGCTCATTGATTTCCCTAAGAATTACAGCAAATATCTAAAAAAAAAAAAAAAGACTTATTGTACATTTGCTATTTATTTTCAATGCTTAACATTTCGATATTGTGAGCAGCAGTTCTCAGTCATTGCAGATTTTGCTAAATTACGGGAACAAGTCATAATTTAGTGGAATATCTGCATAAATAGTGTGTTTGCTGGAGATCAAAGTAAACAGTATTATGTTGTGACAAAAAAACCTCAAGTGTAATGTATCACTTTACTGTAAGAAATTGTGCCCGTTTACAAATAACTATCAGATAATGAACAATTTTATGGTAGAGGTAAGCAAGGAAAAACTGGTAGCAGGCTCGGAACTTTATGACGGATACAATATAAGAATGCACAGAAATTGATTTAGTAAAATGAATCACTTTTCAATTAATGAAACCTTACATTTTAACTAGTTTGATAGTCAAATAAATTGTCAGAACTGTTTAATTAATTCATGCAGACACATATTTCTTTTTTACTAGTCATTTTACTATATAAGATATGTCAGTTCAAAGAAACTAGAAAGATCTAGTTTTTACTCAAGTCAATATCATACTTCCGTGAATTACGTAATGCAAAACGCTACCATCGTAGAAGTTCCCACTTATAGGGAGGAATGCGGAATCTGTTTGACTTTTTAGGGTCTTCACTCATCCTTGATATGCGCCTTGCGTTTCTTTTGTGATATTACAAGAATTTTAGACTCGACTTCTTTGGTGTCTTTGCAACGAAATGAAATATTACATTTCACGTTGTTACTAAAGTATTTTTAATAGCTTCCATCGCTTGATGTATTGTATTATTACCACAATATCAAAATGAATTTACTGACTTTTTTTACTAGTGCGCACATTTTTCATCTCTCTCTTCACGGGCATAAGTTTAATCTTTTCACAAAAATAATTTCATTGGACTTTGTCATTTTAATTTCTGGTGTTGGTAAGTATTGTCTAAAAAAGTTAATATTTCGTATATATAGAATTAAAATAAATTGTACCATAGGTACACTAAGAATGATCACCCATCGAATGATCGCTAACAATAAAGTAATCGCTCATTGCTCCGCTCCGTCAAATGCTCCATGTTGAAATAGTGGCACGGTCAGGAATTAATTGTATTTTGTTCTTTTTTTATAGCCTTTTATTGCGTAGGGCCTATCTGTTTCTTATTTGCAGCTCCCCTTTCCTTTGGGTGTTCTACATCTACATATTTTATATACTCCGCAATTCACAAAACTGTAGGTGGCAGAGGGTGCTCAGCACCAAACCTAGTCTCTTTGTGTTCACGCCCCAAATGGAGTTTTATTCCTGGCTACGGTCTATTGTCTGTCGTATTATTAGTTTCGAGTATTCTTTTCTTACATTTTCTAATCATATTGCTATTTCTTTCTGTCTCTTCTCTTCTCTTTCTTCCTGTAACTGACTGTTTTGCTCTAAATTTTTTCGTATAATTTCTCCAATTTTGATAAAACTTTTGGTTTTTAATGTTTCAAGGCAGGTTTCTATAAGTAGTCAAAATTTATTTAAAATTCTCTGCGATCAGAAAAATACTAATAAATATTGTGGCGAGACAGTAATATGTCAGTGTAATGTGCAGAAAAGTTAGTCATAATAGACTTGCAAACATTAAGTTCAACATATTTTTGATTTATCCGGGATTGAAGTAAAGCATTTTTATAGATTAAGCAAATCAAAGCAGTATTTTCAGTGAGTTTAATCTATCTATACTATTATAAATCCGTAAGCAAGCTGCGTGTGTCTCATTATTTGATCGGGAACGGTGCAAAAAATATAGCAGCAATTCGGGTGATGTTTTCAAATTTTTAGAGCTAAGGGTCTCAATTAAAATCTGCGGAAATAGCTAATGACTTATGTGTACCGAGGTACGGAGGAAATAATTAAATACATTTCTAGATACAAAATTATGAGTTACAGATCACACTTAGAGGTTCACTTCTTACACAAAAAACTGAAAAAAATATCACACAACTTAGCATTTCTGCTTAATATTTTGACTTCAAGTATTTAGTTTTTCAGTTATCTTGAATGCAGTAAATAAACTGAATACCTGAATCAGACGTATTAAGCATTACTAATACCGGTATTTAATTTACTGTAAAAACGATGCGTTTGACCAAAGATGCATATATCTGGATTGTATGTAGTTGTCTTTGGTTGCAAATTTCTGTTTTTTTTCTTCTTTTCTTTTGATAAATGTAACTATATCGAATGCGTTACTCAAACCACTATTTTAATTCTTCAATAAGAGTAACAGAAGAGTAATATTTTACGATAAGCAATTTTGTGATTGATATCGATAGTAAAGGGTTATCAAGATGCCTGTAAATAAGTAAATAAAACATTTTTAGTGAATAGCAATAGAATATTCGAAAGTAAAGATTAATTTTTTTCGATATATGCAGCAGTAGAGGCGAGGAATAAAAATATTTAAAAAATGAATAAAAAAAAACTAACAGCAACTGTGAGTAAATAAATAATATTTAATTTCTTAGAATACAATAATACGTAACAATTCGCGGCACATGAAACTAAAATATAAGTAATAAAAAACGTGACGATTAATTCCTAATAACTAGTAATATTTCGCGGCACACCGGTTGCGGACCAGTGCCCTACATAACAAGATACAACAGAGGATTTTTTTAAATGAAAATTTCTATAGGCGCGTTTGGCGATGTTTGGGCGGGAGTAAGGAGTACATCTATGAGTTCGCGACTTCCCGTCACTGACATGTTATGACGTGTTGCGCGTTGGACGGGAGTAGGCCTAACACCATATGAGTTCACTTCACCAACATGCTAATGTTAACAGTAGAGCAATGTCTGTAGCTATAAGTATGACGTGTTGTGCTTGGACAGCAGTGAAAGTATAGATTATGCTTGTATCTAATATAGAAAAATAATTGTTCCCAAAAAATAAAAACAGCCTTAAAAAAACACTATAAAGATTTAAAATAACTTTATACCTTTCTTAGGTGAAAATAAATCTAAGTAGACAATATTTTACATTACTATTATTGAATTTTTGGAGATGGTGCAGAGCTGTTACATCGCGAGGAACGAATTACTGAACTTTATTTGCTGTTCGAGGCGACATGCGGAGTACGAACGAAAATTCCGAATGTTTTTACAGCATGTAGAGAGGCAGATGTTGTTTCTGCGGGCGACAATTTAGGGGAACAAATTAGACAGTATTTTATTCTGTGGCTCGGTCTCGTTGGTCGTCGAAGAATATGTCAAAACAACGCGGCGTGGTAGCTCAGCGGTTAATGCGCTTACTTCCAAAAGTCTCTCTCCGGTTGCGGGCTCAAATTCCGTGCTACACAGGAATTTTTAGGAGTTGTATTTGATTATATGAGCTACTCCGCAACGTTCGGTGATTCTGATTCCACGTTAAACTGTAGGCTCCTGAGGAAAGGAATTGGCCTTCCTACCTCTTACACAATATCTGGTATATCTCCTTCGGGAATATTCGACCAACCTTCGGGTTGTGGACTAAGTTAGATTATAGTTATTGAATTGAAAACTTCTATAGGCACGTTAAGCGAATTTTTGATGGGTAAAAATCTCGTAAGTTCGCGTCACCGACATTCTAATGTTAACAGTATATCTGTAGCGGTCTGGTGGCTCAGTGCTTAAGCTGTCTGACTAGGGAACGAAAGGTTTCCGGTTCGAATCACTGTCTCGGCGGGGATTTTCATAAACATTTAACCCGACCTTCATCTCTGGCACAGCTGCAGAGTCATGTGAAGTAGGCCAGAACGATGTCCCCTATATCTGGTTGCAATACCGGGTTAGGTTAAGGCGTGTAAGACAGCGATCGAATGCGCAGCTAATAGAATGGCTATCACCAGGTCATTAAGATCACACGGAATTATTTAGTGTATCTGTAGCTACAAGTATGACGGGTTGCGCGTAGCGTATATGATATTTTTAAAGTTTTCACTTCTTTTTTATTGTTTAAATGTGAATTTAGGAGCAGCCGGTTTACGCTGAATGATTTCATGTTACCTCAGATAGTGCTTTCCGGTGGATTCAGGATAGCAATGCAAATCATCCCTAGCAGAAATAAGATTTCATTGAGTAATTTTCGAATAATATATTTAACTAAAATTGCAATGGAGCTCATGCTGCGGTAGCAATTTCCCTAACACCCATCTTCCCCCTTTCCTGCACCCATCTTCATTTGCCCTCTACAAATTTTAACTTTAAATTCTTTGAACGTTTTTGGTAAATTATTCATAATTTCTCTCGGTAACTTATTCCAAACCCTGACACCCTTACCTAAAAAAAGAGAATCTTCCTACACCCTGAAATCGAGTGCCACTTTGTGGTCATGGTCATCTTTTCCCTTCCATGCACCACTGTTCATTCTTCCACCAATATCATTCCACACTTCATCTCCAATTTCACTGTTCACGCCCATGACTCTCTTCACCTTCCTCCTATCTTTCAATGAATCCTATCCCAATTCCTTTAAAATATCAGTTAATTATTTTATTTGGCATCAAATTCCGGAGACAAATCAAGCAGCCCTTTTTTGTACCCTCTCCAACTCATATATTTGATACTCAAAATATGGGTCCCATACTACACTAAGATCTAGTGCACCACTATAAATTTGGTCTCCCTTGTCTATTTTAACCGAAATATCTGCATATATCCCACCAACTGAGATTCGCATGACAATCCTTTCCTAAAACCATGTTGCCTACGTGAAAACCACTTACGTTCCCCACATACATTTCTGTTAAGGTTGCATATCAATATCTGCATTAATTTACCTACCACTGATGTCAAACTGACTTGACTACAATTTTCGACTCTATTTCTCACCCCTCCTTTATGAACCGGCACTACTATCGCACTTTTCCAGTCCTCTGGTAGGCAGTAAGTATCTAGACTCAATTTAAATAATATTTCTAGATAAGGTACAGTATCACATCCCGCTATCTTTGAGACATTTGTAGTAATATTATCTACACGAGTCCCTTTATGTTTTTTCAGCTTTCTTAGCTCCTTCATGCTATCCTCAGGACGAATTTCAAATTTTATGGTCTGCTCATTTCTAATTGTGTTGCTAAGCTCGTTCTCCGATTTAGACCCTCCCGTTTCTGATTCATTGTCCCTAAAGCTCTCAATAAACCCGTTGCTTAAAATCTCTGCCTTTTTCAAATTCTTAGCAAGCTCTTCTCCAGCCTTATCTATAAGCGTCCCCACACTCTTCCTTCCCCTCAATTTTCTAATTTCTCGATGCATCAGTCAATGGTCCTCCTGCACTGACAATACTCTTAATAAACCCATCTTTAGCTACCTACTTAGCAATTATTAAGTACTTGTTTAGTTGTTTTTAATATTCCCTATTACCCTGCTGTGTCTTCACTCTATTACGTTCTCTTCTTACCAACTTCTTCAACCTCCTCAGCTCACTATTATAGTACACAAGTTCTCTATGTCTCTTTATTTTCTGATTTGAGTAAGCCAAAAACAGCTGAACAGAATGAATTTAGTGTATTTGACAGCTGGTGTTTGAACAATTGACACGATTTAGGCTAGGTCGGCAGAAGATGTGTGTGTGTGAAAATACGGTGAGATGAGGTTTCTTAGCAGTCAGTTGAGATTAGTATGTACATTGCCGAGATAAAAGGTCTTGCGTTGATAGCGGGTTTAAAATAATTCAAAACTGTAGCCGTCGATCGTTTTTTCTCTACCCCTAAATTACATCTAGTGATTATAACTCTAGATTAATCTTAAATTCGTGCAATGTTTCATGTTGTGTTTTAAATATTCAGATTAAGTTGAAAAAGCCATTCTAATTGCAAAAAGAGGTAATTGATTTCTGAAATAACTGCGAAGTACAATAATAAACAGTTTGTTCATCCTATATTTCGATTTTTGATAGAAATTAATTGCGTCAGCTAGTAGCAATTAGTTTTTCAAAAGTACGTGCTCTAAACTGAATACAAGCAATCCATAAGAATAAATTTTACTATGGTAGGAAACTACAACAGCACATCTGGATTTAGATCTACAATACGGAATATATTTATCAGAATTCATTTTGGCCATAAGCTACAGAATTTTTGTTTCATTACATTAATTTAATGATTCAGGTTCAGATCATGTTTCCCGCGATATTACATGTCGTAAGCAACCTTTTTTTTTTTTTTTTTTTAAATTGTTTTCAGCTTGTCGAGGTAATTAGGACCAGAGGAGGACTGTTAGCAAAGAATGGAAAGAAACTCAGCCATGGCAATCTAAAGGGACCATTCTACTGGAGTGATTTCGGAAAACCGTGGAAACACGCGTCCTTTGTTTATGAAAGTACAAAACTCTATGCACCGTCGTTAAATTCTGTACATAACAGATCGGATGATCACTCACCAAATAAAATATAACGAAACGTGTAGGACTGACGATTATCGTCTGCTTTAAAATTATGATAATGTGTTCTAAAAATCTTGTTTATACCACATATTTTTACTATTACAATAAACCGAGCGTGGTGGTGTAACGGATAGCGTTCTGGCCTCGCATTCGGGAGGACGGCGGTTCGAATTCCCGTCCGGGCATCCAGATTTGGGTTTTCCATAGTTTCCCCAAATCACTCCAGGCGAATGCCGGGATGCTTCCTTCAAAAAGGCCATGGCCGAATTCCTTCCCATTCCTTGCCGCCATCCTTTCCCGTCTCTAAAGACCACGTTGTTAAAAAGGGACGTTAAACTGTTACAAAAAAAAAAAAAAATATAACAATAAATCTAAAACTGTTGTTTCTTTTGTATAAACCCCAGAAAAAATAAACCGAATTTTTAAATCCACTTCCTGTTTCTTATTCGGAATTTAAAGCTTGGAAACTTTTAGAATTAATGACATTTATACGCCAAGTAGGAAGAAAAGTTGAGACGTATAAACTTTAAGTGGGTTGATTCTGCAATATCAGCAGCAGTATTTTAACTTGATATAGTAGCAATAGTCTACATAATTGACTGGTATGGTGTAAGTGTTTGGATGCACCCAGTGACGTTCACTGCCGCAGTTTACACTCGCACAGCTCCAATTTCGATTATTTTGTGATTATGAGACCGATGATCTACAGATGACAGTGTGGTACGCTCATCGGTATCGGCCATTTGTCTTCATTGTTGTTCACCACCTTTCCCCTAGCATTTTTGGTCAACTGCCTTTGATGACTTTAATTCATCATTGACATGGTCAGATATGAAGCTTGGTGTTACGATTCCATAGGTCTCCAAGTAGCTGAACATTACAGTTCCATTCAATGGTGTCTTCAGTTCGACCAGAGATCTCAGTCCAGGCCTTTTAAACACAACCCATTCCAGGTTGGCACTACCACCACATTCCAGACAACCTGGCACCATGGCCTCTTTGGTTCTGGGCCACACTCGAATCCTAATATCAGCTATTACCCACTGGAATCGTGACTCATCTCACCATGCAACCTTTGTCAGCTTTCTGGGAACCAATCGAAATATTTACGAGCCCAGGAGAGGCGCTGCTGCGTTATGTTTGCAGAGGCACTCACTTCGGTTTTCTGCTTCCATGTCCCATGAAAACAAAATTTCGCTGCATTATCCACACGGACATGGTTGCCGTACTTCCAACACTGAATGTTGCTGTTATTTGGCGCAATATTACCAGCATTTTAACACTGACATTTCGACGTAGACGTCGCTGGTCTTGGGCATTGGTAAATGTGATCGGCTACTGCAGCGACCTTGGCGGGAGGTGATGTAGGAAATTACATATTCTTGTTCCACACAGTGGCTCGAGAAATGCTGAATCTATTAACAATTTCTTAAATGGAATGCCCCATTCGTCCAGCGCTAATTACTATTCCGCATTCAGAGGTTGTTAATTTACGCCATGTGGACATAAACGTTTCGCACGATTCACGAGAGTACAAATGTAATCCCTGATAATGTATGACACTTTCATACGTCTCTTCTGCTGTGCTACCGCCATCTGGGTATAATAGTCTATATCTGCCAGTGTGGCTGCTCGCATCAAGACGCAACGAGTCCTGATCCCACATACCGGCCGTCCTGATTGTTGTTTTTGGTTGGTTTCCCGCAATCAACTAGGCGATTGCTGGGATGGTCCCTAATCTCCACATTGTAGGATCTAACAAATCCAATTCTAATTATGACCGAGCTTCTGGCTTTTATCCTGCTCCTTGAAGCATACAACTGGTACTCCCCTTTTTAATTTAAATTACTTTTATTATATGACATTAATGAAAAGAGGAATTGTGCTGTACAGGTCGGCAACACCGTTTCACGTACAACTAACATTAATATTTATTATAACAATTCCTTTTCAAATACAATGAATCAATCCACGTATAATATAATAGTTACACATATCAGTCCGCAGGAGTTGTCAAGTGTCCTCCCACTAAGCACAACGGGTCCATTAAAATCTCTAGGGGGCAGGTTTGGTCATCAATACGACACTTCGGTTTTTTTTTTTTTTTTTTTTTTTTTTTTTTTTTTTTTAAATCAAGATCGACTCTTCTTTCAGAAGGCGCCAGGTCAGCCTCCAGTGGTTTTGTTCGGTGACGACCCATCTGTCCGTTCCTTGGTTGCCTCATCCGCTCCGCAGGCGACATGCAACACAAAGCCACAGCAGCACGTGCTAACATTAGCCGCTACACATCACATTCACTCTCATGTTGGCTGGCACACACCTAAAGCCGCGTATACACTTGAGCATTTGCCCCGATTGAGCATGCGTTCGGCCCGTTTTGCTCAGATGTATACGGGGCGAGCAGAATAGGTCCGCATGCCTCAGCCCGATCCGAGGGTTGTCGGTACTTCAAAGTGAGCACGTGCTCTGTTCGTGCTCAGTGGGTACGCGATTTGTGTATGCGGTCGAACCGAACAATATGAGCCGACTGCCCCCTCCAGTTTCAGTGAATCCTCTGCTGTAGACACACGTGTCTCGTGCCTAATTTGACAGGTTTCAGGTATGATTCTGCCAATTGCTTGTTTTGAAATTTTAAAGAGGTACTGGAAACTCGAGTACGAATCTCCTGAAGCCAGAAATCGCAGTGTCACAGCTAGGCGTTCTTCGGCAGTTATGGATTTTCCAAATGTTGTGTCTTGCCTCTCAATTGTAGTCCTGACACTATTCGATATAAACTGAAAATCCTCAGGTGACATTCTTGTAAAATTTTTAAAGTTTTCATTTGTTTCGTGTCATATTGTTTTTAATAGTAAAGCGTTGAACCTCTCTTGAAACAGTTTTCTTCTCCACCACCGCTTTCTCGATTTCTTGTTCGAACACTGCAGCAAATATATGTAACAATAACTGGTAAACAAATTCCGGTTAACCATTGCAGTGTACTCAGCACTTGCGCAAAGCAGACTGGGTTCCCTGTTCGGGCCGCATGGGGTCCAAACACAGTGGCCCACTGCTATGCGGGGGGTTGCCGCAGAGTAGCCAGTAGTTGCTCCGCCATTATGGAGCAGCTGTTGTGGAGGGTATTGTCGTTAGACATTTCCTCCTTCCTCAGTTGGTGGTTGTGTATGGCCTCGATGTTGGTCGGTCCTTTTGGTTGGCTGGTTGTTAACCTTTAATGGCGCCGGCCGCGGAAAAGGCCTGCCATGATGGGTGGTCCTTTACTTGGTCGGAGACGCTTCTCTGGAAGAGAGTTGTCTGACCAGTTGTTCCAGGAGAGTGAGGAGGGCAGCAAATCTGTCCTCCCTTTGACCTGTGTCTTGAACGCGGTCACAGCATGTGCTGTTACCGCGACAGGTCGCCCCTCCTGGAGGCGGTGGAACCTCTTGTCTTGTCACTGGTGGTCGTGACGTCTTCTTCTTCTTTCCTCTCGGCGCGGCTGTCTGCTGCGGGATGGCCTCCGCAGCAGGAGCGCTGGTCTGCTGCCGTCTCTTGGTGGGCTGCGAGTGCGGCACTTGGCGCCGCTGGGGGAGCTTCTTGGCCTGCTCCTTCCAAGCTCTGCAGCCTCGGTAGGACGCGGCATGCTTGGAGCCGCAGTTGCAGCAGACTGGGTCGTCGCGGTCGCGTTTGCAGTCCGCTAATTGATGGCCGCCCCCGCAACGAATGCACCTGGCTTGGTTGGTGCATTCGCTGGCACAGTGCCAAAAGTTTTGACACTTGAAGCACTGTACCAGTTTGCGGGAGGGCGACTTGGTTTTGGACTTCCGCACTGTCTGCACCGAGGCATCCGTCTGCACAGGGGCATCCTGCGCGGTCGTCGCTCCGTTCGGAACATGGCTTGTACAAGAGGTGACCTCTATCGGGAGGCACCTCACCACTGCACAAAAGTCCTTGCAGTTCGAAGTGTGGACCATCACACCATCGTCCACTGGCCAACAGAAGACCGGTAGCTCCGTGATCCTTTGCAGGTGAGCTAGCAGGTCGCAAAGGTTGCCGCTGTAGCGCATCAAGATTGGGGTTGCAGGCCCATCAACGGCTACAACTCGAGGAGCGGCTGGTTGCGGCGCCTGCGGTTCTTGTTTCGGAATCTCTGGCGGCGGCTTCCCGCCTGCTTTCCTCTTCTTGGCGGCCTTCGTGTTGGCTGCGTGCTGTCGTTTCAGACGTTCGCTGGCGGCTCAATATGACGTCCGCAACGGCACGATCTTACTCGGCCGAAGTCTCGGCAGCGAAAGGGGGCGGGGGGTGGCCGTGCGCACCCCCCTCCTATCAACCCGTATGCTCATTCGGGGCAAATGCTCAAGTGTATACGCGGCTTAACGGCCCTCGCTACCTGTTCAACGCCGCATTCCATAGCAGTCCTGTCACCTGTCCACCTGCTTGAGCCGGTAGCCCAGCATCGCGCGAATACACCATGTAGTGTAGCGATACACGACAACCTCTTTCACACGTAGCTGCGTGATACACAGCTTCTATAACCATAAACAAATTATAGCTGATTTTGACATTGGTGATGATATTATATTTGTTTAGTAAATATTGTAAAAATATTTATGCATATTAAGTATAGATGTGTTCTGCTGTACCGTTGCCTGTGTTTTTATCTGTTTTTTAATTCAGCCTCTCAGGATCCTACGAAATTGAAATTAATGAGGATAACTGAGTAAATATTCTTCAGAATATTAATTTTGACTAAGCGCACGCTCCGGTACCAATTTTCCCACACATCCATTTTTCAACTAGCTAATACTTTTAAATTCAGTCAGTGTTCTTAGAAAATGATTCGCCACTTCCCATGGAAGCTTATTTCAATCCAAGACCCTCTTAACTACGAAAGAAAATTTTCCCACACCCTAATATGGTTGAAATCGAGTGAAAGCTTGTGGTCATGGTCATCTTTTCCCTTCCATGCACCACTGTTCATTCTTCCACCAATATCATTCCACACCTCATCTCCAATTTCACTGTTCACACCCATGACTCTCTTCACCTTCCTCCTATCTTTCAATGAATCCTATCTCAGTTTCTTTTAAAATATACCGAGCGTGGTGGTGTAACGGCTAGCATTGTGACCTCGCATTCGGGAGGACGCCGGTTCGAATCCCCGTCCGGGCATCCAGGTTTTGGTTTTCCATGGTTTCCCAAATCACTCCAGCAAATGCCGGTATCTTGCCCCCCATCCTTTCCCGTCTCTAAAGACCTCGCTGTTAAGAGACATTAAGCAGTAAAAAAAAAAAAAAAAAAAAAAAAAAAAAAAAAAAAAAAAAAAAAAAAAAAAAAAAAAAATTAAAATATCAGTTAATCATTTTATTTGGCATAAAATTCCGGAGACAAATCAAGCAGCCCTTTTTTGTACCCCTTCCAACTCCTGTATTTGATACCCAAATTATGGGTGTCATACTACACCCTCCAAATTCAAGTAATGGTCGGATAAAAGTTTAAAAGTTTTGTAACCCATTTCTCTCACTTCTCTGGTACATACCCTCATCACACTCATCAATAAATGAGGATTTCGAAATCTTTTATTTCCATCTGTCCAACGTGTTCTGTCCTGTTGAGTTTATTACCATATCTTATGCCAAAAAAGTTTCTTTTCGAGTCCTCAACATGCAATTCCTTCTTCATTCTATAATCATAAATAACTTTTATTTTTTTTATCTGCATGTTTAATAAATTGACTCTTCTTTATATTATACTGCAGCTGTTTACAGTTTTGATGTTATTATGTCACCTGCAAACAATCTAATATTTAACTGTAAACCATTAACACAGTAATTCATTAGAATGATTAATATTGGTGATTCCAATACTCTACCCTGTACCAGGGTCGGTGCTAGGAATTTCGGGCCCGGGGTTAAATAGGCCGACGGGGCCCGAGTACTTTTGACCCCCTCCCCTAACGCCAGCCCTGCCCTGTACCACTTCCATTTTCACTTCCTCTGCTTTTGATACTGCATTTCCTACCTTAACTTTTTGTTTTCTACCTTTTAAAAATTCCTATACCCAACAAATCACATTTTCCCCACTACAATGATTTCTTCCTATTCTACACATTCTATGACATGCTCTGTAAACTGCTTACAAAGACGTAGCGCTACAATATTAATTTGATTTTCAATGTGCATTTCATTCGAAATATCTTGCACACATTCCACTATAAAATTCGCAAGAATATCCTTACCTAAAGCCATATTGTCGATCTGAATATCAGTTTCTTTCCTCACAGACATTTCTGATGTGGTTGCCTATCGACCTATCCATTAATTTACCTACCATTGATGTTAAACTGATCGGCCGGTAATTTGCATTCCTATTCGTCATTCCTCCTTTCTGGGTCGGCGTTACTGTCGCACATTTCCAGTCCTCTGGTAAAAATCAAGTATTAAGAAACAATCTAAATAATATTTACAGATATGGTAAAACATCATATCCTGCTATCCTTAGGACAGCTATAATAATATTATCTACACCGATCCGCTGATTGGCCAGCCTATTTTATTGTTTCCTTTTTATCAGCTGTTTGAAACAGAACAATATGCTGCTGGTATTCTGGCTCCCATTATTCGATTGCAGTCACTTCGCAGTTGTCTTTCTACAATTGGTGATCATATAAAGAAACCTTGTAACTGTTAGTTTAAATATTTTATCACTCTTTCTCCTTAATATGATATGGAAAGATCCGTGAAACTGCAACGGTTCTCTGATTTGTCTTTAACGGTGATTTTAAACCAGAAAACTGGAAAATACGCAGCATTCGGCAGAAATAAACCATTTCCTGGCTAATACGGTCCAAGTTAGATAAAGAGTTAAGTTAACTTTGAGGACCATTCGTCATACTTCGTTCTTTAATTCCATAGCATCCGGTAAAAAAGTCCTTTGCTACACCCGTCATGCCAGTAGGCGCTAAAACAAAGGCCGTCGTACTGGCCTCGAAATTACGGGGAAAAAAACAGAACTACTCTTGTGGACGAGTCATCGCTTTGTTTGGACCATTGCCCCGCCAAGGACGCGAGGTGGTACTGCCCTTGGACCGGGTCCTGCGTGAAGCTCATTAAGCGGTTGAGTGCCGTGACAGACTAGTGACCGTTACGTTACACGCCTTGAGCGCCGGGATTGAGCAATTGCTGCCAAACACAGCCACAGAATTTCCATCTTTTGGGCACTTGATCGTGCTACCTGAACATTTCCCGTGGCAGGGCCACTTTTAAGCATAGGTTACATAGGCTGTAGCCTACGGGCCCTTACCACGCTCAGAAAAGATAAATAAAAAACATTTAAAAAAGTGTAAAAAAAGTAACCTATTTCCCAAACAGTTTTGGCACTGAAAGCCCTGAAATTTTAAAATCGAAAACAATGTTCTTGCATGCACAGTTAAATCCTTTCCAGTACGGGTCAACTGTAAAATAACATTTCAGTACAGCTATAAAGAAAAGTAACAAAGCACGATGATGAGAAATTATAACCCTTCCAACATAGGCCTATGCAAGAAACGCGTCGACATTCAGGATAGAATACTGAAAGAACTCACAAGCTGCAATATTCCTCTCCCAACCATCCTATTCTCGTCCAATAATCACGAAATATTCAAAATCATAATGTCCTGTTTCAAGGATGTATACATTCAAACATAAATCTTAGACAATTAGAAAACCCATCAGGAAACGATGGGAACAAAGTTAGCACAGTTACAATTAGGATTGCCAGGTACAGGATTATAATTTCTGGGACATTTTTGGGGTTAAAAAGGTTTTTTAGTGATGCAGGATTATAATTTCCGGGACATTTATGGGGTTAAAAAGGCATTTTAGTGGTATGTTTAAGGAGTGAACAAATATTCAAATTAATTTTAAAAAGTTGTATTTTAGGTAAAAACTATGCTACATAACACACACACACACACACACACATATATATATATATACAGGGTGAGTTTTTTATCTTGAGACAACTAAATATCTCGAAAACTACAAATCCGATCAAAAAAAGTGGGTAATAAAAATTGTTCGTCTCGACGGGGGACATCCGATGATACCAAATTTGACTCCCCACCCCCACCCCCTAGGGGTGGGGGAAGGGGGAGAAAAAAAACTTAAATAGGAACCCCCATTTTTTATTGCAGATTCTGATTCCCCGGAAAAAACTACCCCTATTTCACCCCCAATTCGAGTCATTTTGGTCGATAGATGGCGCTGCAATCGACAAAAATCAAAATAAGCAAAAATTCATTTAAAAATGAGGATATCTCGTGAAATACACATCAGATCAGCAAAATACAAGTTAATGTGATTGATATTTTTCAAAAACTATTCAATAACACCACCCACCTCCAAACTTGAGGGATGGGAATGGACATTATTTCAAAATGCACTGATGCAAATTCTTTAGCAGATAGCGAAAGTCAAACATTACTTTTTGCGTTACCCAGGAACAACGACGTGGACGTAGTAATTTTCTGTTCCCTTTGGGGTGCTAGATTTAGGTGAGTCCCCTCGCCTCTCACCATCGGGGTGCTTGTTTTTGGTGAGTCCCCTCGCCTCTCACCATCGGGGTGCTTGTTTTTGGTGAGTCCCCTCGCCTCTCACGTGTTTGTTTCTAACAACAATTCTAAAGCAAGTGCTCGAAAATATCACCACCGACATCGATGCATTTATTTACCCGCTCTTGGAATGATTCGACGCAACTAAGAAGCATATCCGGCGTGATTTTTTGACAAGCGTTGGTAATTCGTTCAATCATGTTTTCAGGCGTTGTTGGCACTTCACTGTAAACTTCATTCTTCAAGTATCCCCATAAAAAAAAATCAGGCGAAGTGAGATCTGGTGATCTTGCAGGCCACGGCACTGGACCTCCTCTTCCGATCCATCGACGATTGTACAGACGATCTAACACTTCCCGCGATCTTACAGCAAAATGTGCTGGACAACCGTCATGTTGAAACCACATTGTTTGTCGCACGTCTAAGGGTACGTCTTCAAGCAATGTTGGCAGTACGTCCTCTAAGAGTTGTTGATATTTCTCCCCATTGAAATGTCCATGGATAAAATGTGGACCAATAAGTTTGTCCCCAATTATCCCACACCAAACATTTACATTCCACGGACGCTGATGTTCAACTTGGCGTAACCAATGCGGGTTTTCCACACTCCAATAATGCATGTTGTGTCGATTAATGGTGCCGTGGTTAGTAAAAGTGGATTCATCCGAAAACAGTACTCGAGCAAAGAAATGGGGTTCTTCTTGTATTTTCTGTAGCGACCATCGGCAAAATGTCAATCGATTATCGAAATCATTGCCGTGAAGTTCTTGATGCAACGAAACATGGAACGGATGGTATTTTCTACGATGCAAAATCTGACAAACAGTAGTCTGAGAAATTCCTGATTCACGACTTATTTGTCGAGTACTAATGTGAGGGTTATAAGCCACTGCAGCTAAAACTGCAACTTCGTTATTTTCTCCAGCTATCGTCCTTCGCCGCTTTCGTTTGTTTGTGTGCACACTTCCCTCCTGAGTGAACTGTTGGATAATACGGTAAAAAGAAGCGCGCGATCGAGGCTGGTCTGGAAAACGATGAGCATAAAGATCAACAGCATTATCGATATTCTTGCGACATTCTCCATAAATGTAGACCATTTCAATTTTTTCTTGCAACGTTATAGCCTGCATTCTCATTGACACGTGCAACAGAACGAAGTAAATAAATCAGAGATGTTATGAACGCTATGAAAGTACATCAAGTAATGAGAAAACTCTGAGAAATGAGCGACGATGTGAACGCAATGGAAGTACATCAAGTAATGAGAAAACTCTGAGAAATGCAGCGCCATCTATCGACCAAAATGACTCGAATTGGGGGTGAAATAGGGGTAGTTTTTTCCGGGGAATCAGAATCTGCAATAAAAAATGGGGGTTCCTATTTAAGTTTTTTTTCTCCCCCTTCCCCCACCCCTAGGGGGTGGGGGTGGGGAGTCAAATTTGGTATCATCGGATGTCCCCCGTCGAGACGAACAATTTTTATTACCCACTTTTTTTGATCGGATTTGTAGTTTTCGAGATATTTAGTTGTCTCAAGATAAAAAACTCACTTGGTATATAAGATTATTAAATCAAGTTAGGTTGAAAATCACGATGTCATAGTTGAAGAGTCTATATATATTGTCTCTGGTCGTCGGTAAGGTGGAGCGCCCCTCTATCTCCCGCTGCGAGCGCGGAATGGCCACCGTGGTTCATTCATTCATTTATTTGGTCCCATTTTTATCATTTACATACAATAAATTGTACAGTGAAATTTAGGACAAGTCAAAGATTATAATTATAATGCCTTAAATATAAATATCTTTACTAGTACCTTTTTTAATTTTATGTCAGTCACTTACTAATTATACATTTACATTATTTTTTACCTTATTATATTTTCATTGGTAAATATGTGATAAGATTATACACTGTTTATTCACAATTTCTTTACTCATCTACAAAATATTTTTTTCATTATACTGTTCTTTTTTCATTTAGGATAGCTCTAATTATGTTTTTCTGTATTTTCAATATTCTCCTCATGTTATTCTCTGTTGGTCTTCCCCATGATGATATACAATATATTAATTGACTTTCAAAAGAGAGAAATAGATGATCATTAAAATATCCCTAGTACAGAATTCTCTAAGGTAGCTGACCATAAATACAATAAGGGTTAGTTTCTTACAGCACTGATCCACCTGATTTTCCCAGTTCATATAGTTATTAATTTGAATCCCTAGCAAGTTGGCTGCTTTTGTATCACATATTTGCTCTTAAGTTTGAGAAAAAATCTGGTATACAGGAATTTTGGAACAGAAACGTTTAATTCCTGGACACGTGACCAGACACTAAATTCCGGGACATTACCGGATTTCCCGGCGATCTGGCAACCCTTTCCGAACAGAAATATTCTCATACACATCATCTAGACTTAACACTAGAATGTATTGCCATTATGAATGATTAGGGTACAAGGGCTTCACATTGAGCCAAATAGAATTAAAAATCCCACTATTTGTATATTTAACTATCTATAATAATGTAACCGATTCCATGTAGGCTATTATAGTATATAAGCAATAATATTAACTTTATGTACAAAAGAACATGTACAGCAAAGAGATTAGCTTTGGTGCTGAGCATCCTCTGCCACCCACAATTTTGTGAATTGCAGAGTATATACTGTATGTAGATGTAGATGTAAAGAAACTGAAATGTAAATTTTTATAAAATATAGTGAACTTGGCTGTATAGCCGACAAGGCCGAAAGCCATTAAATAAATAAATAAGAAAGGTTGTAGTATTCTGTTGTCGGGCGTATGAAGTCATTGTCGTATAACTGCAACCATTGAGGAAGGAAATATATGGAAGAGAAGTGACGTTAAATCTGTGACGCCGGCTCTTAACTCTCGCGCATGCGCGATGGCGGCAGTGGCCATATTGCGAACCCATACAAATGCATAGTTCACATTGTGTTTGATGCTGTGATTATTTCATTTTGTAATGTGTCTAAGTTTTTTATAGTGCCATCTAGTATTGCATACGGTTGCACAAATAGGCAAGAGAGGAAAGAACCTGGAATAACATTTCATATGTAAGTTGCATTCTAATTATTGTTCTTGATGTGGGCAGTAGGAATTGGAAACTTTGGTGCCTGTCTATAAATATTTAGTAATCGGATGACTTTGTTCTCAAATTTTTGTTTGTGTAATGTAGAAAATCAGCATACCCTGATATTTTTCACATAATAGACTAGCATTACTTTTTAACGAGTGTTGAAAATGAGATTTAAAGGGGTGATTTTTACATCGCGATTCAGTGAATTTAGTTTTACGATTTCTTTCGTCACGTTGCAGTTTATACTGACAGTTTATGATGAAATTAAATGTATTAAATTATGCTATGCAATCTAGGAATCTTGATGAAGTATACTGTGTTGTTACCCCAAATACAGTTTACGATTCAAATATGCGTGTGTGGGTGTGTCTACATAGTTTGATTCTATAGCAGCAATATACAACAGAATTAGAATAATAATAACAATAATAAATAGTAATATAAATTAGTATTAATAATAATAATCAACATCATTATGATCTGTAAATAGCTATCTGATAAAATAATTTTTAATGTAATCCTCTCGGGTGTCCAACCGGGTGGTGTTGTATAAACACAACGTTTCGACAGCTAGCTCTGCTATCTTCGTCGGGTGTCAGATCTCTTCTAGATGTCGCTAGCTGGCTGTCACCGCGTAGACTGGCTTAGCTGTTTTAGAGCTTATTGCTCTTTTCAGCCATCAGGATCATATTTATTTTTATAACTTTATTGTCGTTAAATTTACACATTTACTTTTTTGGGTATGCAATTTTACAATTGTTTGGGTGCTGTGAACATTTAGTCCTTATCTTACGTTTAATCCTTTTATGGGATTAAAACTGTAATATTTGCATACGTGGCTCGATGATTTTCGTAGTGGCCAGCCTGTCGTTGTTGCTGGGCTCATCTTCTTGAAAAGATCGCCTGGAACGTCTTGTATAGCTGCTTGCATGGTTGGTGTGCCAGTTTTCTTGATCACTCCTTCTGGTCGGAGCCAGGCCTTTTGTCCGGTCCGGCGGCGGTCGGTGTCTGCCGGTACGTTTCGACGCAGCCAGTCGGGGTCCGCTTGATGGGGATGGTCTTGGTTAAGTGGTTAACTCTTCGCTCCATCCCTCTGCCAGCAGCGATTATTGTTTCCGGCTTCTCCTATGCCGCAGTTTTCCACTTAGGACAATGTCTTGACTTTCCTTGTTGTTGGGCCACCCGGATGTGCTGGTGGTCCGTGATACTGGTAGGCCCACTCTGATTGGTCGAAAGCGCTGGGGCATAATACGCGGCCCGCTGTGGCCACCGACTGCCACATTTCTGCCTGGATTACCGCCGTCAACTCAACTCGCACAGCCAAAACTCGCAAGAGCGAGCGAAGTTCGTGTACGTGTGCATTGAGATTTGCTAACGCTAACATTGTGCTCTCGTATGCGAGCACCGTTTGCTTATAGCGAAGAATATTGTGAGGCTTACTTCTTCTTCTTTTGGGGACTCTTTGGCCCACTCTCCCCTTAGAATAGGGATTAATCGCCACACGGCCCACTCCCGAGGGAGTGGAACCCCCTGGCGCGAGCTTTAGGGTTGTTTCTGGTGCTGGAAAACCTAACGTTCACAACAAGGAACCACAGCAACATCTTCCGCTAGGTCACCACAACAGCGGGACATGTCTTTAGTGGCCGGTGTTTCTCGTGTTTCTGCAGCGGTTGACGTAACCAACTCTCCATGCTTGCCTTCCCCAGAGTCATCTGTCCTACAGGATCCAACACCCTACAGACGTCCTTGCAATATTTCTGAAGATTACTATGAAGACACCGAGGTGTAAGTAACATCCTCGAAACGCCGTGCAGCCAATCTTATCACAGACAAGGCCCACAGGAAGAAGATGGTAAAAGCCTGTATGAAGAAGAGGTCTGTACGGCAGACAAAGGAGACTAGGGGCTGGATGGCACTAATAAACTGACGCAGCTCAAAATCAAACATCCTCTACCTAGAGACTATCAGCGACTGACAAGACGACTGGATCTGACTCAGAGGATCAGCAGCAACACCCTCCGCTTGCACACAAACCAGATGAAGACGACTTTGAGCATCCACGGCGTTCAGCGAAACCCACATTTCTAGCTCAAAATTCCTCAAACGGTGGAAACAGCCAACAAATTTCAACCACTTCAGACTGATCCACCTACAGAAACTACAATTACTGAATCCAGATCGGCACACATTCCTCCGATCGTAGTGAAATTCGAAAAAAATTACAAAACCCGTCACAAAGTAGACGCAGTAGTGAAAAGCTCATTTGCCGCCAAGACTGCCGGTGACGACAAAATCAAGTTTACCTTCACTAAGCTGAAGATCACACAGCCGCAACAGGGATGCTACAGGAAAGCGGGACCCCATATTATACATTCCCTATTAAGACTGTACCACTTTTGAAAGTGGTCTTCAGGGGCATCCCCAGCAAACTGCCCACAGAAGATTTAAAAGACGAACTCACCGAGATGGGATTTACCATTCAGATCGTGGCCCAACTCCGCCACCTAGGTAGAAATGTGCCGATACTTGGTAGTATTTGGCAGATGTCCCAGAAAACGGGGCAATATTCGGTGTAGACAAGATCTGCCACCTCAAAGTGCAGGTAGAGAAACTTCCGTCAGCAGCTGGCCCTAGACAATGTTGCAACTGTCAGCGTTTTGGACACCAGGCGATAACTGCAAAAATGCCCCCCGTTTGCGTGAAGTGCGCGGGCCAACACGACTCAAATCAATGCAACACGCAGAAAGGAAAAGATGTTACCAAATGTTACAACTGTGGAGGTGGTCATATTGCCAGCTACAAAGGTTGCATGGCCTACGAGAGAGCCCGGGACAGTCATAGGGGACTCGCGACGGAGAAGGAAAAGTTACCCACCAGCCAAACTCAAACATACACCCAAAACAGAGCTCCACCTGACTCTTCACAAGCATCTGCTCAAGAACAGGCACTGGAACAAGTCCATGCCAAAGTGACTAACAAAGAAAATATTACTAAGTCGCAGTCCAACACCACCAAGACGCAACCCAACAAGAAGCCTCACAGAAAGTGTAAATCAGGCAGGACACAACCGGAGAGTCGAGAGGACGGGAAGTCACCTTCTACAGCCGGGAAATCGCCGCCCGTAAAGTCTGGTTATAACCAGGCCACGACATCTGCGAGCAACGCTGATCTTTCCGCAACTGTTACGGCAGAACAAACGTACTCAATTCCACTTGATAGAGTGACCACCAGGCTGACGACGCTCAGGGCATGGTGCACGGGAGCTTCGAGAGGCTCACGAACATGCTAGAGACCATCATGAAAATGATGTTTACCCTCACAGAACAGCTGGGTAACTTAACCACAGCGATGACGAAAGCTCTGGCTGCTCCAAAATGTGCGCACTACACTCATAATTGATAGACGACTACCAATGTAGTTCCTATCTTTGTGTGTATGGAGTGCGAACAGCATTCGCGGTCAAATGCATGAGTTCAGGCAGTTCCTGCATGAGCAGTCAGTAGATGTGTGTCTTGTGTCTGAGACACACCTGAAAGAAGGCCTAAATGCTCCACTGACAAACTACAACTGTTGCCACAAGGACAGGCTCACTGCTGGTGGAGGAGTCGCAATCTATATCAAACGAACTATCCCACATCATGAAATTACCGTTCCAGCGATGCATCAAATAGAAGCTGTGGGCTTTGGCCACAGCTAACGGCGCACTAACCATAGTCTCCGCATACAGACCGCCACGTAGGATGCTAGAAGAAGCGGACATCACAGCCTTGGCTACCATTCGGGGTAAACTATTGGTCTGAGGCGACTTAAATGCTAAGCATACAGATTGGAATAACAGAGTCGCTAACCAGGCGGTAACCTCATCGCAAAAACTAACAAATACACACAATAGGTGTGTGATTGGGCAAGTGGAACCCACAATTTACCCACACAACGGGGGCAGACCAGACGTTCTCGAAGTTGTAATTTAAAAAGGTGTACCAGGCTTCGTGGCGGCCTCCTCAATCAACCGATTTCATCAGACCACTGCCCGGTGATGGTTGAGTTTGACATTGGGCCGTGGAAATACGTCGAAGAAATAAAGCCAAACTTTCAGAGAACAAATTGGAGACTGTACCAAGAGCTATTACAAGCAGAATTTAATGACGTTCGCGACATAGTCAACATCGACGACGCCGTCAAAGCCTTCGAAACAGCAGTGAATAACAGCGCAGCAGCTACGACTCCACAGAGGGCCGCCAGGCCGCTACTGTCACACCAACTTCCCCCGCAGCTTTTGCCAGAAATCCGTCACAAAAACAGGATTGCAGAAGGAATGGAGACAAACCAGAATTCCAACTACAAAACGCTTGCTAAACCGACTGCAAAGAGAGCTTAAAGTCTCTCTGAACCAGCATAGAAAACAACAGTTGAGAGCTCGTGTTTCGATGCTTGACACGGACGATGGAACACTCTGGATGCACACATCGAAATTTACACAGAGAAAACAGCGACTCCCACCACTCCATGGTAAGAGGTGCTTAGCCTGCAAACCAGAAGACAAGGCTAATGCACTAGTAGATACATTCGAAAAGAATTTCCGTCAATCACAGAACGATGTGAACCACCGATAGCTGGTAGCAGTGCGTCGCCAACTGCAAGTTTTCCTAAATGCCGAAGACGACTACGAAACAGAGCCAATCACTCCTGAGGAAGTTTCTAGCTGCATGTCGAATCTTCCCAAACGAAAATTTCCGGTACGAGACAAAATCACCAATGTTCTAATCGGAAAACTTCCTCCTGGTGCCATAATGTACATTACACAACTTTTTAATAAAATATTGATCCAGCAAGAATAGTAGTAGTAGTTGTGATACATAAGAGTGGTAAGGACCCTCTCTTCCGCCAACACTACAGGCCAATTAGCCTACTTCCGGCCATCAGTAAGGTTTTCGAGAAGCTACTACTCAGGCGATTGTACTCACTCATCGAAGCAAACAGCATCATCCCTGACCATCAGCTGGGATTTAGAAGAGGCCACTCCACAACGCAGCAGCTTATGAGGGTAGTGGAAACAGAAACCAAGGCCTTCAACTTCATAGAAGTACTCGCTGTATACCGGTGACATTCCTAAGAATCCCGGCGTGGAGGTAGTGACATATGCAGATGATACAGCATACTTCACGTACAGCCGTAGCAGAGCAATTGCTACCAGACACCTCCAGGTGGTACTGCAAAAAACTGTATCCTGGGTAAGGAGATGGAGAATGGAGATAAACGCGGCAAAGACGCAGGCAATAATGTTAACGCGTAGATATGACCCTGCGCTGTCGGTAATACCATTGCCTAAACTCAAACTAGATGGTAAAGATATATCCTGGTCGACGACTGCACGCTACCTGGGCGTCACGCTCAATAGGAGACTTAATTGGGGCCCCCACATTGAAGGTATCCGACCACGAGCAAGTGCGAGGCTACAGGAATTGTACCCGCTCCTAAACACAGTCTCCTACCTACAACCACTGGAGTCAGAATACAATCCGCGCTTATCAGACCGATAATAGAATATGCCTGTTCAGTATGGGTATACGTGGCTGACTGCCATAAACAAACACTTCAAGTTATCCAAAATAAAGCTTTAAAAAGAGCCTTACACCTGCCGAGCTGGTTCCCAACGGATACCCTTACTGCCCACGCTTAAAGAAAAATTCCGTCAAATTGCAAGTACCTTTTACAAGAGCACTAAAATGTCAAACAACCCAGTGGTTCACAACATCGGTCAATACAACGCTATTGTTGACCGATAAAAACGTCCACTGAGCCTTCTCAACTAACAACACCACAATGAAAACCTATCACCAGTGAGGATATAAAAATCCATATTGATAGGAGAAAATGTCTTAGGATAACACCTCCAACAACACTGCCTATAAAGAAATGGCAGAGACTGGTACTGTGAAGATGATTACCACCGTGACTCACCACCGTGACTCACCACCGAGCAGCGACGGAGGGAGGACATTCGTGAACCAGCACCCGCTGGAACTACAAGTACCATAGATGCTTCGCCAAGTGGAGGAATTAAGGATGAGAACTCAAGACCCAAATTGGCTCGTCAACAAAGTAAAGAAAGGCCTCTTCGGTGATTGAGATGAAGAGAAGTCACAACATCAAACTACGGTGACGTCACAGCCTTCGTTGCTAGCTACTCCTGAGTCTCCAGTTGGGAGCACGACCATCGCGCCCCCTCCTGAAGTCATGACCATTGACGTAGATGAAGACGTCAATGAATCGCAAGAACAAGAAAAAGAAAGACCTGTATTTCCTGTAATAGCCTTCTATGAAGGAAGTTATATACATCTGGCCGGCGAACTCATGATGCAAGCCAACCAGTATATCCTCTGTTTCCCGAGAAGGATGGGCTACGGCTACTACCGCAGCATCCAACACAGCTTCGACACTTAAGGGCCTGCTTGGATGGGCGTGGCATCAGCCACTCCCCACAGACTCCTCGACGACCAACCAAGATGGTCGTTCTGAGCCTGCCTGCTGATGTGCCTGAGGAAGTGGTAGCTGCCGAGCTCTCCAGCGGCGGCATCGTCACCTCTGATGTCCATCAAATGCGTCATCCTAGCACCGAGGAGCGTCTACCGCTGTACTCGTTCCAGCCTGTGGATCGTATACCGCGGGAGCAACGCACAAAACCTTGTTAGGACTCAAGGTCGGCCTTGAACCTAAGAAGCGGCCTCCGCTTGCCCTGTCGCAGTGTTTTCGCTGCCAGGATCTTGGCCACATGGCCCGTGACTGCACCGACGAGTACTTTTGCTAGTAGAATATATTTCGGAACCATTCGAAATTCTGAGTATTTTAAAGAACAAAAAAACTTTATAAATGCATGCTATGAACTTCTAGAAAATAAAATTTGTGAAAAAGTCAATAGTTCGTCCATTCCGGCCTTAAAAATTCAGGTTGAATTGATTAACGACTTTAAATTACAGATGGACCGACATTTAGAAACCGTCCGAATAAGATTTTTAACTAAGATGCGTCAGATTATAAGAAGTACTTTTCTGTCTGATTGGGTATGAGGTCTATGAGTTTCTGGAAATCATGAAAATATTTAGTGAATTTCAAGATCGGGGCAGTAGCAAAACACTAGAGTGAATCATCTCCCTCGACGTTAACATTTAAAAATTTCAACCTTTCTATCAAGAGTCTTCATATGTTGCTCTGACACTCGATATCTATAGAAAGAAGGCAGTAGTCAATGTTGAAAACAAAGATGAGCTATGCTTTCTATGCAAGATGATCGCATTTCAAGTAAAGGCGCTAAACAAAAATACGCAAAGAGTTATGATTAATAAATTATGTTCCAACTACTCTCCCGATTTCAGTAGCATTGAGTTTATGGTGAAACTCTCAGAATTTCCAAATTTGAAAAGCATAATCCATTAATGTGTTCGGTTTGAACGAAATTATTAAAGATAAACACAAAGTTGTCGGACACTTTCATTTAACTGAATACAAACAGGGTAAGCACATAAACATTTTGTTTAATTCCGACGGTAGTGGAAAATTTCATTATTGTTAGATCAAGAACTTGTCACGGTTAGTTAGTTCTTCTATAAGGGATCATTATGGTGCTTGGCACATTTGTGACATGTCTGCAGCATTTCCAGCACGAAGATCTCTTGAGCCGTCATGAGATTGACTGCATACGGGTAAATACTGTAAGAGTAGATCTACCTCGCAACGGAGACAAAACCTTAAAGTTAAAGGTTTTTGTGCACCAACAGCTTGCATTATTTGTCGTTTACGGCTACTTCGAATGTTTTTTGAAACCCTTTGATACGTGCAGACCCGACCACAACGGCTCTCACTCCACAGCCGTCCAGGTCACATCACTTTTGCTGCGGCATACCAGGTTGTTTGCGCATACGGCAGTCAGCTGACTAGTGGAACAACTAATAAAACAGTTTAACAATACAAAATTAATTGTTTCGTATCTTTTAAAAAATCTCATTGTAAATTAATTTTTTGTATTTTTTCAGAACCCTCATTTTTTCTTGGTATCAATACTATTTTCGCCTTCTATGACAAATTCTTACTAGAATACCACACCCCCTCTGCCTTATAGTTCATGAAGTTACTTTTCCATATTAGATCCTCGGTGATTACAATTAACGTTGGTATCCTAAACATTTACAAAGCTTATCTGTCTTTACAGACAAAACACGTCGCTAACCTAAAAAAAAAGGAAAAAAAAATAAATGTTTGGCGCACAATACTTAAAAAGAAAACAAAAGCAAGACGAAACTGAGAAGACTTCAAAATTGCTAGCAATTTTATTTAGAAGTCATCTGATTCGTCGTCACCAGAACTAGTTCAACACGAGACGGAAGAAAACTTTTAATGGAAGTTATTCAGACGAGACTCATGATAAAAAGCAGTATGTGCGAGAAGATTTGTCTATGGCTGGAACATCGTCCGCGGTTCAAGAGATTACAAATGGGTATACAAGACATACCACCACCGTCGCCTTTTCAAAGTACAAATTATGACATTATTTTCAAAATTGTCGCTCATTGACTCTGCTGGCAGAGATGAAATAATTATTCGTTCAACGAAAAAATCCAAGAAAAAAAAATCATGGACGTCATTTTTCAGATACGCATTTTCAAAGAGTAACACCAAACAGAGAATCATATAATAATAGATAGCTTATTTATTCTAAATCTGCAGATAAAGTATATTGTTTATATATTGTTTATTCGACAGAAGGTATTTTTATTCGAAAAAAAAAGGATTCATGAATGGAGTTATTAATCAGAGCGTCTCAAAACTAACGGAACTTCCTCATATCACAATCACATCATGGTCAGTTGAATATAAGCTTTGATTCCATTAAATAACTTCAATGTACTAGACAAGCATTTGTAAATACAGACTGAAGACGAAATATCACAGTGGGCTGCTATCCTCTAATGAATGATTTCTTGTTCAGAGGAAGCTTTGGATCTGAAATACTAAATACTTCTAATGATGGTAACGTCTTGGGTATATTGCAACTGCTAGGAAAATATAATCCTGTGATGATGGAGCATCTCCGCCGTATTGCTAATAACGAGACTAATGTCTTATTATATTGGCAAATGTATTCAAAACGAATGAAGTTCTTAATAAAATTTTGAGTCATCTAAATATTTTTCCATCATACTGAATTGAAATCCTGAGGTAAGTCAATTCGAACAATTAACTTTGACATTGATTTTGTTGACACTAGGGAAAATGAAGTCCAAATGCGTGAGTATTTCGCTGTGCTTAAATTCTGGAAAGCGACTCTCTGAGCCCTGGGAGCTGGACTAGCTATGGGACTTCCTCCATGGGACTCGCTGCCCTGTTTATCATTGATACTTTGCAATAGTTTGATTTGCATATGAAAGATTGTCGAGGGAAAAGATATGACAGTGGATCCAATATGGCAGGAGGATGCAAATATGTCCAAAGCAAAATTCTGAACCAGTATCTTCGAGCATTTTTTAATCCATGTAACTGTCATTAAATTTGGTAATAGCAAGTGCCGCCAAAACATCAGTTAAATCGGTTCCTTGTCCGGATTTCTCTGAAGAATATTTGTTTTTTTCTCTCGATCAACAAAGCGATGGGAAGTGATATTCAAGCACTTAGTAGGACTATCGTCAAAAAATTGCGAAACTCGTTGCAAGAATAGAGTTTCTAGCATAACTACAGTTCGTTATTACTACTCTTCAGTTCATGACGTCTTTCTGAAACGAATTATTCAGTTGCAGCAACAGATGCCTTGTCACTTAGCAAGATCATGGAACAATTTGAGTTCATAATTATAGTGGTGTTTTGGTATAATACACTGGATCAAGTAAACGTTGTAAGCATACTGAAAGTGGATTTATCAAACTCCTCACAGTTGCTGAGAAACAGCTCGGAATTTGAGAAAGAGTACTAGTCCTGATAACAGACAGCTAGAGAAATTGATTCTCAGACTGGTGCATTTCCTATTATTAACCAAGTCAGATGCCGAAAGAAGTAAAGAATTTTTTAGTATAGGCCGTAAAAGAGATAGCGACAGATCCAGAAGAATTGTTTACAATGAATGAGTTTTAGTATATGATCGATACATTTGAGAATGCGTTGATCACTATGTTTGCACAAGTTTTCAATTCCGAAGCCAGGATTATATCAGAGTGGGGCAAAAACAATGTAAAATACTTGTTGAAAACAGTTTTACCTGGGGAAAAAATACACGCATTTTACCTGTTTAAGCATTAGTCTGCGAGGTTTCTGACGAAATTTTGGAAAAGTTTATTTTTCGGCATTTGAAGTGGGAATTTTTATTTTCATATACTTTCTGTTTTGTGTATTTTAATTTTTTTTTTATTAAAAACTGTGAATTTGACGTGTAACTTAAGTGAGCATTGTGTTCACCACAGTAGTTTAAATAAACCTTTTCAAACATATAGTATTCCTTTTTACTGTTGTTTCTCATTCATACCACTGCTATCCTATACTAATCTTTCCAAGGTTTGAGTTATTATCGTATATAAAGACTACCTTTTACCCGCGGCTTTGCTCGAGTGGAATTCTTAAAGCATTAATATACATATTCGTATCCAAATCCCTCGGGAACTGCTATTTGCGATAAAAGTAGATGGTCAATACATTATTCCAAATTTATCCTAAGCAGTTGACTCGTTTCGACGTAAAACAGTAAAAACATAAAAGCAAACAAACTTTTACATTTTTTTTTTTTTTTTTTGACAAGCGATGCAAATATAAAAATTATATATAGTGCACCACCAGTATTTACAAGTCTCACAGATAAACGGTAGATTTCATCTTCATTCACACATATTTACAAACACTCATACAATTATTGACATACACTCATTCGGCACAGACTTATGGTACCATAGTAGGGTTCCTATTACATGGAGGGAGATATACCAGCTTTCGTGTGATTGTGCCTGCCAGACCCTTTACCCGTCTTGAGGTCTTAAATCTTAAACCCGCAAACTCCCCAATCTGGGAACCATTTGCCTCATCCTGCATATCCCCAACAACCTTCTCGCTATAGGGCAACATGTCTAAACAATTGTTGGGTTTATAACCGGATGTGTCGAATTCCTCCCTGTTGCTTTTCATTACTTCATATGGATCACAGCCGGTCACAATATAGCTGAAACTACCTTTGCCCATATCAAGTAGTTTTTGGCGTATAAAGTGCGGAATGGCAAAGTCATAGTAAAATCTGTACAACCGCAGTTTAGACAGGTCGAGGCTTATTGAAAAGAGTCCTATCTTTCCCCATTTCCGGGGCCACAAAGTTTTCTCTAAACATAGTTGTTCATTTAAAGTGTGGTGATGTTACGTACACTGGTCAGCCAGAACAGTATGACTACCTACCTGTAATCGATATAAACCAATCCAGTCGATACCAGCGCCACCTGACGAAGAATGACTGCTAGTCAGACACACGCATGGTGCATGTAGTATCAGTGAGCGCGCTATCCGTGTTTAAAATGGGGAAGACGCCCAATCTATCTGAGTTTGACCGAAGGCAGATATTGATGGCCTGGAGGATCGGTACGAGCATTTCTGAAACTGCACGACTTGTCAGATGTTTGAGGGATGGTGAAACCAAGGTGAAACCACGTCCAAACGTCGAGGGGTTGGTCGGTCACTCCTCATTACAGATGTCAGACGTCGTAGGCTGGACAGGCTGGTAAAACCGCACAGGCGGCAAACTGTGGCGGAACTAACATCAGACTTTAATGATGGACAGAGTACAAGTGTGTCTGAACACACAGCGCACCTAACACTCCTAAGGATGGGCCTCCGTAGCCGACGACCCATGCATATGCCAATGTTAACACCACGACAGCGGTAACTACGATTGAAACGGGCACGTGACCATAGTCACTGGACGATGGCGCATGGCAGGGCGTTTCATGATCTGATGAATTCCGATACCTTCTTCATCATGCCGATGGGAGGGGGTGAATATGTCGTTTTCCAGGGGAACAGTTTTTTGAAACCTATACTGCGGTATGGAGACAAGCTGGCGGCTGCTCAATTATTCTCTGGGGAACATTCACATGGGCATCCATGCGTCTAGTGGAGCTCGTGCAAGGCACCATGACGACCAATATGTATCGGGCACTGGTTGAAGACCACGTACACACTTCATGACGACCATGTTTCCAAACGGCAGGTGCATTTTTTCAACAAGATAATGCGCTTTGTCACAAGGTCAGGAGTGTGGTTCGAGGAACACAGTGGCGAGTTGCAATTGATGTGCTGCCCCCCCCCCCCCTAACTCGCCAGATTTTAACCCGATCAAACACATCTGGGAAGTGATTCAACGTTGTGTCAAAGCTCATCCTCCTCAGAATTTACAGGAACTAGATAATTGTTTGTAGATGTGGTGCCAACTCCCTCCAGGTACCGACCAAGTCATCATTGCTTTCATACCAATACACGCCGCCAACGTAATCCTTGCTATAGGTGGACATACGGGTCATTAGGTAGGTGGTCAGTATGTTCTGGCTGATCAGTGTATTTGTATCATCCCACGTGTTCTTCTGTTGAGATTAAACGCATCTCTATCTCATCTCTAGAGTTCATTTCAATTTCTTGAACGTTATTGATTAGAGTGTTATTAAGTGCATTCCCAGCCAGTGCTAGCAGACGCCAAGTGGAAGAACCGAATGTTGAGGTTAGAAGGCGGCACGAATTCACGTGCAAAGGGGGTAAGTCCAAGGTAATCTTCGCTTGGCTATATGCACGACAATGCGTCAGATTACAAAAAGTACTTCTCTGTCTCATTCCTATGAGGTCTATGAGTGGCCGGAGATCATTAAAAAATTCAAGATCGGGACAGTGGCAAAACTCGTAATAGAACTACAAATTTGAAATAAATTCTCATTTAATTGTGAAGAAACTCAGGAAGCTAAAACCACATAAATGAGCTTGTGTAGATTATACAGGGTGGGGCAGAATGGACTCCCTAGTTTCAAACACTCACTGTAGAGCGCGCAGGTGGGTTATCGGAGTGGGAGTAGTGGCGTTAGGGGGGGGGGATAGACGCCATTTTCATTTCAGTAGTCGCCATGCAGTGGACTGGTGAGCATCGAGGCTTTGTCGTAGAAACGTTCTTTAAAAACAATGATAGTGTGGTGGTGACACAGAGGGATTTTCGTAGGCGGATTGGTTTGGCTCGTCATGACAGGGTTCCTGATGCTAAAACCATTAGAAAATGGATTACTAGTGTACGGCCGACAGGATCTGCACTTCCTAGAAAACCAGTTGGGTGACCTAAAAGTGTGAGGACACCTGGAAACATCGTGGCAGTGAGAGCATCCATTGAATAGTCTCCATCGCGCTCTGCGCGGAAACATGCTGCTGCCCTTCGAATTTCGTCCAGAATGGTAAGGCGAATTTTACACACTGACCTTCATTTACACCCCTACAAGATGATGGTCGTTCAAGAATTGAGTCCACAAGACTGGATGAAACGTACAGATGCTTGCAATGAAATTTTAACCTCTGTACAATCCGACGCTGTTCTGTGGTCTTGCGATGAAGCGCATTTTCACCTCTCCGGCACAGTTAATAAGCAAAATTTTCGTTACTGGGCGACTGAAAATCCTCGTGAACTTCACCAAAAACTTCTTCATAGCCCCAAAGTGACAGTTTGGTGCCCCGTGTCTTCCATAGGCATTATTGGGCCTTACTTTTTTGAATCTTGAGGTTTAACTGTTGCTGTTACCTCTGAGCGTTATTGTGACATGCTGGTGAACTTTTTTCAACCTAAAACGGAAGAGTATGGTCAGCAACATGACACACAAGCCTTTTGGTTTCAACAGGACGGTGCCACGGCTTATACCGCCCTTCGTTCACGCCAAATCCTGCAAAGACTGTTTCAAGACCGTCTGATCTCCTTACGATGCGATGTTCCAAGGCCCTCTCGCTCCCCGGATTTGAGCCCATGCGATTTTTTTTCTTTGGGGATATCGCAAAGCTGAGGTTTACAAAGTTCGACCAAGGACCTTGGAAGCTCTTAAGGATGTCATATGTCATCGTTGGAATATCAGAAGATATGCTGAGAAGAGTTCTCGAAAACTTTTTTGAACGACTCAATATGTGCATCGCTCGCCAAGGTCGTCACCTGGATGAACTAATTTTCAAATCCAAATGAAAATATAATGGCATTGAATGTAGTTTTGGGAAATAAAAACGTTTTAAAATTATCTTTGTTTGTTCTTTTTCAATTCACCCGTCAAATCAGGGAGTCCATTCTGCCCCACTCTGTATTACTACAGATGTGTTAAAGATTGTTAGATACGATATTGCACTCTACCTAGAAATTTTATTTAAAATGAGTCTGTTGTCTTGCTGCTTACCAGAGGATTGGAAAAGAGTGATAGTAGTACTGGTTCGTAAGGGAGAGGATAGAAATAGGGTTGAAAATTACAGGCCAATTAGATTGACATTAGTGATATGAATAATGATGGAGAGATTGATATGCAACTATATCAGAAATGTCTGTGAGGAAAGAATGTGCTCTGCAGATTGACAACATGGCTTTAGGCAAGGATATTCATATGAATCAGGCTGGTGGGCTATATGCGAGATATTTCAGATGAATTGGACAAGGGCAACCAAGTTAGAAGTGTGGCGCCAAATCTTTTTAAGGCATTTGACAGGGTGAGTCATAGAAATGGTTTTAAATAAACTGAAATCTATTTGATTGGATGAAAAAGTTACTTGCTGGCTAAAGGAATTCTTAAAATCCAAAAAGCAAAGTATTAAAGTAGGAAATACATTATCAAAGGAGGTGGAAGTTAATATGGGAATGCAACAGGATAGTGTATTGGGACCGCTGCTGTTCACTATTCTAATAGTGACAAAATCTTTCATTCACCGGAGAGGGTGATGACAGGATGTACCAGAGAAGTTAGGGAATTGGGTTACAAAACTTTGGTCAGATAATTGATTGAATGAGGTGGTGTAGTTTGAGACACACATTTTGGTTGTCAAATTGAGGATTGGAGGGGATGCAAAGAAGAGCAGCTAGATTTGCTTTTGCAAATTATCGCAGGACCCAGTCAGTAACTGATTTGATAAAGAAGCTCGATTGGGAGTCATAGGAGGAAAGGAGGAGGGTAAAGATAGTGCTTGGAGTTTTCATGGTTTATGTTGGGCATGGAGCTCGGAGGGATACTGGTCAAAGAATTTGGACTAGTGCATGGAAGGGAAAGGCGACCAGGACCCCAAGCTGGCGCTCGATTTCATGCATAAGGGAGTGGAAAATTGTTCTTTTGTTGATGAGGGTGTTAGGGATTGGAACAATATACCAAGTAAAGTGATGAATAATTTACCAAAAACGCTCAGCGAATTTTAAAATAAATTTTTTAAATTGGAAAAGTAAATAGGTTAGGAATTTAACACTATAATTATATAAAAAAGGTTATTTAGATGACTATGCTGGTGACTTAATCCACAACGTTGTTTGCATCTTTTGCGTCCTGTTGTGAAGATTTGCCTCGTTCTATTGCCATCGGTCGTTAGCTCCATCGCAATAGGTCCAGCAGACCTCAGGGCAGCGGTGAAAACAACATATATTCCAGTTTTTGTAATGCAAGCGAAAAACCTATTTAAACCCAAAATCTGTTATTTCAATGATTCTTTCACTGTAAGAAACTATATCCCAAGTATTAAAAAACAATAACATCTGATTCACAATTGTTCTGAATAGGTCTACTACCCTCCCGTAACAATCCGGTACTTTTATATCACTGCATCAAAGCGTCACATTAGTAGAGAAAAAGAAAGTATTTAGGGAGATAGTGGCACTACAAAAATTGCTTTGACGGTTTTAGTAGTTAAGTTATGTATTACTGCAAGAAACTTATAAAAATTCTCTTGATTTATGTTTTATATTTTAGTAATTTATGTGTGTCAGTTGGCTGAATGGTATGTAATGTAATGCCTTTTTTCTTTAAAAAAAAATAGTAATTGTAGTCTATAACTATAATATAAGTCGTCGCTATAGTATTACCAATTCTTTAATAACATCGCACAAGTATTTTGTGCACAAATTTACAGACAAAATGGATTATTCCCTCCACAGTCATTGTTTTTGCGGAGCTACCTAAATCAGTAAGAGGGTAAGCTGTTTAAGTTGTACTAGTGGCTTCATCATATGCTGAACATGCTAAACATTTTACGAAGTCGAAAGACGACAAACATTGATGGGGATAGGCTTCATCAGGTTTATAAATATTTTTAATCTTTAAAAGTGTTTGTAGTATTTCCATTGAGGAAGGAATATATGGAGACGACGCAAGGGACCTTCGCCACACACTGGAGTGAAACCGGGTGGAGACAAGTGGGGAGGGGAGGCCGCCATATTGCTTGACCAGAGAAACACAAAATATGCACAAAAACCTCAAGGGAATCATAAGACAACCGTGGCACCGCAATTTGATGATGGATTATTATGTAACTCGACGAGACACATCAAAAATGAAGAATAATATTTTTTGATATCATGCTTAGTTCTCGAGATATACTGTCTCAAAAGAGTGGAGTTTCTGGTTGAAATTCGGAAGAAACGTGTCCCCAAAGTCAAATTTGGTGATAGATTCTTATGTAACACGACGATACAAATCGAAAATAAAAAATAAATTTTTTCGATATCTCGCTTAGTTCGCGATATATACTGTCTCAAAAGTGAGGTTGTTAGGTTATGAGGGGATTCAACGATAACCGTGGAGCCGCAATTTGATGACGAATTCTTATGTAACTCGATGAGGGAAACTGAAAGTAAATAATAAAATTTTTTGATATCTCGCTTAGTTCTCGAGATATTGTACCTTAAAATTGACGTGGTTAGGTTGAAATGCGGCCTGGACCAGAAAAAAACTATCGCCATATCCATATTTGATGATGAATTCGGACGTAAATTAATGAGCAGGTAATTCTTTTTAACTTGAATAACAAACTGTTTATTTTTACAGTCCTTAAATTTTAGTTGATGTTCAAATAAGTTATATTTTCACATTCTATTTCAGTAATTGACAAGGAAGATTTCAAAATCTAGAAATATACTTGTAGACATATTTATAAACAGAAACAAGTCATATCTGAAATTTAAAAAAAAGCATAAGTCAATGTTTAGAGCTTTAAAAAAAAATAATACTTCATAAAACCTCATAGTTTCTGAGCTTACTTAGAAGATATTGTACTGGTAGTGGCCTATATAATTTTGCTAGAAAAATCAGTACATTCAAAAATCAGAAGCTAACAGCTAATAATAAATAAATTGTTTGTTCTCTTCTGGTATACACCGCATTTCAACCTGCCAACATTTCCATTAATACTGCCGCTACAAAACCAAACTATGTAGACACTTCTAAACACAAGAAATGCATCGCGAACTACATTTCCGTCAACAAAGTTTATTTCGAAACGTTTAGTAGTTCGCACAGCACAAATTATCATGATTAATTTCGTCGTGCAATTTCAGTGTAAAGTTAAAAGTGAGTAATGCATTCAGAATACCATATTCACTGTGTCGCGATGTAAACATGACCCGTTTAAATTATATTTCCAACATTTGTCTACAATAAGGCTAGCTTTTCAGGTGCAAAATAGTAACATATGCTAATTGTCTACACTACACCAACAAAAATTTGAGAATAATATGATCCTATTGAGAGCAATGAATAAATTTATAGTGAATGGCACTAATGTTGCGGTTGCCTGTCAGATACTTCAAGAACGATAATTACAATGTGACTTACTTATGAAACGCTATTCCAGGTTTTTTCCTATCCCATCTGTTTGTGCAACCATATGCATCACAACTTGGCTTTATAGAAAACTTTAGAATATTAGAAAATGAAATATTCTCAGCAGCTGACACAGTGCAAACAGCTCAATGTTTTGGTACTCCTGCGATGTCCGCCACGCAGGCACAGTTTTTTCATGAGGTTTCACGGATTTCGCGTTATCTCGTCTCCATATATACCATGGAGGAAGGAATTCCTTCCTCCATGATATATACCTTCCTCCATGAGTATTTCATATCTGTGATTTGTTATATCTTTGTTACTTCAGAGTTCAGATTGTTGATAAACATTGTTTTGTATTGTGAAGTTAAGAAGCTCTGTTAAGAAGTGGGTACATGTATCTAAATGTAACTAGTTTGTTCATTTGTGTCATATTGTAGAATTAGTAAGGACATAAGAGTAGAGAATGTTGCTTACAATTACTGATGAGCATAAACAGCACCTTTGTTTGTTGATGTCTCAAGCTCCTCAAGGTTTGTGCTTCCAATTTTAAAAGAAATTGAATGTTTGCATGATGTTATTTTCCAGAGAAGAAATTTGACAATATTGACCTGTACGAGACTACAAGAACGAATTTTTCGAGTGCCATTTCATATAATTTTCGAGACAGGCATGATGTGGAAAGTTTTAATAATTTTTTTAATTTAATATAATTGTAATGAATTTCCTATTCACCCAATCTTCCCCTTTTCTGTGCCCGCCTACTTTTGCCCTTTCTAAATTTCAGGTTTCAATTCTTTCAGCAGTTTTGGTAATTAATTCATCATGGCTCTTGATAACCCTGAAACCCTTATCTATGAAAGAAAATCGGGTTTAATTCTAGATGGGGATACCGCTGCCTCACGACTGTTAACGTGATGTCATCGTGACGTCACGTTCACGTACAGTACTCATTTATTATTGTATTGTGCCCTCGCTACGCTCGGTCACAATAATTTAAAGCTATACAATATCAACATAAACTGATATCCCGAAGGTAGATCAGATGCAGGCGGCCGCTGGTAAGCGGCCGCAGATGTCCGATAACACAATCAATGTGTCAGGTGAAGCTCGCATTTCATCATCATCCGGCAGTGAACCCGCGAAGATTAGCAATATTTTCTAATATTTCTCTGATGAAATGCGAGCTTCACCTGAAACATTGAACATCCAGTTGTGTTATCGGACATCTGCGGCCGCTTACCAGCGGCCGCCTGCATATTACTGAATGTCTATGTCTAATGTCTATCAGAACCGCTTCATGGTAACATATTCCTTGTTACCTGACACCTCACAAGATTTACTTTACTTGAAAGATATCCAATATATTTCGCTCCCTGATATTCTGATTTATCCACTTGTGTAACGACTCCTTCCCTAATTAAGATATTTATAACACTCTGTTCCCTTGTCTTACTAATCCTATTTCCTACCCAGTTGACACCTGATAAATTTAAATCCCTACAAATAATGACCATTCTATTCTCACTTCTGAACTCTGAGTATAAATTTAATTTCTCTTTAAGAGCCTCATCTTCATCATTCATTCTTCCACTATGGCAACAGCCAAAGCCCTGGGGTTTTTTCTTTTTTATTACGCCAGAAATCAACCCCAAATAACTCATGAACATGATCTATAAACAGCAGTAAATTGTAGTAGTATTTTCTAATCGGTATGGATGGAAACCCCTCCACCTGTTGTTCTTCTATCTGTGCGGTACACTCTGTAACCATTGGGAAAAACCTCATTGTGTAGGACTTCTTCATTTAATCTATACTCCTATAATTGTGTTTTCTATTACTTTGTTCATTATACCTCTATTAGCCCCAATACCTGTCAAAAATGGTGGGTTTAATGGAGTGTTACGGTAATTTATTTCTCTGCAGTTGTTTTGCTAAATTGAATTGTTTAAAAATAAAGATCATTGTTATTTATTGTCCCTTATGCTGTTAAAAAAAAAATATCAACTTGGTCCAGGATGCATTTCAGCCTAACCCCAACTCCACTAATATTACCGCTAGAAAAGCAAAGCTTTAATGACACATAAATTAATATATTCCCTGTATCGCATGTCAGTGTCACCATGCATCGCGATATAAACTTGATCCCAAATCGTAATAGGTTCTTACACCTTTCTTTCTTATTACCTCTGATTAAGATCAATGTTTTAACGGCTGACACAGCTTACATAGGCTGAAATAATCACCCTAGTGAAAACAAAGGATGCTAAAAATAAATCTTAACAACTTACACTATGCCATGTGATATTTAAATGTGGTTCAGGCCACATAGATCGCGATCAATTTGGAACTTCTTTCATTCAAACCCTGTAACGATTTCAGTAAAAAAAAAAAAAAAAAACTGATAATTTATATGGCAATTTAAACAAAATACATACTTTGCTTTAAGTGTTCAGACAATTAATTTCTTAGCATTTGCTTAACTAAATAGAATTGTTATAAAATAAAAATTCAATGTAATTCCTCGTGCCTTGAGCTGTTACAAAAAGTTTCTGTTTACATCCGAGTCCAGGTTGCATTTCAACCTAACCATATACTCAGTGGCGTAGCTAGGTCAACAAGGGCCCCGGTGCCAAAAAATTATTTTGGGCCCTCAGGCCAGACGGGCGACCTTTTTTTGCTTTGTGTGCTGGTAGGGGCCCCCTGAACTGAGGATGGGAGCCCTTGAATTGTTCTTTAGGGGCCCCTGAGCAGTGGTTGGGGCCCCCCTGAGCAGCCAGGGCCCTTAGTGAGGGGCTCCTGTGTTCTCAGGGGCCCCTTAGACGACGGTAGAGCTAAAAAAAAAAGAAAAAAAGGTCGCCAGTTTGCCGTGAAGGCTCGTGGGCCCTCTGAACTGCGCTTGAGGGCACCTAGAGGTGCGCTTAGGGGCCCCTTGAGGTATGCTTGGGGGCCCCCTGAGCGTGAGGGCCCCGGTGCACTGCACCGCCTAGCCCCATAGTAGCTACGCCCCTGCATATACTACTCTAAACTTGGTGCCAGAAAAACAATCTCACGCATATTAATACATGTACTGTATCACAATTTAGTGGCAATAATGCATCGCTATATAAATTTATGCTCACTGGGACTCATAAAGGAATTATCCTTGTGGTCTGAAAAATGTTACACACGCACGATAGATTATATTGTTTAATGTGTGTTGCTCTTAGAGTTGTAAAATATTGATCAAAAATCTTCAACAAAAATGAAAGATGTAAAACCAAAAATCTTCAACTAAAGAGATAGGTGTAAATTTTTCTTATTTGTTATCCGTGATTCAGACTGATATTACAATGTTTGAATAGCTGACACATTTACATGTTGTGGAAATAATAGTCTCAGTAATATTACTCAGTGAAACCAAAGAAAATTAAAGTAAATCTTATAAACTTATATTATGCCACTTAATATTTGTTTTGTAGTGTAGGCTGCATAGTTCGTGATCAGTGTACAGTCATTTCTGTTCAAATGATTTAATAATTTCTATAATAGGGCACAGTTTAAATTATTTTGGAAAAAAAAAAACTAAATTATTCATTCCCTCTGCTGTAGCGTCAAATGCCAGTTGTAATTCTGACCCATGCTAAGTAACAACCTAATCATAGCTTTCGCTAACATTGATGTTCGAAAACTAATAATTTTATCTTACATATCTGTCGACAGAGAATTTAATGGGTACTTCTATTTATCAAAAGAATAATACGTAAATATATGTATCTAACGATTGATATGACTATTTAAATGCAATACATACTTTTTTCAGTGTTCTGTCAGTTAATTTATTCCTGGATGCTTAGAAATGTTATTAAATAATGTGCATAACCAAGAACAACGGCATGAAGCGTGACATCATTGCGCGACGTCATAGAGTGATGTCATGACGTGACAGGTGATGTCATACATGACAGACTTGCTTATTATATGTATAGATAGCTCACCAGAAACACTTTTATTACTGGCTGTATGATATTTTCAGCATTAACCTTCACCTTCGCTATTCTGTCTCCGTCAGGTATTGTTTCAGCAGTTTCATCTATTTCTTTACAATTTTTTAATTTTCTTATCATGGATGTACAGTCAGTATACCTTTTATTATCTATCTCTATCCCCTTAGCAGCAGCCCTTAATCTTAAAAAACAAACCTGACTCCATCATCACTGGATGTGGGTTACTTTACAGCCTTAGCTAACAATTCATGAAGTGCCCTTCCAATTTAAGTGTAGGCCATGACTAGTGTAACACCACCTTCCAATGGTGTCCACAGCCACAAACCCCCCAAAACAAAACTGGTGTCTTTTGCAGTAGCACCTGTGTTTCCGTATTTACCCGCCCCTCAGTGTGGTTCAATTGTGGCCAATTATGATTGCACGAGTTCAACTCTGATATGCTGCGCCTCCTTCACCACCTTTCTCAGGTCACCCTCTATACCATAACACACTTTTCTATGAATACTAATCCTCTAATTATATTGTCCTTAAAGTCCTACAAAGTGAACCTATATCCTTATTACCTGACCTAATGTTGCTTTAGGTTTGAATAAACTTGTGTCCTGGTGACCTGTACCTCACTGATGCTTCAAAAGATGGCCTACAGCTACCCCATGGCTACTCGCTAGCAGCAGAACCCTTTTCCTCCTATTCTTTCCTTGCACACCCCTAAGGCCTGCTGCACCTCGTCTACTCCTATATCTACATTAGACTCTTCCCTTCCTGACTCATGTAACAGCTCAAATCTATTTTTCCCTACAATTTCTGAAGTTGTTACTTCTACAGTCTGTTAACTGTATTTCCCCTATGACCTGTTATCAGCTCCCAGACATCTTCTCACCCTTCTCAATAAATCCACCATCTCTACTTTTTGCATGTATAGGCTGAGCCTCCACAGACTGATCCCCCACTGACTGAGCCGCAAGGGCCCTAACCCATTCACGCAACTCCCTGATCATTTTGTCTTTCTCCATGATCATTTTATCCCTAATACAAAACAGACAAAACCATGGGAGAGCCTCATTTATTTCACACGCTCCCTTTCCACTACAAGCCCAGTGAAACCACTTCTTACGCTACGTAAAACCCACACCATATTCCTGTTACAGGGGCAACATTTAGCAGTCATGTTTTTTCCCAAAAACTACTAGTACCTTCTAAACAAATCTTAAATTAATTGTTAAAGTGCTGTAATAAAATGTATACTATGTGCTTAATGTTTTTTTGTATATAAAATTAGATTAATTTCTGTTTTAATATTTTAAAAAATAAGTAAAGAAGAAAATATATATTAGACAAAACTAGTCAATAAATATAACTTATGATATACAAAAGTTAAAACTACAATCAAATTCTTTTAGGATCAATGCTATTTCGTAACAAAAGTAAGTTTTTACTATTTCTTATTTACTTATTATATTATTAACAGATTATTGTTATTTTTATGATTTAATACTAATAAAAATATGAACTGTTTCTCAGACAGAACAAAAGTCTGTGATATGTTTTAATTTAATTTAATTTAATTGCAATGGAGCACACGCTCCAGTGGCAATTTCCCTACACCCCCATATTCCCCCTATCCTGCACCTACCTACATTTGCCCTCTACAAATTTTATCTTTAAATTCTTTCAAAGTTTTCGGTAAATTATTCATCATTTTTCTTGGTAACTCATTCCAATCCCTGACACCCTTACCTAAAAAACAGAATCTTCCTACACCCTTGTGCCTGAAATCGAGTGCCAGCTTGTGGTCATGGTCATCTTTTTCCTTCCATGCACTACTTTTCATACCTATTGCAATATCTTTCCATGCCTCATCGCCAGTATATGCCCTGTACACTCCCATGACCCTCCTCATTCTCCTCCTGTCTTGCAATGAATCCCATTCCAGCTCCTTTATCATATCCGTCACTGATTGCATTCTGCGATAATTTCCAGAAACAAATCTAGTTTAGTAACAACCTACAACAATTGAAATCTAAAATACTTATTTATTTAGTTATAATAGAAATTGAGATAGAAAACAGGTATACCAAAATGTTTATCTACAGTTTGCTGTATTTAATCTAACTATCTAGGTTACAGATAACTCTAATGTTTTTAATTAAAAATTAAATTGCATTGGAGTGCACACTCTGGAGGCAATCTCCCTAATCATCTAATTTCACTTTTCTTAGTGTTTTTATTATTACCTTACATACTTCCAGTGTTAAATTTCTCTCCGATCTACTGTTGAGATTTACAATTTTTAATTTTAAAGTCCTTCAGCATTTTTGATAAATTATTCATCACTACCATTGGCAACTGATTCCAGTCCCTGACACCCATACGTAAAAAAAAAAAAAAAAAAAAAAAAAAAAAAAAAAATCTACTTCTTTGGCATAAAATCGAGTGGCAGCTTGTAATTTTTTCCCTTCCAAGTACTACTCTTAATTCTTTGACCAGTATCCTTCCAAGCCTCATCACCAACATACTTCTTGGACAGTCCCAGCACTCTCTTCACTATCCTCCTGTCTTCCAATGACATCCAGTCCAGCTTCTTTATCGTATCATTTACTAGTGGGTTCAACGATAATTTCCACAAACGTAGTTGCTTTCCTTTGCTCACCCTCCAGCTCCTTGTATTTTATTGCCAAAATGTGGGTCCAAACTACACCACCCACCATATTGCTGCAAAAGTCTGACCAAATTTTTGTCATCCAATTCCTGTACATACTCTCATCACTCTCTCCAGTAAATGAAAGACTTTGCAACCTTTCACTACCACCTGCCCAATGTGTCCTGCCCAATTGAATTTACTATCAAATGTTATGCCAAGATATTTATACCTCAAGCCTTCAACAAGCAATTCTGTCTCTACCCTATGAAACAACCTTTAGATTTTTATCTTTTTGCCAAATAAGCTGACTTTTCTTGTCATTTATCTTCATTTTGTGATGACCTACCCAGTTAGAAAATCTATCCAGATCACTCTGCAGCTGTTCAGTCTTCTCTCATTTGGATCCTATTATATACCATTATATCATCTACAAATAACATAAATTCTGTCTGTAAACCATCAACACAGTCATTCATTAGAATGACGAATAGCAGTGATCCCAATACACTACCCTGTGGGATTTGCATATTCACTTTCACCTTGTTTGATACTAAATTTCCAACTCTAATGCTTTGATTTTCTGCTTTTAAAAGTTTCTCTACCCGGAAAGTCATTTTTTCATCCACTTCGATAGTTTTCAACTTATTGAATACCATTTTATGGCTCACTCTGTCAAATGTAAACCCATAAATTCAGCCAAAAAGAATAAAGATTAACCACAAATTTTCATAGCTCTATTTCTAAGTGAAAATATTAGACCGAGCATGGTAGTGAGTGGTTAATGCTCTGGCCTCGCATTCAGGAGGATGGCGGTTCGAATCCCCGTCCAGTCATCCAGATTTCACTCCAGGTGAATGCCAGGATGCTTCCTTCAAAAGGCAGTGGCCGAATACCTTCCCATTCCTTGCCCCCCCAATCCCATCCTGCCTCTAATGACCTCGATTTCGACGAGGCTTAAAGCCATAAGTAAAAAAAAATAGTATTTTGTCTCACTAACACTAATCCTTACTACTTACTTTAAAATTCAAAGTTTTAAACTATTTAAGCATTCAAATTTATGAGGGTGGCCCAGGAACTAAAGCACCAAATTTTATTTCTCAGCCCCCAACAATGGTACGAATGCGAAACTTTGTATATGAATTCTTTGAAGTTTTCAGAGTGTGTGCACAATGTTTCTTCCGACAGATAGCGTACTTGCAACAGTGGTTCAACAATGTGTCTGTGAGTGATGTATGTTATAAACAGCATGTCATCATTGAATTTGTCACTGCGGAGCAAGAAATGGTTGGAAACATTCACAAATGTTAATGTGCAGTTTATGGAGCATCAGCAGTCAATAGAAGTATGGTTGGTCATTGGGCACAGGGGGTGAGACCATCTGAAAGCAGTTCTGCAGAGCTCCAAGTTTGCAGCAGTCGGAAAGGCCACCCATGGCTGTAACACCTGACAAGATGCAGCATGCTGATGTGCTTACTCACGAAGACCGACACATAATGACTCGGCAGTTGCCGCAGGAGCTGTCAGTCAACAAATGAAAGTGTGGGTGTAAACATCCGTGCTCTTGATTACGCAAAAAAGTGTTCACGGCAGATTCCACGCGGTCTTACGGAGGAACACAAAACTCTCAGAAAAAATATTTCTTCTGAGTTGCTGCAACTTTTTGAAGCTGAGGGGAAAGCCTTCTTGTCCGGGATTGTGACAAGTGATGAAATCTGGTTTCACTATTTTGAGCCCAAACAGGACAGCAGTTGATAGAATGGTGCCATCCTGACTCTCCACAGAAGAAAAAATTCAAGGCAACTGCTTCTGCTGGTGAGGTCATGATCACTGAGTTTTGGGACTGACGGTGTCATACTCATCGATGTGATGCCGAGAAGCCCCACCAGTAATTCTGAGGTATATGTGAACACATTAACCAAACTTGAGAAGCGCTTCCCGTGCCTTGGACACCATAACAACCCAGGTGATTGTTTGCTTCAACATGAATACTCACACTCTCACACAAGTTTGAGGATGTTAGAACTCATCACCAAACAGAGTTGGACAGTGTTGCCCTATCCACCCTATAGCCCTGACCAAGTTCTCTTAGACTTGCACTTGTTTGGGCCATTGAAGAATGCCATTTGTGGGAGTTATTTTGAGGGTAACGAAGAGGTGATTCACACAGTGAAGAAATAGCTTCGTGAACAGAAGAAGGTGTGGTACTGCCATGGAATACACACTCTAGTGTCTCACTGGAGGAAGGTTATAGAACTGGAAGAAGATTACATGGAAAAATAAGGATTTTAGAAGAAACATTATTCTTTCTTGTGTATAATTTTCATTGTGTTCAATACATAATTATTGAAAAAAATGATCATTAGTTTCTGAGCCACCCTTGTAGCTGATGACGAACTTATTTCCAGTTTAGTGCGCAGTATTTCACATGCACAGCCAGAAATCACTTCATCCTGTTTTCAATGAACAGAAAAATAATTGTTTAACAAATTAGAAGTAGTGCTGTAACTACACCGTTGAGGCCTGTGACAAAATCACTACTGCCCCAGGCAGACAATGGCCAGAAGCTGTTTGAAGAAGTAGCAGGCACTCGAATATGTACTGTCACATCATAATATCAATTACATTTGCACAAATTACTGGCAGTTATTTTGTAGATTTCTTATTAATAAATTCTTCAGTGGAGTGGGAGGAGTTGTCAATTAAAATTTTTAAAAAATTTTCCTGAATTTAATCTCATGCAATTACAAATATTAATTAGTCTTGTGGGAATATTTACTACCAGAGATAGATTGAATTACAGCATGTATGAGAGGGTGCCCAAAAAAACTGGGATTATTTTTGATATATATATATTTTCAAATTTTTTACAAAACAATGTTGTCCCCTTTTAATTACTTTCCATTGCAACTAATACATTTGCACCACCAGTGCTTCCACTGTTCGAAACATTTTCTGTTGTAATCTTTAGAAATGGCTGGCAGCTCCTCCCTTGTTTATTTCTTTACCTCTTCAGTGTTGTCAAATCAGTGTCCTTCCATGCCCCTTTTAATGTGTGGAAATAAGAAAAAGTAACACGGAGCCAGGTCAAGCGAGTAAGGTGCGTGGTGCAGTGGAACCATGCCATTTTTAGCCAAAAACTGCATAACAGAGACAGCTGTGTGTGCAGGTGCATTGTCGTGGTGGAAGAACCAGTCTGCTGTCTGTACAAACGAGGTATTTTTTTGAAGAATACTGTTGCCTAATCTTCTTAAAACTTTAAATAAAATGTTTGATTGATGGTCTGATGTGGGGGGAACAAACTCTAAATGAACTACACCCTTGGCATCAAAAAAGCAAATGAGCATTGTTTTGATGTTTCATTTTACTTGACGGCATTTTTTGGACGGGGTGACAGTGACGTCTTCAATTGGCTTGACTGATGCTTTGTTCGTGGGTCGTAACCATAGCATCATAACTCATCACCAGTAAAGACATTTGACAGAAAATATGGATCAGTTTCAACCTGTTTTTTTTTTTTTCAAAGCACAACATGTTTCAACTTGATGTTCTTTTTGATTGTCAGTCAAAGCCTGAGGAACAAACTTGGCAGCAAACCTTTTCATTGCCAAATCTTCAGTTAAAATTCGCTGAACCGAGCTCCAAGATAACCCACTAATCTCTGACAGTTGATCAATTGTCTGTCAATGGTCTCGAATTTTTTCAACATTTTCGTTGATTCAGGCATTTGATGAACGTCCAGAATGAGGTTTGTCATCAATCGACATGTCACCATTTTTAAACTGAGCAAGCCACTCATACACTTGAATCTTTCCCAAAGCATCATCTTTGTAAGCTGTTTTCAACATTAAAGCAGTTTCAGCAGCACTTTTACTGGGTAGCAAACAAAACTTCACTTCTGCACGTTGTTCCCTTAAACTTGCCATCATCATAAACAAAACAAAACAGTGCTATACTTAAGTCACTCTCAACTGGCATGTCAAGCTCATGTTCCCCTCTCCCCGTGTCTCAACGCACCACCCCCTCCCGTTGCCTTCCCCTCCGCGCAGATCACTCTGGCGGGTGGCATAGTGGTTTGTCGCAGTATTTTCATGTTTATACCAATACATCGTTAAAAAATGCTGTAAGTGAAATGGCATAGGATAGTTGTTATATTAGGCAACATTTAAAAACAATAATTTTTGATGTGTATAATTTTTTGAAGATGCTAGAAAAAACTGAAGACCAAGTTAATATACTTTTTAGGGAACTGCAAAAAATCACAGCAGAAAATGTGGCATGTCATTAAGAACACTCCAGTGTCTCTAGCGATGCCAAGCTGAATGTTGCAGGGCCATCCTTTTGTTCTCCAAAGGAAAACATGCACCGAGAAAAACTGGTCACTGAGATGAATGACTTCCAGAAAGGTATCATTCGACGTTCTGTACTAGAATTTTATGATGGAGGCAAATATCTTACCGTAAGAAAATTGAGGGAGGTACTGAAAGAGAAAATTAACTACACTAGAGGCCTCACTTCTCTGCATAAATTACTAAAACTCAACTTCATATGCAGAAAATATAATGGTAGACATTTTTTGGTGGAAAGGACAGACGTTGTTGTAGCCGGGCCTCATTTTTCAGGAAAAATGCACGATGTAAGGAAAGAACATCCTCTTCAAACTGTCACCTACTTTGAAGAGATGTGGGTAAATCAATCATACAGGAAGTTTATTTGGCAACATACTAAATGAAATGGTGGCTTCAGGGTTCCTGTAGGTTAAGGCTCTCAATAAATCATTTGTCATGCTGGGTCAGCAACTCATGGATTCGTTGAATGGGCTGATGGCAAGCTATCACTCAAAACTCAAACAAAAAATACAGTCACTATCACTTTCATTTCAAACTTTATGGGACGTGTTTCGAGAGTTAACTTACACTGGGAAACACATCTAAAAATTGGATTTAGTTCTCGAAATGACTCATGCAAATTTTAAAACTAAAAATACTGACTGGAAGGAATAAATTTTATTCATTGATATCATTTAAATAATTTTTATCTTTATTAACATATGAAATTTAAGTTGTTAAACAAGCAATTTCTTCTACACACAATTATCTAATTTCGCTCATGACAAATAATTAAAATGCTCAATTTCGCTAAAGAAAACATCACATGAAATACAACATACTGTATTACATACGTTGAGAGGATGAGTGCGCATGCATGGCAGTCGTTTCCCCTTCGCCTGTATGGGCAAGGGCAGCAGAGTGGGGATAGAGCAGAGCGACCTTGACCTGCCTTTCTTAACTGAACATGGTATAGCAAAAACAATCACCGCAGATTAACAGAAACAAGCCAGGTCGACAACACAGCTGGCACTGATCTGACAATGAGTTGCATTATAAACGCCTAGCAGCAGCAATGTGTACTACACAAGCTCTGCCCATGGCAATTCTATTCCAGTTATTTTTGGGTACCCCATTGTATATCTTCACAGTTTGATACTTTTTTTGTGCCACTCTTTATCTATAAAAAAAAAAAAAACCTCACAATTAACATATCTGTAACACTAACTTTTCCACCTATCAAGTACTTTGTTACTCATTTATACATTACTAGCAATTACCTGCGACTCGCTTGAACATTTGTTATAATATCTGAGTTTTTCTTTCTGTTCAGAGTACGATCAGCAAAAAAAATTCTCCTTTTGAAAATATGCTTAACTTCTATTACGCACATTTCTCACTTAGCGACAATGTACGTCTCCAGCTGATTCTGACATCATTGTAGTCAGAATTCAGCATGGCAGCCACATTCTTCACTCCATATCACTGTGCACCATGTAATATTAGTAGTCATTCTGGTCCAGACTGCATTTCAATGTAACCACAAACTTATTATATAGCTCCTTAAAAATCAACATTTTTTTCAAATTTTGATTTTTCAACAAATATTATGACATAGGCCTATATTATGATCAAAAAATAAGATGTGATATATAAGGTGCCATAATATTTCATACCCATAACTGAAGACATCTGCTTGGGAACTTACCGACAGTATGAATTTAAAAAAAAAATTAAGGTTAAGTACGATTTATATTTCCTTCTCCGGAACTATTATTATAGATCTTTTGATACAAATTTGGTACAATGTGATGTATGACGTCACTATATTGGCACTCATTAAAGCAGTTATCATTCTGTTCCAGGCTGCATCATGACTAAGCCACAAACTCCACTACTAAGTCCCAATCCTTAACAGAACTTACGCTAATATTGCGGGTCAAGTTTACATCGCGATACAGTGATTGCGTTATTGTGTGTGTCCTTGTTGTTTGATTTTGTAGTGGCAACATTAACGGTGATTAGATTGAAATGCTGCTTGCACCAGAATGTTCTTGTTGCAGTGTAAGGCAAGAGGAATTTAGCCACTATTAGCAATAGATAAGCTGCTTTCATAAGTGCCGTGTTAGTGACGACGATATAAACTACTCCCAATATTTTTTCTTCAAACGAAAAGTTTCTACCTTAGGTCATTGAATATATTCATTTTAAGTGGCATCTGCAGAATATTGAACAGTAAGTAAAAAGTGTTTTTTTGGTAGTCATAGGATACTGTTTGTATTGATTCCTACAACCATTTTGAATTAAAAAAAAATATAAAATAAAAGAAAATGGGATAGCTATCTTTGGGTGAGTATTAAATTTTGGTAAACATAATTTGATTTGTTACAGGGAATGTATGACAGCAAAAAAAGAAGACACTTTAGAAATAAATTAAACCAAGGTAGAATCAAAATCATTACGTATTTGTCATGAACATACAAATAGGCTACGATGACATTTTACGTTTGACCATTTTGCCGCTATTAGTAAACCAAGTTTGGTATTGGTATACTCTTAGCGTTTTACAATTTTTTAAAAATCTTTGATTTTTCGCATATATTATGACACACACATTACGAACGGAATTACGAAGTAATACCTTAAACGCCATACAATTTCATGTACGCTAATGAAGACATCTTTTTGTGAATGTACGATTTAATAAAAAAAATTAATGTTAAGTACAGATTAACATTTCCTGCTCTCGAATTATTGTTTATCAAATACATCATTTTTGGCGCTTTTAAAATAAACACACACATGCATATATCAGAAGGTTTTTGCTTTTATTTCTAAAAAGTAGTATTTGTGATTTATGTAAAAAGCAAAGAGTAAACATGGAACTGCTGTCTACGAAGTAGGAAACTCTTTGTTGTTTGAGAATTGATGTTAACGGCAATTTCTAAAAGAATTATGCCTTTTTGCGGGATAAAAAATATCATATGTCACTTCGCACACAATTAACTAACTTCATGCCGAATTTCATGTAAATATGTTAAGTTATTAAGGCATGATTGATGCCAGAATTACATCCAAACAAATATCCAAACTTTCTTATTTATATAGATATAGATACTGTTTGGAAATTGTCTTTCTGGCAACATAAATGAATATATTATTTTTCAAAAGTCATATTTGAGTCAGATTTCTTATTAGGGACTGAATCATATAGTTCAGGAGGTGTGCACACACCGATGTTTACCAAATGACTGGATGGGCAGGGGAAGACAAAGTGGGGGATGTGGTGGTGAGGGTGAAATATTGGGAAGTGAAATATCAATGTTTCGGGAACGACTCAGATGATATATATATATATATAAATTACCAGCGATTTCGTATGTGTGGACTTAGAGTTTCATTATCAGAAGTGGATATAGAAGGAGTGTTAGTAATGTAAGAATTGTCCCAAACAACACTGAGTCGGCATAATATGATAGGAAAGCCATCACTATATCATTCTACCGTCAAACCTGTCTCATGAAGAGAATCAATTTCCAACATATTCAAAAACAGAAAATAAGGTGTGGGGGCAGCTTTATTTCAGCTTGGTATTTTCTTCTTTCTTCAGCATGAGCATCAGAATTTACTAGAGCTTAGGCCAGGTTTACTCCTGCAAGACATGTCAAAAAAGAAGACAAAATAAAATGGTGCCAGAAACATTTAGGCAGGCTCAAAGTTATAGTACAGTGCAGAGCTAATTGACATCTATACTAAATAATAAGTTTTGTCTCTAAACGAATTTATTAACAAATCATACACAAACATGAGAAGCACAGCTTGAGCAACCGACGTAACATTACAGACTAACACTCGCATCTGTCTGTCTGTCATCATTCAAAAAGTTCTCAAAATTTCGTGACTAAAACTGTTATTCATACCAAAAAATTTCCCGTGTCCTTCCCACAGATTTCCTTCTCAAATTCCATCAATATCGGTATAGCCATTTAGGGGTCAAGACAGTGACCTACTTCAGTGTTTATAATAATATTAGTGCAGATCACACACAGACTGACTGCGAGAGAAAAAGTGCCTGAAGGATAAATATAGCATGGAAAATTGTACACCTATTCAGCTACCAGTTCTGTATATGGGTAGGTATTACACAATCTTACACATCATATGTGTCCGTCTATCGCCGTTCAGTAATTTTTCAAAATTGTATAACAATATGTATTATTTATACAGAACGTATGCTGTGACCATCCTAATACCAAATAGCATCTCCTTGTCAAATTTCATCATGATTGGATTAGCCGTTTAGCCTAAGAAACGTAACAAACAGAGTTACTTTCGCATTTAATATTAGTATACATTGCTGGTGATGATAAAATTAATATATGTAACAAAGGGGTATGAAGTGTTAAAGTGTACAATAAATAAATAAATTTGGAAGAACTTTGTTCCTAGTTAAATGATAACAATGATAATACTAATAATAATAAGTGCTGGGTTGAAAGGTAGAATTTTATTGGTGGTTAAGGCCAGGTCGGTGTCTGGTATCTGGGATATTTTGGTTTTCAAGTTCCTACTCCAAAGTTCTGAAGTGGCTGTGGTTTTGGGGAAAACCAAAAATTCTTATATGTTTTTGTTTATCATATGTGTTTCATTCGTCACAGCCTTTAACTTTGGTGAGTGATGAGTTATTTTCCCTATATTTGTTATTTATATTGCCTAAAAGCAGTTTCCTTTTTCCTTAATATCAGCTTTCTTAGAGAAAATATAAGCTAAATCTGGAAATATTATGGAGATTTGTATAACCTCAGTGAAAGGCAAGTTGATGGAGAAGTTTAGGCTCTTCCACATCAAGATAGTGTGGGAGCCACATCATAAGTAGTCAACTGGAGGTGGAAAAGCAGGCAGATATTTATGGTAGTTGTCAGCAGGACTTAAGTTCTATTACAATTAATCATGATAATTTATCCCAGTTTTATATATTGACAATTTTCTTAACTCTTTGCTTGTTGGTGATTGTAGTTTCTAGATTTGCAAAGGTCAACATTCTTATCCTGATCTGTGTATTCCCAAATAATTTCAGTTTGATACTGGCATATTATTATTAATAATTAAGTAATTGGATAATGGTGACAATGAAACTACCGCTAAGCACTGAAAATAGGATAGAAAAATAACCCATCACTTACAGATGAAGGTAGAAGGGGCAGATGATGGTATGTCCCCATGTGTATGTATCTTCCCCTGTCCCCATGGTTAAGGTTATGAACCAAAATATTTTGAAGTGTGTGTGTTTTTTTCCCGTTTTATATGTCTACACCGTCTGTCTTTATCTATAGTAAGTGACGGGTTATTTTTTTTCCTATCCTACCTTATTTTAATTAAATAATTGTAGTAGATCATATGCTCCAGTAACAATTTCACTAAATTAATAGTAGTTCAGAGAGAAGATCTGTTTAATAATTCATACATCAAAAATAAAATTTTTGAGCTCATTCTTTCTTTTCCAGTGTTGCATGATTTTTGCAAACTTTCATTAGATTTCCTGCATAAAGGTCCAAATGTTAAACTCTACCAGACTGCTGCAAGTATGTATCCAACATTTCTCTTCTTTTATAGGAAAAGCTATTTATGGCCATTTAATTCACTGTTTCGAAATTCTTAATTATAGATAAACTAGCTGTTCAGTTGGAATCAATCCGGAATGCAGTTGAGGCTTTGTCTTACCTTTTCGTTCAGAGCACCAAGTACCAGGTATGAAACTATGAAATTTATATTTTTTTATTAAGCCCTCACTATAAGACAAAAACTTAAAATTTATTGTATGTGGATTTCAAATCATAATAAAGGAGAAAAAGTTTCTATAAGGCAACATTGAAATGAAATTAATACAATCATTCAACAAAGTAGGTGACGTGTTGTCACAGAACCCACATTTACCTACTACTTCATCTGATAAAGACAGCGAAGGCAGTTGAAACATCATATTTAAGTTTGGGATGTTTTGGAGTCATTTATGATGGTATAGGGATGTTTAAGTAATTTTTATAAATGTGTAAATTTAGCATAATGGGGTGTTTTGGAAATGTCTTAAATAAACTGTAAGAAGAATGTAGGGTACGGAGGAATATTGGAAAATGTGCACGAACATCGAGATGGTGGATAAACCTACTGATTTGGTGGTTGAATGACACATTTCTATGAGAAAGCCTTAAATGTAAATTATTAACCAAATAAATATTGATCAAGAGATTGTTTGCCTCATAACTACATATTTCACAAACAAAACTAATACTTTTCATAAAATAAGAAAAATAAAAAACAATTTGCACATTTCACAGACAAAGGACAACATAGTCACATCGCTCCATCAAAAATATGACATTCCATTTTTATGTGGACCATGTTTTTAAAATAAGCACAGCCTTTGGAAGAGGATGTACAAAATGACCTGCAAGTAGAATTATTCTAGTGATAATGAAGTTATGGTGTATAAGGAAAGTATGGGAACTCATCTGAAAATCTTGGGAAGTCTTTCTTGCTTGAGTATGTTCAAAAAGTATGAAAACCATAGTATTACTATCAAGTACAGGAAGTTTAGAAAGTACAAATGAAAGGAGTTAAGATTTGATGTGTAAATTATCACAGAAAATGGCTATAAGCTGATATAATGATGAAGTCTTGACTGACAGAATAGGAATGGATATGTGTCAGTTGCATGTTGGTGACAATACTTGAGTGTGTAGTGGAGAAAAATTTAGGAGTGATATAAGAGATGACCTAAACGTAAAATAGCACTTAATTTCATGCTGCAGGTGTGATAAAGTTTTATGTTGTACAGGAGTGGAATAAGTTCACAATGGAAGTATTTCCAACAATGAAAAGGTTCAACTTTAAATGCTTGTAAGTTGTATGTGTATGAAAAATATTACTGTTAAACGTGTTTTACCTGGCTTTGCATTCACTGGAAGAGGTGGGGCTGTCTTTGGAGGTACCTAGGTATCGTACGTGTATTGTAAAAAATTGACATAATTCTTTAGCTCAGTGCAATTAATAACAGCAATAATCTGATACTTCTTCTAGTTTAATTTTATTTTATTTTATTGTGACGGAGTATACACTCCTGTTGCAGTTTCCCTACCCACCCATTTTTCCTCTTTCCATATGTTTTTGTTCTCTACTAATTTCAACTTTAAATTCTTCTTAACAGCTCAGTGCTACAGATTTCAGAGACTCAGTGTTGTCACTAGGTTTTACTGAACAACATCAGGATGTATTGTGCACCTTTTATGAAGGAACAAAGCAAGAGATTCGGAATGTGCTTTCTTGTCTTACAGTCAGTCTTCCACATTACAAGAATCTTGAGTGGAGATTTGAGGCACAGGTATTTTTTCTTTAATGTTTTTTATAACTTTTTGGCCATTAACACAGATTTATCTGACAGAAATTTAAATATAATGGGCAACAGTAGCACCGTATGAGGCATCTCATATGTCACATATTAAAATGTTGTTTTATACATTTCTAAAAGCTGTAAGGTGTGTTGTAACATCTTAGATTACCCTTGCTGATGTTTTCATTAGGCTGACTGTCCAGTGGACGCGTATTTGAGCGAAAAATGCTCATGTTAATACGCCTCTATTCGCGCGAACTGGTTTGGTGTTATAACCCACAACCCATTTTTTCTTGGTGTCAGTGATTATAACATACGGAAATAGAACAATAATTGCTTAATACATATTTATTTACATAAGAAAGAATAAATGTTAATTTCTAGGTGTAGGCCCTAGAGTGGCAAATTTTCCAGTCTTACATCCTGTCATCAGTAATAGTCTACTTGGAAAAAGCGGTGTTAAATAACTACATGAAAAAAATGCAAAAATTTGAAATTTTCATAAATTGAGAAAAATATATGTACATAACTATACTAAGATGTGTTATCAAAAGCAGATACTTTATTTTTAATGATTCAAAACAGAAATTATATGTCCCTAATTTTATTGCGTTTTAGTTTAGACCAAGATATATATATATGATGCCACACTTTATGCCATTGTTCTTGGTTATGCATGTTATTTAATAGCATTTCCAAGCATCCAAGAATAAATTAACTGACAGAACACTGTAATAAAAGTATGTATTACATTTAAATTGACATATTAAACCATTAGATGCTTATATTTATGTAATATAATTACAAGGAAAGGAAAAATGACTCATCACTCACCAAAGTTGAAGGCAGTGACAAGGGAACATATATAACGAACACACAAATAAACTCAATATTTCAGTTATTCAACCCTATTCATGATGAAGAAAATGAGTCATGAGGCTCGGGAGGTGTGCACACACCGACGGTTGCTAATAACCGAAATATTGAGTTTATTTGTGTGTTCATCATATATGTTCTTCTCTCGTCGCTGCCTTCAACTTTGGTGAGTGATGAGTCATTTTCCCTTTCCTTGTAATTATATTGCCCAAAACAGTTTACTTTTTCCTTAGTTTAATTATATTTATGTAATATTCTTTTGATATACCAGTATAGAAATATACCTTAAATTCTTTGTCCATAGATACTTAAAATAAAAGCTTTAAGTTTCAAGCATCAGTGTTAGCGAAAGTTTCGATTAGATTGTTATTTAGCATCGGTCAGAAATACAACTGGCGTTTGACGTTACAGCAGAGGGCATGAATAATTTAGTTTTTTTTTTTTTTAAAATAATTTAAACTCTGTCCTATTATTGAAATTATTATATCATTTAAACAGAAATATGTGCACTCTGGTCTTGATCTGTGCATCTTACACTACAACTAAAACAAATATTATGTGGTATAATGTAAGTTTATAAGATTTATTTTAATTTCCTTTGCTTTCACTGAGGCTATTATTTCAGCAACATGTAACTGTGTCAGCCATTCAAATGTTGTAATATTGGTCTGAATCATTGATAACAAAAAAGAAAGGTGTAAAAACCCTTGAAGATTTTTGATCAAATTTATATTATGATGCATTATTGCCACTGAAATGCGATACGGTGCATGTATTAATATGCATGCGATTGAAGTATTGTTCTTCTGGCGGCAAGTTGAACGTAATATATGGCTATGTTGAAATTCAACCTGGACCCAGATGGAAACGGAAACCTTTTGCTACAGCGCAAGGCAGGAGGAATTACATTGATTTTTATTTTATAACAAATATAGTTAAGCAATTGCTAAGACATGAATTGTCAGAACACTGAAAGAAAAGTATGTTCATTTAAATTGGCATATTAATTTTTCTTTTTTATTTTTTTTTCTTTAACTGAAATCACTACATGGTTTGAATGAAATAAGTTCCAAACTGATCATGATATATGTGGCATAAACCACAATTAAATATTACGTGGCATACCGTAAATTTCTAAGATTTATTTTTAGCATCCTTCATTTTCACTGTGGTCATTATTTCACCCGATGTAAGCTATCTTAGCCATTAAAATATCGATCTTCATCACGGTAATGAAGAAAGAAAGTTGTGACAACCTGTGAAGTTTTGGAATAAAGTTTATATCACGATGCAAGATGACACTGACATGTGATTCAGAGTATGTATTAATTTGCTTGTAATTGAAGCTTTGCTTTTCTAGTGGCAATATTTGTGGAGATTGTGGTTAGTCTGAAATGCAACCTGGACCAAGTTGACAACTGAAGCTTTTTGCTGCAGCACAAGGGACGATAGATAACAATTAGTTTTATTTTATAATAATTCTATTTAGTTAAGAATCTGGAGAGAAATAAATTACCACACCACTCTGTTAAAACCGTCATTTTTGATGGGCTTTGGGGCTAGTATACAGATGGAGGACAAAATAATACAAACACCTGTAAAAAAGTATGACGTATTTCATACCTGCAGTACAGCCGCGCCACCTGCAACAGAAGTCTGCCACCTAGTGAGCGTGAAGAGGAAGGTATCAGTCTCTCAACAGCAGTGACCTGTGTTCATGCGTCTATCGAACTGTCTGTGATAAGTTGAAATGTCAGAATTCCAAAGAGGAATGATTGTCGGAGCGCGTTTATGTGGAGCATCGGTTACGGAAACATCAAACCTTTTGAGGTTTGCAACGAGTACGGTGTCAGCCGTTATGACAGCCAACACGAAAGAGGTTAAGACGGCGTCTTCAAAGCCCAACAGTGGCCGAAAGTCAAAGCTTACTGTTGAGGATAGATGGTTCTTGAAGCGCATAGTATCCTGAAAGCACAAGCAATCGTTATCTGAGATAACATCTGAAATGAACAGTCATCTTCAGACCCTGTTTCAACAAAAACTGTCAAAAGGGAACTTCATGTTGCGAACATTTATGGCAGAGTGGCAATTCATAAACCCTTGGTGACAGCAACTAATGCTTTCAAGCGACGCCAGTGGTGCAGAGATCACAAAGGCTGGACCCCAAATCTGGACTTCAGTCAAAGGGTGATCCAACCCCCTATTAATAAAGATTTTCCATTATTTCACAGTTGTTCGTATTATTTTATCCTCCCCTTGTAGGTTTGGTGGTCCGTCTACAACCACCAATCCATGTACTGACTTATTCGTTTTTTGTTTTTGTTTTTTAAGATCGACATTTTACAACTGGATGGTCCCTTTACAGCCATCCAGACTGTCTTTTTAGTGTTTGTGTAAGCTGGTTTGCCCTTTTACAGCCAACCAGCCAGTGTTATTAGATTGTTTACTTAAGTCTATTTTACAGTAATTGTTTCAATGTTTTACTTAAATCTCCTTTCTGCATGGCCAACCTCTTTACAGTCGGCTATGTAGGCGGTATTTTAGTCAGTGTTTTCGTATTTTATTATGCTGTCTGTGTGGCCGACCCCTTTACAGTTGGCCATGCAGACGGTAGCTAATTTTATCCCACATTGTCATTCTGTGTTTGAGTTAGGGCGCTAATGACCAAGTCGTCGATGCGCCCTAAAGCACCAACACCACCAACAACAACAACAACATCTGGCCAATATACAGCCAGCAAGACATGAAGTGTTTTTAATCCTCTTTTGAACCTGTTTGACCCTTTTACAGCCTTCCAGGTGTTGTACGGTTTTAAATCCTGGCAGCATTTTTAAAGCCACGTCTGATTTTATGACTTATTTTATTTGCTGTCTGTACGGCCGAGCCCTTTACAGTCGACCATGCAGACAGTATTTTAGTACTTTCTTAAGCCACAATGATTGCTGGTAATAGGGCGCTAATGACCCTGTTGTCGACGCACCCTAAAGGAATAAGAACAACAGTATGGTTTGGTGGTCCCTCTACTACCACTAACCCAAGTATTGTGTTTTTAGTTCTTCCAGTTTTTAGTGTGTTCTGTCATGTTCTGATTTTACTTTTGTCTGGCTCGCCCCTTTACAGCTAGCCAGCGAGTTTGTTTTATCATTTAACCTGGTTGTTCTTTTTACGGCGAACCAGTTATTGTGCATGTCTTTAATTTTTATGACCATTTTGCAGCGACCGTTTTAGTTAACTTTTTAGCTGTCTATATGTCCGACCTCTTTGTAGCCGGTCATGCTGTTGACATTTCTGCCAGTAATTTAGTCTTGTTTTATTGTTGCCGTCTGTGTGGCTGACCCATTTACAGTCAGCCATGTGGGTGGTATTTCTGTTGCTGTTTTAATATTTTAGTTTCCTTTTCCTTCTGCGTGGCTGACCAAGTTACAGTTGCAGTAGTATTAAACCACACTGTTAAACCAGGTTTTAGTTAGGGCGCTAATAACCCCGACGTTGATGCGCCCTAAAGCCCCAACAACAACAACAACAACCTCCCCCTGTATATTTTAGCTAAAAGCATGGCGTTTTGGTGGCTCTTGAAGTTTTGTTATAAAAAATATTAAATACAATTTAAGGTATTACTAACATCAAAATCCATGATTTTAGTTTGTTGAAAAACAAATTAGGCACATTTATAATAAGACGCAATCTTTAAATATTTAAAATGTCAATTTATTTAATTTGTTTTTAATCAGATACAAAATGTCTTATTTAATTTTCTTCCTGTTTTGTACATTTTAACATACTCGAATTTTTAGTATTACTGATTCTGTCATAAGAAAATCTTCTATTTAATGCTAGTCTTTTTGAAGTTTTTACTCTCTATAACCCAACAAATGTTAAACCAACAAAAGTTTCTTTTTCTCCAATATCTACAGCAATTTTATTTAATGTCAAATCTTGAGCTTTATGAACTGTGATTGTGGTAGTTAGTTGTATTGGAATTTTTTTTCTTGTACAAGTGATTTCCATATTTTACAAAATTTAGTTGTCGGTGGAATCAGAACACAACCACTGTTTTCATAAGTTGAATGAAAATAATTTTCAAAACAAACCATTATCACTCATGGCATTACATATATATGCTAATAAAAATAATAAAAGTTATTACAATTTTTTTGCAAAAATAATGATTAATGACACATCTAGAGATAACTCTGAATTACTAGGGCCAGCTAATTTATGTTCAATTTCATGTCTAGACGTACAGTAGTTCTCGGTTAGTGTCGCTCGCCATAATAAGATCAGTAAAAGATTCTGATTTAAAAAGTTTGTGGACACATACGTCCATATCGGAAAAATTTTAATGGGAGATAATTGATGAATTAGATTATAGCAGTTTTCCAGCTTAGGAATAGTAATTAAAGAACAAAAATATCAGCATTGTACCATTCTTCATTTCTTTGTTTTTACGGTTGGAAAATGAAAGTTTGAATTAGTGGGTGCGCAGACTTCCGCGGTCGTTGTCAATGTAATCTTGGTTGTCCGGGTTGAACCGCGTCAATTTGTTGAAACCTGACGTTTCGGCCATCATTTTGTGGCCTTCTTCAGAATACTGAAGAATGCCACAAAATGATGGCCGAAACGTCAGGTTTCAACAAATTGACGCGGTTCAACCCGGACAACCAAGATTACAAAGTTTGAATTAGTATGTAAGGTAATTATGTATAATCTGTATTTATTTTCATAGCAACATTTTCGTACCTTACTTCCATCTTAAAGGAAAACTCGATTGATCAAAAGAAATAATTCAAACCCGCATACTCCAGAATGCGAGGCCAGAGCTTTAGCGACTGGGAATTCATGGTGAGATTACAGAAAATTACAGAATATTTTTTATGAAAATATGGTGATGAAAACAGCTTTCATTGAGTCACTTCACCGACAGAAACTGGTTGATACAAGAGGCTCGGTGATCTTGGAGATGTAGCCATTATCTTTGAAATGTAGACAGTTTTGTTGAAGCGGATTCCGGGTGATTCCATTGCAAAGTAAGACCTCTCGTTTTATTAAACATTTTAGGTTCTGGAGTTTGGCTTCATTAAGCTACCAACCTGCATGCATTTTTGGTTTGTTTCAGTTACGTAGAAACATATTTCTCCCATTAAACAGTTCTCAAAATCTCCATGTAGAGAGTTCTTTAATTTTGATTGTCAGTAAGCTTTGCTTAGTTTATCATTAAAACTATACGGTTATTTAAATAACCGATTAAAGGAGGCAGCGGGATTTCTTTGTATAATTACAAAACACTTCATCTACATTTACATAAGTCAAAGATTTTTTTACAAAGAAACATCAGCAACCATAGATAATCATTATACAAAAAAAAAAAAATATATATCTCTCTTACTGGAGCATAAGTTTATTTTCTTTCAATAATTCGGTTTGCGGCAACGTTATTTTTGATTAATGTTTGAAGTATACTGATTAGGTGTACCATTCTTTTATTCTTTGATTTTGGTTAAGCTTTACATAGTCTGTCTCTAAAATTAATATAGTTATATAAACTGATTAAGGAAAGGAGCGGGATTTTTGTTTTGTAAATTACAAACCGATGTATCTAACTTACACAAGTCACGATTAATTACAAAGAACATGCAATAACCATAGATAATCTTTAATACACAAATTAATTAATATTTCACTTTCTGGACAATAAGTGATTGTGGAAGGATATCCATCATAAACTGTTCTTGGTGTGCACTTAATTTTTGTTTCAAATGTTTTTATGATTTACATCATTCATCATTTGTGTATTTCTCAAAGGAAAATAAATAATTTTGAGACTTTGTTTCAAAACAAATTTGAAATGCTAAAATCAAATAGCAATTATAAAAAAATATAAACAAAAAAAATGTCGTGGGTGGTGGTAGCGAACTGAGGACCCCTCATCATCAACCCACCGCCTCAACACGCATGGCTAAACCGATGTTATTAATAACTCATTTAGGCATAATTTTTACACTTTTTAATCCCCAATTTATCTTAAACGGAGGCCAACTAACAGAATTGCTTTAGGGTGAGAAACCGCAGGTGATGTACTATTTACCAGACTTCTACAATAGCAATTTGCAAACTGAAGGCCTCTCCTTGCCAGCAGGCACAAATAAAAAAATTCCAAAAATAATTATTGATGGCACATCTAGAATTGACTTGGAACTAGTATGTTCGGCAGTTTTTAAAAAAGTGTACCACTAGGTGTGCACAATCAGTCGCCTAGTGTAAGGGCTCGCATCGCCAGGGTGGCCACAAACCGGGAAAACCGGGAATATCGGGAATTATCAGGGAATTTCATGTAACCGGGAAATTTCATGGAAATATCAGGGAATTCAGGTAATTTCGAAAATAATCAAGCGGAATTCAATTGCGACTACTAGGAATTTAGATATTTTTTAAGGTCGTCTTGAATTTATTTTAATAATGAAATTTCTCATTAGATACTTAAACTTATATACATTTAACATAAAATAGCCAACGACAGTGTAAACAGCGCGCTAGAACTCGCCACGACTAACTTCTACTAGCGCCAAAAAGCCGCCCACCGATGTTGCGTCACTCGCGAGCAACCACGCGAGAAGACCGGCGTGCGTCATGGAGGAAGGAATTATATGGAGGAGAAGTGACGTTAAATCGGTGAAGCAAGCACTAAACTCTCCCGCATGGTGGCAGCACCGGCAGCGACCATATGGCGCTTCCCAACAATTAAGGTGTTCACATTGTGGTAGATGCAGTGATTATTTCATTTAGTATTGTGTATAAGTGTTTAAAAATGCCAGCTTGTGTTGCGTACGGTTGCACAAATAGGCCAGACAGGAAAGAACCTGGAATATCATTTCATAAGTAAGTTGAATTGTAATTATCGTTGTTGAAGTGAGCGGTAGACACCGCAAACTTTGCAGCACGTCTATAAATATTTAGTCATAGCTCTCAATGGGATGACTTTGTTCTCAAATTTTTCTTGGTGTAGTGTAGAAAATCAGCAAACTTGCTATTTTGCACATAATAGACTAGCATTATTTTTTAACGAGTGTTTAAAATGAGATTTAAAGGGGCGTGTTTTACTTCGCGATTCAGTGAATTTACTATTACGATTTCTTTCGTCACGTTGCTGATTATACTGACAATGGATGATGAAATTAACTGTTATGTGAGAAGCTGTGAGTTTTATTAATTTTTTAAATAGCTATTTCAGGCCATTGACTTAGGTTATTTTTAAAGCTTCATATAAGACTTGTTTCTGTTTGTAAATACGTCTATACCTATTTTTACCGATTTTGAAATCTTTCTCATCTATTTATGTCGAAACAGGTTCATGCAGAAATAAAAATGGGCTTCATAAATAAAGAAGTTATTGGCCTTTGAACAAAATCAATTTGGGGAATGTGTTTCTAATTTAGTCTCTTTTTTTTGTACAACATTCTCCCCCCCCCCCCCCCGTATCTAAATCTAACTGAGAGATAATTTTTTTACAATTGTCCTAATAAGTAGGGCTGTGAAATTAGACAACACATCTTGATCAAGAGAATGTTCATTAAGGTGACTGAATAAACATTTTATTTCTGGTACCAGCCTACAAAATGTCTGGGTTGCTCATCCCTAGAGTGGGTCCTCTTACTTTTTTTCTGGTCTAGGACACATTTCAGACTAACCACAAGTGGTAGTAATAAAACTGAAATATCCATTCTGCATGTCAACCATGTAATCATTGTGGCTTTGACAGAATTAATTTTTGGTCCAGCCTGCATCCAAACCTAAACCCCTCAATTTGGATGTTGTATATCCCCCAAACTAAGCAAGATATCGAAAACATTTATTCCTTATTATCGAGTTTTTTCGTCGTGTTACATAAGAATCCATCATTAAATTTGACTTTTGCGAAATTTTTCTTCTGCATTTCAACTCAAGACACCTCACTTTTGAGACAGTATATCTCGAGAACTAGGTGAAATATCGAAAAATTTTACTCTTTTTTTTATTTGTCTCGTCTTTTTAAATAAAAATTCATCATAAAATTTGACTTTGAATAATTTTTTCTTCTGAATTTCAACCAAAACCATTTCACATTTGAGACAGAATATCTCGAAAACTAAGCAGGATATCAAAAAATTTTATTCTTCATTTTTTATTTGTCTCATCGAGTTACATAATAATCCATCACCAGATTGCGGCGTCACGTTTATCCTAGAGTCCCCTTGAGGTGTTTGTACATATTCCCCGTGTTTGTTGGGAAGCGGTCAAGCCCCCACCACTCCGGCCATGCCCCCCCACTCCTCCGCCGGCCTGCTTCACTCCCATGCGTGGTAAAGGTCTCTTGCGTCGTCTCCATATTATTCCTTCCTCCATGGCGCGTACCACGTGCTCCTGTATTGTTATCTCGACTCGCACAAGCTCTAGCGAAAGTGTAAAAGTGGCATTAGAATCCTCTAACTTATATGCTATGTAGCTACAGATAGCCCTCTCGTCAGTTGAGTTTGCTAGCTAAGCGACAATCGCTTCATTTGTCATTAAATTTCGTCTGCTGTTTACAAACACGCAAACGCATATCGTGCGATCATATCTAATTTAAAAGTGAAAGTATTTTCTAAATGTCGTTATTTTAGTTTATTATCAAATGGTAAGTTTTTCTTAATTTTTATGATTAAGTGGAAGAAAGATTGTTTTTTTTAAGTTATTAATTTATTTTAATCGTGAAATTTCTCATTAAACATTTCAGCTTATTTATTTTTCACCTGAAATAGGCGATTAAAGGGTATAAATAATTTATTTTACTGATCATTAACTCTTAGTATTTTCTTCTCGCAATGTTAATTACCTTTATCTGTGTTCGATCGTCAAAGTTTTTTCGAATGTTAATTCGATGCGACAGTTTAAACAGCGTATTAGCGCTCGCAACTAGTGTCTTTGACTCGCACCAAACACCCGCCACAGAAGCGAGCGGCACCATGGAGGAAGGAATAATATGGAGACGACGCAAGAGACCTTTACCACGCATGGGAGTGAAGCAGGCCGGCGGAGGAGTGGGGGGGCATGGCCGGAGTGGTGGGGGCTTGACCGCTTCCCAACAAACACGGGGAATATGTACAAACACCTCAAGGGGACTCTAGGATAAACGTGACGCCGCAATCTGGTGATGGATTATTATGTAACTCGATGAGACAAATAAAAAATGAAGAATAAAATTTTTTGATATCCTGCTTAGTTTTCGAGATATTCTGTCTCAAATGTGAAATGGTTTTGGTTGAAATTCAGAAGAAAAAATTATTTAAAGTCAAATTTTATGATGAATTTTTATTTAAAAAGACGAGACAAATAAAAAATAAAGAATAAAATTTTTCGATATTTCACCTAGTTCTCGAGATATACTGTCTCAAAAGTGAGGTGTCTTGAGTGAAATGCAGAAGAAAAATTTCGCAAAAGTCAAATTTAATGATGGATTCTTATGTAACACGACGAAAAAACTCGATAATAAGGAATAAATGTTTTCGATATCTTGCTTAGTTTGGGGGATATACAACATCCAAATTGAGAGGTTTAGGTTTGGATGCAGGCTGGACCAAAAATTAATTCTGTCAAAGCCACAATGATTACATGGTTGACATGCAGAATGGATATTTCAGTTTTATTACTACCACTTGTGGTTAGTCTGAAATGTGTCCTAGACCAGAAAAAAGTAAGAGGACCCACTCTAGGGACGAGCAACCCAGACATTTTGTAGGCTGGTACCAGAAATAAAATGTTTATTCAGTCACCATAATGAACATTCTCTTGATCAAGATGTGTTGTCTAATTTCACAGCCCTACTTATTAGGACAATTGTAAAAAAATATCTCTCAGTTAGATTTAGATACGGGGGGGAATATTGTACAAAAAAAAAGAGACTAAATTAGAAACACATTCCCCAAATTGATTTTGTTCAAAGGCCAATAACTTCTTTATTTATGAAGCCCATTTTTATTTCTGCATGAACCTGTTTCGACATAAATAGATGAGAAAGATTTCAAAATCGGTAAAAATAGGTATAGACGTATTTACAAACAGAAACAAGTCTTATATGAAGCTTTAAAAATAACCTAAGTCAATGGCCTGAAATAGCTATTTAAAAAATTAATAAAACTCACAGCTTCTCACATAACAGTTAATTTCATCATCCATTGTCAGTATAATCAGCAACGTGACGAAAGAAATCGTAATAGTAAATTCACTGAATCGCGAAGTAAAACACGCCCCTTTAAATCTCATTTAAACACTCGTTAAAAAATAATGCTAGTCTATTATGTGCAAAATAGCAAGTTATCTGATTTTCTACACTACACCAAGAAAAATTTGAGAACAAAGTAATCCCATTGAGAGCTATGACTAAATATTTATAGACGTGCTGCAAAGTTTGCGGTGTCTACCGCTCACTTCAACAACGATAATTACAATTCAACTTACTTATGAAATGATATTCCAGGTTCTTTCCTGTCTGGCCTATTTGTGCAACCGTACGCAACACAAGCTGGCATTTTTAAACACTTATACACAATACTAAATGAAATAGTCCACTGCATCTACCACAATGTGAACACCTTAATTGTTGGGAAGCGCCATATGGTCGCTGCCGGTGCTGCCACCATGCGGGAGAGTTTAGTGCTTGCTTCACCGATTTAACGTCACTTCTCCTCCATATAATTCCTTCCTCCATGAGCGGCACTCGCGATGGCAGTCGCGGGCAACTACGCGAGAAGTCCAATGCGAGCGTACCGTGTGTTCAAGCAGTGTTATCTCGATTCGAATAAACTCGGGCGAATGTGTAAATGAGGCATAAGATTAACCGAGACACATCTCGTGCCATCACATATAATTTTAAAGTGGAAGTGTTTTCTAAATATCGTTGGTTTTAGTTCATTATCAAATGGAAGTTTTTCTTAATTTTTATGATTATATCAAACTTTTCTACTGCTATTTTTTAAATTAATAATTATTTTTGAACATTCATTAGGTGGATGTCGATTGCATTTCGGAAGTTATTACTATTGTTTACTATTTATGTATTTAATTTCATTATACCGGTAAAAATATTAATTTTTAAAATTTTCAGACTAATGAATTCAGCATGATAACACACTTTCAAAATGATTGGTTGATTAATCCAGATTTTAATATTTAGTTAAAAAGTTAAAAATGAATCTTAAAGTGCAAAATGTAGACTTGCAAAGTCTACATTTTCTTTAATTAATATGGATAGAACAGCTATCAAAAGTCATGCTAAATGAAACATACTAACAAACTTAAGAATTGCAAAACTGTCTATCCTTTTCAAAGTTTTTTTTTTTTTAAGTCAGTCGCAACAAACTAGTAATGAGATAACTAAACGTGGTTTGTCTGAAAAATTTACTGTTTCTAATCCTGTTACGGGTCAGGAAAAAGAACAAATTCCGGCTTCACAAAATACACTCTGCTCCTTTCTTCTCAAAGAAGTAAGCTGTGCAGTAATACTTTGATGTATTCAGATACTGATACCTCACAAGTCAATGTGCACGGCGGGAAGTGATGTAGAGTATTTTTTTAATTTAAAAATGTTCAACGATAGTCAAATAGCCAGAGGAATGGAATTGCAGCGAACTAAAATTACATACTCAGTTCTTCATGGGTTTGCTCCTTATTATAAAAGTAGACTGATGGAATCTATAACTTTTTGTAATCATTTTGCTATAGGGTTTGATGAGTCACTCAACAAAGTTTGTCAAGAAACTCAAATGGATTTGGAGTACTGTAAAGAATGAAGTTTGTATACGATACTTAACATCTGCTTTTCTTTGTTACACAAGAGCTTTAGATCTTCTGTCCTTCAAGCAAATGCTTCAACTCCTTATAAGCCCTAAAAGTTTAAAAATCTCAATAGATGGACCAAATGTTAATCACAAATTTTTTGGAGAATTGAAAGCTGAGCTACAGAAAATTAGATAAATAATTGATACTTTGGTACTTGACATGGACAGTTGTGGTCTTCATAACATGCATGGAGGATTTAAATGTGGAATAGAGGCGACTAAATGGAATATTGTTCAGTTTTTATGGTCAGTTTATTATCTGTTTAAAGACGCACTGACATGCCACGCTCAGTTAAGAGTATTCAGGATCAACTCTTTATCCTAAAAATTTTTGTGCATTAGATAGAAAATTACAGTTGGCTGCTTGTGCTATCGAAATTATTCCTAATCTTAAAAATATTCCTAATCTTAAAAAAATGGTGGAGGGATTTACAGCATGATAAAATAAGAGCTGACTAGCACTAGATACAAAATTGTAACTGAGACTCTTTCAGATCCTTTCCTACCAGAAAAACTAGAAGCTGAATCACAACCATTCCTACAAGAATATCAAACTGATGCTCCTATAGCACGATTTCTTCACAGCTCTTTAGTGACAGTTCTCCTTAGTATAATGCAAAGATTTATCAAAGCAGATGTACTGAAGTCTGTTGACTCATTATCAAGTATAGACTTAACTGATGAAAACAATTTGATTTTGTACAGTCAAATTGACATGGGATTTGGTACTAAAAGAGAGATAAAAAAATATCACCGATCTCATGATTTTACAATTGCAGAAAAATGCCACACCTGTTTTGAAAGCTTTTACAGGAAAATTGTTGACACAGTCACTTACTTTATAAACTTACTGAAGGAGAGTCTTGTTTTGATCCTAGTCTTGCACATTTTTTCGAAGTCAGTAGTAGGAGACTAAAAGCCTACTCACTATTTTGAATGAAAATAATTGGATCATTGGTAATAAGGCTGATGAAATTAATCAAGATTTCAACAATTTATGTTCTCAATGTTTGGCATTGCAAGTTCTTAAAAAATTATTCACGAAAAAGTAAACGCCTAGATCAGTTGTGGGATGAATTAATTCTTGGACACGTTAATCCAGTCAATAGTAAAACTTTTAAAGATAGTCATGGTTTTATCTTGTGGCAATGGTAATATTGAGAGAGGTTTTTCAGTAAATTCTGAAGGTTTAGTTTAGAATATGAAACTGTAATTGCTCAGCAATTAATGGATGACTGTCTTAAGTGAAACAAATGGGGATGTTCCTACTCTTGATGTTCCAAAATCTTTAGTTAATTCTTACCACAACTCACGTTCAAATTTATCTCTAGAAATTGAACGCTGAAAAAAGAAAGATAAAATAACTGAATCAGAAGATATGAAAAGAAAACATATAGCTAATAGAAAAAACCATTTGGAATCAAATAAAAAGTTAAACTTCTAGCTGAGATTCAAGTTATTTATGAGCAATTTAAAAATCTTAAATGATTTTATATAGCAAATACTAACAGTTTAATTTGTGCTAATTTATCGTTAGCTTGTTTCTGTTTTACTCATTTTAAATTATTTTTCATAAGATTTTTTTAATTAGTTATAAAATACCATCTATAGCAATGTATTAAAAAATAATTAAATAAATTATGATATTCAAATAAACATAATTAGAAATGTCTTTTTAATTTTTGTGAGTTTGTAACAGTTTTTCCAATTAAAATGTAATCAAATATTAAAATATAATTATGTGAATAAAATTTCTAATTCAGGGAAAAGTATGACAAACTTTCCTGGAAAACCTGGAAATATCAGGGAATTTTTAAATCATTTCTTTGTGGCCACCCTGATCGCTCACCCTAACTAAGAAATTGAAGGTGCTAGTTACAGGATCTGCACCTGAGGAAATGTTTTTATAATTCATTTTAATTGTATGACGCATTAAATATTTAACTTTATCATGAAAATATACTGGTACACTTAAAAATAGTTTTGTGTTAAGAGAATTGCTTGAAAATGGGATTCAAAAAGTAATTCTAAAGTGCGGCTGAAACAACCGTCTCAAAGCTAAAATAGGAAGAAAAACAATCTAGCTAACCAGTAAACCAGTGGCCTGATATAAACTAGGGTGAATGAAGTATATCATAAATAATCTTTGTAAATAAACTGTGTTTTGTTTTTTTAACATTATTCAGTATGTTGAGTTTTATCAAACACATTAACAAACATAAATTTAATAAATAATACTATATGCACTATTATTTACCAAAGTTTAGTCACCCCTAATTACAATACGTGTAGTAAACTGAATTTATGTTTGAGGGAGTAGTTAAGAAATTGATTGCAAATTTGTATGATTTTTTCATGAATTTGTTGTGTTTTGATGGATTAAAATGGTTTAAATTAACTGAATGACTATTGTGAATGTTTTAAAAGCAGTGAAGTGCATGGAATATTAGAAGATCGCATTTAAGCATGAATTTCTAATTTATGCCCCCGGTCAGAGGGGCCACTGTCGACAGGGGGGCCTGCACCACATGTATAGTCTAGGGGCCCACAAGGTTAAAATGCAGCCCTGGAAGACGGTAATTAAGAATATTATGTGAGCCATAATGCTTTGAGAGAGGTTTTGGTTGTTTGAAAGTGTTTGATTTTGTAAATATGCTGTTGTATGCTTGTATATATTTTTTATTTTCATTTAAAACGTTTCATAATGATTTCAAGTAATTTTATGTAAGTTTTAATTGTTTTCGTATGATTAGTATTGTCGCGATTAACAGAGGTTCGGTCACATTAATGTGATTAATGTTTAGCTGACTGATAGTTAGGCTTGCAGATTCGTCTATGTTCGTGAATCATGACATGCTTTAAAGATCATTCTAGATTTAATCATACCCTCTTACAGGTTACTCCTTCACTACCAACAGTTATTTTAGTTACTTGACTGTGGATAAATCATAATGTATTTCTTGTACCACAACTCCAGGTTCACACCACTTGTAAGTTTGACAATGTAACACATTTTACCCTGACCACAAATTACCAGTAGCTGTCAGTTCTTCCTGACTATTTGTGAAAAAAATAAATAAAAATAAACCTGCCTTATGCTACTTTCTTCCTAGCCACTTCATACTCAAACATGGGAAACTATATCTCATGATCCTCATACACTTGATGCGCTCACCTATTGGCTCCACCTCTCACAAATGCCAGCTTCAGACTACTACAACAATGACTCGACTGTTTCTATGCTGTGTCCTTCCATGCTTGACAATGTTTCATGGAAAAAATGAGGCTTAAATTATTTCTTTGGCTATTTTATATTTTAAAAGTTTTGCTAATTCTAAATATCACTCCAAACACATTAAATTTACAACTGCATCTCTATTCCTTCTGCATATTGACCGATCCGATACTGTCTCCCAACAGTATTGTTTCTAGAATTATTGGCATTCGAGAAAGGTATGTCAGCGCCTTCTTCGGAAGATTCTGCGATGCCTATATAAGCTTCAGTTATCTGTTGTATATTAAAATAACAGTAATTAATTTTGCATTTTCCTCAAATAAATGAATGAATCTTCTTCTTCTGCGGTAGTCAATCCTGGGATTGGTGTGCGGCAGTCTTCCATTCAGCTCTATTCTCTGCCCTCCTCTTCATATCTACATATCTCCTGCAGCCAACATCTTCCATTATCTGCTGGATGTATTTTAAACATGGTCTTCCTCGATATTTCTTTCCTTCTACCATTCCCTCCAGTATTGTTTTTAATAAGCTTTCATGTCTTAAGATATGTCCAATTAATGTTTTCCTCCGCGTTTTTATACATTTCCATAAAGAGTTATACTCTCCCACTTTCTCAAAAATTTCCTCATTAGTAATCTTGTCCCTACAGCTAATTTTTAATGTTCATCTGTAGCACCATTGCTCAAACGAAATTAATCTTCTTTTCTCTTCTGTACCAACTGTCCAGGTTTCACATCCATACAGGGCAATGCTCCAGACATAAGCCGTTAATAGTCTTTTCCTCGTTGTCCAGCTGATATTATTTGTTGTAAACATTCGTTTTTTTCTGTTGAATGCTATTTTTGCTTGAGCTATCCTGCATTTTATATCATTCTTGCTTTTTCCATCATTTGTCATTTTGCTTCCTAGGTAGCAGAATTCTAGCACATCTTCCAATGCTTCTCCATTAATTTTAATTTTAATTTTTGAGTTTTTATCTTTCCCACATACCATGAGTTTCGTCTTTATTAATTTTCATATTGTACTCCTTCCCCATTGTTTCCTCCGTTCTTTCCAAAATTTTCTTAAGATCCTCTTCACTTTCTGTTACTATCACAATGTCATCTGCAAATCGAATCATATTTATTAGTTTTCCCTGTATCTTTATCCCAACATCAATTTCGTCTCTGATCTTATCCAGTGAGTCTTGAATATAGGCATTGAAAATTAAGGGAGACAGGGCACAGCCTTGTCTGACTCCTTTACGTATTGCTGCTTCCTCTTGTTAATTTCCAATTTTTATAACAGCCATATCATTTTTGTAAAGATTCCATATTAGCTGCCTATCTCTGTATTGTTTACCTATTTTTCTGAGGATCTCAAACATCTTCCCCCATTTAACATTATCAAATGCTTTTTCAATATCTATGAAACCTAAATACGTTTTTTTGCCTTTCTCTATTCTCTTTTCTAATATTAGCCTCGGTGCAAGAATTGCTTCCCTTGTACCTCTCTTCTTCCTGAAACCGAATTCGTCTTCTGTTAGAAACTCTTCTACTTGTTTTTCCATTCTTTGTAATACTACATTGGTGATAATTTTTGATGCATGGGCTACTAAGCTTATTGTTCGATATTGCTCACATTTTTTAGCACCTAGCTTCTTTGGTAAGGGAATGATTACATTTTTCTCAAAGTCTGAGGGTATTTTTCTTTCCTTATAAATATCCTCTATTAGCTGGAGTAATCTTTCTTTCATTACAGGACCACTTTTTTTCAGGAGTTCCAATTTCAGATTATCGATACCCGGTGCCTTATGATTCTTTAATCTCCCAAGTGCCATTTCAAATTCCTCTCTTAATATACTGTATCCTTTATTTTCTTCTTCCACTTCATCCTCTCTTTCTAGAATCTTATTTTCATCTAATTTTGCATCCGTGTACAGGTTTTCTATGTATTGCCTCCACCTTTTCACAATTTCACCATGATCACTAAGGATGTTACCACTTGCATCGTTGATGGCAGTGCCCTTGCTATATCACTTACCAAAGAAAGTTTTAGCTATTATGTATGCAGATTCCATATTGCCATTCCGTATTTTTTCTTCTATTTCGGAGCAGATACTGTTATAGAAATTTTCTCTTGCAACTCTTGCTCCTTTGTTAATAGCATTTGTCAATGATCTATATTTCTTCTTATGCACTTCATCTTTTGATCCCTTTAGCAGTCTTCTCTCTTCAATCATATCAAGTATTTCCTTGGATAAAGGAAACAAAGAAACTGTCGCGAGGCACTGAAAATAAGATAGGATATGGAAAATAAACAGTTACCTGTCACTTACCACAGATGAAGGCAGGAGGGCGAGACACGTAAAAACACAAAAACAAATGAATTGCACAATATTTCAACTTTAGTTTTAGTCATGTGGGAGGTGAGACATATGGCAGGGGGAAAGATGTGGTCACATCCCAACCCGCCACCTGAATTCACATCTTTCCCCCTGCCATATGTCTCGCCTCCCACATGACTAAGACTAAAGTTGAAATATTGTGCAATTCATTTGTTTTTGTGTTTTTACGTGTCTCGCCCTCCTGCCTTCATCTGTGGTAAGTGACGGGTAACTGTTTATTTTCCCTATTGTATCTTAATTTCAAGTATTTCCTTGGTAATCCATTCCTTTCTTGGTTCAATTTCTTTTTTTCACTAAAATTTCATCAGCAGCCTCCGTCAGGTCCTGCTTAATGCGAGTCCATCTTTCCTCCACGTTTCCTACCATCTCATTTACATTTATTTTATCCATTCTCTGTTTGTATAGCTTTGCAGTATTTTCATCCTTCAAATTTTCTATTTGTCATTTGCTAGTAATGGTTCTTTTACCCAGCTTCTTGAATTTTAGTACCCGCTTCATCATTACAAGATTGTGATCTGTATCTGCATCCGCACCAGGGTAACTCCTGCTATCTTTAACTTGGTTCATAAACCTCTTTTTTACTAGTATGTAGTCGATTTGGTATCTGCTGATGTCGCCCGGCATTTTCCAAGTGTATCTTCTCCTTTTGTGGTGGTTAAACCATGTATTTGTAATCACAAGTTGGTTCTTTGAACAGAATTCGACCAGTTTGTCACCTCTTTCATTTCTCTTTCCCAAACCATATTTTCCAACTATGTCTTCTTTCTTCCCTTCTCCCACCACAGCGATCACCAAGTATAATAAGGTTTTCATCACCTTTTATTCCGCTAATAGTTTTTTCTATGTCTTCATACATATTATATATTTCTTGATCATCATGCTCTGTTGTTGGCATGTAAACTTGGGCCACTATAGTGTCTTTTGGTTTTGTTTCCAGCCTTACCATTATTAACCTTTCACTAAATTGGACATATCCTTTTACTCTTCGGCCCATTTCTGTGTTCATAATTATTGCTACCCCCGCTTGTCCTGGCTTCTCTGGGGCTGTCCCTGAGTGAATTATTCTGTAGTCTCCACTCCAGAAGTCCCCAGGATCAGGCCATCCTAATTCTGAGATCCTTAAAATGTCAATTCTCATTCTCTTCATCTCTTGCTTTATATTTTCTAGTTTTCCACATTTTAACATTGATTGAACATTCCATGTCGCTATTCTTCTTTCTCCTTCATTCTGCTTCCAGTGTTTATTCTCTTCAGCAGTCCCCTCCCGGAGATCCGAATGAATGAATAATAAACTTAATTACATCGTAGATTCATTTCAGCTCCAATTTCCTCCCACATCTTCATTTGAATATTCTTCTGGTGGTATTAGGGCAATTTTTGATCACGCAAAAAGGCTCTTTCTTCAACAAGAACAATCAGTTTGCCTCTAGCAGACTCAGCAGGTGGCTAAGTCCCCTGAGGAAGATGTATGGCCTGGTCGAAACATCGCAAAGAAGAAGGAGGAGCATTTTGACACAGGGTGAAACTTGTGAAACTATTTATACAAATGTGATGGCTATGAAAAAGGCAAAATCTTTAACAATTTCTCAATATCTATCATGCACAGCACGTGTTAGCATGACCAAATCCAAACTATTTCGTTGCCTTGGTATATATTCATGTTACTCGAGGAAGCACTACAAGAAGCAAAAAGCCAACATGCACGTAAAGTTTTAAAGAGCATCAGATGACCTTTATTTTAGGAAGAAAACAAGGATTTGCTGATCCATGAAATTACCGTTCCTGTTTTTCTAATTTGTCTTCTTCATTTTGTGAAATCCCCAAGTAGATAAAGTCACATTACATTCACTGTGTTTGGATTGGAGTGATCTGTTCGTGTATACACAGGCATTTTCGCAAAAATACGTGTCCACTGGATGGCCAACCTTGTATAGGGAGGGGGCCACAGTCATAGCACCATTATTGAGATATTGGGTTTTCATCTGTTTCAACACTTAATTGCTACATACAACTCTTTATTTAGTACCAGAGCATATCAGTATTTTTGCATGCCGCTATTGATTGGTTAGCCATAATGAAACATTCTTAATTGACTGTTATACTTTTAGATTGCTTCCCGTTCATTGATGCAACAAGTAACTCCACTCATGACAATGAATCTTACATTGAATACTCCTGGAGAAGGTGACAGAAATATTTGTCTTCAGACGGATCCAAACAACTTACTACACATCACACAAGTACTCGAGGAAGCACTACAAGAAGCAAAAAGCCAACATGCACGTAAAGTTTTAAGGAGCATCAGATGACCTTTATTTTAGGAAGAAAACAAGGATTTGCTTATCCATGAAAGTACCGTTCCTGTTTTTCTAATTTGTCTTCATTTTGTAGCAAATTGATTTGTATGAAATCCCAGCATTATTACAAAATGTTATGAGAAGTCTTCAAATTTGCCACCATTAAAGGTACCACTTCCTTTGTGTTGGAGTAAACTGGTAATGTATTTTCTAATCATGCTCATGATGGTTGTAGAGCTTACAGAATTGTATATTGCATTAAAGTGATTAAATTATGTAAATTAAAAAAAAAAGTTGTGTTTTGTTACACCATGGCATACCAATTTTTATATGAGATGTTTTGATGATATACATGTTTTGTTAACTGAAATCTCATTCGTGATAAAACATTTATCATAGCATACAAATATACACTGGAGCAACCTGAAGAGGAGGAGGAAACAAAATTAAACATCATGGATTGAGAGGGTATTTAATGTAATTTCAGTGATTACAAAATCAAGTCAAATTTACTACAAACTTGGCAGTATGACTTTGCACCCTCTCTGGCCTGGATGCACACACTGATTCAGTTGGGAATAGTATTCTATCCTGAGACAAGGCGGCGCACAAATGTTTTAACTGATCCTTGATATCCTTTCTACTGGAAATGGGATGGAGTTGATGTCTGAGCTGGTTCACAAGTTTCATCAGGAACATATTGGGCATTTTGCTGACCATGGGAATAATGAATTATAATGCAGACAGTTGACATAGACACATGACTTCTAGCATAAACCTGTTGAAAAATGGTGCTGTGATACTGTCGCATGAGAGGTAACACGTAAGGGCGTAGGGTGTCCGTGATGTACTGTTGTGCCATCAGAGTTCCCTCAATCACTACCAACCATGACCTGATCATACCTGATGGCTCCGCACATAGTGAGTAACACTGCCTTGCCTCTCAAAAACATTGGAAAAATGGGACCTGTCCTAAGGTCACTGCGATTCTCACTTATGATGGTCATATAAGTTAGTGCAGAACTGCTTTTCAGTACTAAAGACAATGAGATGTTATTCATCAGAAGCCCATGCTTCCCAGTCATGGCACCACAAAAAATGCATTTGTTTGTGTTATGGTGTTCATGACAGCCTACATATAGGATGGTAAATCTACTACTAATTTACGACCAATGATGTGGGATGACACAGAATTTTGCAGGATGACACAGAATGTTGTGTGATGTTCTCAGATGGCAGCCCAGATAAGCTTGGTGCACTATATAACGTTTCTCCCTTGTGTTGGTCAGATGTGGTCAACTGCAACCTTGACAATGAGTATGCCCGCTCTCACCTTCCCATTCAGTCCAACATTAGGCCACTTGCACATCTGAATGCTTCACAAATCTGGATATTTCACGATTCAACCAGTTGGTCAAATAGTGTCAGGATCGTAATGGATATATAGGTTTATTTAAACGAAATTAAAATATTTTATTGGGATTCATTTCAGTAGCGAGCAGGCCAGTCTCCGCACGCACGAAATGAGCGCAGTGTTGTTTGTTAGGAATGTGCTGAGACGCTGACTCGATCGATATTACTAGTTGGAACTGACTCTGTGACGTCAATAAAGTTCACCTCCGAGGTAACAACGAATTATTAGCTCTCACTCTGTGGGCAGTCATCGACGAGTAGATAGCTCATTTTCCGTGGATAGCTTTCATCAGCCAGTATGGGTATCTAACAGTGAAACCGACTCTCTTCGCTCAAGTCTGTTCACCATGTAGGCCCTGCAAGATCATGGGGGTGGCATACCATCCGCCACTTAGCTTGCCATCCAATCATACAATAATCCATTAGTCTACTAGTTATTACTCAATCAGATGCAATTAGCATCTCATATAGGTGCTGTCAGGAGGATCCTCGCAGTTATGTTATCGGCTGTATGTTCACGGCATTCAATGACATTAAATGGGACCTCATAACCGCTAGATGCCTGTTATCATTCATAATAGGATAGAATCTCAGCTGGTCATCTAACACATACCAGCCTTCCCCTATCCTGGTTGCCGAACCTACTAATCGGCTGGTGTCGCATTGTTCCTAACAAATTACATCTTATTAATTAGCCCACAAGACGCAAGAGCTCAAGACCATCAAGATACAAGAGACTTCTGCAGCTGCAAGATTGCCACGAGGTTAGTTAAATTCTCCTCTAGAGTCCCACCACAGTTAAAGTCCACATCGAACCCAAATATACCCCTCGGCTACCCTGTCAGTCAGATAGGGCTCTTACAATGAGGTCCCTTTGAAACTCTGTTGGTATATTTGGGGCCATCCGTAAATCACATCACACAAATTTCATGGCTTTTTGACCCCAGCCCTTGTCATTGTCACATTCTTGGGATCATCCCTCCCTCCTCTTCCCAGTTGTGACATAATTTATTTTGCAATTTTAATTTCATTTAAGTTCATTTCTCTTGGTCTGTGTATAATTGTTTTACAATCTTATGTTTAAAAAGAGAGATATTAGCAAACTGCAGGCAGCAGAGATGAAGTTACTGATAGGAATAGAGAAAGGATAAAATTATAATTGAAAACATAAAAGAGATTAAAATTTGAAAAATTGGAAGAGATGTTAACAAAGAAAAGGCTTCAGTAGCTGAAGCTCATAATGAGGGAAATACTTGCAGTGACTGATAGGCATTTAAGAGAATGTGCGAGATGACTGACAAAAATTGAAACATTGATGATTATGACAGTTTTATATTATTAGATTAGCTGTGTCCAGTGCAGATTTGGAAAAAAGGGGGGGGGAGCAAACTGGGGCATTTGCCCTGGGAAGCACCATCAAAGGGAAGAAAAGAGGGCAAAATTGCATTTGAAGGGGTGGCAAGTTCGTGTGGCCTTTTTCTTTTAGTTGTAGGCCCAAACGGTAAATCAAGTTTTTGTCTGATATCGCTCACAAAAGTCATAGATCCATTAGTGGCTCTGTATTTTCACAGATTCACTTTTGTAATGCACTTATTCTTATTATCCTAAGTTCTATTGCTATAGTGAAACAAATAATGAGTAGGAATGTATTCTTCCATAATCAGTTATTTTTACTGTGCCTGAGCACATTTTGACCAAAAAAGAATAGGCACAGATTTTATTGGCTCTAATGTATTTCCTTCCCTTCTTTGCAGATACGCTACCTTACCTCTAATGTGTGATGTAATTTATGGATGGTTCCCTCGTACAATGTCATCTCTCACTATCTTAAGTGTTTTATTTGTAGTTCATCCTCACAATTATTTACTTAATCCATTCAGTTGAGAGAACTAAGTGCAGTGCCTAACCTCCATTTCCCTCACCATTACAAGAAAAAAAGTTCATTTTTTTTCCAGGCACAGCAGAACACTTGTAATCACCATGAAGAACTTTAATAGTAAATTATACTTCAAGGAATATTCTGTCTCACTTATTTAACTTATTACTCTGATTTAAAATATAAGAGCAAATGAAGCAGAAAACCAGCAGTTAATCTGCTTTCTCAATACTGAATAATGTGCAGCTAATCACAGAGTATTATTATGGATATTCTATATGAAGGATTAGGAAAAGGTTTCATACTTCATTTATTGGAGAGAGTGATGAATGGATGTGCCAAAAAAGTGAGAGAGTTTGTTTACAAAACTTTTTTCAGATATGATGGTGTAGTGTAGAATTCACATTTTGGTTATCAAATACAGGAGTTGGAAGACATGCATAGGTGTGTGGAATTATAAACGAGCTGGATTGGAGTAAGTGGAAGATAGGAGACGACTGAAGATAGTTATGGGAGTGTATTTGGTGAATATTGGTGATGAGGTGTGGAAAGACATGGGTGAAAGAATTAAGACATATTAGCAATTATAAGAATAAGAATAAAAACTTTTAAGCAACTGGTGGCGTTTTCGTGTCTTTATGCTAATATAAAATTTTTACCGTTGCTTACACGCAGCTATGTTCAAGATTTTAGAATTAAGACAGTTGCATGGAATGGAAATGATCACAAGTTGGTACTATTTCAGGCGTAAGTGTATGGGAAAATTTTCTTTCATAGGCAAGGGAGTCAGGGATTGGAATAAAGTACCAAGGGTAGGGATGAATAATTTATCAAATATGGTGAAAGAATTTAAAATTAAAATTTGCAGAGGGCAAAGTATGCATGTTCAAGAAAGGGGGAAAAGATGTGTGTAAGTAAATTGCCACTGAGACATGCACTCTATCGCAATTAAATAAATTAAATATATCTTTTAAGCAATACACAGCATATCATCCATCTCTGCTCTTACATCTGGTTTGGAGAACCTAATTCCCAAAGTCATTTGTGTTTCTGTTGCTGGATTTGTTGTTATTCTTTTTTTGTTGAACATTAGCACATGTTGACCTTTTACTGAGATGTGATCAGAACTCAAATATGCTTGAAATAAGAGTAAATATTCAGGATAATGTTGTTTAACTTTTATTGTGTTGTTGCAGAAATATCTTTGCAGATATTTGGAGCACGATAAGAAAAATTTATGTATATATAGTAATTCAGAAATACTTGTGTTTTTATGCAGTGTCAGTAATTTGTTATATCAAATTTATGGCATACATGTGTATTGATTTCATGTTACATTCCAACAGTTATACCTATTAGGTGACTTGATAATGCAGTTCTTTCTCTTGCAGTCTTGATTAATCTATTATATATATTTTACTTTAATTTTGCTTAAACTATGGTTTAGACTCTTGAACAGATAGATATGATTTTCAAATACTGTCATGACAATGTTAGTGAGCACAAAACTGAAGACCTGTATCAAATTGTGCTTGCAGTTAGAAAGCCATATTGTGATCTCGTCATAGGCTACAGATCACCATGGTTTGTAGAATTTTCACTAAACCTGTCCTAGACATCTGAGTAACTTGATTCTGATAGGGTATATGTTGATAAGATATTAGTAATACAAGTGTCAAATGCTACTGCTGTTAAACCAACATCTAAATTATTTTTCTTTAGTGATTTTCCATTGCTAACTGGACAAATGTCAAGAGGATTGCTCGTTTCTGCTTCAGATTAACACATTTCAAAAGGTGATTAGTGATGTGCTGATGCTGGCACAAATTTAAATATTTTCCAGCAGTTTAAACCGAGCGTGGTGGTGTAACGGATAGCGTTCTGGCCTCGCATTCGGGAGGACGGCGGTTCGAATCCCCGTCCGGGCATCCAGATTTGGGTTTTCCATGGTTTCCCCAAATCACTCCAGGTGAATGCCGGGATGCTTCCTTCAAAAGGCCATGGCCGAATTCCTTCCCATTCCTTGCCCCCATCCTTTCCCGTCTCTAAAGACCACATTGTTATAAAGGGACGTTAAACTGTTACAAAAAAAAAAAAAAAAAAAAAAAAAAAAAAAAAAAAAAAAATCCAGCAGTTTAAAATACTAATGACACTCTCTTAAAATATAACTTGTTTAAATTATCAAATTGACAACAGGAGTAAAACATTGTTAAGGAAGAAACCAGCAATTTTAGAGATGAAGAGGCATTCATTTAGTTTAGTGGCTGGTATTAAAAAAAAAAAAATTCTTCTTCTCAAGGAAGGGTGGGACATATTTAGGATTAAAGAATCTTCACTTTTGTACAGAAGCAGATGCATCTGTGTTAGTTAAATTGGGTGTCAAGGGATACATATATTATAAAACACACAAGATTCATTCATGCTTGGAAAGTAATATTTTAATCATTTTAGGCTTTCAAATCTCATTTTATCACCTTTGTTGTCACCACAGTAAAGGGTTGTTATTTAAGATCTTTTACATATTGTATATATGGTTTTGCCACATATATTGAACATCTGTTTTATTTCTGTTCATTGGTTTACTTTAACATTTTTACATTTGTGAAGTTTCATTGTACTGATTCTCTCAAATTTCTGTAATTTTATGCTTTCTCTGGAGCAGTTGTTGTAGTTGTTGCACTTGATCCCTGTGATGTGGTATCACTATGATCATCATCACCACATATCAAGAATGGTAGCTTCTCCTTCAGGGCTGCACGATATTTTGGATGACTGAAAAAGGTTAGGCATGAATTATTAAGATTATCATGAATCAGCTAGATAATGTTTGTTGCAGTATTGTCAAAATCCCGGTGAATCATTTGGAAAGAGAGCTATCAGAAGAAAATAATCATATACATTTTTGTGCTATTTCTTAAGTAACAGAAATATTTTATTGCTCTTGTTGATTACTCCAAAACTGAACTGTCAGTTCTAGTAGTAGGTCACATCATGGCTTTACCATTCAACTAACACAAGCTATGAAGCCACTGTGGGAATGCACTGGCTTAAATTGGTGGAATCTGTAATGGTAATCAGAAGGTTGGGACAGGGAATGGTTTTACGCTTTTCAAAAACTTGAAACCAGTCCCAGACCATTCTTGTTGTATTTTTTGATAGTTGAAAATGCAGGAAATTTAATCTTGTTGTTAGAAACTATGACAGTGAAATTAATGAATGGTTTGTTATGTTTTTTTGAAAACATAAAACTGTGTATTTTTTTAGAAGTTATTCAACTGAACTTTCAGATTAGTGGTTGAGAATCTAATGTAAAGTAGTTACATCACTTGATAAATCAAGCAATATACACATATAAAATTAAGATCTTTTTGCATCCATTATTCAGAAATCACATGAACATATACTTCTTAGATAGTAATATGCTTTTTAGAAATGGTTTAAGAGGTTTTTACATGACCCAATGGCGTTATTTCTGTTTTTAAGAACATAAGAAAAAGATAGTGTCCATTCCATTACTAGAGTATACCAGATATTGCTGACAAAGAATAAAATGACCATTACTGCACATTACAGAAAGTAAAATGCATAAACATAATTTTTCAATACTTTTTATCTACTTGACAATCTATCATAATGAAAATACAATGTACGGTGGATTTGCATACCTTATCCCATAAACAATAGGATTATATACTGCATTTGCCTTAGCAAACAGTGATCCCCAGATGGTAGCCAGTGGACTAATACTTGCTCCCTCAAAGATGCCTGTGTAGTTAATGACCAAGTATGGGGTCCAGGCAAAGAACCAAAGGGAAATTGTCATGAGAGCAACCTGCAATTAAGATCAAAATTAGTTTCAGTATTGATGATTTTCTTTCCATTTATCTAATATTATAATAAGCAACTGGTCATCTATGATATCATCTGTCATGCCATGTTGTCACTCTATGACGTGCAATGACGTCATGCTTTACACCATTGTTCTTGGTTATTTAATAACATTTCTAAGCATCTGTGAATAAATTAACTGACAGGACACTGAAATAAAAGTATGTATTGCATTTAAATTGACATATTAATCATTAGATGCTCATATTTATGTAATATTCTTTTGATATACCAATATAGAAATATTCCTTAAATTCTTTGCCAATAAATAGGTAAAATAAAAGCTTTAAGCTTCGAGCCTCAATGTTAGCGATAGTTTTGATTAGATTGTTACTTAGCATTGGTCAGAATTACAACTGGTATTTGAAGTTACAGCAGAGGGCATGGATAATGTAGTTTTTTTTTTAATGATTTAAACTGTGTCGTATTATTAAAATTATTAAATTGTTTGAATGGAAATGGTTGCACTCTGATCGCGATCTGTGCAGCCTACACTACAACTAAAACAAATATTATGTGGTATAATGTAAGTTTATAAGATTTATTTTAATCTCCTTTGCTTTCACTGAGCAATATTACAGAGCCTATTATTTCAGCAACATGTAACGGTATCAGCCATTCAAACGTAATATTGGTCTGAATCATGGATAACAAAAATGAAAAGTGTAAAAACCCTTGAAGATTTTTGATCAAATTTATATCGTGATGCATTATTGACACTAAAATGCGATACAGTACATGTGTTAATATGCGTGAGATTGAAGCATTGTTCTTTTAGCGGCAAGTTTAGCATAGTTTGTGGTTAGGTTAAAATACAACCTGGACCCGGATGGAAACGGAAGCCTTTGCTACAGCACATGGCAGGAGTAATTACATTGAATTTTATTTTATGACAGTTCTATTTAGTTAAGCAATTGCTAAGAAATGAATTGCCAGAACACAAAGAAAAGTATGTACAGAGTAACTTGCAGGAACTGGACTTTTTCAAATGAGCAGTACAAAGTTAATTTACTTAGTAATATTATTTAGTTGTTATAGATATAATGGTGAAAACATACCATTTAATAAAACATATGTTGTATGAAACATTAAGTGTGGTCATTTCTTGAATATGATGTCATGCATGTACTGGCCATCCACTTGAATGCAGATTTCCATACTCTGTAGAAAATCATCAAAAACTCGGATTAACATATCTTCTCCAG